>CM050168.1:168141618-168741618 GCA_027410445.1 Discoglossus pictus
TGCCTTGACCGATCTTCTTTGATGTCAAATCTACATTTACCAAGAAAATTGAGACAGAATTCTCTTTCCTAGAGCATGGTTAATGAGTGCTGCACAGTTATGTTTTTAAGAAAACAGAAAGAAAAAAAATGTGCAAAGTTGGCTTTTGCAAATGGGACATTGCTCTGACAAATTCAGATGTGTCATTTCCTGCATCAGCTGAGTTACTGAGCTCTGAAATCATTTTACTTGCTGTACAATGATCACCTGCAGCTGAAACCTGGGGCTGGATGATGTTTTTTTGGGGGGCAAGTGGGCCATTTTCCACACTGTTTTATATTGATAATGCAGTTGACTCTCAGTGCCAACTAGTCCCTGTCTAACAAGTCTAAATAGGTGCTTATTTGTAAAAAAGCTGCCTTCGCACAGAGTTTAAAATGTTTTAGTTTTTTTAATCCTTTACAGCATTAGTCTTTTGTACATGCATGTTCACTTGAGTCTCCTTTTATTCAGGCGGGTTGCACAGAATATACATAATGAAGTCACTTCAGTGTGATAATATGGGAATTACTGCAGAGGGTGGCTCCTTGGGAATGTACTGTTGGATTGTCACCAATGGGTATTCCCTACAATGGGGAATAGCGCCATATTGGAGCACAATTCTGGATCCATTACGTGGTATCTCTGTATAGGAGATAAAGCAGTAGATGATTCCAAGCCAGGCAGAGCTAAAATACAAAACAAATGCTCTGCAAAAGCCAGGGGAAGGGGGCCAGGAGAACATTTGTGTTCTGCCTAAATATGCATATACACAGCCATGTACAGATGCACGGGTGCACAGCAGTGTACAAATATATGTGTACAGTCATACATGTGCAGTGTGACCCCCTAATATATGTGTGTTTCTAAAGGCTGACTCAAGGAGGAGGCTTAAAGCCAAATATAGTAGGTTAAGAAAATGGACAGCTTAAATTGGGCTAAAAGTTCCTTCCTGCCTTGATTTACGTGAAAACTTGAGGAAAGGTTTGAAAGTTGAAATACTAATCTCAAGAAACTGACTGCAAAAAACAGTGCAATATTATCTTTTAGTCTTTTAGTTTTAAAAACGTCTTTTATGATCAATATGACAGACCCTGCTCTATATGCTCTGTTGACTATATACATACACTTATGGGTTTAATATGTTCAGGAGCCTTTTTCACTAAAGCGGTAGGAACTTTTTCCAGTGTGTGAAAGAGGCTCCATGGAATACCATAGGAATTGGAGAGACCTCACTAATGAAGTTCTAACTTCAGTGCATTAGGATGTCCAGTTCTCTTCTCCAGATGGGTTCCTGCCCAGATTTTCCCTCCCCAGGTGACCATTGACCCTTCCCATTACAGGACAATTAGTTGCATACACCCAGTGCTGTATACACCCTCCACTACGATTTGTAGTCTATTGTCTTAGAAAGCTTTTCTTTTTGGCTGGTGTAATGCTCCTCCAGAGCCTGTTCATGTCAGCAGGGGTCTGCGCTATGAGGTCAGATGATTGGCGCAGTGTTTGTATGACTCAGATGTTACGATGGTCCTCCCTGTTCCTTCCAGATTTCTATTCCACAGTAAAAGCTTTTTATATCCGATGTGTTTCTTCTTATCAGCTATCTTTATGTTTAGCTGAGGAAGCAACAAGTAAACCCTGCTGGATGAATGTTTGTCTCGCTAATTGATTTTTGTAGTGCTCCTTTTTATCTTAATATTTATTAAAATCCACTTCACTTTTGATGAACAAGGCCAGTGAGAGGATCTACTTGTCTCTCCTTGTGCCGGACTGTTTTAGATGTTTGCTAGTCCTCCCCAATATGAAATATTTTTACAAGATCCCTACAGCCACCTCTCTCTCTATGGTCATTCTAACTGAAATCCTCAGCACGCTATATGTACAATAGTGATTGTGCTTTTTGTTTTTCATACTATACAAAAATTCATAATATTAAATGTATTTCTTTGCTACACTTAAAAATTCTTAAGTGTAATGAACACTAATAAAATTCTTATTGCGACAAGAGTTTGAGACATGAATGTGGAAATAAGACTCTGATGCCCACCAAGTAACATCAGCTTCTGTGTGGTCTTCTGTAGGTTTCAGTGTCTATTACCCACCTAGACCACTTCCCGTTTTTTTTTTCCTCAGAGCAAACGGATGGCTTGAAAAAAGACTCTATTATCCTCCTTGCTCACCAACACATTTATTCTGTTATTGGACTTTATCAAGGTGCTCCCTCCTTTATCAGATGTGTGTAGAAATAGAGATGTCTTACTGCACACAAGACCCAATAGGACTATTAATGAGAATTATCCGGTCTACCAAAAAACACAAGCTATAAAAGCTTGTAAAGTCTGAATTTCCATTGGTACATTCAACATAGGGCAAATAGCAAATCTTTTTATGAAATATAAAGCAATATTAAAACTTTAGACCTAATGTGGATCTCCGCTTTCATTTAAACAGTTGGTCCTAGGACTGGTGCTGGTCTTAAGGGATAAGGAGATCCACCATGAGCACTGGGTGGTATCAGGCTGATTCCGTAAGCATTGGAACTTGACTAAAAAAGGTTGAGAATCACTGACCGATAGGACCATTGTATAATGTAAAATAAGTCAAAGCTGTTTTTTAATAAGTAGTTATAGTTGCGAGCTCCCTTCTCACAGGCAAGTCTTAAAATGGACTATTTTGGCAATCGTACAAACTATGTGTGAATGTTTAGCTAGAGAAGTGAGTTTCTCTTTATTTAAACACTGTTTATAAAGTTGAACAGATTGGTGTTATTGTTCTATTTGTACATTAACTGAGAAATAAAAGAAATGTCTTTTTATTGCATTGTAGCTTTAGTATTTTCAGTATGGAGCATATTTTCTAACCTTGTCTGCACGTGCTCACAGCTGTCTGTTACTGGATCCCTGCAGTCATTTAATCCTCTCTTTGTACAGGTAGCAGGAGATGAGAGCGCTCCCATTCTGATCTCTCTACGCCATGTGGTTCGGGAGGGACAGGCTCTTTCATGTAGGCTTTATCAAATCTGTTTTATTCTCTTTAGCCGGCAGATTTAATCACTTCCCTCTTAAAGTGTAATGTATCCAGGCTCCAGATCAGCATGCGTGGCATTTATGGAATTGGAACTATTGAAGGATAAATCTATATGACAGAGATATGTTAAAGACGTGCTATTATACAGTGTGACGGTTAGTTCAAAGACGAGAGATTAAATATCAAAGTCTTCCTTATTTTTTTAGCAATATTTTATAACTTTGCATCTTCACAGGACTATCTGTTTATATGTATTATATCTATTTGTTTATTTAAAGGAAGATAAAAACATACTTTGTGCACCTGCATGTCTCAAACAGGCCTTAAAGGGATAGGGAAGGTTATCTGTTTTTAATATTCAAATAAACACCAAAAAGTGTTTGTTTGCATATCTAAACACCATTTTATTAACCGAGGCTTAAAATATGTTTCTACGGACTAAAACCTTCCAAACAGTCCCAAAAAAGCTCCACCCCCAGCAGCTCATGCACACAGTGTTTCTGTTGGCAATAAATGTACTAGCAAATGAACTGCTTCTTCATTTGGGCTCACCCATAACCTAGTTCTGCTATACAGGATGGTTCTTGTTGTTATCCCTGCTAGCAGAGATGGAACCAGACCAGTAATGGATCCTCAGAATAACCACAGGAACACCAGAATCACCAGAGTAACAGAATTTCCAGTTGTAACTCTTCCTTAGGTAGATGTAGAATTGTTAACTCCTATGATCACGGTTATCCCTTCCCTCAATAGTGAACACACACTTAATTATGTATGACCACCTGAGTACTGTTAGTCAAAAAATCAACAATCTTATATGCCTTGGTCACCCCTCACCACCAAGTCACAGCCCCTAGCAATAGTCCTCTTAACCAATCCTCAACCCTTCTCCTTCTAGCCATGTGGCCCACCTGTCAATTAATGCTGTCAGCCTTTCTAACACCCCCTGTGGTGCTGGAGCCTAAGAGGCAGAATAACTTAATGAAATCTTTTGTCCTGGGTAGATCTCTGACTTCTCCCTAAACCCCCTCAAACTGTTACCCCATAACTCTGACCCTAATGGGACATTTCACATCCGACAACCACCAAATCTTCTACTGTGGTCAAGCATCCTGCAGAAGCCCTTATAGTCCATTGAAGGGTCGCCAAATCGGTGCTCAGTTACAACCCAATAGATGACAGAATGATTTCAATTCAAATTCAAGGCAAGCCATTTAACATTATAGTGATCCAAGTCTGTGCTCCAACCATGGATGCTGAAGAGGCTGAAGTTGTCCAGTTCTACGAAGACACTCAACATGTCATAGATATAAAACCAAGAAAATATGTTACTATCATCCTAGGAGATTGGAATGCTAAAGTAGGAAACTAAAAGACACCTGGAATAATGGCAAGTTTGCCCTTGGAGTACAAGATGAAGCCGGTCAGAGATTAGTAGAATTCTGTCACGGTAATTCTCTGGTCATAGAAAACACCCTCTTCCAACAGCCTCTGAAACGACTCTGTAAATGAACATCACCAGATGGACAATATAGAAATCAGATTGGCTATATACTTTGTAGCCAAAGATGAAGGATCTCTATACAGTCAGCAAAAACAAGACCTGGAGCTGACTGCGGCTCAGACCACGAACATCTTATTGCACAGTTCAGAATTAAACTGAAGAAAAGAGGGGAAACCATCAGACTAAGCAGATAAGAAATAAACAATATCCCTTTTGAATATGCATTGGAAGTAAAGAATAGATTTAAGGGACTAGACATGGAAGATAGAATTTCTGAAGAACTCTGGACTGAAGTTTTCAACATAATCCAGGAAACCGCAACAAAGAATATCCCTAAAATAAAGAAAAATAGGAAGGAAAACTGGCTATCTGATGAGACTTTGAAAGTAGCCCAGGAAAGAAAGAAAGTGAAAGGTGGTGGTGATGGGAAAAGATTTCTCCAACTGAATGCAGAATTCCAGAGGATAGCAAGAAGAGACAAGGAGACTTTCTACAGTGAGCGGTGTAAAGAGATAGAAGACGATAACAGAAAGTTGAGAGATCTCTTCAAGAAAATTAACCTTTCATGCCAAAGTAGGGGTGATAAAAGACAAAAATGGTAGGGACTTAGAAGAAGATCAGATTAAGAAGAGGTGGCAAGACTTCACTGAAGATCTATACAGGAAGGAACTTTACAGCAGTGATGAGCTAAATAGTTTGTCCAAAGAGCTGGAGCCAAACACCTTGGAGAGTGAAGTGAGATGGGCCCTAGGATGCCTTGCTAAAAAAAAAGGCAGCAGGCACTGTTGAAATCCCAATTGAACTATTCAAAATTGTACAGGAAGATGCTGTGAAAGTGTTGCTTGTCTTATGTCAACACATATGCCAAAGAGTGCTCCAATTATTGAACAATTGCACTCATTTCACACGCAAGCAAGGCAATGCGTAATATCCTACAAGCCAGGCTCCAACAATATATGGACCGTTAACTACCAGATATGCAAGCCGGATTCCGCAGGGGAAGAGGCACAAGAGATCAAATTACCAATGTCCAATGGATAGAGAAAGCAAGAGAGTTCCAGAAAACAGTTACACACAGTCAAATGCTTTAGAATAGTCTATGAAGCAGAAGTATCAAAACAAAATGTGGCAAGTTCTTAAGGAGATGGAAGTACCAGATCATCTCATCCACCTCCTGAGGAATTTGTTTATGGACCAACAAGCCACGGTCAGAATCGAACATGGGACAACAGAATGGTTCAAGATAGGAAAAGGAGTGCGACAAGGTTGTATATTGTCACCTTATTTATTCAACTTATAATCAGAATACATCAAGCGTAAAGCAGGGCTGGATGAGTCCAAAGCCGGAATCAATATTGCTGGAAGGATTATCAACAATCTCAGATTTCCCGATGATACTACTCTGATGGCTGAGTGAGGAGGAACTGAAGGACCAATTTAATGCATGTAAAAGAAGAGAGTGCAAAAGCTGGCCTGCTGCTCAATGTTAAGAAGATGAAGATCATGGCAATATCAGTTCCTGGAAAATAGATGGGGAAGAAGTGGAGACAGATTTTATTTTCCCGGGGGTCCAAGATCTCTTTAGATGGTGACTGTAGCCATGAAATTAAGATGTTTTGCTTCTGGTGAGGAAAGCTATGGCAAGTATGGACAAGCTAGTAAAAAGTAAAGACATTACACTATCAACAAAGATCTGCATAGTTAGAACTATGGTATTCCCAGTATTAACATACGGATTTGAGAGCTGAACCATAAAGAAGGCTGAGCGCTATATCATTAATGCCTTTGAATTGTGGTGTTGGTCGAAAACTGCTTAGAATCCCTTGGACTGCGAGAGGATTTAATAAATCAGTACTTCAGGAAATAAGAGAAACTGTTCCCTGGAAGCTATGATCATAAGGCTGAGAAGGCATGAGAAGAAAGGATTCCCTAGAAAAGATTCTAATGCTGAGAAAGATTGAAGGCACAAGAAGGGGAAGACCGAGGCGGAGATGGATAGATGAGATCATTGAAGCAATGAACTTGATCAAGCTCAGAGAGGCGGTGACAGATGTACCTGGCTTGCTGCGGTCCATAGGGTTACAGAGAGTCTGACACAACTGAACTACCAAACAACAACAATGTTATACTTGTACCACAGGCAATATTAAATTACAACATGAAATTTTAAACTACACATGCCATCATTGCAACAATAATTATACATATGCCAGCGGGGCAACCCTAACCCATACATTAAGGGGATACCACCATTATGACCACCGTGCTCACAAGGAAATAACAGTCCAGAAGCAGTCTATATATTTATGCAATCTGTGAAATGTTTACCCTGGAAGGGGCTCCTTGTGCCACCCACCCCATGCTCTCTCATGGCACAGGCTGGTTGAATCACTCCCCAGAGACTCAAGTGGCCCCTGGGTATGACAATCCGTCTGTGATTGGCTAGTACACCTAGTACTACAGAGACACTGTGTTCATAAATTACAGGAAGGCACACCTTTGCAGGGACTATTTGAAAGGTTTCAGTAAGTAAAACTGATTATTTAAACACTTGTTAATAAAATAATGTTTAGACATGCAAATAAACACTTAGGTATTTAATAATAATATTAAAAACAGAGAAACGTCCATATCCAGTTAAGACCCATTTTCCCACATTGTACCTATAGTACATTTAAAATGGGATCCAACAAGATCATGTCAGCGGCTCTCAGGTAGCTTTCATAGCATAAACTTTCTATTGATTTCTGTTGAAAGACTGCCTATATGTGGTGGTATTTAAAAATAAGATTAAATGGAACTGCAACTCTGTTGGGGAAAGGGAAGGAGTATAAGCAGGGAATTTGTTAAATGATTGTCACCTACCCTCTTTCCCTGTCCATGCTCAAACTGGCTAATTGCAACAATAGCTGCTATCTCTGAACTGCAAAAAAATGTAAACGTCCCTCTAATATACACACTACAACAGTATAATGGATGCCTCAGGGCACCAGCAGGAGCATAATATATATATGTATTGCCAATTAAATCCTAGTTCTATGACATTTTTTCCTCCTTAATTAATTATGCTCTTATTTAGACTCAATATACAATCTATACTTACATTCCTACTATAAATCCTCCTTTTGGCTCCGATAACTATGGTCTATAGCACCTCTTACACTCCATTTTATTTTTGTTCCATATAATACTCCTACTGCCCCCTGTACCTTTGGACTAGAACACTTTTTTTTTACACAATACAATACCCCATACAGCTTCTCCATGTAACTACTGCCCCCTGACTTTCACATTGCCTGCCCCTGGAGCTCGCTCTTCCTCTGGCGCACACTTGCAGCCCTGGCGCAGTCAGGAGCCAAACCATTTTTCCGTCCGTGTCATGCTGGACAGCACCCTCTTGGCCTGGTCCAGCTGTGGTTTGGCAGAGTGCGTAGCAGCTGGATCAGCCCCAGTGTATTTCCAGGTACAGCTGGTGGCAGACGCTGATCAAATACTCAGAGGATTCTCCGAAATGTTGTTTTCATTCAGCAGTGCTGTGTCCCTTCAATGTTGGTGCCAGATTTCTGTGCGCAAGAGCTTACACTTTCATACTTGCAGTTCCTAATTGATAAAAAAAGATTTTCATTAATAACACACTCGATTTAGAGCTGACCACCCACCGGTCACCTTGGACCACACACAGATTATGTGAAAGTGCTGCATCCAGCCATTGAAGATCAGCATAATTAACTGTTTCAGTGGCTGCTCACACAGGGAATATAAAGGACACTTTTAAACACTAGCTTAACCTAGCTTGGTTGAGCATTAAAGGGGCATGAAAGGATTCTGAATTTCAATAGGAAAATAATATACCTATATATCTCTTTACTTTTGTGTACTTTTTTTTACTAACAAGTGCTTAAAAGCTATGTTTCTGCCTTTTAGTGTTAAAAATAGTTCCCAACTGGTTTCTCTCCTCTGTAGCTCATGAATACAGTGTACTTCTAAATGTTGAGAGAGGTCACTGTTTCGCTAATTTTATACACTTCACAGTCTGTGTATTCATGAGCTACAGAGGGTAGACCGAAACGGTACAAATTCTATGATCTTAGGCTATTTTTTAAGTACTTCCTATTAAAGTGAAATACATAAAGTAAATATAGATACACAGGGATATTCTAATCCTAGAGAAATCCTGAAACATTCCAGAGGCTTCGATGGACGCTGTACGTATAAGAGGGGCATTAAAATTTTTAGTTTTTTTGTGCATAAGCTCTTGCAAATATACTTGGAAGATGCCCGATTATGGGTATGTGGGGAATGGTAGGTGTTAAATTGCAAATGCGCCAATTGTAACAGCTGACCCTCCAGTCTCCACTCCTCCCTCTTGCTCCAAGATATCTGGTTCTTCAAACGTTAACTCTCTAAAAATGATTTTATGCCTATGGCTTGAAAATCTGAGTGTGTGTGTATACATACATACATACATACATACATACATACATACATACATACATACATACACGCACGATTCCTCTGTACTTTTGAAGTTTTGAGTTCAGTACCTGCAAACACCAAGTGTAAAGAGATTCTGTTTGCTGTGCTCTATGGGTTCAATTGAAGCAATGACAATATGGCACATTCCTTGCAGGATTTGATGCCAGTTTCTTCCCACAGACTGCTAATCCCTGCACGCTCTGTCTTCAGGCATCTGCATGGAATCACAGTCTGACCCTTGGAGAATATGCCCCCTCCCCTGTCACTGACCTGCCTCTAAACAGAAGATCCTAGATAATGCATGTGACTGAAGGTTTTACATTGCACCGCTGTCCATTTCTGTACCTAACAAAGAATATTATAATGACCTCGATCAGACAGACCAAGAATGTGCTTCAGCCGTAGCACACAGACCGCCATAGGCCCATAACATGTACTGCTCCCAATATTCAAATGACCTTGCTAGTGCCAATACAATATGGTTTCTTTTATTTATTGATTGAATGACTTTGGTAATAAAGTTACAATTTTCGGAAAAAAATATTTTAAAATGTATTTTTTGGACATCATTATATTTATTTGTCTTCATTTACTGTTAATGATTATTATTTCATACATGAATGATGAGTGCAGATAACAATGTTTCTCTTATCCTTTTTAATGGTCATATGGGGTCAGGGGATAGGGAGGAGCTGTGTCCTCAAGCCCATCTCCTCATACACTGCAGGATTCTCATATCCTCCAACCTCTGGTACTTGTTCTTCTGGAATTGGAATATGTGCACCATTATATGTACATTGTGAGAGAAAATAGATTTGGCTTTCCAATCCCAGCCCTGGGGCTTTGTGAGATCTGTTCATGACAAACAGCAGTTTGCTGCTCTCCACCTCCCAGCTGGTAACTTTGGAAATTCTTAAACTCATTAGTGCTGTTTCTTTCTTTATGTTTCATGCAAACAGAGTTTTTTTTTTTCTTTCTTTCTTTGTTTCTATCCTCCCAGCACCCTCCTTTCCTGTTTTCCACTGCAGTAATGCGTAGAGTTTGGACCCAGCTGCTCTTGCCGGGGTGTTTAGACTTTGGGAAGGGCATGGCCCAGAGGCCTCTATGCCAGGGCATGTCTGCCTTACATTAAATATTATAGTACAGCTGATCCCTTCAATTTCAGAGAGTTGTCAAGCTGAACCCATTACATGCCTGGAGGATCGGCAGCACATTACTGATCCACATATTTAGCCCCTCTGGCAAGGCAGAGGTTAATGGCATTCTGTTCTTGTGGTTTTTGAAATGACTCAGTGAACCGAATCCCCAGCAGCATGTCCCATGTATGAGAGCTGGGGATGGACGTGCAGAGAGTTTGTAAACTTGGAAAAAGGCAGCTTTTTGGGCTGGCCTGAGATTCCCCGTGTGTCCTGCCATGCTCCCTGAGATCCCATCTTTGGCACGGACACTGGTGCGTGACCTGAGCGGGGCAGGAGACAGTTGCTGTCGTACGCTCTGTACTTCAAGACCCCGCAGAGAGGCTCATGTTACTGTGTATGGTGCTGGTTAATTAACAGACTAATCCTAATAGGATGAATTCTGCTCCTGCCATCTCTCTCATTCTGTCTATAGTTAGTTTCTTAACTTGTTCCTAGACTCCCATCTTCTTAATTTGCAGGCAATCAATCACAGCAACCCCATTTCCTTTTAGTCCGTGTCCCCATAAATACGTACTGCTCTTTCCTCGAGCTTGGCATTGGGCTCATTTCCTTCCCAACTTTGTATGGGATTTACAGGTAGACTGGCTTGTCACTAATGATCCTGTGTGGTCCAGTCCCAGACCGAAATGATGAGTTGATCTTCTGAATCTTTGATCAGTAGGTTTTATTTTTGTGACATCTTTGACAATTGATCAATTCAGCCACCTAGGTCAGGGATCAGTGGTTTTAAACCTTTTTACATATGCAGACTGATAAAAATAGGAGATATTTTACAGACCCCTAAGACAGAAATAAAAAAAACATTTTTTATACTGCATTTTGTGTATTAGTTTTTAAGTCTAATGTTCTAAAATGCTATCCAAAATACCTTAACAAAATATTGGTAAACAATACGCACGGGAGCTGCAAAGTTTAAGAACTTTCAGCGAAGGGGAGGTGCGCGGGACTTGACTATGACGTGTTGGCGAATACTAACAGAACGATGTACGAATCCCTGATTACATGCCTCCATGTTCTGCCAGTAACTGCTGTCCCACTCCACCACGCTATATGATCCAAGGGTTACACGTATTAAGCTGCAATCATTTTTTCGTAGCCCGACACAAAATTTCTGCCCATGGACTGGCTATTGAAAACCACTGGTTTATTGTAACAATGGATAAGATCTTATTCAGTGCTGTTGAAAGACTGGCATTAGGAATATCCAATGAAAAGGATCACTGTGGTCAGTTGTTTTCTATAAGGTTTTTGGATTAACTAAACATAATAATGGTCAAAATCTTTTTTGGGAAAGAATAAAAAGGAAGATGCATTACATTTTGCATCTTTTATATTCTTTACTGCTGGCTTCCAATCTAATTTCTGGAATCCTGCGGCCTGGTTGTTTTTCTGGAAGGTGTGTCATTGTAAACTAATGAACATCCTTACAGTCTTGCTGAGAGCACTTGGCTGGCTTTCCCATTTTGCATACACATTATGGCCCTCATTCATTTGCAATTTGGCCAATTGAATAGGGCTCTAAATAAGCACATGGCATATTTTTTTTAAAGAATTTTTTAGTTAGTAAAAACCTTGCTTTTGTATAGAATTTCACGAACTAAAAACTTCTTTAAAAAAAAAAATGCTATGTGCTTATTTAGAGCCCTATTCAATTGGCCAAATCACAATTGAATGAGGCCATATGTGTTTAGAAAGTCTCCTTCTACCTCCAGGAAGCTGTTTTGCTGAAGATAATGTAGTAGAGCACGCACACACGTACGTTTATTAGTTCCCAACTCTCTGTGAATCCTATGGACAGCAGCACACCAGGTACGTCTGTCAGTCACTGCCCCTCTGAGCTCATCTATCCATCTCCTCCTCTGTCGTCCCCTTCTTTGTGTGCCTTCAATCCTTCCCAGCAACAGAGTCTTCTCGAGGGAATCCTGTCTTCTCGTTATATGGAAAAAATATTTGAGGTTCAGCCTCATGATCATAGCTTCCTGTGAACAGTTTGTCTTGATTTATTTTAGTACTGATTTGTTGGATCTTCTTGCAGTCCAAGGGACTCTAAGCAGTTTTCGCCAACACCACAATTCAAAACTATGGCGCTCTTACGTCTTTATAGTCCAGCTCTCACATCTGTATGTTACTACTGGGAATACCATACTTCTAACTATGTGGACCTTTGTTATAAAATAAGTTCTAGGCAGAATAGCAGTCCAAGATGGAAGTCCTAAACTACACAAGCCAAATCTTCTAAAGTACCATTTTCTCTACCTTGCTCATGCCATACAAAGCTACAGTGGTCCATTGGCAATGATCCCATATTACACACCACCTGTGCTTAGTCTGAGGCCTGAGATCCCTGAGTGTTAGCTGTGGTCCTACAATGTGAGAGGTAACAACATATCTTCTGCAGGAGGTAAATATTGCATGATCCAGAGCATGAGCATGCAATACATATTCTTTGATAGGTTTTAATACTTAACAAGATTTCTCAAATTTAAACGAGTTGTAACCATCCATATAACTTTCTGAAATACTTTTGAATACTGCTCCTTCCTTTTTTTTTTTTTTTTAGCAATTTAAAATAAATTTGAACTGCAGTCTTTAGAAAATGGTAGTACACAGCTATCATTTTAGAACGGTTTTGAAACCGGAGCTATTTACCATAAGAGCTTAATCTCTTAAAGGGAAGAGCAATCTAGTACTTTAGAGCAGTGGCTTGATCTGAACACCGACTGGTTCCCTTCCATTGGTCAGGAACACTGCATTTGAGATACAGGATATTTTTAAGAGAGGGATACTACATGTGATACATAGTTATCATTCTGTTTTACACTGATTACATTGCAGATATGTTTTTTAATAAGACTAACAGTAGTGGTATATTTTACAGGGGTAAGCATTCCTTGTCTTTCATTGTCCCTGAGGACCAAAGACTTGAACCAGTCCTAGGATCGGCTGTTGAGAATCATTGCTATAGAGTACTGTAGTACTAAATGTTGTTGGTCTAAATCAAGTGGATCAGAAATAATTTGTATACGACACCACATCACTGAAGCAAACTTACACTGATTAGAATTCACATCTAACAATGATTTGAATCATGTTGCCGTTTGAGCTGTTGTTAGATGTGAATTCTAATCAGTGTAAGTTTGCTTCAGTGATGTGGTGTCGTATACAAATTATTTCTGATCCACTTGATTTAGACCCTAAATGTGCACAGATTCTCACACCTCTGTGGTCCATATTTTGAGGTTGTTCTCCTTGGGCAGATTTGTTCTCTGTTTGGGAGTTTTTGTGTGTTTTTTATTGGATCCTTTTTTTTTCTCCTTCATTTCCTGTTTTGTTTTGGATGTGATTCTAAATTAAACTATGCACTTGACCTCACCTTTATGGAACCACAGTCCTCTCCCTGGCAACCCTGGGTGGTATCATGGCCATGGGGCATTGTGAGGTCCCTACGTTGTTATGGGACACAGGATTCGTAACCTAAAAGGTGCTTGTGATTTGGACTGTAGAGACAGAGGGACCCTGTACCAATCCTCTATCCCACGCCTGGCACCCTAGAGGTAAATGCTTTTCATGTTTTCTGAGCAAACTGACCTGTGTGCACGTGCAACATTTCTAATCTGTTAATGTAACTAGGCATAGAACGTGTTTAACCCCTGCAGTCCTGCAGGATATAAACACACTTTGGGAAATGGGTATAATTGGTCAGGGCTCTTAATGAAGCTAATGGTACAAGCTAGTTCCAGTTACTGCAGTTTTGGCATTGAAAATGTATTTTGCCACTTCTCATCTCTCTCGGAACATATTTTTTGAGAGAAATGCAGATGATTAAATGCATCATACAAAGTTTTGGACTACAGTGGCTCTTTAATATCTTTGCTTCTATCTTGCAATCAAAAAAGCATGTTGTAACATTTTTGGAAATAAATATATTAATATGAACATAGGAAAACTTAAGCAATTAATACACAACTATTGTTTTTCATTCACCTTTTGTCTAACCTATGAATCGAAAGAGACTTGGGAGGACGTGCGAAAAAGAACTCACTGTAATCTGATTTACTTAAAAATGGGGATACAAGCACTTTGCTGCTATCCAGAGGTGCACAAGGTTCCCAGTCCTTCAGTTTTCTCTTGTCTATCAGGACAAAGGAGAAAACATTCTTGTTGTTTAATTCTTCCAGGTAATTTTTTATGCAAAAACATTTGCAGTGCTTAAAACATGATTTTTTAAATACTTGATTGAAATATTTAGCCCTTTATCTGTTTTGCAGAACTCGCCGTCTGCTGGTTAGATGTACTCTCATCTAGAACTAATATTGTTATAGTTCACACATATTTTTAAGCAAAACATATGCATTGTTATATACTTATAACTACTTGTAATTATATCCCCATTTTGACTAATAAACAATCCTGCTCTATGAATATACCAGCATAGATCTGTGTATATAAATCCCCTCCCTAGAGTTCTAATGAAGGACAATACTTTAAATCTCTCTCAGATAATGTGCAGCTGTTTAGACCGTCTGAAGAACTTGTAAAAAGTCATCATCTCTCTGCTCCTCCACCCCGGCCAGCTTGGCTACATTGCCATATATTAAATAATTTCTTTGACCAAAGAGACATCCAGTATCCTTACCTTTGAGAATGAGTGAAGCGATGCTGGATCTGGTACAACAGAATGAGCCAAACTTTTATGTATTCAGATCTGCCCTTTTTTTTTTTTTTATATACTTTTTGTGGGAAGTAGTTCTTAGAAAGTATCCCAGAAACAGGTGGTGTATTGTCTCGGGATCTTGCAGAGACGTAATATGCTTGGTGCTTTCTGGAAGAAGTAGTATAACATTCCTGTTCTTTGGTCTTGGTTTAAACCGAAAGGTTATCCTGTGTACTCCTAGCACACCAGGATGTGTTGAATGTTCTCTGTGGCTTTCTCGTGTATCTGCTGGTCTCATTTGTGGTCTTTCAAGCCAAGTTGTGTTTGCTGCCCCCTCACAGGCACGCTCTACTCCTGTTGTTACATCACTGTTAAACCACCTTCTTTCTCACACAGTGGCATTTCTTGGCTCCTGTAGTTCTCCCATGTGAATATTTGTTGGCAAAGGGACAGAAAATGTTATAACACCGGAGCCATTAATATGAATATAGTAAGGACATTGTAGAAGACACTCCTGAGGATCACATGTTCTGATTCTGCAGGAATCCCAATATACATCCACTGGAGACAGCTTGACATTGGTTTGATATTATTGCCCTTTTTATAAGCAGTAAAGCTATGCATGGTATAAATAAAAATAAGGGCCAGGAAGTGCTGCCATATTACACTGGGTATCCACCGATCAGAAAAGCTTTATGATGGGAAAGCGTTTTAGATTATGAAACGGGGAACACACCTATGCAATATTTAGGAGCCAGATAGAATATTTCTAGTAACCTGGGAGTGTGGCCATTCATATGGATGCATTCTACGTCTGATAAATATTTAGGAGCCAGAAATAAAAATGTTTAACAACCCTGGCTCTTTAAATATTTACACCCATGATATAATGTATATAGGTTTGTGAATTCTCAAACACATCAAATTATACTATCACAATACAACCTGTTATCCTGCACTTTTTTATCCTGCACTTTTTGAAGTTTCAGGTTTTAATTTTTTTTTTATCCATGAGTTAAATGTTGCTTCAAATATGAACGTGTGTGTATGTATATATGTGCTCAAAAGTTTGCATACCCTTGGCGAATTGGTAATATACATTCAGGTCCATAAATATTGGGACATCGACACAATTCTAATCTTTTTGGCTCTATACACCACGACAATGGATTTGAAATGAAACAAACAACATGTGCTTTCACTGCAGACTTTCAGCTTTAATTTGAGGGTATTAACATCCAAGTCAGGTGAACGGTGTAGGAATTACAACAGTTTGTATATGTGCCTCCCACTTTTTAAGGGACCAAAAGTAATGGGACAGATTAACAGTCATAAATCAAACTTTCACTTTTTAATACTTGGTTGCAAATCCTGTGTCGTCAATTACAGCCTGAAGTCTGGAACGCATAGACATCACCAGACGATGGGTTTCATCCCTGGTGATGCTCTGCCAGACCTCTATTGCAACTGTCTTCAGTTCCTGCTTGATCTTGGGGCATTTTCCCTTCAGTTTTGTCTTCAGCAAGTGAAATGCATGCACAATCGGATTCAGATCAGGTAATTGACTTGGCCATTGCATAACATTCCACTTCTTTCCCTTAAAAAAACTCTTTGGTTGCTTTTGCAGTATGCTTCGGGTCATTGTCCATCTGCACTGTGAAGCACCGTCCAATGAGTTCTGAAGCATTTGGCTGAATATGAGCAGATAATATTGCCCGAAACACTTCAGAATTCATCCTGCTGCTTTTGTCAGCAGTCACATCATCAATAAATAAAAGAGAACCAGTTCCATTGGCAACCATACATGCCCACGCCATGACACTACCACCACCATGCTTCACTGATGAGGTGGTACGCTTTGGATCATGAGCAGTTCCTTTCCTTCTCCATACTCTTCTCTTCCCATCACTCTGGAACAAGTTGATCTTAGTCTCATCTGTCCATAGGATGTTGTTCCAGAACTGTGAAGGCTTTTATAGATGTTGTTTGGCAAACTCTAATCTAGCCCTCCTTGTTTTTGAGGCTCACCAATGATTTACATCTTGTGGTGAACCCTCTGTATTTACTCTGGTGACGTCTTCTCTCGATTGTTGACTTTGACACACATACACCTACCTCCTGGAGAGTGTTCTTGATCTGGCCAACTGTTGTGAAGGGTGTTTTCTTCACCAGGGAAATAATTCTTCGGTCATCCATCGCAGTTGTTTTCCATGGTCTTCCGGGCCTTTTGGTGTTGCTGAGCTCAACAGTGCGTTCTTTCTTTTTAAGGATGTTCCAAAAAGTTGATTTGGCCACACCTAATGTTTTTGCTATCTCTCTGATGGGTTTGTTTTGTTTTTTCAGCCTAATGATGGCTTGCTTCACTGATAGTGACAGCTCTTTGGATCTCATATTGAGAGTTAACTGCAACAAATGCAAATAGCACACTTGAAATGAACTCTGGACCTTTTATCTGCTCTTTGTAAATGGGATAATGAGGGAATAACACACACCTGGCCATGGAACAACTGAGCGACCAATTGTCCCATTACTTTTGGTCCCTTAAAAAGTGGGATGCACATATACAAACTGTTATAATTCCTACACCGTTCACCTGATTTGGATGTAAATACCCTCAAATTAAAGCTGAAAGTCTGCAGTTACAGCACATCTTGTTCGTTTCATTTCAAATCCATTGTGGTGGTGTATAGAGCCAAAAAGATTCGAATTGTGTCGATGTCCCAATATTTATGGACCTGACTGTATGTACCTCTTTTTTAAAGAAATATGAGTGAGCAGACAAAACACATTTCTTTTATTTCTTATGGGATTCATATTCAATTGTAGTTTATAACAGAATAGCACAATCATAAAACAAAACATGACAACAAAGAAAAAAATGAAATTACCTTGTTCAAAAGTTTGCATACCCTTAGTTCTTAATACTGTGTATTGCCCCCTTTAGCATAAATGACAGCGTAAACCGCACGTTTGAGATCTCCCCAGTGTAGCTTGATGATATTAAGGTCAGGAGACTGTGATGGCCAGTCCACAACCTTCACCTTTTTCTGCTGTAACCACTGAAGGGTTGACGTCCAAGACCATCCTATGCGCAGCCTTTGGGCCGAAGAATGCAAATTGTCTGCCAGTATTTTCTGATAACAGGCTGCATTCATATTGCCATAGATTTTCACGAGATTCCCCGTGACTTTAGAGCTCACACCCCCGAAAACATCAGTGAGCCACCACCATGCTTTACAGTGGGGATTGTATTATTTTCACTATAGGCCTTGTTGACCCCTCTCCAAACGTAGTGCTTATGGTTGTGATCATAAATCTCTATTTTGGTCTTGTCACTCCAAATTACAGTGTGTCAGAAGCTGTGAGGTGTGTCAAGGTGTCGGGCATATTGTAACCAAGCTTTTTTGTGGCATTGGCACAGTAAAGGCTTTATGGCATCTTGAGCATGCAGCTCATTTGTTTCAACTATCGTCGTATTGTGCTCCTTGAAACAACCACACTGTCTTTTTCCAGGGCAGCCTGTATTTCTCCTGAAGTTACTTGTGGGTTTTTCTTTGGATTCTAAACAATTCTTCTGGCAGTTGTGGCTGAAATCTTCTTGATCTACCTGACCTTGGCTTGGTATCAAGAGATCCACAAATGTTCCACTTCTTAATAAGGGATTGAACAATACTGACTGGCATTTTCAAGTCAATGGATATCTCTTTATATCCTTTTCCATCTTTATGAAGTTCCATTACCTTGTTACGCAGTTCTTTTGACAGTTATTTTCTTCTCCCCATGGCTCAGTATCTAGCCTGCTCAGTGCATCCACATGAGAGCTAACAAACTCATTGACTATTTATACAAAGACACTAATGGCAATTTAAAAAGACACAGGTGTAGGAAATTAACTTTTAATTGCTATTTTAACATTTTAACCTCTGTGTGTGTGTGTGTGTCAGCCTGGGGTGTCTGTAACAAGGCCAAATATTCAAGGGTATGTAAACTTTTGATCAGGGCCATTTGGGTGATTTCTGTTGTTATGATTTAAAAAATAGCCAAACAAATATGTGATAATAAATGGCTTCATATGATCACTATCCTTCAATAAAAGACCATTTTTTTGCATGATCAGTCATATTTTCAAAATAAATGCCAACATTTCACAATTTCTACCAGGATATGCAAACTTTTGGGTTTCAACTGTGTGTGTGTGTATATGTGTGTGTGTGTGTATGTATGTATGTATGTACGTATGTATGTACGTACGTACGTACGTACGTACGTACGTACGCATATAAACATTTATATTCATCGGCACACATGTGCAGACATATTTTGTGTGCACGTTTGTCTGAACTTATGAGCAAGTATATATATATATATATATATATATATATATATATATATATATATATATATATATATAATTATGTTTGTGTGTCTGTGAGTACATGCGTGGATGTGTGTTTTTGTGTGTCTGCCTCGGTGTGTGCACATACCGCTGGGATACACACTTCAGCACCTGTCACTTTTGATATGTGAGGATAATTTTGTGCATTTTTTCTGCATGGCCAGGCGTTCCGATAGCTGTATAGATAATGCAATAAGGGGAGCAGTGGTTTGTGAACAATAAAGCACACTGGGACACCCGGGGTAATCCATCAGCTGAGCTTTATGGCTGAGTGACGCTCTGCAAGGGGATGAGGGAGCTCAAACCTGCCATGTCCATTTGCACCTTAACAAACTGTCCTTCACTTCAGGTGGAGCAGATAAATGGCCTTCTGTAATCGTATTTTTGCAGACGTGTTACAGAGATCTGCCGGCTGCTGATTACTTCAGATAATATTTATCTCTGTGTCAGTGATAACTCCCTTTCTATATTGTCTATTAATTGTTAATGTATTAACTGTTTCATCACTGCTGTTTTTCTGCACACACACTTGAAGGGACCACTGTAGCGCTTATACAACAGGGATTTATTTATTAACTGGATAGCAATAAAATCAGTATTTGAAGGAAAAAAATGTGTATACCTATTCAAAATGAATATGTGAAGTTTAGCGTTTTTGCACTTCAGCAGATTTGCTTCTCTTTACCCCCCTATCAGGTATCATGGGGTGGGAGAGGATCCATTTCAGTGAATGTTCCTGATAGGATTCTTTATTTGTTGTCCTGATGAGTCTTCTTATTTGCCTTTTGTCATTCATCTGTGTCCAACTCTTCATGACCTATTGAGGTGTACGTGGCAAAGATACTGGAGTGGGCTGCCAGTTCCTTCCACAGTGGACCTCTATTTGTTTGACCTCTACTCTGACATCTTGGGTGACCCTACAAGGTATAGCTCACAGCTTCATTGTGGCACACAAGCCCCTTTACCACTACATGACAGCGGTCTAGAAGGGGTTTAGTTAAAAATAACACCCCTGCATATCCAACCTAAAATTAGCATAAAATTCATACTTCGTTTGGGCCAATCATAGGCAGCTAATACATTTTAATTTATTGTAGCAATCTTGTGTTGTTGCAATCTTGTTATAGCCGCTTATCAGGAAGGAATCATGGGATGTGTAGTCCTCTGTTTCAGGAAGCAGAAGGAGCCATTTAAATATTATGGCCTGCTCTGTTGACCTCTGCATTGAGCTGCTGTAGCCTTGAATGTTAGTAAAGTGTTAAAATCCGTACCCAAATGCAGTGTTTCTATTGGGAGGTACACTGTGCCTATGTAAGCAGCCCCAGTAAGTGGTGAAAACAAGTATTATTTTTAAATAAAATCTGTATATGTATAGAATGACTCCATGTAATGGGTTTGTCTGATATAAGCAGTGCGTGTTTCGATTAGAGAGAGGTAAGTACAGGGAAACTTAGATAAACCTTTAAAACCATGCCAGATTTTACTATTTGTGTTGCAAAGCATTTGTTCTTTGGACTGCAGAATAGCAGTTTTTTTGTTGTTTTCTTTTTTTATGAAATGATCAATCCAAAAAGTGTATGAGTAGTGATCAGAAAGCATGTCCTTGCCCATATGCATCTGAGCCAGTAACCGTGACACTTATGCGTTTTGTTATATTTGAAGACATAACAAAGAGTAACAGATTTCAGGGATGATTGGGAAATAGAATTGGGTGTCACCACGGAAGTGGAGAGAGATAATTCATGGAATATATTCACCATGGAGCACAGCGTCTCATTTGGGTCCCCCAGGAATCTGAGTGGAGACCATTGCTTATTATAGACATTAATCAGTGTCCGGGATGGATGGAGATTTGCTGCTGGTACCAGTGGATTGGGAAGGACAAACACTGATAAACATGTAAAACACAAATAATTCAAATTCTTGCAATAAGTGGTAGATGACCACTGATGTCTCCTATTTATCATAACCTCTTTTTATAGCACTAGGCTTTACAATATGAAAACTTGTTTGTATACATTAAAATAAACACAGCCTTATATGTTAACTATTTTATGCAATGATTCTTTACTTCTATATCCATAGGCTTATTTGCTTTCTTTATTTTTTTAGTGCTTTAGTGCTGAGGTCATTGTTCAAACTAACACAGCTTTGACAATAAACGAAGGCATTTAACTAACCAGGGTTGGGGTTTGAACAATACCCTCAGCAGGTGTTGATCCCACCATGCGTTTTTTCTTGGGTATTAGGAGTGGTGTGAGAAGTTCCTCAATCATTCATCACAATTTAAAAGTAAACTTTTATTTGTAAATGTAATTGCTTTTTTATACACGGTTTTAGTATTCATTTGAAAAGAATATACTCTGTGGCCCTTCTAAAACTCAGCCAAACCGTGCAGTTGCTAAAGGTTCCCTCTGATTGATCTCGCTGAGCTAGCAATCGAACTCGCGTGTTTCATGTTCTGCCACTATGGTGCTCATCCACAGAATCTGCTGCCATTTTCAGCATAAGTATATCATCTAAATAAGGTGGCCTTATGCTTCCTGTGTCTAATGTTACATTTTTAGTGTGTGCTTATATTTGTGTCCACAGTAGGAGAGTTTCCAGTGCTGATTAGTTGACACTAATAATTGCAACTTTAAAGGCAAAATGTGCAACATATCAAATAGATTTGTTATAATACATGGTGTCTTCATTTTGTTATATTGATTTGCTTTTTATTTGTGCAGAAATAATTGCCCTGGTTTACGGGAGGTCCTGCATATTGGATACACCAGTTTGGCTGACCTGGCAGATTTTTCAGGAGGAATATAATGGTGATTTTAAGACTGTTCTTTACTGATCACTGATAGTGGTTGAAGGGTTTCTACAGTTAGAAATAACACTATGATAGCCAACGATTAGGTCTAAAGGTGTATATATTGTCAAATGTCTCCTTGAGAAAAGCAGATTGTTTACTGGAAATGAATCGGTTATTTAGCACAAGCTTTGTATCAGATTAAAACCAAATACTATCTGCCTAAAATGTTCTGCTTTTAGAGAACTGATGCAGATTGCAAAAACACCATAAACAAACCAGTGTATTCAGAAAATATTATTTTAGCAGAGTCTACTAGTGTATGGAGATGGAAATGAAGGGTGACAGTCATGTCAAAGACAACAGGAGGTTGGTACACTGCAGGAAAAGTAGGACGTGCAAATGTTATGGTCTGCTTCTGTGCAGGTGTTGGGGGGGGGTATTGGAGTAGCCGAGGTGAGTTTGGATTCTTATGAGTAAATTGAAATTAACCAATGAGATTACAAAAACCACTATTTCCGCTCCTGAATAGATACAAAAAATAGCGGTGTATCGTAAAAGCCTCCAAACCAATAGGGAGTGCTGAGGATGATTGCAAAGACAGCTTTGATGGGGGAGAATCTTGCACTGAAGTGTTGTGGTGTTATGTGTTGTCATGGCAACAATGACAGTTGAAAAGTTAACACTAGCTTTCTGCATGAGATTAAGTGCTGTTTGGCCCTTGAGCTCAGAGGAATAGGAGCAGAACATTATCCTAACATTATGGATACCTAACACTTCTTCTCTACTTATTGCTGTGTGCTTTAGACATAGAAAGGAAACATAAAGAATGAAACCATTTCCTGTTCAGTGCTAGGGACAGAGTCACTTACTAACTGCCATTTTGCCCAGATCCTGAAGCAGCCTCCTTCCAGTGAATACCTAGCACCAATACACAGAAACCTGCAGAGGAGAGGACCTAACAGGTGGGATCCATTTATTGATGGTTTCAGCTGGTCCCTCCTCTTGATAACATCCAACATGGAAACTCTTATGCTCAAGCTGGGACTGCTAAAATCTAGATTTTTGTCTGAAAATGCTTTTATTATTTTGATGTACACTACTGCTAATGTTATTAGCTTGCAACATACTTCACAAATTTGTGTAAACTACAATAAGTCTTTAATGAATCCTTTGGTTAGTCTTTATTATTGAATTCACAAATGAATATGCATTTCTCTTCTACATTTGCTGTAAGGCATTTCTCTGCACGTAATATCGTATCTAAAATATTGTTTTAGAAAATTGGTTTGGAAACGGATACCTGACAACTGTTTGTTGCCTCCAGAACAAAAAGTTAATTAAAGACAAGAAAAAAGGTAAACCCATTTTACAGCCAAGTAAATTTCTAGGTAATTTATGTATTTTGTATTGATACTGCGTGTAGCCTGACCTCTCTCCTGACCCCGCAAGCATGCAGGGGGTTAAACAGGCCGATGGCTTTGCTCGGCACAGCTGTGGATAAAGCTTTAAGGTACCGCAGCTAAAACCTTCGAGACTATATGTAGAGTTAACTAGGGTGCATTAAAGCCAATCCCCGCTGTATATAAAAGTACAGTTTATGCAGTTATGATCCTGGCTACACAGCTGTGAGCAGAGCTGGCCCCCATTCAACTCTCTTAATAAGGGGCTGCTGGTGGCTCTCCAGGGCCTGGCTCTGACAGTCACATTCCTGGACCCCCACAATACTTAAAATGCATCCCCTGCAGTAATTTACATTTTGTTCTCCCACTCACGTGGTCTCAATTAAGACAACAGTGATTCCCATCTAACAGTCCAGGGAATTTGGGCCCATTAACCCCTTTCATGCTGTAGCTTGGGAAGGGTCAGTTAAGGTTTTGATACCCCAATACTCCACAGAGGATGGGAGTATGAAGTGTGAGAGTATGACAAGCAGAGTGCAAGTAACACCTCCGCCCTTCCTCCCCACTCCAGCTGTATAGATTTAATATTTAGCGTGCATTTGCCCTTTCTTGTGTTACATACATATAAGATGTTGTTTTCTTTAAGGAATTTTCCATGGTTACTAAATCACTAGTCCAGAGCCATATTCTCTCCCATATTGTTTACTGTAATATCCATTTATCTGGCAGTCCAGCTGCAGCTCACACCTTCCTCCCTGCAAATCCGTACAATGTCAAGGAACTAGAACAGACTCCTGCGCTTGTGGTCTTGGCTCCATAAGACATGTCACCTGACTTGTTATTAATATTCATGCAATCTATAGTGTGTATATGCACTTGTGTATATATTAACATTTCTAAAACAAGCCATAAGACCAGTTTACAGCTTACATTCCCAAGAAATACAATGTTCCCAGTGCATTCTGGGAAACTGGTGGGGCATGCAAAGGAGCCCACAAGGTATCCCTCTTTAATCCCAAAAAACATTTTAGTATTCCTCCCTTATAGCATATGCCTGCTTTTCTAATACAAATTATGATCGTGGTACAGGATGGGTGTGCATGAAAGTGAATTACCCACAGACCGTACTATTTTGATCTTTTGGATCTCATCAGTGTGAAGTCAGTTTCTAACATATGCCATCTATTTTATATATATATATATATATATATATATATATATATATATATATATATATATATATATATATGCACACAGACATTGGGGAGATTATGATGCTTGGTTAATCAGGTGGCAACAAATAAACTTGAGCATAGCATTAAAAAAATAGGTGTAGGGGGATACACAGTAATAGAACTGCCTTTAATGCAGAAAAAAGCATTCTATAATCACTTGACAATATAATTAAATAGTATAGCAACTCCCAGTATGATAATCTTCTCTATTAGGCTACAGGACAACTAGCAGTTCAAGATAAAACACCAGCAGAGTATCTTAAATTTTTTTAAAAAATCTCTAAAATTCCTTCTATACTCTTCACTTAAACAATAAAAATGACAACAGCAAAAAAAGGTATAAAGATGATATCGACAATGGCTAAGTGATGAGAAAAATAATGATCTTTCTGAGCACTAAGGTTCTATCTTCAGACTTATGTTCACTAATGATTACTAATGTTATTAGTCTATTACATACTTCAAACATTTGCAATTTTTTCACAGACTACACTGAACCAGATCACATTTTATAAATCGCAGACAATTCTTCAGCTTGGCTCCAAAATTGTTATTATACAATTAAGACGTTCTTTGGTAATTTCTTCTGATCTCTGAGAGGTACTCATAGCTGTCAGAGCTGTCCCTTCCTATCAGCCTTGCCCTACACAGCGCGGGTCTCATCACAGCAGCAGTGACAGCTGCAATTAAAATGTACGTATCTTCTCTGCTTCTCCAAATCAGGCTCTCTATTTCACTGATGAGAATTTGTCTTTTACAGAGCTCCGCTCTGCTTCGGTCTTTGAACATTTTCATCACTTCACTAAAAAAGAAAATTAATTATTTTACTATCTGTTATTTACATGAGATGCCACAAGCTGTAGTATGTAAGTCAATTAGAAATCCACGTAGGCTGTGGTTTTGTGATACCTTCTAATACAGAGGCTCTCAATTTTTTTGATCTAGGACTGGCTGGTTGCCATCCAATGCTTGGGGGGGGGGGGGCTGCCGGTTGTCATGAAATGGCGGCGGGGGTGGCTTACTGGTTGTGACCAATGTTTGGGGGGGGGCTTGCCGGTTGCCATCCAATGCTTGGGGGGCCTGCCGGTTGCCATCCAGCTAGAGTTTTGAGCTCCAGAACATTTTGAACTGGGTGATAGTACATGTTCTAGAACAGTGTTTCTGAACTGCAGTCATCATGTACCACTAACAGGACTTATCCGAAAGATAACCCTATAAGTAATGGATTCAGTGACCTATGCCAAAGCAGGGATATACCTCTGATATCTGGACTGGTCCCTGAGGAGTGGAGTTGAGAGACTGTTCTAGGGCATCAAATTAGACCGTCTTCATAGATGACTTATGATTTTAGGAAGACCGCTTCATACTTACCCGAGCACTGTCTTCAAATCATATTTAAACATTTGGTAATATCGGTACCCCCTTCTGGATCGCTACCTTGTCGTGATGAAGGGGCTTAAACTATCGATAAAGGTCTGCATAGTTTGAACTATGGTATTCCCAGTAGTAACATATGGATGTGAGAGCTAGACCATAAAGAAGTCTGAGCGCTGTAGAATTGGCGCTTTTGTATTGTGGTTTTGGAGAAATATGCTTAGAGTCTCTTGGACTGCAAGAAGATCCAATACATCAGAACTACAGGAAATCAAGACAAACTGTTCACTAGAAGGTATGATCATAGGAAATATCATGAGGCTGCAGGACTCCCTAGATGAGACTGATGCTGGGGAAGATTGAAGGCACAAGAAGAAGGGAACAACATGGGCGGAGATGGATAGATGAGGTCACTTAGCGCCATCAAGTTCATGTTCATTGCTTCAGAGATGCACCTGGCATGCTGCGGTCCATAGTCACAGAGAGTTGGATGCAACTAAACAACAACAACAATAATATTGGTACATAAAGATGTTCTGTTTCAATAGGTTTACTTTTTTGTAACTATCTTTAGAGTTTTTTCTTTCATTTGTTTCTATAGAGCTTTGGTTCTCAATCGTGTGGCACCACAATGGATAACTTTCTCTGTTTCTCCACTGTATTTTGAATAAAAGCGGAGTCTTGAATAATTTACCAAAAACTCTGACTAATGTCATTGTTATAAAGTGACAGAACTTACTAGAACCACTGTTCACTAATGGTTTTTAAAGTGATTAAGAGGTACATTTTTTCTCATCATTATCCCTCATCCTCACAACCTTTCTCTTCCTTTTTGCTCTCTGAAGACCAACAAATACAGTCGCTCTTGAGGACCACTTCTCTATTTGATATTAGGGTAATTCCACAGAATTTTAATGAGGTCATATCACCCCCCATTTTGGATGTTGATGAAATTTGGTGTATACCCTTCCCTTATGGTTAAAAGAAACTCCCTTGAATTTTTTTCTAATATTTTTTATTCTTTTAATCTTTCTCTTGCTAGGTCTTATTACCTTACTTACCGGCATTAAAAGTTTCTGATGACATTTTTATTTTTTATTTTTATTGATTTCACAATAGCCAATTTTCATAATTTTAAATTCCCCAAAATTAAAACAAGTATGCACTTTCATAAAAACCCTATAATAACCAATATTATGTTACATTTTAAGATGAACAACTTTGTTTCATTATTTTTTTCTATTGCAGCTATGGATTGTAGGAAAGTTGTACAAAATGGCTACCCAGTAGCCATTTTTTCCCCACAATGTCCAAAAAACGTAATATCTTCATTTCAAGGAATAAAAAAAACATAGAGGTCATTCTTTGTCGAGAAAGCGCATGTCTGCAAGCATTTTCAACATCAGAAACGTTTGGTTCCATCATGCCCACAATCTGAAAATTCAGGTTTTCTAAACCTATTTTTTTCACCAAAAAAACTATGCTACAAGTACATTTATACATTTTTTAGGCATTTATAAAATCTTTTGACTGCTGGTGTTTTTTTTCTGAAATCCTCATCATTTTATTGGGCTTTGTGTAAAATTTCAAAGAGATCTAATGATTGGTTATGGAGAAAAAAAATAAAATGTACGCAAGGGTATCTTCTGACGAGGGTCTCACGAGTGACAGACAATGCAGGTTTAACGAAACTTCACAGTGCTATAAAATTAAAACCGTTTGACAGAGTGGGAAAAAATGTAAGGGGGTTTCTTTCAACCATAAGGGGAGGTTTTACACCAAGTTTAATCAAAATCTGAGATCGTAGGTGATAAACCCTTGTTTTTTGTATTGATTTGATGTGGAATGACCATTACTTACTATGACTAATTTGTTTGTTCCAGTGCCAGAATATTGTGCTATGAATCCATCAGTTAAATATTGTGAGAAAGGAGCGCTTTATGTATTTATGCACTCGAAAACGTGTTGCCTAAGCAGTCCGTAAATCAGAGGTGTTGCCAGAAATAACAGCAATTTGATCCATTCAGTCAAATCGGAGTGCCTAGCTTGCATGTATTGATGAGAGTAGTTTGCTTTTGAGTGTGTGCCGGGGATAGTGTTGGTGTCCAGTTATTTAACAAACCCCCATCTCCTGTTCTTCTTCTTCCTTTTGTTCAGTTTACAAATATTGCCCTCAGACTTAAAGCTATTAGGGAATACTTGTCAGGGTCGATGGAAGTTTTCTATTTGCAAAGAGAAACTTCACATATTACGATTTCTCTAAAAAGGATCTCCCCATAAGCGGTCCAGTATATAAATAATTTTTTCTAGTCATAACAGCTAGTTGACCTGTCTAGTCTGTGATCTGCATTTACTATAGAGGAAGCATATTACATTCCTCCAATTGTTGCTACTGACTGCCCTTAAAGGAAAAAATATTTGTTCTTGAAGAGTATATTCCATCACGAAGTTAAAGAGCTGAACTTGTGTTTGCTCACTGGACTGATAATCCTAATTGTGATGACTCAGCCTCTCTGGCACGGAATTACACCAGCCGACATCAAACAGCATAGGTTCCAATTGGGTTACTTGGCTCTCGGAGTGCGTTCAACTCATGGGGATGGAATCTGTCCCATGGCTTGTTGCAGCAACTGGCAGAGGTTCAGTGAGCCGAGCACAAGCTTTCTGTGCCATTTTTCCCTCTGTCTCTGTCTACACTGTCCAAATCCTACAAAGGCTTTGATCAAATCAAATAAAATGCTTTATTTTGCCAATCAGTCTCTGCTCAGCTGTGCGGTCATGGGAGATGGCGGTTTGGCTAAAATCCTTTAGCCATAGTGCTCCATGACCTTATGTTGTATACACTCAACTATTCTTAATTCTTTGGAGTAACACCAGGGTCTGTATGGTGGCTTAGATTAGTGAAACAGTCTGGAAACAGTCTTGTGTTCCATTACTTCTTTATAAGAGCATCAAGGATGCATTTTTCATGTTTACTGTTGCACTTTGATCGTTTAAAGCTCTGCAGAGAAGCTTGAAATGTGAGAAGCTTTGCATACTGTTTCTTCTTGGTCCTTTTGTACATCTTCATTAAACAAACATATTTTTTGAAACCGTCAAACATGAATGACTGGTTAACCTTGATTTTACTTTTCTCTCCCTTTGGTGTAGGTAGATTGGGATGCTCCTCCTACATGCAATTTAGACTATCTTTAAAGAGTTGTTGTTTGTTTGTTTTTTAAGCAAATTAATATATTTTATTTATTAAGGGATATCTTAGGATAATTCTATTTGCAACCTTTTTTTATTCAATGGCATTTTAAAGCACTCCACTGTATGATGATAAAAATATATATGTCCGAAAAAATTGAGTCTGACTAGAATCATAACTTAGGTAGCAAAATGACAATTCGTTTTTTTTAAATAGGAAAAGGGAACGCCGACCATTGCGGGCTGAAGAACAGCTTGCCGCCATCAGGTCGCCGAGAACTGCTCCCTGATGACGCTCTGCACGCCAGGCGGCATCCCATCTGCCCCATCTCATGTTTATTGGACCTGCTTGCTGGAGGCTGACCAGGTTAAGGTAAGGGCTGACCGTGTGCCATGTGGGTCTAGCATGTGTCACTAGGAGCATATTGTATGTAATGTCACTGTATGTTATGTAACATGCACCTAGTGACACATGCACACAGTGACATTACATACAATATGCTCCTAGTGACACATGCCAGTCCCACATGGCACACTGTCAGCCCCTTACCTTAGTCTTGGCAGCCTCCAGCAAGCAGATCCGGTAAATATGAGATGGGGCAGATGGGATGCAGAGCGTCATCAGAGCACAGTTCTCGGCGATGTCCGAAAAATTTGAGTCTGACTAGGATCATAATTTAGGTAGGAAAATGACAGAAAACTAGTTTTATTTTAAATAGGAAAAGACAAATTTTTATACCTCTACTGGATCGTGGAGATATCCATGATACCTTGGCAAAGATTACATGTGTGAGAGAAGTGTTTACATTTCTGCAGGACAGAGCTTGCATTTATTAATGAGGTTCAAAGCAATCAGGAAGTTCTCAAGACAGACAAGATGGAAATGTTCTGGTGTGCCAAAAATACAGCAAGCGACAAAAGCGCACAGTCAACAGCGTGTCAACGGATGCGCGCAACAGCTACTGCGCGGCAGTAAATTGCACGTGCCGACAATTGCACGCCAGACTACAGTGCCGGTAAGGTGGTCTTAGGGTTAGAGGGGACACAGGTTACAGACACACACACACAAAGCTTGCAAGGACAGACACTGCCAAGGTAAGGAAGAATATATAGACTGCCAAGGCAAGATGATCTGTGAGAGTCAGGAAGGGCAGAGAAATTAAGGATAAGGGAGGACACATACAGGATAAGAGAGAGGCAGGGAAAGGGCGAAGAGAGAAACGGAGAGACAGTCAAGGTAAGGGAAGAGAGAGATCAGACCAACTGACCTTATAATGTCATATACCTAGTGGGCCAAGGCCACCCACACCCATGATGCATAACTCGGGGTGCCAGTTACACCATCCCAAAGACTGTATGCAGCAGCGTTTTAGTGTCGGGGTGCCGTCGGGGCGCGCTTGTGTGCGTGCGCTCATGCTTCAGCGCACATTTCCTGTGCGCTTTAAAGTTGGGGTGACAAATGTTCTATATGCAAATAGAATCTTCAAACATTAAGATTTTCTCTCAAAATTCAGTTTATATCTTTCACAAGTGCTAATGTTGCTATTTTCTTACATACTTTACAAATGTGGACATTGAATTCATCAGTGCTACTCAATTAAATGAAAAAAAATGCTATTTCTTTTTTAACGGATGTATATTTCTCGTATTTTAAGAGTTTCTTATAACCTTATTATTGCTTCAATGTTCCGCCTCTGCAGAAATCATAAGCACCCTGCAACCTAAAATATAAACGTATTCCTTTTGAATTCTGTAGACCTTCCTATCTCAAAGGGAAACAGTTTAGTATTTATTATTGTAGTAAAGACAAATATGAGCATTTAGTGCAAACTTGCAATTTATGTTCCATTGAGGATCTGCAGGAATGTGCCGACTCCTGCTTAGGGTCAGGTTAAATCAAGTTTAAGTGCCATAAAAGCGATCACAGCAGTATATTTAAACTACTGTAAAATAGTGAAAAGAACAAATGACAACACATTATGCATACGCTGTTTGTTTGTAACTGTTCTACATGATGCTGCAGAGCAGTTTAGTTTTTGAGCAAATACCATTTGAAAAAAACTCTAGTCTGGATAAACACGTTTCTTGAGGATGTTGTGATTTGCTGTAGTACACAATGCTCCTGGCAGGTCTGTTTCCTACTTCAATGGATTCCTATTGGTCTTTTTGACCACTGGGAATTACTTTGCAAAACTGTCTGATTTTATTTTTGAGACAGAGCAACTGGCCCAAGGTGACAAGAAAAACTACTTCAGATGTGTCGCCTACCAGCTCGAGACGACATCCCGCACAAATGATAGAAGACAGATTCAGACCGTGCTGGGAGATTTTCTACCATGCACTGTTCACATTTTATATAGAGTGTTCTGCAAATACATTGTTTATAGCAGTCTTGTTGAATCTGTCCTATTCCCCTGCACTCTGCTTTGGGTATTGTCATGCCAGCGGTGGTGGCTCTCTCACTTTCTATGTAACATGCTAGGAAAATGAGGCATGACAAGGACTTCATGACCTTAAACGACCACTGTGCTCAAAAATGTAAACTCTACAACCTAATTTATCTGCAGTTGCACTGCTCTGGGATCTACCTATTTCGTTTCCAGTGAGGTTGGATGAATCCTACAGTCTAGAGAGAAAACTTCTATCTAATGTTGCTTTCATTAATGCAAAGTTTATTGGGTTACAAGGACACACCGTGTTAAGACAGTTGCAAGAAGTAGCCTAGTAAAAAAATGGAATGCTGTAGTAAAGAAATGATTTTGCATAAAATTATTTTGCTCATTGCCAAATTTGGTTATTTAAAATACTACATAGAACACATGTGAACGCTGTACTTCTTTAAATGAAAACCATTAAAAAACAACTTGTTTTGTTTTTAAGGATTGTTAAAAACAGTCTGTACTTACACTGTGCTGGCCAGAGGGTTCCTGTTTGGGACCATGTGCTACGAGACGATGATGTCTCCCCAATGCTGTCATTCATTGAAAACATTGAGGTTTAATAGTTAGAGAGGTGTGTGTATTAGAAATTAGTGTCCACAGTGTATAACAGTGGTGGGAAACTGGGCCAGGGTCCTCATGCGGCCCTCAGACTCTTTCTATGTGGCCCCAGGATATCTCTCTTCCACAGTACATGGGTAATTGTATCTCTCTAGAACTAGCAAATCACTCTGTTGGTACCTCTGTCACCAATTACACCAATTTATCCTCCTCTGTCACAGTAATTTTGCCACTTTAGCTACACGTGAAACAAGGGACATAATGTGGATCTTCAAGACTAATGTAGAACCATAGGTTTGATGGCAGGTAAGAAACAGATGGTCAACCAATCACGTCCATTCTATTTAAAAAGCTTTTCTCAGAAAAATCTTATGCTTATCCCAGGAATGCTTGAATTCCTTCATTCTGTCCCCGCTACCTCTGCTGGAAGATTTTGTTTCACCCTTTCTTGAGATTGTAAGTTTGCGAGTTTTTCAATCTTTGCAGGTGCTTTGGGAAAAAGCACCATGTACTTAAGATTTAAAGCTCAAAGACAAGGCCCTTAATTTTGCCATGGACAATACTGTGTTCACATCTCTTGTATAGCGCTATGTAATAAGTTGGCACATAAATAAAGGATAAGGATAATAATTATTAAAATGAGACACTTGTATAGAAAACAAAAGAAAAGTATATCCTCCAACATATTGACTGGAGGCGAAGATCTAGGAGCAATATGAAAAACATTTACTTTTCAGAAAGCTTCGTAAATATGTAGAACAGCCTTCCATTGGCCTGGTTAGGGACAGCACCGTAAAGTAATGTAAGCATGCCTGACATAAGGTCATGTTGAGAATTAAGTTGTGATTTTAATTGGATAGGATGGGCAGGCTACACGGGCATTTTGGTTATCAAATCCTATTGAATAGTTTGATGCTCTTGGAAATATTCACAAGTTTGTGTTGTATTACCATATTTTAAAGGACAATTATCTAAAAGCAGATATGGGCCTTACTGGAACACTAAATTATTTCCTTCTAGATTTTGGTACAGATAATGAGGATCAGAAATACTACTTTTCATCTATTTCTGTATTGTGTTGGTGTTTTAAATATAAATAAATATATATATATATATATATATATATATATATATTTGTGCTTTTATTCCGAATGATTCTTTATTGCATGCATCTGTTAATTTCTTAGCTGATTCTGCTGTTACTTTCTCAGGCATGTAAATCGTTGTAAACTAATGGACTTTCATTACTCCTATTAAAAGAATTGGCAATTGTAGCTGCCAAATTCCTACTGTACAGAAATAAATTTCCTGTGCATTCAAAGTCTCCTCTTACCTCAGGAAGTGTATCACCAGTTAAAACATTAACATAATAATCTGAATTACAAAAACACCCAAAGAGTTTCTTTAATATCATTACATTTAGTGGATTTTTGTACTGTGTCGAACAGTGTCTTTTTAAATCCATGATAAACAAATTGCCCCTCTGATCTACTGAAAAGGCTTTAATGACCAATGCACTCCCAAACTAGAAAGAACTTTTTGCTCTCAAATGGTATTCTTGATTAGATGGGCTACACATGTAATTTCTCACATGCAAACATCATGAACAATAAAAGCATGCACCCGTATGACACACCGTGTGTGCCAGATCTAAGGTGTTTCATATAGTTCTTTGGCCCGGGCTGCACTGTATAATAAAGCACTCGAGGGCTCTGAATATTTAATGCGAGCTAAGGCTGCGGCTAAATATGGTGCTCATCGAGAGCTGAATTAAACGTCTGGATGAAGTGACAGTCTGGTGAATAGATCTTGGCATGTGGAGGAGACCTAGAGTAAGAGACAGATTAGTGCTTTCAGTTTCCAAAATAGTCCACGCCAATGTGTTACTGAAATAATAGTACACATATATACGGGCCTTCCAGCAGAAATGATAGTTACAAAGACTGTGAAGGAATGCTGACATAAGCATAAGTCTTTTATGGCTAGTAATTAAAGTGACACATTAAGGATCCCCCAAAAATGAAAAGTGCAACTGAATGGAAGTGTTAGGTAGCTAAGCTTGAACAATGAGTATTTTCAAGCATATATATTTTTTTTATAAAGGATCACCCCCTCTCTGGCTGTCTTATTATCTAACATTTTTCAGCTATTAGATGTGTGTGTAGTTTCCATTTCAGCAAAAACGTGTACCTTTGCTGTGACAATTTTAACCCTGAATCTTTTATGTAAATAGAAGAATGGGCACCAAGGTGAGATGTTTCACATTTAGCATTGACATCTCTCCAGTTCCTATGTTAATCTGATTAACCTATTCATTAATATGTTAAATGATCTGTACCTAGAAGTTTGGCTCTATAGAATGACATACAAAGGGTTATTGTACATTTACAGAAGTGCTTCTTAATGCACTTTACCCCTCGTTGAAACTTGTTAATTTTATCAGCATGAGGTAGATACCCCAATAGACCTTCTCCTCGGGGCCATGTCTTTCTGAGAATCCATGTCACTGCAACGGTTCCTGGGACTTCCAGGCTCTCCATGTGTTTGTTTACACAGCAAACGGAGACGATCGCCAAAAACACGGCCTCATTAAAAACAACAGGGCAAAGAATAACATGCTGACAACATAACTTGGCAGCTCCCAGCCGCTACCAATGGGGTAAACATCATCATCAAGACAGATCGCGCTGTCAAGACGCCTCCATCGCCATCTGGGAAACTTCCCACAGACCAAGGAAGACCTGGGACTGAGCGTAGTGCTTCCCAAGCACGCGTGTGGAATGGGTACAGACTGACTCGTGATCTGCCAGCGCATGTTTAAAATCTGTTTATTATTCATTAGAGCTCCCTGCTTATACAGCAAAGCTTGTGTTTATTCAAAACACAGATACAATTAAACATTTTCCATGTATCCCTAATCTAGGGCTGAGGTCCAAGTTGTGACCCGACAACCATAACATTCCTGTAAAGTTATTTATAAAGCTCATAAATCTTTCCACAATTCTTTTTTCTCCCAATTAGTTTATAATCCAAGTTATGTTTTACATTTTGTTTATTGGAGCTCTTGTGATTACTCTGACTTTGCAAACAAAGCCCACTCATCTGAAACAAAGAACATATCCATATAAACACATCTCGTCCCATCTGGTCTGCTCAGTATGAGTATTAAAACCTTATTTGGTTCTTGTTGTGTTCAGGATAACTCTGTGCCAATCCCAGAGACATCTGAATCACCTTTTTGTTTTTTTGCAATGCACTACCACTTCTGCATAATAGCTGAGGACATTTACCCATTACCCTTTCACAACAAAGCAATGTTTTCTTGCATAACTGTAGAGCAAGGATGGAGAACCTGCGACCTGAGTGCTAAATTTGTTCCTATCCATGATTCCATGTGGCCCTCATCTTGTGGTCCCACTATATGCACACACATACACTAGGAGAAACAATCGCTGCTTTTCATGGTTAATGAGTCGGAGGGCCCCAGATGTGGATCCCTTGGTCTTTGTGTCTAAGGAGAGCAGCTATGCCTTACAGACCATGCCCAAAAAAGCTAAAACATAGGTCTTGAATTTTTGGATTCTCTCATTCTCAGTAAGGCCAGACTGGTCTCCCACATATGAGGCACAATGGAACTAAAAAGGACTGCTGTCTTGAATGGGACATTATGTCTATAAAACACGCCAATTACTGGCGTTGCTTTTTCTCGGGTTGAGCGTCTCTGCCTTGTTATGCCAAGACAGTAAGAGACTGCATCACATTCAGTGGCCAAATAGTACTGTAGTGGTGCCTATATAAGGGGAAAATAAATTTTATGAAATGTAATATGTAACGCCTGATGAATTTTGTTTTGACGGTCAGTGGTCCTTGATACAAGAAAGGTTCCACTCCACCAGTATTAGAGAATTATAATATTGTATTTTCCTTATTTTTTGAATCTATAAAATGTATTAAAAAGATTCTATTATTTCCATCCTCTTGTCCACCTTGCGTTTGGTAATGAAGAGGGGCAGTATACAAAACTATCTGTATATCAAAGTTATTATGGAATAATGCACTGAGAGTTGCTCAGAATGTCATCTATCTGGTATATTTGCCATTTACCACTCAAAGAAGCAAATTAACACAAATTTCTAGCTAGCCTCCACATTTGTGTTTATCTGTACTGAGCCACATTTGTCTCTAGCGTCATAGGTTGCTTATGCCTAGTCTTGTCTATCCTCCCAATCAAATGCATTAAGATATTTAAGGAGGATTAGCAACATATTTTGAAGCTAATTTGGCTAAAGAGTTTATTTATGTTCACCCACTCCAGGGGGGGGGGCACAGTTTGTGAAAGAATCTCCCAATAATCATACCAGGGGATGGTCCTACTACCCTACAAAATGCATTTCAGGTTGTTTTTTTTTCACATCTTCTGTCTTAATCAGACCTCCTTGGAGCAGGTATATGAAGGGTTATCTTCCAAATTGTGTCAGGTAGTTTTGAGTCCATTTTTTTCTCCTGAAGACCATTCAACACTTATTGGAGCCAGATTATCGTAAAGGGCAAATTTTATAAATATGTGACATCTCCAAGAGCTCTATCTTTTTTACACATGGGACATTATCTATCACAAAGCCAGCACAATGTCAACTGTCAATCATCAGCACAAACCTATTAAGGTTTTTGTCTTGTCTGACACTTCTCCCATGTTTGATCCACAGCCAATAGTTCTATGGTGCACAGAATACACTTCTGTACAGTTTAAATACAAAGCACAGTCTGTATCTCCAAGATCTATTGGGACATAGATTGTAGACCACCATCCACCTTTCAGACAGCACAGTGCAGGCACTAAGTGCCCCTCATCCCTGCCCTATGACATGAGTAGTTAAGTTGATACTGCACGGGACTGCAGTTTATTTTACCTTCTCACATTCTTGGACTCAATATAAAACCTGGCTCCAGAATGTAAGATCTGCTCTTATCTTGTTTTCATTCCCTCAGACATTGAACTTCTGGGCTCAGGTTCAGACCAGCAGTTCACGTGGCCATCATTCAACTACATTTATTTTTGGATAAACTATGCACTAGTTAAATGAATATATGATTTTTTTTATTTTTATTTTTACACCGACCGCTTCAGTTTTCCTCTTTTCTTTGTAGACTTTGTAACACATAAAATATAGTAATGAGAATACACAGACATAAAAATAGAGATCTTTCTCCACTTCCCTGCCCATGAAAGGGTTAAAGTTCTAAGCAGGAGAATTGTGGTATTTGTTCCGCCTACAATGATCTATTAAATCCAAACTTGGGAGGAAGCCATGGGAATCTATTGCGCATTCACACTGTGCTGAAAGATTATCATACATTTACAAGCACCACTACCTAAGCAAACAGCTAATTGACTTAATGATCCCGAGACAATGTTTTCTCCCAACTTTGTTTTATTTAACAGAACAGATTAGGGACAAGCAAACATCCTGTTATGTTGCTATTTTTGGCTTTTTTTCTAAGCTTTAACTGAATGTTTTTTTTTGGGGGGGGGGTTTAGAGACAAAATGTTGTATAGTGATATTTTATAAGTGGACACTAGTCTCAAATCATACATTTAAAAGTGTATGTTTTATACATTAAACGTTTTTTTGTATATAAAAAGGACTAGATGATAGCAGAGCTTACCAAACTGTGTGTTGCGCGAACGCAATTTCTGTAAGTGTTCGTATCTCTTAAAAAGGGTTAGTTTAACCTCCGGTTTGAATTACTATGTTGAGAAATTATGCATGTCTACAGAGTGTCACAAACATGAAAGCACTGAACTATAGGGTAGAGTTAAAATAAAGTTAGACAAATTGTTCTCTCTCCTTGAACTGTTACATGATACTGGGTGATCAGAAGTACACTTTCACAAGGCTCTGCTTTAGTACCATCCCTTTTAATGTATAAATTAGTGGTCAGATAAAGGTGGAACAAACATTTTGTATGTTCATGCTGCTTGTGAAAAAAAATAATAGATTACTGCCTCTCTCTTTAAAGGGAAAAGAGATTCTCAAAATTGCAATTTGATAGAATTTTCTTAAAATAATTTTATTTTGTGTTTATAATGAATGCTGTAAACATTTTATTTCAAAGGCTGTTCTCACAAGGTGTAGATTAATGAATCTGACATCTGAGTTTGCTAGAGGAAGGTTCTAACATTTTCAAGCTATGTCTTGGCAAATTAATCAAATCGCATGATTACTATTCACTTTAATACTCCTTTTTTAACCAAAGAATATTTTGCTGCTTGGGTATTCCAGGGGCCTTTTTAAGCATTGAGTTATAGAGTAAGGAGAACATGCCTCACGTTGCTTGTAGAGTAAGGAGAACTTGGTACATGTGTACTTATTAATAAGGCGACTCTTCAGGTACGGTGAGCCCTGGTATGAAGCCGATACTTCATTTCACAGCTGGCCAGACACATATGATATCAATCTAACTATTCAACAGACCAATGCAAGAACTCCTTGAGCACAAGCCTTTTCTTTTATGATGTTTTTATGGGACACTGAATTACCACATTTTCTGTCGGTTATTTATATTTTTATATATTGCATGAAAAATAAAGTATCTACAGTTTAGAATACTAACACTGAATTGGTAGATAGTGATCAATATATAGTTTTTGATTCATCCTCTTTCTGGATTGTGATGGAAAACTTTTCCAGTGTGCAACGGTTGGGCATCCCTGGTATGTAGTTAGACCCTCTGCAGGGGATGCCCACCTCTGCTTGTTGAATATATATTATATTCTCTCTACACATTCCCGCTGTATTTTAATGTTTAAAAAACACAATATGTCTTTGTAAGATAATCGCCAAATAAAAAAAAATATATATCATCCAACTCTTAATGAACGACATTTGTCCTTCCTGACATGAGTGTAAAATAGCACCCTGTGTAATGGGCTGAGAAAGATGCAGACACAATGTGTTGGAACTTATTTTACAATAAAATATGAATTTATCATGTGAGAGATTTACTTGCCTGTGATTTCTCTGCCAGATAAATATTATTGTGTATGTATTTTTTGGACACAATGGACATTGGATGTTTGTGTCCACCAGCTGTGCACATTTTGGTTATTTTACAAATCAAGAAATTTCTATAGAAGGTAAGATTTCTACAACTCTGCACCTTTATTATTATTATTATTATTATTATTATTATTATTATTATTATATTTTTATTTCTACCGCACCAACATATTCCATAGCACTGAACAGGGGTAAGTACAAAAACAGTTTTAACCCATTGCAAAAGATTGGAGGGCCCTGTCTTTTGAGTTTAAAATCAGACATACACAGTGCTTTACCTAAAGCATCAACAAGATTGAAAATTCACAACCTTACAGCAATCTGTCGTTATTCATACAATTTAAAAGATTTTGCAATGTTTAAAACATACTCTTAAATGTAAGGTAGAAAGGCAGAATGACGGTGCACGTTTTACCATCCCACAGAACTGAACACAGTTCTAGCTCTTACTGGTTAATGTTCAAGGATTGAACCCAAGGCTCATAAACACGTCCAAGAGAAAGTGTGACTAATCCCACAAGCGGGATCTTGTGCCAGATCTTCATTTGTTATCTTGTGTTTTTTTTCTTAATTCGTGGGAACTCCCAACTAATGCCAGGTAGTGCCAACTGTACTTATGGGCACAATTTCAACTTCTGTCATAACTCTGAGCAATGCTGCTGCCTGTCCTAGTCCTATAACCCTTAGCAATGCTGCTGCCCGTCCTAGTCATATTACCGCTAGCAATGCCGCTGCCTGTCCTAGTCCTATAACCCTTAGCAATGCTGCTGCCTGTCCTAGTCATATAACCGCTAGCAATGCCGCTGCCTGTCCTAGTCCTATAACCCTTAGCAATGCTGCTGCCTGTCCTAGTCATATAACCGCTAGCAATGCCGCTGCCTGTCCTAGTCCTATAACCCCTAGCAATACCGCTGCCTGTCCTAGTCCTATAACCCCTAGCAATGCCGCTGCCTGTCCTAGTTGCATAACCCTTAGCAATACCGCTGCCTGTCCTAGTCTCATAACCCTTAGCTATACCGCTGCCTGTCCTAGTCGCATAACCCCTAGCAATGCCGTTGCCTGTCCTAGTCGCATAACCCCTAGCAATGCCGTTGCCTGTCCTAGTCGCATAACCCCTAGCAATACCGCTGCCTGTCCTAGTCCTATAACCCCTAGCAATGCAGCTGCCTGTCCTAGTCGCATAACCCCTAGCAATACCGCTGCCTGTCCTAGTCCTATAACCCATAGCAATGCCGCTGCCTGTCCTAGTCCTATAACCCCTAGCAATACCGCTGCCTGTCCTAGTCGCATAACCCTTAGCAATACCGCTGCCTGTCCTAGTCGCATATTGTTATTTTGGGGGTTTTGCAGGAGAAATGTGACCTGAGATCTAGTAACCTTACATTTCCCCAGTCATAGGCTTGTTATGTCAGACTTGAGCCGGGAATGTCTCATCCTCCTCCAGACTCAGTCATAAATGCACTATTTTGGATTTGGCTTTCTCTCTCCAATTTGTAAGCAATAAGAGTAAGCAGTTAATCAATTCCTTATTCAGATATTAAAGCAGAAGTGTGACTAATGTAGCAGAGAGACTCAGTATGTCTTCAATACACATAGTATTCTGCCGTAGGTTTGGGAGCGAGGTTCAGGAGGCTTAGAAACTGTCTAACCCGAGCTTACATGATAAATTAGATACCTGCAAGCTGAGAAAAAATAATTGTATGATCACTTGGGGCATCTTTTATACTTCGTTATATAATTAAAATGTACAATGAGCAAATATCCATGAAAGTCCAGTCTTAAATAAGAGGAATATGTTTGGCCAATGTATTATCATTGTTTAAAGAACACTGATGTAAAGGACTTTGGCTGTATTTTCTTTTTACTATCTTAATACCATCTACCTATTAGCACGACAAGTCCGTAAAAAAATACTCTAAATATGAGATGCAGGGGGGCTTTAAACCTGCCCAATTTTTGGTCCGAAACTGTAAACCATGCAATCGTAAATAGCATTTCAGAGCGTGATCATGGTCAATTCCGCAATCCCATAACTACTGATTTAGAAACGCCCAATAGTAAATGAGACCATCATTACGTCGGTAAAATATGGAGGTTAAACGTTAATCAATTAGTTTTTCTAAATAGTGTACAATATAATAAAAATGAATGGCGATACTGTTCTAGTCCATGTGGGTGGCCTGATATGTATTCACTCATTGATTCCCGAGATTAATATGACACGGAAATTAAACCTTAAAATAAATATTTTTTTTTGCATATTTGCGAGCTTAAGACTGTTGTGCAATTAATTCTCATGTCTTTCATCTTTTTCTCTGTCTTTTAAAGTGCCTTAATGATTTTTTTATTTGCATTTACAGTGCTATGAACAGGTGTTTAACCCCCTTGTGAGTTACGTCTTTTACCTTTAGGAATTTCTTCTACATTTGCCATTTATGGGTGTGAAAACATTTGTGGGCTTGTGGAATTGTAGCTATTGAATAGCAATTTTAGCGATTTGTAACTTTTGTGAGCTTGAAAGATCAATGGCTTAGCTGGGTTGGAAGTTACAATTTTGGCAACCGCAGTGATTTTCAGCCTTTAATCTGCAGATCATTTGCGGTTCGCTAAAAGACGCCAATTGAATAGTAAATTAGTTTACAGGCTCCAGTATTCATCCATTGAATAGGGGCCTATGTATGTTATAAAATTCAGGTGTATAAATGTAAGGTTGGAGGAAAAGATTACCACTTAAAGAAAGGAGTTTTTTTTTACAATGAGGGTAGTCAAACTATGGAACTCTTTACCAAAGGAGGTTGTGGCACACTTTACAATTGGGTTATTTCAAGTTAGATATAATGAGTAGCATATGGATCCAGGGAATAATCTGATGGCCAAATGTGACAATCTACAGTTTATTTGCCTTAAAACCAAAAACATGGAATAGACGAGATCCGCTTTTCAACCTCTGTTTCTTTGCAACTGTGTTTATTATGTAGGACAATATCAAATTATTTGCAGTAGGACGTTATATGTGGATTGCCCAGATTTCCTCCAAGATTTACCAATCACCACTTGTAGATCGAGAGCCATCTTTTCATGGCGCTTATCTTTGCCGCATCAAAGAAACAGATTAATCGATTTTTCTAGTTCTCATTGTGACCGTTGATGCCTCTTTAGATCCTTGCAACCGTCTTACTCTCTGTCCTTGGGTTTGATGGTTTATTTTCCGCACGTTCATCCAGACTCTTTGATGCCACTGTCTTTATTTATACATTGTATCTGTGAGTGAGTGAGTCTGTAAAAGATCTGCCCTGTATTATGTCTTCATCCCATTGTACAGAAGCATTGCCTTGCTGCTCTGGCGAGCTTGCTATCAAACATTGCTTCATAGTTTATCTGTGTGACTGAGCCGCAGCTCTGTACAGAAGACGTATTTACCTTTCCATTGAGGGAGTGGAGGGACAATGATTTACAGTTTTCTGCCAGGCAAATTATATGATAAAGGAATCAATAAGGTGCCCTGGGGAAAGTCAAATAAAAGGTTTTACATACATCAGCACACGGAATAACAATCTGCCAGTGCGCATCCCCATGCAATATCACTAAGGAGCTGCTGATCTGTGCAAACTCTTCCAGGCAAGACATTTGCATTTCAAGTAGCTGTGTGTGGTGTTTCTGTAAGTGATAATGTAGCACACACTTATCAAGTCCTTGCACTCGCTTTTATTAAGTACTCACTTTGTGCTCCCTGTGCTTCAATCTGTACAAGTGCCCCTCAATAGAAGGACACTAAAATGCCCAATGCAGAGGTCCCAACTAAGGCAATTGGAAGTGATTACAAAAGATGTCATTTAGGAATAGAATTACTGTTTTGAATTTACTAAATATTGTCTGTCACTCAATTCAAGAAATTCTCTCACCATATTGGCCTTGTTATCTGTACTTTTATTAGCTCATTATCATTAATATTAATATATATCCATATAGTCTGGCTGTTCACAGATTGAAAGCTCAAAAGCCATTCATCAATAATGATATACTAGGGTACCAAAAACAAGATCAGTATGATGTCAGCCAAAATGTAAATGATATTTTTAAATAACTTCCAGCTACAAATATTCATGTTTTATTGGTACTTTGCTATCTTACAATAACTGGGATCTCTACTGTAACCCTTTTAAGGATGCAGATAAGGAGCACATTCTATTTTTGAGATTTTTTTCTATACATCCCAACAACAGTACTATTGGATGGTGCCCCATCACAAGGGACTCTGTAGAGCACCACATGACTTGCCCACGCCTGTGACTTCCTGAGAGCTTCAAATAAAAAGTAACTATTTGGTACAGTTTTAGCAAATCAAAATATTCCTAATTTGGAATCTGAATAGTTAATAAATTATTTCCTTATTTCTACTTCTAACATTTATTTTTTTAATGTTTCTGAATTTGCTTAATTTCTCAACTGCACTGACAACTAGCAGGATCCCTTTGCTGATCCGTGGAGAACCCCAGATTTCTTAGGATCCCTAGTAGGAATACACTGGCTCAGCATAAGACATATGTTTCCAGAGTATTGGGCAGATTCCAGTGTATGTGCCAGACTAGCTTTAATTTAACATTCTTACTCCCCCAAACCTGTCCTGGCTCAGCTGAAGTTTAAGCTTAGGTTTGATCCTGTTTCCATGTCTTGTGCACTGAAGGCTTTCAGGAGCTGACTGGCACTGCCAATTGAGTATTTTGTAAGAAATACACACTGTACGGACATGATGGGGCCATCGCTTAATAGCCAAAGTCTGCCGGAATGTGTCGGTGTGGCTGGCAGCCAACAGATAGCTTGTAACTCTGCCCTCTTCCCCTCACACAACAGAACAGATTAGATCGGTTACAGTCATAGTATAATCCCTTGTTTGTGTTTGAACTATTTGAAGCCATAAAGAACCCGGTTTCACCTTTCTGTTCTTTAAACATAAATCTTAAAATGATTATAAAAATGTGCATTCTTTTTTTTCTAGAGGGTATCGGTTTGTACAGAACATTGTGTGCCAAACACCTCTAATGCTATTGTGTAAATGCTATGCCTGGATGTGCTCCAGAGCAGCCCAGCCCAGGTGTACCTGAGAGATGGGGGGGCATGGGGCACCTCCTTGTTATGTATTGCCTTAATACTAATCTGAAATTAAGCCAAGAGATTTAACAGGCCTGGCCCCCTCCTACCCAACAAATAAGTGGAACTTCTATATAGGACAACAGCAGTTTAGAAAAGAAAAGAGAAGTGGTTAAGAGAATACTGTAATTATGACACATTAGTGGTCATTAAAGTGTCCATGAAAGATCGCTGCCTGCTGTACATTACATGCACTTCAGATACTGTACCTATAACATGGGAACTTGTCCACCGGGCTGCTGCCACGAAAACCGCGTACCTGTGACAATAAGCTAATGTCTGGGGGCTACAACCTCTGTACTAGAGGTGCCATAGATACTGTATATTATTCTAGTGCACAACACATTACAACAGCCTTTATTTACTGTATCTGGGAAGCTGGAACAATAACAACTTACTTCCTCAAACCTAAACATATAACAGTCAAACTCTACTATGTGCAAATAATCTAAGAAAGCATGTTGCAAACACAAATGTTATCTACTGACTGCTTGTAAAGAATTGGAAGACAATCAGAGGTTTACTAATTCGATTAGAGCTGGATCCCTAACAGTGCATTCACAGGCCACTGACTACTTGAGTATGAATCTCACCCATGGGCCATAGTAGCCCTTAGAGAGCATTGTGAGTAAGGTTGGATCTGTCTCTAGACATCTTTAAAGCCAAGCTATCAGAATCTAAGAGTCAGGGAGGTAAGGAATCCTAAAAAGTTTGCTTCATCCGTGCCCAGTCGGGTAATCTTTCACTGTGCACTTGTCAACTTCTAGGAACAAGCTATGGAAAAGGACATCTTGCTAATACGGAGTAAACCCACATCTCATATGGAGACACTGAACATCACAGGCAGAATCACAAGCTGGGCCTGTCATATGTGCCTCAGATGTGGGGTCTTTTCTGTTAAAGTTAATACTTTTAGTTTATTTATAGAACCAATACCATAAGCTAAATTATATTATGTTTAATAGCACTTACAATACCATAAGCTAAATTATATTATGTTTAATAGCATTCCCACAAAATCTATAGCACAAGTTAGGTACCAGACCCACACTGACAAGATCCATTCAGTTTGAAACAGTGCTGTCTGTGGGTAGGTTTCCTAAGGACCACTATAATTTTTGTGAAAACTTCATTGTCTTGAGAATATGTTAAAAAAAAAAAAAAAAAAGAGCATTTGCCTCTATGTAATCCAGGAGCATAAAATCATTTTTGAAAATATATATATATTTTTAGCTGACTACATGGGGCCTATATCTTAGACTGCTAGATGGTGGGGGCTTATCTTAGTGGGGAATATGATTTTATGGAGTTCCATTGCCAAGTGGCAACAGAACTTGAACCGAAATCTTGTGCAAAATACTGTTTGGAACAAAGGTAAATTGTCTGCTGCCATTAAAGGAAAGTTAAATACAATAGTGTAAGCTCTTTAGCCAAGCCTTGTTCTGACTGTTCTTCTTTGTAAGCCCTGCTCCCATCAGACTGCATTATTATTTTTGTTATTACATATAAAAGCTTATTGGGGTGAAGCTTTGATCCCCTAGAAGCAAAGGATTCTGGGAGTGGTCATTCTATTTTATGTGGGTGAGCCATGTTTAGATTCCATGATAACAGATTCGCTTATTCAGAAAGATGATTTTTCTTTTTAACACTTTTTTTTTTTTTTTTATATTTATAACATTTTACACAAAACAGAGCAAAGAAAAAAGAAAAACTTCATACAAAATACATACATAATTACAATCCACATTTACATCAAGGTCTCCATATGATTTAAAATATTTTCTTTCTATTTTAAAAGAAAGGGGAAAAGGCTCATAAGACTTTTATTTAATGTTATTCCTATTATACATCACCATATTTCTTGACACATTTGTCCCAAGAAACCCATTTATGCGTAATGGATTTATTTCTAACTTTTACCACATTCCCATTACATTCCAATTCTCTATATCTTGAAAGTATTGATTGGAACACTATGAGTTATCAGATATTTGTTATGTGGAAATATGGGTTCTATATTAAGATGTAATATTGCTAATTTTGGGTTAATTAAAACTTAATAAATTTCTTATCTTATTCCAAATTAATTTATTTTCCCAACACTTGTGAAAGCTGTTCTATATTTAACCACAGGAGGTGTGGGAATTGTGATATAATTGAGTACAAATATATGACATTGAAGAGATATGGAAGGTACCTGGATTTTACTAGGTATATGAGATCACACAGTGTTATGCAATGTATTTTATTAAGATGTGCCGATAAGCTCTGTTTTTACTGCCTGCCCTGTATGGGCCTGGCCTCTGCAGCATATTCAGACACTGACTCTGTAGTGCTGGATTTCCAGTGTAGTGGTCTGGCCAATCCAGAACTACGTCTCGGCAGCATGTTGCATAGATGTGGTCCTTGATTGCTTAGTATGAGACACAGCAAGTACTACAGAGTTTGTGTCTTTGTGAGTTGCAGTGGGCAGACCCATACAGGGACTGTTTGATTTTAGGTAGTATAAACAAAGCTTATAAATACTTCTTAATAAAATAAAGTACATAAAAGTAAATGGATATTATATACCTAGTAACATCCAGACACCGTCCATATCCCTTTAAAAGTGGGGTCAAAGGCAAAGTAAACCCAGCAGTGGTAGGGTGAAGACTCTGGACCTGCAGAGTTTGCTTTGAGGATGGTTACGTTTTGTTTAAGGAATCCAATTACATTTTTTTTTGTTTTGTTTTTTGTGGGTTGATCTTTCTGTCTCTGGTAAAGCAGTGTCAGGGGGAACGGAAAGACAACTTAATTATATCCACATGAAATACAGCCTGAAAAAAACTGCCAGGGCACCGTGCTCACCGCAGGAGCTGTTAATTTAGCAATGAATTAATGGGCTAAGCTGTCGTAATCAGTATTTAAAAAAAAAATAATAATATACATTGTAGAAGCTTCTTCCTTATTGTTTAGTTTAAGGAGTATAATTAAACAAAGCAGTGACCTGTGAAATTGTCCATAAACATTCAGCTTCATAGCAGTCTGTTGCAATCGTAGGGTTAACAACAAGGCAGGTTTTAATTATACCTTAAAGGGACGTAGAGTATTACAGGATTTGTATAATTACCTGGAGAGAACATTTGTTTTATTCAAACCAGTATTTTGTGATTGAGCAAGAAGCTGCGATTATTAACAGATACTTTGCTATTATACCTGTGTTTGTGGTCCAGGCGCACTTTTTCTCATTTGCTGCTAATTCTGTGCATATTGTATTTTTTTTAATTTTTTTTATAGAAAATATTATTTGTACCAAAAAGGATAAAGGGAAACGTGCTATATTGAATTGTTTTTGAAATGCTGGTTTTCGTCACCAGAAGATTAACTGGATAATAAATTGCCTTTTTTTTAGTCTTCATGTTACTCCTCCCTTGCCAGCACTGAATACATGTTTTCTCATTCCTCTGACTGTTCTCAGATGTTTATTGGGGATAATGGGGAAAAACATCCAGGATATGACCTGTGAGATGCTTAGAATTCAGGATGGAGGCAGCATTTATACAGTGTTGGTTATAGGATGCGGCAGCATGTATATTCAGTGTTCGCAGAGGAGACAGCATCTGTTCCGTGCTGGTTATAGGATGAGGCCACATGTATATTAAGTGTTGGCAGGTCGAGGCAGCATGTATTCAGTGCTGGTTATAGGATGAGGCAGCATGTATTCAGTGCTGGCTATAGGATGAGGCAGCATGTATTCAGTGCTGGTTATAGGATGAGGCAGCATGTATTCAGTGCTGGTTATAGGATGAGGCCGCATGTATATTCAGTGTTAGCAGGTCGAGGCAGCATGTATATTCAGTGTTGGCAGGTCGAGGCAGCATGTATATTCAGTGTTGGCAGGTCGAGGCAGCACGTATTCAGTGCTGGTTATAGGATGAGGCAGCATGTATTCAGTGCTGGTTATAGGATGAGGCCGCATGTATATTCAGTGTTGGCAGGTCGAGGCAGCATGTATATTCAGTGTTGGCAGGTCGAGGCAGCATGTATATTCAGTATTGGCAGGTCGAGGCAGTACGTATTCAGTGCTGGTTATAGGATGAGGCAGCATGTATTCAGTGCTGGTTATAGGATGAGGCCGCATGTATAGTCAGTGTTGGCAGGTCGAGGCAGCATGTATATTCAGTGTTGGCAGGTCGAGGCAGCACGTATTCAGTGCTGACTGAGGCATTATTCAGCTTGTTTTGAATTCTGGCTTGGGGGCAAGGAAACATGTATTCAGTGCTGGTACATCAGGTATGTAGCATGTATTCAGCACTTTCCTGGAAGTTTAAAATATTGTTTTATATGGTAAACAAATACTTCTTTATTTCACATACTCATGATTAGTAGAGAGTACTCTTCACTGTCCCTTTCATCTTCTGCATTATAGACCCTTCTGCAACAAACACCCAAACTGATATTCATGGATCAGCTGGGCATGTTACAACCAGTTTGTGACACTCCCTTTAAAACAAAGCCAGGCTTTAGGGTGTCTCACTCCCTGATAATGACAATACCATTAATAATAGTAGTGCTTCCTTTTATACAGCGCACCCTGCAATAAGTGTGTGTTCCTGGCAGGATACTGCTTTTATAGAAATAACACCATTTATTGCGGTTTGTCCCCCTAGTCTCCTCTGGTCCCAACCGATAAATGGTGCCTGGAGACCTCTCCCCACCTCTCCCAATTTGCTGAACACTACTGGAAGGAAGTGAAAGAATTCAACTTTTTGAAGGGGTCTCTCATAAAAGCTCGCCCACTGTCAAAGGCCCAGTGGTGAGGGCATCCTGAGGATTAATACGTTTATGCTTTTTAAGGTAGATAGAGATGGCAGACCCACACCACTTTATATTATTATTGTTGTTTAGTAACAGACTGGAAGCAAGGATTCAAAGTAAACATACTGGGTTATGTTTGGTGTTCTCATTTGGCACCCTGTTAAAAACAAAACCACCCTGAATAATTTAAGTAAGGTAGTACAAATATATTATCTTGTTCTCTCACTGTATTTTTGTAATCATGAGTCAGCCTAGTGGCTACCTTTTCCTATTCCAGGGTCCATGTTGCCTCTATTGAAGCTCAAATTTGAGAACTGGAAAGGTGAATCACAGCATTTTGTTATATTGCTCCACTGGAAAGGGAGTTGGTGCTCACTGAGCACAGTTTAGCTGGGCCTAGCATGGAGGGTGGAGCTGGGGCTAGTGAGGATGTCCAGGGAGGTAGCTGGGTTACAGTTAGAAGGGGAGGCAGGGGGAACACGTGGAGGCAAGCCAACAGATTTTACAGATTGAGTAAAACTGTTAGAGGGAGGGCAGATGTGGCAAAGCAACAGACAGGTTTTGGTGGTAGGGGACTCAATTATTCGGAAGCTAGACTGGGTGATTGGTCACCCAGATCCCAGCAATTAAACAGTTTGCTGGGGTTTGGCATGTTGAGTTTAGGGTAGATGAATTTTTTGAGGGGCTGGAAATGACCCAGTGCTCTTGGTACATTTTGGTAAAGTAAGTAAGTGGAATATGGGATATGATTACCTTATATAAATACATCCAGGGTCAATATAAGACTGTGTCAGAGGAACTTTTTATGTCAAGAGGTTTACAACTGACAAAAGGACATCCTTTAAGGTTAGAAGAAAAAATATTCCACCTTAAAGAAAGGAAAGGGTTCTTTACCGTAAGGGGGGTTGGTCTGTGGAATTATCTACCAAAGGACATTATAACAGCAAATTCAATAGATATCTTTAAAAGGGGGGTTGTATATATTTTTGAATAAAAAGGGCATTCAGGGTTATCCCGGAGTAGTATAGATCCAAGGAGGAATCAGATTGCTAGTATCTGGGGTGAGGAAGGATTTTGTGTTTCTCCCATTAAGAGCCAATTGGCAATGTGTCAATGAGTTTATTTTAGTTTTTCTTCCTCTGGATCAAATACCAATTAATTACAAGGATCAGAGGAGATCTAAAAAAAGTATTTTTTCAATCTCAATTACTAGGTTACTATGTAACATTTGCTAAAATAGCGGCACAAACTATTCTACTCTGCAACTGCACAGATGCCACTCGGTACAAATGGGCATAGTTCATTAATGGGTTGCAGTGCCATAAAAATGCTACCTGGCCACATTCATATAAAATGTAATTGTGACAACAGTTAAAGACTGAGAGGCTTATTCTCCTAGCCACCTCAAAGGGCCACTGAAGAGATCCCAGATATGGTAGAATAGAAAACTACCAATGAAAATATGAATATTTACAATTTATTAATAGAAAAACACATACATTTTTGATGTTGCTCCCACCAAACTTGTTTTGTTATCCATACCTGGTTACATTATAGATTGATGAATGGCTCCTTTCTGCATTTGGATTCTACAATGACAGCCAAACTCTACTGATACCACAGACGCTGTATGCAAAAGGAAGCTCTTAATCCATAAATGAGTAGTTAGGTACTGATAAGAACATCAAGAGAGAATAAGATAATGTATGCTATTGAATTAATCTTAGTTTGCTAACCAGAAATGTCTGGTTGGAGATTTTCTTGGGCAGAGAAAATTTTAATCCAAAGCTGTCTTTCTATTATTAGGAAACATTTTTGAATAACTTCTAATTGCAGATATTCATATATTTATTTGTACCTTACTATCTTACCATAAATAAGACCTCTGCTGTGGTCCTTTGGAACCAGACTTAATTTATTCCTCTGTACAAACGTATGTTTATCCCAGACATTCTCAACTTCCTTTGCCCCCTCCAGTGTTATACTCTCACAGCCTCATTAAATTCAGGCTATGGTTTTAAAACGTAGCCCATAACGTTGAAAGTAGCACTTACGGCTATTAAATTAGCCCCATAAAGCAGGCTGCCAACGACTTGCGGGTTAAGACGTAAGAGGGCCGGAAAATGCCTATGGAACTTTCCGGAACTTCGCAGCCCGCAAATCCTTTGATCTATCAAGTCCGTAACCTCTACAATCATGCTATTAAATTGCAACAAATTCACCCATGCAAATGGAGCCCAATGAGTGCTGGAGAGGACTCGCAAGGGGGATAAGGTCGAATACATAGCACTTCAAATGCAAATTTAAAACCAATACTGTACTTTTATTAAAAGGGAAAGTGATGTTGGGAATTAATAGTACAAAATTCTCAAGCCCACAAAGTGGCCCCAAAAAATACTTTAATGTTTATGATTTGTGTTATATCGATCCCAGCAATCAGTGTGTTAATACATATACTGTAACTCGCATGTAATAGAATATCATATTTACTGCTTTATTAATATTGCATTATTGTGGAATAATGGGTCCCATGGCAACTTGTAATTGTAGCCCGTAGGACTTTGAAATCTAACCTCCCCTTTTTCAGTGACGTAACTCTAACGATCTCTCTTTCTATTGGCTCCATCTAAGCCCGTCACTACGGTCTGCCCGAATTGATCTCCCGCAGGCAAAAATTTCAAGCACGCAGTAGTTACGGGCTTCACATTGGGGTTACTGGCTTGGAATTTAATAGGGCAGACAGTCAAGTCTAAGTAACAAGTTACAAATGCTGTAAGTGTGTCCTCTATTCCATAATACCAGGAAGAGGAGCAATATATCTTCTAGAGCTGGCGACTCAAACAATAGGAAGGGGTTAAATCCATAGTAAACATTTTTGTTACTCTTCACAAATCTGGGAAGTTCTATAAATAGGCTTAATAAAAGCTTGCACAGTAAGCTTGACTACGGTTTATTTAATGTTTTGGCTGCTGAGGATACGGCCTCACATGCTGGTTTACAAGTTCCTGACCTAGCGTGACAGAGACAAAAGGTTTGGAGTTCTCCATTGGGTGATGATTCACTTGTGCAACTCTCATCTTTGGCCAGACATCCAGACACCTTCCCACATGTCCTGTACATGGCTGGCTGCTGTTTTACTATTACCGGACCATCTCCCAAGCAGGGCCCTCACAAGTCTTTGCATTAAAGTTGTCCCTTGTTAGAGCTTGTAACTACTTCTGGAAAATGAGCCAAATCGGTATAAAGAATGCTAATGCTACAGAGTAAAATAAAAACTGTTCATGACTTGAGTAGTTTTTTTTTCTGGGTCAGTGAATTTACACAGAAATATAGGCAAAAAAATACTACAAAGTGGTGCTTGTAAGTGCATCCACTAAGGTTGTTGGAAAGCATCTTTAAAGAAATGATGTTTAAACTAAGCCTTGAAAGAGGGGATCATAAGTGAGTTCTGTAGGCAACAGGCAAGTAGTGAGAAGTTTCAGCCAAGAAGGAGCTCTAGAACTGTATGGAACAGAGACGAGACATCTTGAGCAGAAGATATAAGGAGGTGCTGAGGAGTAGAGCATCAGCACTTAGTGCTAGGGGTACAATAAATACACTAATACCATTTGAAGGATGTATAAAAAAGATGACTATGCACATTTGTATATATATATTCTTACAGGAGATAAGGGCCCTGCTCCTATTGAAGGAGCTTGGGTGACACATGGAAAAAGGAGCAGATTTCACAGACCTAGGATCGTCTCCAAAACACTGGTAAACCTGTTAGAGAGGTATTTTCATATGGCTTTACACTTAAAAATATATAACCAGATGCCATTGGGAAAATAATCGCCTGTTAGACCAAGAGATTAGTCTGTGCTTGGTGAATGCATTAGACTATTTGACAAGTAAATTTGCAACCTTCAATCTAAGTTTAGTGTTAGAAAATGCATGTTTCTAAGTCACGCACAGTTCATTTTTGCTTTGTCCACTGTTTAATTTTACTGCATCCATAGGGCACTGGTTGTGATTGAGATTGATTTGCATTCGATGATGCCAATGAGTCAGAGAAAGGTGGTGCCAAAGAATGTTTCTCTCCAGTGGCTCATTTTTGGGCTATATTCATTACCACAATAACCTCCATTCAATCTATCAAATTAACTTGTATTTTCAGTAATCTATTTTTTTTACTGTAATTCCCTCCTCTGCATTTGCTGTTCTGCCCGGTTGAAGTTGATATGAATCTCTCCAGTTTGGTGCATGTCCGACGTGAGATGATTGTAGCTATTCTCTGCATTAATAGCAGACATTCAAGTGTGTTATTTTTTCGAGGATTCAGCATAAACCTGACAGTAATGTTGTTAGATTGATGAGATGCATCTTGTTCAGGTGCTCTGCCTCCTTCCTTTTGCATGAAGGATTATCTAATAGACACATTTAAAAGGCTCATTCATTCAGATGGTGTAGGAAAAAAATTAAATCTATTCTCAGTTTTTATTCACACTCTGTCCACTCATTGGTGCTGAATTTTCAGACCATTGAAGCAGTGTTAACTGAAATATGGTCATAAAGTGCATACCACCAATATGTTGTTCTTGGATATTTCTGTATTATAAAAGTTGTTCAATGCCCATACTGTAAGCTCTTACAGGACCTTCAAAATCTTGTGTACTAGTTTTGTCATGTTCTTCCTGTGTAGTGTATCTACTGTATTTAGCACCACCGAATATGTTGAGTGTCTTGAATTCTATATTTATTTGTATTGTGTGCCTGAATTCTGTTTTGTCATATGATGCCCTCTCAGTACTATATATGATTGGCACCTAGAACCGACCTGAAGATTTGCATGTGTGCTCTCTTGGCACTCTGTCGCCTACCTGGAAGTCTTTCAGTGATGTTTACCTTGAATCTCCTTTTTTCTGTTATCTTAGCCCCGCATTTTTTTTTTTTAGCTACAGATAGAATTCAACTTGTATAATACCCATTGCAGCCGGTGTTCGCTTTTGTTTTTCTTTTCAATTAACTGTTTTACAGCTTGTGTGCAAGGCTTGGTCACTTGCTGCCCATTAAGATCTTTTGCGGTGTCTCCAGCCCAGGAATTCACTGTCAAGGTGTCAGCAACAATACACAGGACCCCACTCACGTGGACAAGCTATCACAGCAAGGTCTGCTTTGTATCAGTCTCGGGGAAAACAACAGAGCAATGTGCTGACCAGACACATCTTTTATTCCTCAATTTTTGTGAGTCTCCAGGGCTGTTTTATACCCAAAATCCACTCCTCGTCCAAACCTTTGCTCATCTGGTGTTCAGAGTGTGACCTTCACTTGGCCTGTGATAGCATCTAGCTGCTTCTTGTAGTAACAGCTGGGCTTCTGTTTCTCTTCCCTGTCAGATTTCTTAATAATAATAATTATGATAATATCTTGCACTTCTGAAGTGTCATTACAGCCTCTGGAATTATACATCTGATACTTTTTTTTATATTGTAGTTTTATAACATGCTCTGTCCATTGGGATATCATCTGGGCTCCCACCTACATTGGTTCCCTTCAGACTCAATGTCCCTTATCCTTTAGGTTATAGCTAGGCATCCCTCTTCTGTAGTGGATGGTAGTAGATACCACTCTGGTTTTCAACCACCTCTTTTGAATTGGTTCCTGGATAGCCATTTTTGCAATACAGCAAGCCAGTCAGTTGTTCCTCTTCCTTTGATTTCCACATCTGTGTGTGCCCATCATTCTTTAGGGTGGTTTTTGGGTATGCCTCTTTGGTTAGATTAGTGAGTGTTCCTCTTCCCTTGGGACTGAGCTCCCCAAATCTATTCCTTTGACATAATAAATTGTGATCCTCTTGCTCTTCATGCTGTTGATGGGTTCTAAATCCCCCTCCATGCTCCTCATTCTTTGGTGTAGCAGTTTCGTATAACTCTGCTTTTGGGGCAGTGAATGGATGCTCCTCTTCACTTGGCATATTGACTTGTTTCACCGTTTCTTCATTTTGGAATCTTGAAGGGGCTAGCTCTGATGTGAGCAGTGGACATTTCTCTTGGCAAGGTGGCTAGGTGTTCCTTGCCTCGGGGTGAAGTGCACTCCTTTTTGTTCCTTTCTTGATTTTGGTTGAGTGCTGAACACTTCATTGTATATGCTAATGAAGAAGCATCAAAGACGAATCAAGCTTGAAGTTGAGGGGATAGTACTACACAATACAGACTCTTATCAGGTGTAAAAAGACAGATAGAGGGAGCTCTTTCAAAAAAGTATGTAAAGTTTAAATGTGAACAGAAGGACAGAGATCAAACCGGGTTCACACGCAGGGTGGCAGTTGGTTTAAATAATCTATATGTGCCGCTCGTGTCAATTTTTTTTTGAAAATGCCATTGGGCACATTCATATAATGGGCTCTCCACTTGGCATGCACATTGCGTGCCCACAAAGCCACACGGCTATGGTGTCGTGTGGAATAAATCATGAAGCACAAAGGGCAATTTAATGGTTGCAAGGGGCAATAAATAATGGTCCACAAAACCTGACCTTTCCAACCCAAACACATTAATTCCATCCCAATGGGCTGAGATAGTGCTGACAATACAACCTTTGGATTCTTGCAGTGTGAAGAAGGGGGTCTGAGTGGGGAGGTACTAGTTGGCAAGGAAGCGAAACCAAACAGAAGCTGCGCTTTGGTTTAATTTCCTGCTACTCTCTCACCACCTGTATAAACTTTCCCGCGGTTAGTCCAAAAGGTTTTTAGCATTTGCCTTGAAGTCACAACTTCCTCCATCCAAAGGGGCCTCAACAGCCAAAGACAGGATTTACATCTCCTGGCTGCCAGCGAGAGCTGAGCTGTGAGAATAATAATATGAGAGCTTGGGTCACACATGGAAAAAGGAGCAGGTTTCCCAGACGTAGGAGCGTCTCCAAAACACTGGGAAACCTGTTAGAGAGATTTGCAGAGGTCACTGGCTGTATCCTTCACATTGGGGAAAAGTTTTATGTGTTCAGTCTTGGGGCTATAACTCTGAAGATTTCAAGCAGTTCTGTAAATATCTCAAAAAGATATATATTATATGTGTGTATATGTATGTATATATATATATATATCACTCCAAGGTCAGTTCATTTATTACAGAAATGAAAAGTACACATACATAAATATTATTACAACTGGTTATGATTACAAATTGTGAGCAGAAATGTTAGATAATAGAGTTTGGTATTTTAAGAAAAAATTGTCTATACAGGACTTCCTTCTATAACTGTCTTTACTGCCATTAAATATCTCTTATAGTGAGGGTGATAAGGTAGAAGAGCATGCCTAAGTGGATACATAATGATATCACAGACACTTTTAATTATTAGTCTTATCATATTCTTAATCTATACAAACTAAGCATGTTCTGGTTTATGACCCCCAGCTGTTAATTAATGACCATTCAGAGAGTTAGAGAGAATGAGGTCATCTATAAGATAATGTATGGAAGAAAAATGTTAACAGCCAACTTAAATTAATTGGTTGATATGTTTACTTTATGTTTCTGTAATAACAGGGACTTTTGCTGTGTCACTTTAAAGGAAAATTCTTTAAAAAAAATAAAAACCCTTTCTTGAACGTATATATACACCTGATGAAATGATAGCAGTGAATTGTGAAAAGCAGGTGGCTATCATAACTAGGGGCCTATGAGAGAGTGCCAAGCAGGTATACAGTATTATTATGGTTGTACCAGGTGAGATCTTTCACTGTAAAGGGCCTATGCAAACAGGATACTTTCAGTCTGGATAATTACTCAAGAACCACAGTTCTATCCAACTGGTATATATTGGTAAACTTTCCTCCATGTTCACGTTTCTTTTTTTGGTTTTGGTAAACCAGGTAAATATGCATGTTTCATTAAAGCGGAGATTAGGTAGGAACACATTGCCAGACAAGGTTGCCATTCATGTAGAAGTAGGCAACACTTAATAGAGCTGGTCAAGTCATTTTGTGTTTAAGTTGTTTGATTTACTGCAAATTTCAGCCATTTTTTTTAACCCTGTAGGGTAAGTAACAAGGGTAAAGATGGACATGAGAGTGAAACAAAGAGAAAGGTTTAATACCTAAAGAAAGTTTGAAGAATGATAAAAAGGAGGAGAAAGATATAAAAGGCAGAAAGAGAGTGTAATTTGGGGAGTAAAGGGATATAAAAGGGAAACCATGGCAAAAGGAACAGAGATGAGAGAGGAAAAGGAATAAAAAGAAAGCAGGTAAACAAAGGAAATGGAGCTTACATTTAGTTAACACCCAGCAACAAGATTCAGTCATGAGAGCTCTAGAGCTATTTATGATGGAGAGGTGAGCTCCGAAATATGGGAAGAGTACAAGAGTAAATAGCTTGGTCACAAGCCAACGCATTTCATCTCCCCTGATTTACTGTCCTTTTTATGAAAAATTCTCTAAGCCAGAATGAAAGTTTAGCTCTGGGTGCAAAAGAGCGGAGTTGCCCATGATGTACATAAATTATGTCACAGCAATTTGTATCATTTGAGTGTAGTCATCACTTTTTAGGTAGAAGATAGTAGGACACATCCATATAGATGATTGTTTAAAAGGCGCTTAGCCTGTTTTATCTAATAGTGTTTCTTTAATGATTACATTTTCTAGTAACTGATCTGTACCAGATTATCTCCAAGGGTGGTTGTGGCCCAAGTGTTAGCTCATGTGGCCACACCGCATCAGCTGTCCAGCAGCAGGATTTGACTCCCAGATTAACTGTGCCTTTAAAATCCTGTTTTATGTATTTCCAAAAATAGTTTCTCTTGCGAGAAATTATTATATGCTACCAATAAATGTATGTTTTTTGGTACTTTTATTTATTCAATTTTTCACGCAAACAAAAAACAAAAGGGTTAGTTGATCATTTTTTGAGATTTTGTTCCTTTATGGAATAAGCAAAAACATCATAAAGCATATAAATATTGCTGACAAACATGTAAGCTCATCCCAGTACTTCAAACAACGAAGCTAGCTCCATTCTTACCTACTCTCTGCCAACTCTCCCTTATTGTGGGAGAGACTGTTCAGCCAATTACAAATGATCAAGGAGAGACAACATCCTGGGATTGGCCCTCTGAGAGGCTGAGCAGCCAGCATGGTAGAGCAATTATTAGGACCTTACTTGTTTTTTTTTTTTTTCTGCTTCAGGACACAATTTCCTAGACTTTATTTGATATCTTTCCTGGCTCATTGAGAGAGAGAAAACAATTAGAGTAGCCTTTAATAAATTACTTGCATGGGGGTGTTTACTTTTAAAAGGATTCTGTCACAAAACAATATAGTTTATTTTCTTTATTTTAAAGCTAATTAAAAATTGACTATACATTGTACTAGAGACTATTTTCTAAAATAAGTAAGATATTCACAATTGTTTGTGCAGCATTATTATGCAAATGTTTTAGTTGTTTAGCCGTTAAGTCATTTCCCACTTTAGTGACCCTATGGACCCCAGCACATCAGGCACATCCATATAGGTCTCTGGTTTTACTTATGGTTTTCTTGGCAATGATACTGGAATGGGTTGCCAGTTCCTTCTCCAGGGGACCATGATTTGTCTGATCTCTCTACATTGCAGTTTATATCCTCCCTTCGCGAGGGTCCACATTTGCGGCCTTCAATGAACCGAAGGCTCATTGCAGCTGACGTTGGAGCCTCCGCAAATGCGGCCCAAACTGCGTCCCTGCGAGCTCGCAAAGCGTGGCGATGGCTCGTAGTTTGACAATTTATAATATGTGATTTTAGATCTATATATATATATATATATATATATAATCAAAAATTTGCATAGCCTGGACTGATCATGCTAAAAAAAGAATGTATTTTATTGAAAGGTAGTGATTATATTAAGGCAGTTTTATCACATAGTTCTTTGGCTCCTTTTTAAATCGTAATGATAACCTAAATCACACAAATGGCCCTGATCAAAAGTTTGCATACCCTTAGTTCTTAATACTGTGTATTGCCCCCTTTAGCATCAATGACAGCGTGCAGTCTTTTGTAATAGTTGTCTATGAGGCCCCTAATTCTTGCAGGTGGTATAGCTGCCCATTCGTCTTGGCAAAATGCCTCCAGGTCATGCAAAGTCTTTGGTTGTCTTGCATGAACCGCACGTTTGAGATCTCCCCGGAGTGGCTCGATGATATTAAAGTCAGCGGACTGTGATGGCCACTCCGCAACCTTCACCTTTTTCTGCTGCAACTACTGGAGGGTCAACTTGGCCTTGTGCTTAGGGTCATTGTCATACTAGAAAGTCCAAGAACATCCCATGCGCAGCCTTTGTGCAGAAGAATGCAAATTGTCTGCCAGTATTTTCTGATAGCATGCTGCATTCATCTTGCCATCATTTGTCACAAGATTCCCCGTGGGGATGGTTTTCTTTTCAATATAGGCCTTGTTGCCCCTCTACAATCATAGCACTTATGGTTGTGACCATAAAGCTCCTTTTTGGTCTCGTCACTCCACATTACAGTGTGCCTGAAGCTGTGAGGCTTGTCAAGGTGTTGTCAGGCATATTGTAACCTGGATTTTTTTCAGCTCCTTTTTGTTCAAGTATCATTGTATTGTGCTCCTTGAAAAAACTACACTGTCTCTTTCCAGAGCAGCATGTATTTCTCCTGTGGTTACCGGTGGATTTTTCTTTATATACGGAACAATTCTTCTGGCAGTTGTGGCTTAAATCCTTCTTGGTCTACCTGACCTTGGCTTCGTATCAAGAGATCCCCAAATTTTCCACTTCTTAATAAGTGATTGAACAGTACTGACGGGCCTTTTTGAAGGCTTTGGATATCTTTTTATATCCTTTGCCATCTTTATTAAGTTTTATTACCCTGTTATGCAGGTCTTTTGACAGTTCTTTTCTGCTCCCCATGGCTCAGTATCTAGCCTGTTCAGTGCATCCTCGTGAGAGCTAACAAACTCATTGACTATTTATACACAGACGCTAATTGCAATTTAAAAAGCCACTGGTGTGGGACATTAACAGTTAATTGCCATTTTAATCTGTGTGTGTCACCTTGTGTTCTGTAACCAGGCTAAACATTCAAGGGTATGTAAACTTTTGATCAGGGCCATTTGGGTGATTTCTGTTATCATTATAATTTAAAAGGGAGACAAACAATTATGGCAGGTTATGCAAACTTTTGAGCACAGTTGCGTGTATATGTGTATGTATGTATGTGTGTGTATGTAATGTGTTTCTATTGTACAGGAGTTCTTTAAATATATGACCCCAGTCGTTATCGCACAGCAAATCTCCTTGAGAATTTAACATTATTAAATTATTTGGGTGTAGAGATCCGAGGTGTTCTGTGATTGTGTACCCCATTTATTAGTATTGAAAAGTGTCCGAACACACCAAAGTGTGATTTAATCCATGTCGTTCTGAGGCGGAGGGGTGTGCATCCAGATCGTTCCAATAAGCAGGTATCTTCCTGATGTGCCCAGCATTCCTCTGTCGGCAGATAAACCTCTCTGCGCTTGATATCGCACAGTGACACTCGTGCCAAGCCTTGCAGTTTGTGTGCTTATTATTTTCCTGACAGTCACTCTGTATCTCCGGCACTTCCTGCGCTCCCAGCAAAAGCCGCACAAACTCATTTTATTGGAGCCAATTTAATGCAGATAAATCTCACTGAACAGCAGAAATAGGAAAGAGAATGTCCCCAAACAGGACGCAGATTAGGTCTGGATGGTGAAATCACAGCAGGCGTGAGGGGGCTGGGAGGCGCAAGGCTTTATTGTGCTGCATAAAAATCCTTTAATTCTGCAGAATGGGGCTTCACCCCTGCACTGCTGGAGAAGGCTACTACTCACTGTTTAAAGGGTGATGGTGAAGCATTTTTAATAAAAAAAAAAAAAAGGAGCTGGGTCTTTGATTCAACAAAATTCTCATTGAGTAAAGTAATATTCAATATTAAAGTTTCTTTAAAACCTCCCAGTTGATTTGCTTTTCTAAGTAATTGAATTGGAATTGTATTGGTGATCAATGTCTAATTAAACATCAAGGAGAATTTGTCAGAACATTATAGTGATCCTTTAATCTTAATTCCTCATGAGACTTCAAAACAATAGAGGGCTTAAGAGAAGCACTAGATACTGCCTTTCCCCCTGCTTCACCCTGCACGTCACAAACAAAGAGATCCCAGGATATGACCTATGATTGGCGGAGTGAATCATTTGTAATTTGTTGCTGTTCAGTCGTGTCAAACTCTCCATGACCCTATGGACAGCATCACTCCAGGAACATCAATCATTATGTCCCTGGTTGTGCTAATCCATAAGGTTTTCTTTGTAAAGATACTGGAGTGGGTTGTCAGTTCATTCTGCAGTGGACTGTGATTTGTCTGATCTCTCTGCTGTGACCTGCCCACCTTGCATGGCCTGACCAGGCTTAGCTCACAGCTTCATTCAGGTACACAAGCCCCTTCACCACAACAAGGTAGTGATCCAGAAGGGGAATTTAAAAAAACTGTAAATTAGTTAGTGGGAGGAGGCAACATGTATTCAGTGCGTTGTAGGAGAGGTTCATAGTAAGCAATAAAATGTATTATTACATTTAAAAAACTCTTTTATAGAGCATTCCTCTATCATTTTACATTTGGGTGACGAACCAAGACCCAAGGACATTATCCAATGTACAAAGGCAGCATTAGACCAAACATTACTGCAGAAAGGCCTCTATAGTCCAATGCAATGTCAGAATATGTGACACATGGGCCTCAAATGCTTTTTTTCTGAGGGTCAGTGACCCTCAAAGCAACAAAAAAAGATTCAACCCCCAGTTTTATATGAGTAACCTCAAATAAATAAAATGAAGAACTATGCCTTCACCTTACAGTGTGTTTGCGCTTTTTTTTTAGAAATAGTGACCGACATCTGCCACGTATCACAGACAGATCAAAAGCACAACCTGTTTCCAGTTTTTTTAAAGGGATATGTAAGGTTCCTGGATTTTACTAGGTTTATAATACCCCTGTGTATATATTTAGTTTTGTGTACCTTGTTATTTTTATTTTGAAGTGCTAATAAGCTGATTTTACTGCCCAAAATTATACAAATTATGGGCCTGGGTCTGCCTTTTGTAGCGTATGCACACACAGGTTCTAACCAAGCGGTGACCTTCTCTCTGTAACTTGCTGCTGAGATGTGGTTGCTGATAGGCTGGGGCACTACACTATACATCAAGCCCTACTGAGACTGTGTGTACATATGACGCAATGGGCAGACCAATACAGAGACTATTTGTTTATTTTATTAAGAAGTGCTTATAAGCTCTGTATTTATTGCCTAAAATCAAAGTACATATCTAGCAAAATCCAGGAAGCTTCCATATCCCTTTTAATCCTATTTTATTGGTACATGATCTTGCCGTGTCATGCATCCTTTTAATGTGTGCTAGGGAGGTAGTATTGGGGCACAGCAGGTTGTCGTGGGGGCTTCCCATGTGGCTCTCATAGTGTTGTTTGGGTAGAAAGACCTGACCCTCTTCCACTGCACATGGTTTATTTCTCCCCTAAGAATCTAATCATCCTCTGCCCCACCAAGCACTTCTCTTCACCATCTGTTTCTCAGTATCTCTTTAACCCTTTCACTGGCAGAGGAGTCATCAATCCATTGCAGGCTTCTCTGCCAGTTAGAGACATTTCACAGCCATCTCAGCTACTGCTAGAATGTGTTAGTATAGCATTGTGTGGTCCGTGTCTTTATTCTGTGCACAGTGAATCTGTCCTTCCTTTCCTATTCTGCAGATGATCTCTCCTGCTCATCCCATTACACCCTGGCATGTGTCCATATGCAGTGCAGATGCATTCTGTACATTTCTGGATGTGTACCGTACGTTGTGATTCCAGAGCAGGGCTGAGGAATGTGCGGCGATGCAGAGCGTGTCCGTGTTTGGTGCCCTACTCTTCAGGACACATTTGTTTTTGGGATGTTTCAGACGTAACCTCTCCAGTTACACCCAGTACTTTAGCTGCAGTTACTATTAGATCTTGCTCACTGTACAGACACGCATCATGACAGCCTGTACTATAAAATACACATTTATCACCCCATATCCTGGCGGGAGAGTTCCTGCAGCACACAAATAGAAATCTGTTCCACATGCCCAGTTGGTATTAACATGTGCTATATACAGTGCAACTACAATTGGTCATTCTTGGCTGTTGATCTCCTATGGAGCATATGAATTAATTATTATTACGTTGATTATGATGTTTCATCCAGTGTTCTCAATCTCCTATTCTCTCCATTGTAAAATAGTACATTTGTATTCACATCTGAATGTTTAAAATAATTTAAAGCTATTTCCTGCTCTCAATTCTGATAGATACAGTTATTGCACAAGTATACCATAGGATGGATTATGCAGGAGTTAGGAGACCTACCCACTTAAATGGCTCACATCGGTGTGGGGCTAGTTCCTAACTGGTGCTATAGATTTTGTGGGAAGACTATTAGCCACAACATCAATCAACATATGGTGGGCAAAAGAGTCATAGAAGCCTCCACTGTGCAGAATACAGTAAATAAATAGTACATTTCTGTACACATTTGAATTTTGCACCTCCAGTATTTAACACTATATATATTCAGTTGCTCATACACAAATGAGTGTAGTGAAGCAACCTCAGACTGAACAAGCTTTTCAGAGAAACAATTTGGGCCCAACTTCCATGTGGTATATTTAGGATGAGCTTCCACATTTTAAAAGCACGATTTTCTTTTTAGTACACTAGCACCTATATTTTCACCTATTTTTTGCTGCACCCTTTCCAGTGGTTTCCTTATTCTCTAGTTATTTCCTTGCCTTTCTGTACAGAGATGTGATGCTGATCTATTCTTCACCTGCAGGTTTGCTGGAGCGGACGAGCAGACGGGATGAAGAGATGTGGCTGCTGCAGGTGAGCTCCCCCACCCACCCACTGACAATGTGCAGGGTCTGAATGCAGGAAGCTGGGTGTTAATTTATGTGAAAACACAGTCACCCCAACAGGTGGATTTCATCTTCAATAGAATTGAATACTCTCTCTCTAGTACTAACCATTTTTCTCTACAATACATTATTTGTGAGATATTCAGTATTCTTTGTGCTTCTCTGCTATGCTTAATGTACTAACTGGTAGTACAGGGTGCTCAGTAAGTGGGGGATGAGGGGATTGAACTACATGATATATATATATATATATATATATATATCTATCTATCTATATATATATATATATATATATATATATATATATATATATATATATATTCAACTTTTGAGTGGACGTGCGACCTAATTGAGTTTTAAATGAGTGTCCTTAAAATGGGAACCAATGTAACACACCACATTTCCAGTCAATGAAAAACATCTGCTTCTGTCTAGATATGCGCTTGTATCCAACCATATAGGACTGCCTCATTGTAAGATTTGTTCCAACTCTTTTGATGACCTCTTATGGGGTGGAGACAAGCTGCTTAACTGGAGGTTTATATTTGGGGAAAAATTATTGAATATTACTTTTTCTAAATGATTGAATGGAATTTGTATTAATGATCCTCAGCTGGAAGGCTATTCTACGTATCTACTACAGGTCTTGTAAAGAAGTAATCTGAATATTATGGTTTCCTTTCAATGAAAGGCTTAATGGGGCAGTGGAGATCCTTAACAAAATATTATAAAGAATTGCACCACGTTCCCAGCACAGCTCTGCACTAGTCTTCACAAATAGATAGGACTGGGGGGCTGTTGACATTGGGGATATATTTTTTGAAGGGTCCGCTTTAGAAGCCGGGCCCATGCTGGCAAGCATTTAATGTGCTGATATGCTTGTCATGGGGGGGGGGGGGGGGGACAGCCTGTCCCCTTTAATATGTTCAATAAATAAGGGAAACAAATTAAGATAATTTGTTCGGTATAATGGTTAACATAATGGTTCGGTATGGGAAATGGGGGGCTGCTATTACATTTATAGTGTGCCCCATGATTTCTGATGCTAGCTCCGGTCACAGCGTGTCTGGGTTTGGAGTTATCATTGGTCCCTGTTACTTGATGCTAACTATTTAAACATTTAGATTAGTTAACTAACCCTTCCGTGGAGAATGTGTGATTAAATGGACTCCCAGCAGGGTTGGTAGCAGCTTAACAGCCTTATGTCTAATAGATACTTTAAATACATTAATCATTTCTTAAGTTACAATTTTCTTTGATTCTGGGGTCTGTCAAACTCCTCCTACCCAAACTGGAACCTGTTTTGCGGAATGTCCAGTGAAGCACTTTGTAGAATTGAATGTATAATGTACAGGGTATAACGTCTCTAAGTTTATGTACATTTTGTTTTTCCTCCAGGATCGGATCATGGATCTAGAAAGGGTGAGTGATCTCTGTGTCTGCACATTACCTATAAGCCTTTATAGGCACTGAGACAGTGGCACCTTCACACAGCAAGACACTGTCCATCTATATAGAAATGCAAAACAAAAGATACAGACCAGGCTTCTGGGTAATCATGTTCGAACATGTCATTGTTAGATGGACCAGCAATACATTGCAAGTGGTGATTATACCTTTTCCTTTTTAGAATGAGAGTTTCGTGCACGCACGGTGCTATCTATATATTGTACTGAGGTAGCCTTAGTGCTCATCAGTGTGGTGAAGAACTTTCCTTCAAGTGTCAAATACTCAAACAAAAGGCTTTTATCAAAATAGTCAACTTATTTTGAATCCGTGACACTTTATTGAGATTTATTTTTTTGTAGGAGGCTAAAGAATAATTGTAACCCTGTTATGGTGGATGTTACTTGTTCCTTACTCTCTCCAGTGTGCATCTTTCCCTTAGAGGGGTGTGGATGCCTCAAATTCATGTTGTTGTTGTTTTCAGTTATTTTTTAAGAGCATGCAGAACTGGCTATACATTGTACTAGCCTGAGTTATTCAACATTGAGTTGCTAAATTACTAAACCAAAATTTCCATTTCCCAACCTCTGAGCCACAAATTAGCATCATGGAGCCACATAAAAAAATAAAGAAGCCACACAAGCAAAGCTGCCTATCCATCTGATTTTCCATAGAGAAATCAAATCAAAGCAAAAAACAAGGGTTTTGTCACTCACCATCTCAGATTTTGATGAAACCTGGTGTACACCCTTCCCTTATCATTTTATATTTTATAGCACTTCAAAGTTTCATTAAATCTGTGTTGTAAGTTCCTCTAAAGATCTTTGGCACAAGATACCCTTGCGTACATTTTATTTTATTTTTTTCCATAACCAATGATCAGATCTCTTTGAAATTTTACACAGAGCTCAATAAAATTATGAGTATTTCAGAAAGAAAATTCAAGAAAATAGAGGATTAAAAAAAAAAAAAAACACACCAGCACTCCAAATGTCTTTGTAGCATAGTTTTTTTGTGTGGAAAAACTAGGTTTAGAAAACCTGGATTTTCAGTGTGTGGGCATGATGGAACCAAAATGTTTTGATGTTGAAAATTATTGCAAAAGCATGCTCTTTCTTGACAAAGAATGAAATGTATGGGTTATTTATTCCTTGTAACGAAAATGTTAAGTTTTTTTTGGACATCGTAGGAAAAAAATGGCAACTGGGTAGCCATTTTGTACAACTTTCCTACAATCCGTAGCTGTAATAGAAAAAAAATAATGAAACTAAGTTGTGCATCTTAAAATGTAACATAGAATTGGTTGTCATAGTTTTTTTTGGAAAGTCCATACTTGTTTTAATTTTGGGATATTTGAATTTATGAAAATTGGAATAAAAAAAGAAAAGAAAGAAAAAATAATTTACAGTCAGTAGAACATTAAATGCTGACATGTAAGGAAATAAGACCTAGCAAGAAAAATATTCCAAAAATAAAAAAATTTAGTATTATATACAAACTAGGAAATTGCACAGAAAAATTGTACAGCTGGCAATGCTGTTTGCCACACAATGTGAGGCTTTTGCTCCTTGAGCACCTTCAGCGATCATTGCGAGACTCTCCCCCCGTGTACTTCAACTTTCCTGCTTTGCAGCCTCTCCCGCTCGCTGTGCTCATCACAAGCCCCGCAATGAGTTCCTTTGGCGCTCATCACGTCGCTTTTGGCACTTATTGCAAGCCTTTCCTCCAGCCCCTCATTGCAGGGTTTGTTAACCTGCAAGTTCTGTGCTTGGGAATGCCATGTGTCTCTTTCCACTATCTTCCCCCTGTCCCTTCCCTGTGTGTTTCTCCTCTGTGTGTCTGCTAAATGTTTGAGTGCCAAGCACTGAATGCCGTATGTTTTATTTTCAAAGTCCTGTGTGCCTGGCTGTGTTCGTGTGTGTTACTGTCTTTGCCGTCGTGTATTTTCTGAGTCCTGCATGCCTGGCTTTGCTCAGCCTCGTTTTCATCCTGTTTCAGATTTTTTACATTTTTCGGCCGCCATTTTCAAAATCGCTTGCAACCTCACTCCCAGACTTTCTGGCTGTCCCCCTGTGCTGTGTGTGTGTGTGTGTTTTTTTTAATATTTTTTTTTATTATTTTGCTTGTTACTTGCGGTTTTGGAGTTAGGCACTTCAACTAAGTTTGGCCGTTTTAAATTAGCAAACTGCGTTCCTTGCGGCCAGCGGCAAAGTGCTTCCTTTGCTGCTCATTGTAGCCTAAGTCCTGCATGCTTCAACGACTCGACTTGCTTCACAAGGGTCGCAAGTGCGTTACTAACATCGTAAACGTCACCAACATTGCAAGATCCACAACTATATATGTGATATGAGTATATCAAATTAGGCTTTAATTATTTAAAAAAATAATCATTCATAACAGAAATATTCTAGTTGTGTATGGTAATATTCAGTGTGTGGATGAATTCTGGATAGCTGAAGTTGGGTGTTGCAATGCAGATGAGTCAGAATGAGACAGTATTGGTGGAACTACAAATGTCTAGCTAGAAAAGAGTCTTTAGAGACCCCTTTACTACTCCAAAAACATTTTATGATTTCTGTGACAAAAAATGTGAAAAGGACAGATTCCAATTCTATTGCATAGGCATATTCTGCTCTTCCCTCGAAACCCGTTTCAGAGACGTGCAGACGCTCCCTGGAACTCGCAATTTCCACAACTTTAATCCACTCAATTCTACCTTCACCTTCATTCTGCTGGCCTAGCCGTGACGATTCTTTCGCAATACCATTTCCTCATATGCTTGGTACAACCCCCACAGACAATAACTGGCAGAAGATACTTCTTTTCCAACGAGTGTATGGCGTTGATGGAAGAAAAAATGGAAAACTTACAGGTGATACTGAGGCTACAGCAAAGAAACTGAGAACCATTAAACTTGTAATGTAATCAACTGTGATAATAGCATAATCTGTAATGGTAATTTGTTATTTTAGTTTAATTGTTGCCCTTATTGGTATTAATGTATCTGCTGTCCTAAAACTTCATCATTGTGAATTACGCCTCAATGTATTTAACATAAATGTTAAAAAATCTCCATGCATCCATTATTTCAAGATGACATCATTCTTTTTGTTTTTCTTTTGTAAGATAGACATGTCCTTGTATGCAATAATATTCTGAAAAACAAATTGGGGATCATGTAATGTTGCATGATTGAATATAATTTTAAATAATTTTTATCTATTTCTTGCTAGGTCTTATTACCTTGTCAGCATTTAAAGTTTCTGGACAAATTTTTTTTTATCGATTTCACGATAGGAAATTTTCCGAATTTTAAATACCCCAAAACTATAAACAAGTCTGCACTTGCGAAAAAAAACTATAATAACCAATATTAAGCTACATTTTAAGATGAACAAATTGGTTTCATTAATTGTTTCCATTACAGCTACGGATTGTAGGAAGTTGTACAAAATGGCTACCCAGTAGCCATTTTTTCCTATGATGTCAAAAAAACGTAAAATTTTCCTTAAACGGAATAAAAACGCATAAATGTCATTCTTTGTCAAGAAAGAGCATGTCTTTGCAATAATTTTCAACATCAAAACATTTTAGTTCCGTCGTGCCCACACCCTGAAAATTCAGGTTTTCTAAACCTAGTTTTTCCACCAAAAAACTATATTACAAGTACATTTATAAAGATTTTTAGGCATTTATAAAATCTTTTGGGTGCTAGTGTATTTTTTTATAAAAGTTTTATTGAGCTCTGTGTAAAATTTCAAAGAAATCTGATCCTTGGTTATGGAGAGAAAAAATAAAATGTACGCAAGGTTATCTTGTGCCAAGAGTCTCGAGGAAGAGACAACCCAGATTTAATGAAACTTTGAAGTGTTCTAAAATTAAAATGGTTTTAGATAGAGGGAAAAAAATGTAAGGGGGTTTCTTTCTTTCAACCATAAGAGAAGGGTGTACACCGGGTTTCATCAAAATCCGAGACTGAGGGTGACATGACCTCGTTTAATGGTCGTGTAATGACCCAACACTCTTATGCTGGGGTGACATTGTATAGGGTTAACCCTATACTGAATTTATGAAACACCATCTTTTTGCCAGATGTGACGCATTTTGTGTTCCTGTAAGCTCATTCCATAGTAATATTTAGAGATTAGTCTATAATTGGCACCTTCCATGTCCTGGTCCTCTGAGTAAACACACAGATATGTTCCTCTTTAGTGACTCATTGTCAGTTAATATGATTATACAGTAGCACCAGATCTCTCTGACACAATTACAGGCTGCAAGGTGCCAAGTCCATAATCTCATGAATTCATTTCCATAGAAATTAGATTAGTTCATATTTTAAGGTATCGCTCCTGCTCACTCAGCTAATTTTTATCGAAATGTACATTCCTTGTTAATAACATAAATAGACAAGTAAAAAATGGCAGGCAGCATCAGAAGACATTTCTCTATATAAAATCTAATCGCTTTGCAAACTGGCAGTAGGCAGAATATAGCATGGCTGTGCGATGATGTACGGATGGATTGAAGCTCACTCTTTTAGTGCATTATGAATTCTCAGTCTTATGAGCAGCTTGGAGAAGATGATTAGGTAAAGGACCATTGTATGTTGTAAAAAAATATCACAGAGTAGTGTGTTTATAGTATCTATCAATGGAAGAGAGCTGGGGGATTTGTGAAATCATTGGATAAAGAGGTTAAGTACATAGAAAAAAATACAATATGGCAAAAACTAAAGGGCCCTGTTAACATTTTGCGTAGATGGAGCTTTCTTTCAATGCACCGACACAAGATTGAAAACTCGCAAAATTACAATCTAAAGGGATTAAAGAAACAAAAGGTGAAAAAAAATAATGGAAGAAACAAGGGCTTTGCAAGTAATTGAGAAGGGAGTACAGGGTAATTGGTGATTAAGTCTGTGAGTGTATCAGTTCTGACGTGGAGGTGATAGTGCAGAAACCTGCACTATAAATTAATACAAATTTATATGTAAAGTGGGAATGGACAGGGTAGGCAGAAGAGTGGCAGCATGGGAAGCTCTAGGTCTAAAGGCAAAAGAAACCAAGGTGAATATTACCGTTTACATACCTAATAATGCACATATTCACTTAAATTTTTCAAGCATTTTATATATTTTCATGAACCAGTGGTCCTTAAAAGGGCATAGACATGTTTTCTTACTTTCCTGCATCTGAAAGAGTGCAATTGTAAATCAGTGTAGTTGCTTTTTTCAAATGACTGAGTGCACAATAAACTGATTCAAATGTTTATATGCTTTGGGGACGGCGGCTTTCCATTTTCAGGGAATGAGCAGCAATATATTAGAAATGTCAGCAAATGAGACATACAAACTACATTATGCTCTGTACACTTCCTGGTAATTTCAATTAAGTTTAAACAAGCTTTACTTAATATTTCTTCATGGGGAAAAAAACAAACAAATGTTTGTAATTTAAAACCATGTTTCTTAACCTTTTTTTTTTTTAAATCTAGTGACCAGATATTTAACAGCTTGATACTACATGTTATACATGAACATTTCATCTAACTTTACACAGTTTAAATAGAATACATTTTAACTGCAGATTTACAGTGCCTTGCAAAAGTATTCACCCCTCTTGGCATTTTTTGTGTTTTGTTGCCTCACAACCTGGAATTAACATGTATTGTTTCAGGATTTGCATAATTTAATTTACAGAACATGCCACAACCTTGAAGATTATTTTTTTTTTGTGTGAAGCAAACAACAAATATAACAGAAAAAGTCAATGTGCATAACTATTTACCCCCCTAAAGTCCATACTTTGTAGAGCCACCTTTTTGGGCAATCACAGCTCCAAGTCGCTTTGGATAAGTCTCTATGAGCTTGCCACATCTTACCACTGGGATTTTTGCCCATTTCTCCTTGCAAAACTGCTCCAGCTCCTTCAAGTTGGATCGTTTGCACTTGTGAACAGCAATCTTTAAGTCTGACCACAGATTTTCTATTGGATTGAGGTCTGGGTGTCATTGTCCTGCAGGAAGGTGAACATCTGTCCTAGCCTCAAATCACGCACAGAGTGGTACAGGTTTTGCTCCAGAATATCCTTGTATTTAGCACCATCCATCTTTCCCTCAACTCTGACCAGTTTTCCAGTCCTGGCTGCTGAAAAACATCCCCACATCATGATGCTGCCACCACCATGTTTCACTGTGGGTATGGCGTTCTTTGGGAGATGTGATGTGTTGGGTTTGAGCCTGACATAGCGTTTTCTTTGATGGCCGAAAAGTTCAAATTACTCTTATAAGACCAGAGCATCTTCCTCCATTCATTTTGGGAGTCTCCCACATGCCTTTTCGCAAACTCAATACGTGCCATTTTGATTTTTGCTGAAAGTATTGGCTTTCTTCTGGCCACTCTGCCATAAAGACCAACTCTATGGAGCTTACGGCTTATTGTCATCCTATGTACAGATACTCCAGTCTCTGCTGTGGAACTCTGCAGCTCCTCCAGGGTTACCTTAGGTCTCTGTGCTGCCTCTCTGATTAATGCCCTCCTTATCCGGTCCGTGAGTTTTGGTGGGCGGCCGTCTCTTGGCAGGTTTGCTGTTGTGCCATGTTCTTTCCATTTGGTTATGATAGATTTGATGGTACTCCCTGGGGATCATCAAATATTTGGATATTTTTATAACCTAACCCTGACTTGTACTTCTCAACAACATTGTCCGTTACTTGTTTAGAGAGTTCCTTGGTCTTCATGGCAGTGTTTGGTTAGTGGTGCCTCTTGCTTAGGCGTTGCAGCCTCTGGGGCCTTTCAAACAGGTGTGTATATGTAATGACAGATCATGTGACACTTAGATTGCACACAGGTGGACATCATTTCACTAAGTATGTGACTTCTGAAGGTAATTGGTTGCACCAGAGCTTTTTATGGGCTTCATAACAAAGAGGGTGAATACATACGCACATGCCAATTTTCTGTTTTCTATTTCTGAAAAATAGTTTTATGTATATATTTTTCTCATTTCACTTCACCAACTTAGACTATTGTGTTCTGATCCATCACATAAAATTCAGATTAACAAAACATTGAACTTAAGGCTGTAATGTGACAAAATAGGTAAAAAGTCAAGGGGGTGAATACTTTTGCAAGGCATTGTATTTATCAATAACCAATCTATCACTGCACCCCCTTATATTTCTGCTCTTATCTCAAAATGCTGAGTTTTCAGTCTTGTGTCTGTGCTCTGGGAACAAGCTCTATGTACATATGATTTTAAGCTCCATGACAGGACCCTCCATTCTTTTGCACTGTGTTAGTATTGTTTTTGACTTGTACTTAACCCTTGTATAGCACTATGGAATATGTTGGCTCCTTAAAAATAAAGGCTAATAATAAATTGCATATAGTAGGGGTATGTTTAACATGTTAACTACTCCTCTCCCTTCTTTGATCCTGAGGATTGGCAGATAAGTTCTTTGGGACTAGCACTGGTTGTAGACCTACTCTTTGAAATGCATAAACAAGTGTGCTCCCCGTAACCCAGTTATAAGGATAGAAATACCCCGTTCATTGTAACTCATCTGTGAGGGAGGAATCAGTGCTAGAAGTCTGGTGCTCACATGAACAGCTCTGTGTTAAATTTCCAGTCTCCTCGCATTGCTTGGAAGATTTAGGTCACATTTTATCACATGACCATAGACAGAAGAGACTGCGTGGTTTATTAAATAAAAGCACTAATCTTCACTTGACCCACTGACCAGTAATAAAGCATCTCAGCTGCTTCCCCCTTATAATTTATCTGTGGGCAGCAGGAGCTCATAAAATGTGATTGTTTTTGCAGCACCCCCTCCTCATTCCTTGTATGAATGTGAAAAAATCAATTTTTCTTGTTTTTAGTTGTCCTTTGGGAATGAGCTGAAAGGTCAAAGCTTCAGATCTCTCCTTTCACTTCCCACTGTCATTATTCCGTAATATGGGAGGAGGGACACCATGCCAGCCATACAAGGGCCATTTTTCTTTGTGGTTTTCGTATTATTTGTTGGACCATTCAATGGCAGACGGGAAGCAGCTAACCGATTAAATGTTAAGGGGCTCTGACATTTGGTGTCTGAAGTAACAAACAGCCTGGTTAGAATCTGATACCAAGAGAGGACGGAGGCAGCAGGAATTAAGGTCTCAGTGTGAGAAAGTGACAGCTCTCTGATTGGATGCTTTATCTCCAGATCACCACTCAATGTCAGAACCACATTACATATACTTGTACCACCATTGAGCAAAATATACTAAATACTGAATATTCCTGTTCTAACTGCATCAACTATGAGATTAGAAAAAAAATCACTTTTGTGAAAGTAATAAAATAAAAACTTTAGCAGCTATGTAAACAGAGGATAAATAATTTTTACAGAATGTTATAATTTTGGAAATTCTGCAAGATATTGGACATGACACTAATCCTCCTCCTTCAAGGCAGGTGGTAGATACAGAGTAGGGCTTGTAAATGTTATTGTGACTGAAAGCTCTTGAGAATGGGCAGGATACAGATTTGAATTGTGCAATAAGGCAACATATCCTCTTCCATTCTCATTCCCCCTTTTTTCATTTATAGATAGAAATTGGCAGAGCACACCCTTCCTCAATCTCAGTCTAAGCCCTCAGATGCCAGCAGTCTGCTAAAATTAAGATTTTCTTGAAACTGCTTTTAGGTTTATGGCATTATCGTTCACTCATTTAGTCGTGTCCGACTCTAAAGCACCCTATGGACCACAGCATGTCCGGCATAACTATCATTATGTCTGTAGTTGTTTTTGTCCATAAGGTTATCTTGGCAAAGATAGTGGAGAGGGTTGCGACTTCCTTCTCCAGTGGACCGTGATTTGTCTGACCTCTCTGCTGTGACCTGCCCATCTTGGGTGACCCTACATGGTATAGCTTACAGCTTCATTGAGGTACACAAAGCCCCTTCACTACAACAAGGTAGCGATCCAGATGGCTTACATGGCTGCTTATGTTAGACATTTGTTTAGTTTTGATAACTGCATGTTTATGAAGCATATAATGTCATAGAACTACTAACTAAAGATCATTACAAATCGAGTATACATTATACTAGCCATTTATTTCTAAACTGACATTCCTGAGATATATAAGGTTTAATGAGCTTGGTTTTGAGATGGCACTGTTCTAACAGAAGTAAGGTCTTCCCTTTGAAAATGGAGTAGGAAGTGACAGAAATTAGTTTGCAAAGTCACAATGCGATAACAGTGTGTATCTCAATAATGGTTTAGATTTATATTTGAACAGCAAAAACGCTTCTGTAAGACCCACTCCCATCTCCTATACTTTTCACTCCTCCTTCTGCTGGCAGCTGGAGATATATCTCCTAATCCAGGCCCCTCGCTCATTACACCCGCTGTCAGCCACGCACTTCCCCCCCAGAATTGCAAATACCCCAAACCCCACAATTTAATACCTATCTCCTGCCACAAACCATCCTCTTTGCCCTTTTTCTGTGCACTCTGGAATACACAATCTAGCTGCAATGAACTCGCTTTGATCCTTGACCTATTCACTTCGAACTCCCTCAATCTACTGGCTCTCGCAGAAACCTTGCTCTCTCCTTCAGACACTTCCTCCCCTGCTGCACTCTCCCATGGTGGTTTTCACTTCAGACACACATCTCGACCTGGGAACCGCAATGGTGGATTGTGTAGGCATATTAGTTTCCGTTCAGTGCACATTTAACTCCATACCCACTATGCCTTCCCTTCAATTTTCATTGTTTGAAGTTCACACCTTCCGCCTTTTCTCACCTATCTATTTATGTGTTGCTGTAATCTATTGCCCTCCCGGACCAACCTGTCAATTTCTTGATCACTTCGTCTCTTGGCTCCCTCACTTTCTCTCCTCCAACGTTCCTTCACTCGTTGCCGACTTCAACATTGCCATTGGCACTTCCATCTCCCCTACTGCTGCTAAACTACTTTCACTCACCTCTTCCATCGGCCTCTCACAATTGACAGATTCCCCAGCTCACCATGATGGGCACTCCCTAGACCTTATTTTCACCCATCTCTGCACAAACTCTAACCTCGCCATCGGCCCACTACCTCTATCTGACCACCACCTTCTATCCTGCAGCCTCACTACATCTTTCTTTCACTGCCCCTCTTCTATCCCGGTCACCATTACCCACAGAAACCTTTAAACACTTGACCCACAACACCTTTCCACTGTGTTAAAACCCCTTCTCAGTCCCCTTACTGATCTCACTTGTCCTGACACTGCCACCTCACAGTACAACATGACTCTTACTTCCACACTTGACCCTGGCCCCCATAACCACACGCAGACGCCCTCGCTCTCATCCACAATCGTGGCACATCCAGAGATACTCCCGCACTGCTGAACGACATGCACTTCAGCAGATTTCCTCCAATACAAGTTTATGTTGCGCTCCTATATCTCTGCCCTCAACCTTGCAAAACTGCACTATTTTTAAAATCTACACTGTCCTCTAACCCCAAACGTTTATTTGCTACATTCAACACTCTCCTCCGCCCACCACCACCTCCTGTCTCCCAGCTGAAGACTTTGCCAGCCATTTTAGGCATAAGATTGAAAAAATTTGTAACAAACTCTCCTTTCAACATGGACCACACACTCCCTCCTCTCAACTAACTGATAACACCCAGCCTTTACCCTTCCCTGTGCCCACAGCCATTATGCATTCCTTTGACCTTGTATCAGAGGATGAAGTATCCAGCCTACTATCAACCTCTCACCTTACTACCTGTCCTCTAGGTCCAATTCCATCACAGCTAATCCCTCCCATCTCTACCACACTTAGCCCTGCTCTCACACATCTCTTCAACCTTTCCTTAAACACTGGCACATTTCTATCATCTTTAAAACATGCCATAATTACACCCATTCTTAAAAACCCTCATCTGACACCGATTCCACAACTAACTACCGCCCTATCTCTCTACATTCCCTGGCTTCCAAACTGCTTGAGCGGCTTGTCTACAATCGCCTTACCCAATTTATCTTCTCCAACTCCCTTCTTAACACCTTCCAATCCGGCTTCTGACTCAAACACTCCACTGAGACAGCTCTCACAAAAGTCACTAATGATTTGCTCACTGCCAAGTCAAAGGGTCACTTTTCTATTTTACTTCTTCTGGATCTCTCTGCTGCCTTTGATACAGTTGATCACCCTCTTCTAATCCAAATTCTCTACTCCCTTGGAATCCGAGATACTGCTCTCTCGTGGTTAACATCATACTTACAAGACTGAACATTTAGTCTCCTTCTCTGGCACCTCTTCTTCTCTCTCTGTCTGTTGGCATACCCCAAGTTTCAGTCCTAGGCCCCCTCCTATTCTCCATCTATACATCCTCACTTGGCACCCTAATAAAATCTTTTGGACTTCGGTATCATCTCTATGCAGATGACACTCAAATCTACCTCTCAGCACCTGATTCATCCCCCTCTCTTCTAGCACGTGTTTGCAACTGCCTCTCAAGCATATCCTCCCGGATGTCCGCCCACCATCTCAAACTCAATTTGTCTAAGACCGAACTCTTAATCTTTCCACCATCTACTACAGCGTCAATTCCTCACATCTCTCTCACTGTCAACTCCATCATCACTCCCACCTCCCAAGCCCATTGTCTTGGGGTTCTACTGGACCCTGCCCTCTCCTTCATCCCCCACATACAGTCACTAACGAAATCTTGTCTTTTCAATTTAAAAAAACATTTCCAAAATATGTTACTACCTTACACAAGACACAACTAAGATTCTAATACATTCCCTCATCATATCCCGTCTATCCCTCCTTCAATCCCTGACGAATGCCTTCTCTAGACTCGTCTACCATACTAAACGCTCCGTGTCTGCAGCACCTCTCTCTCTCAATCACTCCACTGGCTTCCCATAGCCTCCAGAATAACATTTTAAATCATGACCCTAACTTACAAAACGCTCAAAAACACTGCACCCCCTTATATCTCTGCTCTCATCTCCAAATATTCCCCAAAACGCCCTCTTCGCTCTGCTAATGACCTTCTTCTTTCCTCCTCTCTCATCACCTCCTCTCACTCCCGCCTTAAGGACTTTTCTCACGCTGCCCCTATTCTCTCGGGCGGGTTACAAATAAACAATGATAATAATAATAATAATGTCAATAAATCACCAGTTCAGTATGCAATTTAAAACATATCCAACATTTTTGGGGTGATGTGCCAAATATCTGGCGTCACAAACATTCCTGCAGGGCCATGGGCGCGTCGTCTCAAATATCACCCATTAAATAGCCAGGTGACACCAGCAACTGCACCCACATAGCTGGCATCATTTTTATGTGAATACTTCGTTTATCAAACAGGGCTGGAGATAACTAGAAATGCAGCCAAGACAAGGGACTGATTGTGGGTTGTGTATTCAGGTCAGATCTATCTGGTACAGAGGCTGCTGCACCAGCTCAGACAGGATATACTACACCCTGGTACTGTAGGAGTATGGCCAGTAAAGTGACTCTCATACAGTCAAGCTTCATATGGTGCTGTAAACAAAGAGTCTAAATAAACAAGTTTGAAATTTACTATTGTTGGTCTTATGCCAGAATTCATACTTTAATAAACTGGATTTTCTCAGCTATGAGCAGAATTTATCGTAGTTATTGCTGAATAACTCAGTAGATTATACAGCTGAGCTCACACCAGAACCAGGTAGCGGCATTTGCTATAAGCCCCATGCAAAAGAACAGCATTTACCTTCAGTAAACTAGGATTGGCATTGTGGTAGTCTGCAATTATTATCAATGCTCTTCCATTAGCAAGTGATAACAGTCTAACCTTAGAAGGTGGGTCAGGAAAGCGGACAGAAAACAATTGTAAATGTAAGTCTACTGAAGAAAAATATTAATACTATTATTCAGCATAATATTTGTTATTCTCTATAGTTTTACATTCTGCCAAATCAGGAACCTCCCATGTCGCCTTAAATTTATAGTTGCTGGTAAGATACTGACTTACTGATGGAATACCCCAGGGTCTGATTACATCTAAGGTAGGGCTATTTTCAAAGTATTCCTGCCAATACTTTATTCCTACCAATACATGTATTCTTGTAGTAAACCGTAATGTAACATCTGGAACTTCTTTTTAAAGATTACTGAATAAATTTATATTTTTTATAGCATCCTCTGTTGAGAAAAATGTTCAAAACATTTAGCTTGTGTATCAAATTGTAAATAGACTATTCTAAAGCCTTTGACTGTGTGGATCACAACAAAATGTGGCATATTCCTAAAGAGATGGGAGTACCAGATCATCTCATCCGCCTCCTGAGTAATCTGTATGTGGATCAAGAAGCCACGGTCAGAACCGAACATGAAACACAATGATTCAAGATCGGAAAAGGATTTATTAAACTTTTCCACAGAGTACATCATGTGTTTGGTTTTATCCAGGCCAGTCTAAGTCAGAAACAATATTGCTGGAAGAAATATCAACCACCTCAGATACGCCGATGATACTACTTTGATGGCTGAAAGTGAGTAGGAACTAAAGGACTTATTGATGAGGGTAAAAGAAGAGGGAGCAAAAGCTGGCCTGTTGCTCAACGTTAAAAAAGACTAATGATATGGCAAACAGAAATCTCATATCTTTACAAATAGATCGGGAATAAATGGAGGCAGTGACAATTTCATGGCTATTGTCACCATCTGCTGAGATCTTGGATCCCAGGAAAATAAAATCTAAGACATTTGCTACTGGAGAGGAAAGCTATGGCAAGCATGGACATGCTAGTAAAGATATATCACTATCAGCAAAGCTCTGCACACTAAGGTATTCCCATTAGAAACGGATGTGAGAGCTGGAGAATTGATGCCTTTGAATTGTGGTGTTGGAGAAAACTGCACAGAGTCTCTTGGGCTGGACGACGGATCCAATAAATCAGTACTACGGGAAATGAAGCCAAACTGGACACTACAAGGTTTTATCATGAGGCTGAAGCTCAAATATTTTGGCCATATCATGGAGACAGGATTGCCTAGAGAAGACTGTGATGCTGGGAAAAATGGAAGACTTGTGAAGAAGGGGATGGCAAAGGAGATAGATCGATGAGGTAATTGGAGCAATGGACATGAGCTTGATGGCTGTCAGAGGGGCAGTGGCCGACAGATGTGCCTGGCATGCTGCAATGCATAGTGTCACAGAGAGTCAGACATGACTGAATGACTAAACAACAACAAAAATAATTGTGCTTTAACTACAGCAAACATTATGACTTTGTTCAGATAAGATCTCTATTCAGAATGGCTATATATATATATATATATATATATATATATATATATATATATATAATCTGCTTGATCAGAGACTCAACGGAAGAGTACGTTCAAGTAGGATACCCCAAGGCTCTAGGCAGACTAGCAGTTCAAGATTGAATCCGCAATGACACAAGCAGAGTCTGCTTGTATATAGGAATTAAAAAAAAATGCTTTTATGTTCATGGCTTAAATACTTAATAATTGTATTAGTTTGTTATATTCTTCACAAATGTGAAAAGTTTCCCAAACTACAGTGTTTTTTTTTTTTTTTTAAACAAACAGCTCAGCAGTCACCTTCACAGACTTTGCAGATTTTCTTTTCACCTATCACCAATACAGTTATCACATTGCTGGGGTGTGCATATGTATAAGAATGCAGAAACGCACCGTTTGTAATTAAAAGCTAATTAAGGACCTTTTGCTTCCCTCTTATCGCTGTTTGTCCATCTGCCGTCCAGCAGTGCCGCGGGCTGCGTTTGCCATTCTTCTAGAGATTGATGTGTTCGTGGTGCTGGGCTGTAGGTACGGCTGAGATTACATATTGATGTGATTGTAGTGTTTATTACTCTGAGCGCAGCGGCTCTGCCAGAGACCTGCTCCGTCAAGCAGAGCCGCAATTAAAAGCAGCGAGGATTATGACTTGTGTCAAGTGTTATTTGCCCTGCTTGTAATTCACTGCTCGGTGTGTATGACAGATTAAATACATTTTTTTGAGCATATATAAATCCGTAAAAGTTACATTTTACTTGTGGGAAATATCCTCTAATTTAGTGCAGATCCAACAAATGTTGAGAGGCTGCAAATATGTTCCTTTTTGTTTTTTTCTTTATTTTTGCTAAACCGTGCAGAAATGTGTGTATGAGACATTTCTCTGCTATTGTTCACAGGCAGCCCTGCTCTGCATATAGAACAGAAGTCTGATCTGTCCTGCCTATAGCAATGCGTTTCTTGCGCTGTGTATAGTGCAAGGGTCTTTGTGCCCTGAATATAGTACAAGGATCTTGGTGCCCTGTACAACTTAAACGTTTTGGTACAGACGAGCCACAAAGTAAAACTATCTGGGATACATTAGTTCAGCAGATACCAAACCGCTCCTCCAGATCCACCAGACAAGCCGTGATTTAATTAAAAAACACCTGGTTTTAGGGGCAGTACCTAACCCTGTGGTGATTAAACACCTTAGTTTCGAGATCTATTTCCCATGCTCTGCAAATGCAATATACTTAGACGATACAATCCATATTCGGTATGTTATATAAAAACTGAAGAAACCGCCAAAGGTGACTTAAAAATAAAGTAGAATCTTTGGGTGTATCCTCATATATGCAATAGATTCAGAAATTATCCATATACATGCAGTAGAGTCATAGATTGTGTGCCTAAAAGCATGACAATAAAAACTATATGCTAGCAGATAATTGAATCTTAATTGCAAGGTGGAGATTAAATCAGTAAAAGAGGACTAAAGGGAATAATAATAATAATAAGTTGCCAGATTTTTGCACTCCTATATGGTGCTGTAAAATATATGATTTCCAATAATCTGGTGAGTTTTAATCCTCCTTTTCTGCCAAATTAAGACATAGAACAATGAGCCTAAGGTCTCCCATAAGATCTATAAAAATATTCAATGAGTCAACAGTCTTTGACATACCTCAGTTCCAGTGGGTATAGAAGCGTAAGATGTTTCCTAGAATTACTCAGTTGGTCTTGCGCTGTAACAGCGTTTTATCAAAGGTCTTAAGGTTTCCTTGTGACTCCCGTTTGAAACAGGTACAGTGTTGTGGCACTTCCCGTGGAGTTAGGCTTGCTCCAATCCCCACTCTATGCAGTGAACAATATCTGCAGCATCATACCGGACAGGCACGGTTTTGCCTAATTAATAGGCTTTCTCAAAGAATTGTAGTCATCTGTGCTGGAGCCGTGATTTAGGTTTAACACTGTGAACACAGGAGGAGCGATTAACATTCAGTGGATTGAAATGTCTCATCTGTATTCAAACGGTGTTCAATCTAAATCGTGGCCTGTCTAGTGGGTCTTCAGGATAGGTTGGGGAATCGTTGCATTCATTTTTACACTAGCCTCAGACTATAAGCACTCACAAGAGCATCAACTCCTCTCATCCTGTATATATACAGCATTCAAATATATCTTCAAATGTTATCTTAACACTATAGAATCTGCTGGAGCTCGACAAAATATAATAATAATAATAATACAGGACAATTTACTAAGTTGCAATTCCTTTGTATCACCTCTTTACAATCTCTTATTTCTGACTGTCTTGGTTCCAGTTGTTTTTGAAGCGTTTGCCGTGGTCATCTCCACATCGGTCAGTTGTCAGCCGAACACCATTAATCTTATATAAACATGATCTATAATTCTGTATACCTCACAAAAGTAAGGAGACTCCGAGCAAGATAGAGAAGAGAATGAACTTGTAATTTGGGGTGAAGGGGGGCTTCATGTAATTGGCTAGAAGGGATGCAAATGAGGAGATGGCTAAAAGATGTGGGGTTGAAGAAGATAGTAGAGAAAAGTGGGATGAAGCAAATATGAGGTGTCCATGGCTAACCTAGAGGAAAAGAGGGGTGATTGAGAGTGTGAAAGATGATGGCACAGATTGGTTAGTATGAGACACTGCATAGTCAGCCCTACAGAGTCTATGTCTGCATACGCCGCAGTTGATAGACCCATATAGGGACTATTTGCTTGATTTAAGCAGTAAAACAGAGCTTATAAGTACTTTTTATAAAATAAAGTACAATAAAAGTAAACCGATACACAGGGATGTGTTTGTGCGTGATTTGTAACTGTACTGTGTTATCCATAATAGGTATCATACCTACTCAACATGTTTCACTCATACACAGCATTTTTTTCTGTATTCTGATTTATATTATTACACCATTATTAAGTGTCTTACTTATTTTATTTAAGGCAATTATGAAGTTTTCCACTCAAGAGATTGCATGATGGTTAAAGGAGACTTGAACCAAAACCGTTGGGGAATCACAGCATTTGGGAATAAATGGAGTCTGCAGGAAATCAATGTTTTGAAAACTACCCAAAGCAAACTTTGTACACCATAGGGGGTTTATATGTAATTGGTGCTTTTTAACCAATCACATATATAGTTGTCGTAATTTTACGGGTTTGACGGGGGCTGCAATAAGCGCAGAAGGTTCTCATCGGGAGGCCTGTATGTGACTGGCTTGATGTGCTGCAATGAGCGCCAAAGGTTAGGTTGTAAGCTAATTTGATAGTTAATCAGCGTTTTTGGGAGGTCTGAAAATGTATAAGCGAGGGGGGAAAAAATGGTGGCCGTAAAGCCGTAATTTTTTTCAAGCCCCAAATTGGAAAAACGTTTCGGCCTTGGAGAAAATGAACAATTTTCCAAGCCCGAAAATGGTTTCATTTTCAAAAAATCACGGCTTAAACGGGCGCCATTTCTTTCAAGCCCGTAACTCCAAAGCCGTTGGAAGACTGCCAAAAGACGTTAATTAATTAATTAATTAATAAAAAAAACTTACAACCACACACACAGCACAGGGAGAGGCCATGTAAGCGAGGTTGCAAGCTAATTTGATATTTCATTGGCGTTTTTTGAAAGGCTAAGCAAGGAAAAAATGGCAGCCGTAAAGCTGTAATTTTTTTTTTTTTTTTTAGTTTAAAGCCCGTAAATGGAATCGCCTGTCGGCCTTTGAGAAAATTAACAATTTCCCAAGCCCGAAAATGGTTTCACACCCGTAAATGCAAACAGGAGCACAGAGGAGGGAGAGGGGGGAGAAAGACACAGGGGAGGGAGTGGGGGGGGGGGCACTGGGGTGAGAGAGGGGAGGAAAGAGGCACAGGGGAGGGAGTGGGGAGACACTGGGGTGAGAGAGGGGAGGAAAGAGGCACAGGGGAGGGAGATAAGTGGAAGAAAAACGGGAGGGAGAGGGGTTAAAGAGACACGGGAGGGAGAGAGTGGGGAGAGGCTCGCAAATGGAAGAGACTGCATATCCCAAGCTGCTTTGCAACACAGGAACCCCAGAGTATGATACAAATTTATCAGCTAACATCTGCTTTCTCCTGAATGGCCAAAATAAATTATTAATTTTATGCTAATGTTAGCAGGGATTTTCAGGGGTGTCAACTGCCAAAAACTCAAGTTTGCAAACTGAAGGGATTTAGCAAACCTCAGGGTGAGTTTGTAAATGTTTATTTTGGTATTTTTTCATTGAGGAGAATCAGATGCATTCATAATCCAGAAACGTAGATATACCTTTAATAGTCTATTTGGATATGTTATGTTATAGAGCTATCAAATGCATTTCTCTGCAGGCCTAGCCGGCATCAAACCTTTCACAAAGTGTGCAGTGATAAATATGATGTGTGTCGCACACAGCTGCTGCAGAACTATTTAGTATGAAGGATAGTTATGGAGCATTTTTCTTCAATGGGAGTATTCCTGACCAGCAGGAGGAGTGAGGATTGAGCCAGCAGTGTGACCAATAACACTGCATATTATTTATATGGTGTGTGTGTGGAGTCGTTGCCTTCTAATGCACTATCCCATATACCCCATACTGGTTGCAGCAATTTCAGGCCATTAAACTAGGTCAGATAAGAAACACTGAGATGGCACACTGAGATCACAATGAATATTTTACTGAAGAGAGATTCAGTAGAGCGGCTTCTAACCAGCAACAACCTCCTCTGTATGTGTATCTACACCTTGTATGGGCTTTGTCTGTGTACCTGAGGTGGGGGCGCTGTATGCTGGGGGGGGGGGGCGCTATCTGTCCGTGTATCTGGGGAGGCTCTGCCTTTTTGCATGCTTGAGACAGGGCTCTGTCTGTGTACCCATGAGGCGTCACTTTGTGTGTGTGTGTGTGGGGGGGGGGGGGGGGGGGGGGGGGGGTAGGTCTGTGTTTCTGCCTATATCTGCATAAGGTGGGCTCTGTGTACATCATCCCATCTAAAGTGGACTTTTATGTCTGTGCGTGTGTCTGAGACTGGCTCTTTTCCTGCATCTCTAGGACTGTATGTCTTTCTGCACGCGTGTCATTGTCTCAGGATATCTCTCTGTATCTTGTGTATCTTTATTTTAAGCAAATGAACTTTAAAGGCATATGGACCTTTTCTGGATTTTACTTGGTATATCATATTCCTGTGTATCTAAGTACTTTTTATGTACTTTATTTTATTAAGAATTGATAAAACAATCTGTTTTTAATGCTTATAATTTAAGAAATATTACCGGTTTGAATCTGCCCTCAGCAGCTCATAAATACACAGCTTATATAGTACCGACTATTCAGTGTCTAATACTAACCAATCAGTGACCATCTCTCCGTAACATTGTCTGCAACATGCTGCTGAGATGTAGACCCTGATAGGCTAGGGCACTACACTGCAGATCCATTCCTCCGGAGTCTGTTTCTGCATATGCTGCAGTGGCAGATCAATAACAGGGACTATTTATTTGATATTAGCAAGTAAAAACCAAGCTTATAAGCACTTCTTAATAAAATAAAATACATAAATAGATACACAGGTATATCCAGAAAACTTCCATATCCCTTTAAGTCATATATAGATGGCACCTGCATGGAATCACACTGGTACTACACAGCACATCTGATCTAAATAATAATTTTATGTGTGAATAAAATATAATTGCAATATTCTTGTGCACAGAGGTAATCACTGCTTCAGGAATGCTGTATAAAGATCCTGTCCTTGGGGTGGCTGCATTACTGAATTGTAGCGGATCAGAAGGCTAGATAAATACTCGTAAATCCAATGTATTCATATTAGTACTTTGTAGAAATGGATTACAGGCTGCACTGGAATTTGTCTGTTTGCCCTGTGGGTTTTCATAAGGAACAATTTAACTGTATGTAGGATTTAGGGAAGAAAGGAATAATGGAAGTGTATCAATAGCTCTAAGTGGCTTTGGGCTAGTAACCTCACTGAGGAGGCATTACTTATTCTGTATCATGCTAACAGAAAATACTTAGTAATAAGATATAACTCGTTTATCGCTGTCTTTTAATAGACTGAATAATGTAAAAATATAATGAAAAATATTTTTAGAAAGTGTTTATAAAATAAAACCACCGTTAATTTATCACCTATTTTATGCAATTATATTAAGCCTTGACCATTCCCATTTTTTTGTTTTTTTATAAAGACCTCTCCCTGTCTGCAAACTCTTAACAATATTTCTTATTGCCTGAAGGGAATATAAGTAGTCAATTGTCTCCAATATAAAAATGCAAATATTAACTCATTGAGTGTCAATGAGCTAATTTTAGCTCCCAACTACTTGTCAAGAAGAATACAGGGAGACGTAAAAAGACTGGAATGGGTATGTCCAGCATAAATGGGTAATAAATATGTTTTTGCCCATCATTAGCACAAGTTCTTCACAATAGCAGAATATAAACATTGGATTATAGAGTTCATGTAAGACTCCACATCCGAATGCATTATTGGACATTTTATCTGGCTGGTCATTCTGTCTGGATATTTGTTGTAACTTGCGGGTTATTATAGGTGGTGTGGCACTGTGGGTCTTCATAACTGGACAGGAGAACCATAGACAGGACCTCCTTGTTTTATATTTCAATTAAAATCCAAGTATAAACCAAATCTTAAAACCTTTCTTCTAATGTTTTTGCAAGAAATTGCCAGGAAAAGAGGTGTCTGGAAAACCAAAATACCTTATTAGACTGATATTATACTGTGAAAGAACATATATTAATCAGTTCTTTATTTAATCCCTACTGTACTGTTTTTTTTTATTACCATTTCAGAGTACCCGGATGGCTTTAGAGCACCTGGAATCTGTCCCTGAGAAGCTCAGTTTCCTGGATGACATGAAAGACCTTACGGTGAGTACCAGAATGAACATAAACAGCACTGTGCCCAAAGCAATATAGTCTGAGATGCACAAATATCATGCCACCTAGAGTCACGTCACATTGTCACATCAGTGAGTGCAGGATTATTTCACTCCATGTCATATTTAACTGATTTATCTCATTCAAGAGCACATGCATAAGATAATATATGCTACATAGTATACATTTTTTATTGTAACAGTTGTTAAATCAGTGGACCATGTTTTATATATATAAGCTGTTGTTAAATCAGTGGACCATGTTTTATATGTATAAGCTTTTTAAGTACAACTTTTATCTCTAAAAATACTTCATAAACTTAGTTCTATTCCCACCTCATAAAAACATTGCTAGTCCAGTATTGTCTGGTACACACGGAGAAGCCTACTGCTTGTTCATTAGGTTTGTGCCTACACACACTTTGAAGCCTGTCGCTTGTTAGTTAGATTTGTCCTGCACACGCTGCACAGCCTGCCTCTTGTTAGTTAGGTTTGGGCCTACACACACTGCAAAGCCTGCCGCTTGTTAGGTTTGCGCCTACACACAATGTGAAGCCGCTTATTAATTTGTGGACTGCACATTGCTAGTTTAGTTTGGTCTGGTACACACTGAGAAGCCTGACGCATTTTAGTTAGGTTTTGGCTTACATACGTTCAGAAGCCTGCCGCTTGTTACGTTTGGACATACACACTCTACGAAGCCTGCCGCTTGTTAGGTTTGGACATACACACTCTACGAAGCCTGCCGCTTGTTAGGTTTGGACATACACACTCTACGAAGCCTGCCGCTTGTTAGGTTTGGATATACACACTCTGCGAAGCCTGCCGCTTGTTAGGTTTGGATATACACACTCTACGAAGCCTGCCGCTTGTTTGGTTTGAACATACACACTCTACGAAGCCTGCCGCTTGTTAGGTTTGGACATACACACTCTACGAAGCCTGCCGCTTGTTAGGTTTGCATATACACACTCTGCGAAGCCTGCCGCTTGTTAGGTTTGGACATACACACTCTACGAAGCCTGCCGCTTGTTAGGTTTGGATATACACACTCTACGAAGCCTGCCGCTTGTTAGGTTTGGATATACACACTCTGCGAAGCCTGCCGCTTGTTTGGTTTGAACATACACACTCTACGAAGCCTGCCGCTTGTTTGGTTTGAACATACACACTCTACGAAGCCTGCCGCTTGTTAGGTTTGGACATACACACTCTACGAAGCCTGCCGCTTGTTAGGTTTGGATATACACACTCTGCGAAGCCTGCCGCTTGTTAGGTTTGGATATACACACTCTACGAAGCCTGCCGCTTGTTTGGTTTGAACATACACACTCTACGAAGCCTGCCGCTTGTTAGGTTTGGACATACACACTCTACGAAGCCTGCCGCTTGTTAGGTTTGGATATACACACTCTACGAAGCCTGCCGCTTGTTAGGTTTGGACATACACACTCTACGAAGCCTGCCGCTTGTTAGGTTTTGATATACACACTCTACGAAGCCTGCCGCTTGTTAGGTTTGGACATACACACTCTACGAAGCCTGCCGCTTGTTAGGTTTGGACATACACACTCTACGAAGCCTGCCGCTTGTTAGGTTTGGATATACACACTCTACGAAGCCTGCCGCTTGTTAGGTTTGGATATACACACTCTACGAAGCCTGCCGCTTGTTAGGTTTGGATATACACACTCTACGAAGCCTGCCGCTTGTTAGTTAGGTTTGGGCCTACACTCGCTGCACAGCCTTTCACAAGTAGTTAACCTTGGTCCTACAAACCCTGCCCCTTGTTAGGTTTGGACCTACACTTGCTGCACAGTAGGCCGCTTGTTAATTATCCTTGGCCCTAAAAACCAGCATGCATGTTTGGTTTGAACCTACACATGATGTGAAGCCTGCCGCTTATCAACTTGGGCACTGCACGTACTATGAAGCTTGTCTCTGGGTTTGTACCTGCACACACTGTCCATCACTTGTTAGTTAATATTGGTCCTAAAATGTTCATTTCAATTTGGGTATGCTCACCCCGTTAAGACTTATTTAATAGTTTGGGTCTACACACACTATGCGGGCTTCCACTTTATAGTCTGTATTGGGCCTGCATGCAGCCTGGAGCTTGACACGTTCGTTCGGTTTAGTGTTTATACATGCACATACTTTGAATACTGCCACTTATTAGTTTAGGCCCTGCATAGTGTGTTGTCCATTTTGTAGGAATCAGATCAGACTGAACAGAACACTGAGTGTATCATCATAGAAATCAGTGAGCTGAACTTATTAGCCATAAAAGAGAAGTCCGAGCAAATCGAGGGTTATTGAGAGGTGACCAACAAACCTACATTTGTTCCAGTGAGGAGGATCATTGATGGGGGTGGTACCTTTTTAACCCCAAGAGCTGAGAAACTATACAGAGTATTCAGAATGTTCATTGTACTGAACAAGCCCTCCGGCCATTTGTATGCCCCAGTCCAAGAAAATATTCCGGTGTAAGGGAACAAAAGGGGAAATAGTGTACGCAAAGACCTTGAGAAAATGATCTGAATGGAGCTGGCATGAATGAGCTCTATTCTTCACCCAGGAATGTCTGAGCATAGTGTCGCTGAGCCTCACAACCACAATTAGGTCCCGTGGAGGGAAAATGGTTTATATGACGAGAGTGATGGGAATACACAAAGCAGCCGAGCTCCACTCTGCTGTGAGAATTGCATTGTTATACAGAGCTGCAAACGGTTCCCTCACCTCCGTGCAATGACTGTGCAGGCTTTGCCCACAGGATTACCTTTCTGTCAGCCTACAACAATATTGTCATGTATTTAATATCAATTTAGAGTAACCCACCTCTACAGTACAAAGAGAGTGGCACTGAGAATGATAGAGGCAACGGTCGTATTAGGAGGTATTTAGAGGGGTAAAGTGAGGAGGGGGGTTTAGGATGAGGAGGGGGGGAGGGAAAGAGACACGGGGGAGAGTGACTTGAGTATAAGCCGAGGGGGCCCTTGCTAGCCTTAAAAAAAGGGCTGAAAAACTCGGCTTATACTCGAGTATATACGGTGTGTGTGTGTGTGTATATATATATATATATATATATACAGTGGATATAAAGTCTATACACCGCTGTTAAAATGTGAGGTTTCTATGCTGTAAAAAATGAGACAAAGATAAATCATTTCAGAACTTTTTCCACCTTTAATGTGACCTATAAACTGTACAACTCAATTGAAAAACAAACTGAAATCTTTTAGGTAGAGGGAAGAAAAAGAAAAACACAGTGAAGACAGTCATTAAGTGGAGAAAATGTGGCACAACAGTGACATTACCAAGAACTGGAGCTCCCTCCAAAATTGATTGGTGGAAAAAGTTCTGAAATTATTTATCTTTGTCTAATTGTTTTACAGCACAGAAACCTGACATTTTAACAGGGGTGTGTAGACTTTTTATATCCAATATATATATATATATATATATATATATATATATATATATATATATATATATATATATATATATATATATATATATATATATATATATATATATATATATATATATATATGTCTGTGGATATATATTTTCTTTTTTACTCAAATTCACTTCATGAATCATGTGTTTTTCAGATGGCGTCCGGTATGAGTAAATTAACACCTGACAAAATGCTAAATAACCATTGCATACAGTAATCATGATAATGCAACTCCTGAGCAGATGGTCATGGCATTTCTTAAAGGGATGAGGAAAAGCTAGTTAAAGTAATAGTGTAAAGTTTATTTTACATTTAATTTCCCTTTACTGAGATACTGTACTTTTCACTTTTTTTTACAAATCTTATTGTAGTTATTGATGTATCTGTAAAACATGCAGTGCATGTGTTAGATCAGCTGCTGGAGCATAGTGGATTTACTTGCAACATCTTCAAGCTTCTTGTGGAAGACTTTAAAAGGATTTGGAAGGTTCCTGGATGTTGCTAGGTATATACTATACAGATGTATCTATTTACTTTTATGTACTTTATTTTATTAAGTAGTGCTAATAAGCTTGGGTTTGCCATCTGTAGCAGATGAATACACAGACTGTCAAGTGCAGTGTTTCAAAGTATCCTGTCGGTATCCTCTCTCAAGTAGCATGTTGCAGAATGTTGCCACCGATTGGTTATTATGAGACTGTGCAACCCCTTTACTTAGACATACACTATCTTCATGAACTGTAAAGAAGAGAAACCAGTTAGGAACTATTTGTAAGATTGTAGGCAGAAAAACAGAGCTTTTAAGCATTTCTTAATAAATGAAGTAAATAGATACACATGGATATATTCCTAGTGAAATCCAGGAACCTTCCATGTCCCTTTAACACCCTGTATCTGTTTGATGCTTGTTGAACTGACTGATATTGTTTTCCACATTACAGATGTGTATTTATTCTGTTAAATATAACAATTCGCATAAAGCACTGAGAAGAATATTGTCCTCTGTCACTGCAGTTTGGGGCAAAGTAAAACTGGCAACTAAAGATATGATGCTCTGCAAAATGGAGATTTGAACGGGCATACAATTGATTATGCTGACAGAATGGAAAATATATTTGTACTGCCAGCTTTGTGTTTATTAAAAACCAAGTATTAAAAACCATTTTAAGCTATAGAACAAATGTATTTTTTTATTGTGGAACATACAAAATTTACAATCGTTCTCTCTAGGAAGCATAGTGACAGTGCTGTCTCCTACCCTGTCTGATCACACTGTCATGTTATTTTCTGTGCTTGAGCTTCAGCAATGATAGCTGGGCCTGTAATCTATCACAAGACTTTGCTAAATGTCTTCAATTATTTGTTAACATTTCAAGCTCAGGAATTGCATTTGTAATGATTTGAAGGAGGCACCTTTGTCACTATGCTACCTGCTGAGGCTGCTCCATTTTTAGCATTTCAATATATTTTTTTCATAGTGGTCTCTAATATTATTTGTAATAATAATAATTATTCATAATTTGACTCAAAGTGCTAGTGCAGATTCATAAGTACACATCATTATAATCTAAAATCCAGAGGAACACAGAATCCTCCTGCCAGATAGTGCCACTAAAGCAGTTCCTATACAAGGAACCACCTCACTGTATTGATGCTAAAGCATGATTGGCTCTTACATTGAGATGCATTAAGAAGTTAGGTGCTAAAGTTGCTATTGTTGGTCAGCTGGATTGGCTGACCTTTAGTGTCTGATCCCTGGATCATTTACCCATGCAAAACGTTAACGGATATGGAACTAATGGAACTAACAATATTCATCATACATGGTTTTAAACATAAAAAAACAGCTTTTGCATGAAAAGAGAACTGTAAAGATGTATAACAAGTTTTAATACTATGGTAATGAAGCCTTGAAACAATGCCATTAGTGCAAGATAAAGAATTGTTGTTTAGTCGGGTCGGACCCTTTGTGACCCTATTGACTACAGGTACGTTGTTATGTCTCTGGTTGTGCTTATCCATAAGGTGTTTCTAGTGCCTTCTCCAGTGGAGCGTGATTTGTCTGACCTCTCCGCTATGACATGCCCATATGCTCAAAGTACACAAGTGTCTTTACCACGACAAGATCCCGAAAAGGAAGATAAAGAGTATCTGATCGCAATAAATATCATATATATCAATAAAAACAGTCCGTGGATGGTCCTGACCCATCCCAATTAGTAAAGTTTGTTAGGAAGTAATGCTAGTGCAAGTGGATAAGTTATTTTGTAGACATTGCAGCACTTTTTTTTAATGTACACAAATGTGTAATTTAATTTTTAGTTTGACACTGAATCCTTTAAATATATGCTAGGCAAATATGCAAGTTAAACCCAGGACCTCTGCAAGTGAAGTTACATCTCAATTTAAGTAGGAATTCAAGAGTTTAGACACCCGAAAATCCCCTAAGCGAGAGAAAAATTGGCCGCCGAAAAAAACGAAAACGAGGCTACAGGACCCTAAACGCCCAAAAACACCACGATACACTTACGAATTTCCGAAAAAGCCGTACGAGGTCCAACAACAAGGTCGCAAAATCAGCCACAGCCGCGTACCACATACATTAGGCGACATATTCCAACATTAACTTACACAATGCGGAAGTACACCCTAACGGATTTTCCTCACGCACACAGCAGCTCCACAACACACATTGTATGCTGCAGCACCATGAACACAGATTGTCAGCTCTTCAACACAATGCTTCCTGCATATATTACTTAAAAATAGGTAAAGTATATTCATTTATTAATTATTTTATTAGCATACAAAAAAACACCACCAACGCTAGTGTATATATAAATGGATTGATTTATCATTATATTCGAACACTAACCTTCTCCTATCCCGTCTTGGGGTAATCTTCCCCCGGTCATCGGCTCCCATCCCACACATCTCTTAAGATTATAGGTTAATAATTGATAAGTGATATGCCCGTGCATTCCACCCACGGACCCCATATATCTAGAAATTGAGGGATTGTGTCTGCTATAAAGTGCGACATGCGTTCGTTGATTGCAATATAATTTATTTGGGATTTAATAACTGCAGATTCTAGTGTCCTTGACTTCCAATTCTTGCTATGTGGCTTTTGGTTGCGAGGAATAGGAATTGTAATAACTTATTTTGTGACTTTGAAAGGGTCAATAATGTCCTCCCTAGTAGGTAAATCTATTCTGTAAATTGTTTTTTCTGGGAAAATAGGGTAGAGGCGAAGGCTTGGATCGGTGCCCATATGTTCTGTGCTATTGGGCATAGCCACCATATATGTATAAAGGATCCAGTAGTTAGACACCCTCTAAAACAATGAGGGTTATCCATATTCTTCCATTTTTATATTTTCTCAGGTGTAGTATAGGTGCGGTGGAGTACCTTAATGGATGTCTCTAAAATGTTGTGGTTAAGTGAACCTCTGATTATGTTTACCCATGTGTCTTCCCACTCTTCCTTATCCCCATGGGTGTTTAGATCTCTCTCCCATGCTATCATGTATTTATCTTTAGTGTATTCCCTTTTAGTGTTAAATAAATCATACATACTTCCCAATATAGCCTTCGTAAGGGGGGATTCTTTACATATCCTGGATAGCCAATTGTGTTTAGGTCGGCCATTTGATTGTATCGTAGAGTTCACAAAATGGGCTAGTCTGCAGAAATGATAATGCTCCCCTAAAGGGAGATCAAATGTATCCCTAAGATCCGCAAAGGACATAGTATCTTTTATCATCCATGTTGCCACTCTATGTAGATTTTTGGATTTCCACCATTGGTTTGAAGTGGCTGTGATTCCCTTAGGGGCCCTTGGGTGGATCAGAACTGAAGCCATATAATTTGGCTGATTAAATAAATCTATGTATCATTTGGACCATTTCCAGCATCCTATTGTGTTTTTAATTATGGTGTTCGATTATTTTTTACTTTTTTTTTAGTGGGGTTTGATTTACCCAGACTAGTGTGTCCCATGTTCATTATGTGATTTTCAATGAATATACATGACGGTTGATGTTCATGTGAATGGGCTAAGGGAATAAAGGCCGCCCTGTAATATAATTTAAGGTTCGGGAAGGCCAAGCCCCCCATCTTTTTGGGGTTTGTGCAGGATATCTTTTGAGATCCTGGCTGGTCCCTGTTGCCATACAAACTGGAGTGTTACTCTTTGGAAATCTGATAATTCTCTCATGTTGATTGTGATGGGCAGGGTTCTAAATAAATACATTAGTTGGGGTAAAACATTAATTTTTATAGCGTTTATCCTCCCTAGCCAGGATATTTTGAATTTGGCCCATATATTCAGTTCCTTCTTGAGGATATTGTACATCGTCTGTAGTTGGCTTTGTATAAATCTTGTAACTAGGGTGTCAGATTGATTCCTAGGTTTTTAATATGTGTGTGGGACCAGTTTAAATTTTAAAATATCTGATACTACTTCCGTTCCCTTTGCTGGAAGGTCTACTTTTAGGGCTTCAGTCTTTTCTACATTCTCCTGAAAGGAGACCAAATTCTCCTAGTAGATGCATTAAGGGAGGAATTGAGAGTGTCTGCACCGTTATGGAGCATAAAAGGTCGTCGGCAAGTAGTGAAATCTTAAATTGGTGTAACCCAATAGAGACTCCCCGTATGGCCGTATTGGTTCTGATTGCTTGGGCTAGGGGTTCCATAGCTAAGGCAAAGAGAAGTGGGGAAAGGGGGCAACCTTGTCTTGTGCCTCTCTGTATGGAAATGACCAGCTTTTCTTTCCCCGGAAGTTTCAGTGTGCGGTGTAGAAGGTGCCAAGTCCGCGTTGATCTGAATAGGAGAGCCATCTGGGCCCTCTATTCTGGTTAGTCTCCTTGCTGCTAGTAATATCTGGTCCCTCGTCTGTTGACGAAGAAAGCGGATGATGACATCCCTCGGTAAAGTTGAACTGGCCGAACCCCCTAAGGGTCTGTGTGTCCTGTCTATTTCCAAAACTGCTTCCGTCGCTCTGGGATCAATTTGTTGAAGGATCGCTTGTATATATGAGATCAGATATAGACTTGGGGATTCCCCTAAAGCGAATGTTGTATCTTCTGGATCTGTTTTCGAAGTTCTCTATTTTTAGCTCCAGAGCCCCTTGTTTATCTGTGTTGATTAATATCCACTCTATCAAGGGCTTGTGTGTGGGCTTGTGTGTCCATAATTTTGTCAACCGTGCTTTCCAAACTGTGGGTTCTCTGTCCCAACTCCTGAAGGTCCTTCTGGATTGGTGCAATTGCTGCCTGTAGTTGGGTTTTTAGCAGGCTTTTGAACCAGGTTTTGGTCCTTTGTGTAAGGTTAACGTCTTGTATAGTTTCTATTTGTGTTTGTTCGGTATCTAAGATGTCAGATTTGTAGGAAACGGAGTCTGAGGGAGGTGAGTTTTCCGCCATTGATTTGAAGTGTTCGCGTATGCTCTTTGCACCCAAGCTCTTTTTTGCTTTGCCTTGCTTACTCATGATGGTTTGAGTAGTAAGGCTGATTATGGGCTAGGCTGTCGAGGCTTATTTGAAGATAAGGAACCTTCCTGGTATAAAACAATATTTTTAAATCATGCATAGTTTAAGATACATCATATGTGTTCAGGTTTGAGGTAAAATTGGACCCCCTAGCATGATTTGATCAGTTCATATCTAATTGTTATCATCCATTTGATGTAATGATATTACCCATAGTGTTTAATAGTCACCTTCTCTTGAGAGGCCTTAATGTAAATGGCCTTCTCCCGATCTTGCTTTATATGTCCCAGTAGCCTTTATATGCACTTATCTAGATCTTTATCTTTATTACAGGGCTTGATAAGGCCCTTCCTCGGAGAGTGACAGTTTAGAAGTTTATGATGGCAGGTAGTATTTCTGCCTTCCGATATTACAGATATTGCTGTGGTATGAGGTTATATCTTCAGCCAGATCCCCTTACATGGAAAGGGTGTTCCCTTATGAAGGATGTATAGATTTTTTGTGTGGCAGAGTTAAATCTGGTTGACATCCAATATGAGGGCCAGATCCTTGGGAAGGGAGCCCAGTTTTGATTGTTTCGCTGCGCCAGCTATGGCTCTGGGGTATCTGTACTCACCCTTGTCAGCTGTTGCTTAATTAGTGAACTGGGTTGTATCTTCTTTCATTAAAGATATTATCAAAATTTTTAGGAGTTGCAGCTGTTTGCTTCCTCTCTTTAAAATGACTACTGAGGTATTCTGAACTGTCACTCTTAATTACAGAAGAGTATTAAAATAAAGTTTTTGCAGACACATACTAGTACTATGAACAAGTGATTGAGCAATAAATGGCAGTTCAGCTGCTCTCTTTGCCAATAAGTAACTTTTTTGTGTGGCCTTGATTGATTAATTGGAAAGGTGAATCCTGTTTGTAGTAAAACAGGGCCACTGCAATTCTATATTGTTCATTGAATTAATAATCTTGATAACGGGCAAAATACTTTTAGAAAGCAAGAAATAAATGGAGATTTTACATTTTTCACTTTTATATGCCGCAATTCTTTGCTACAGGATTCCAGCTCTGTTTCTGGTCTTATGTCTCAGGAGGGTGCATTTTTTAGCAGTGGTCCTTTTAAATGTCATGCCAGATGGGGGAGTTGCTGAGTTGACTTTGCACAATAATATTTCAATACCACTAAAACCTGTCAATCTCTATACAAGATACCAAATGTGGCGCTGGTTGTACCTTTTTAGCTTACGCATTGTGCCAGGAATAGTGTATCTCTAGTACCACATACAATACTCCATGTGTACTTTGTTGTAAAAATCTTTTTTTTTATTTTTATTTCTGTTTCTCGCAATAAAAAAACAATAAAAAAAAACTAAAAGAACATCCTCCTATATCCACATTTTGATGAAAGTAAATCAGAAGCAGGTGTGGTGGTGTTCTAGTCTGTAGAGATTGGCACCCAGGCAGGCTTTGTGTACTGCTGCTCTACATATTGTCTAGTTCTTTGGGAACCAGAAGGTTGCAGGATGTCATACAATAACTCAACTCAATTTAGTCCATTAGATCCTGCAGGGTTGTTGTATGATAAGTCTTTCATCCGTCTCTCACACATTGAAATGTCTTGTGAAACTTGGAGAAAAAAAAATTGGTTCTCTGAGCAAGCACCAAGGGAACAGACTGACATATTCTAGAGCAGGTGTTCTCGTCTTTTTTAATCTGGGTACCCGCTGCTCACCTTCCACTACTCATGGAAATCTCCTTGTGATTTTTTTTCAGAACATTATGGACTTTCAAAATCTATAATGGGAGCATCAGTTTTAATGGATTTGTGTGTATGGAACATTGTGTCCATATTATGTGCGCCTATCTCTAAACACTATGGGCCTCATTCTATTATTGGCCGTAGGAGATGCGGGGCCGCAAGGACCGGCCGCAAGCTATTTGCCTATTCTATTCCCTTCCGGCCGTGGACTCCGGCAGGCTTGCGGCCGGCGCCTTGTTATCCCTTGCGGCCGCACGCGCCGTAGGAGAGCCTTTGATCTTAAACGGACGCAAGAGTTTCGGCCGCAAGAAAATCCTGGTTGCTATTCAATTGCTCCGGGAACCCTCTCTGCAAGGCTAAAACCGAGCCGCAGCTTACTTGCAGCAAAAAGGTCCCGCAGGCACACAAATAAGCACATAATAAAGCCATCCTGCACTCTGATGAGACTATAAAGTGATTGTAGGTGTTAGCATTCATAGCACAACATTCCCCTACACTCAAATCCGTAAATAATTTTAATGTGAATTTATATCAAATATCCATGGAAAACGTCCAGAGGGCTTGGAGCACCTCAGACCCACCCACGCTGTGGCCGGAAAATAAACAGTTAATGTAATATCGGATTTGGGCTGATGTGCAAGCTTGAGAGGGGGTTGCTATTAATCCTCATGTCCCCCATTATGATCCCTAGCATTTACAGAGCTTTACAGTGCCGTCTTGAATTTATTTTTGCATTTAAAGATTTCTGAGCTTACGGCCAGTTGCAAGATATACAGCTGGCCGTAAGGGGATATCCTTGCGGCGCCGTATAATTGAATTGCAAGGTAACGGGAGCCCCGCAAGGAATCGCAGCTTTGCGGCCGATTTACGGCCGATAATAGAATGAGGGCCTATGTAATTGTACATAATTTGTAATAATTGTTTTTTCAAATAATTTTTAATTAGGTAACATTATAAAATTATACATTAGTTTAAATGTCATACTATAACATTAACAATATCAAGATATGGTTTTGATAGAAAAGTATGAGATAATTACATGGATAATACAGTATACAAAGTCATTTGAATGACAAAATAAATATTAATTATTTATGCATATCAGAACCTATCCTCACCTGTGGGAAGGTCTAATTAAATCTAGGTTACCTAAATATTTTCAATTTTTTTAAGGATAACAACAACAATAATAAATCAAAACACTGTAAAAAGTAACAACTTAAAATTTATATTAAACGTGGAAATTTGACTAAAAGTAAAAAAAAAGTAAGCTAGAGAATGAAATTGAGTTAACCGTTCGTGAAATTCCTATTTTAGCTTTTTCACAGAACAATCATTCTAAAGTCCATCATTACCTGTCCAGTTCTATCTTCACCGACCGCCCCTACACCTCTTATTTTGTTTGGGCATCATAGATTTACAACAAGATAAGAGTGTTATGTCATAGGTGGGTTATGATTGAACGTATCCAGGGATACCAAATTTGATAAAATGTGGGTATTGAGTCATCCAATAAATGGGTAAGCCTCTCATTAATTGCAATATAATTCATTTTATTAATTACTAATTGTATGTTGAGTATGGGAGAGACTTCCATTGGCTTGCTATGTGACTTTTTGTTGCTAACATTAAATATTGCAGAAGTCTATTCTGAAGTTTAGATAAATAGGGGACTATATGACCTAAAAGGCCTACTTCAGCAGATGCTTGGATTGATTTTTCAAAGATATTAGAGGCCAAATGTAAAACTTTACTCCATAGAAGTGTGAAATGGGGCAGGACCACCAAGTGTGGAAGAAAGTTTTAGAAGTCTGACAAACCCTGAAGCAATTTGTCTGTATAATTTGTATAAACGGTTTATGGTATTTTAAAGAACAAAACTTGATAGTGGTCAAAACTAGTCTCGATAGTGGTCAAAATAGTTTACAAATTGTTTACTATGGCTTTAGTTTTTTCTGAGCTGCTGCTTTATCTGCAGATTGTGGTCTTGTAATGAGATTTCCATTAGCCCTTTTGAAATAAATGGTATATATAGAAAGCTTCTTTTACATTAAAAGTCTGTAACTACCTTTTAAGTGTAGATCAGCAGATATTTTCAAAAATATACCTAAAAATCCCTGGTGCCTAACACCTATAGTAATTAAGCAACTTTAATATTATGGGAAATAACACAATTGTAGGACAGAGACGCTCATTGTATTACAAGAATATGTCAAAGCTTCATAGATAGTGAGATATGTCCATGATAATTGAGCCAATTATAGTGAATACATGCAGTTAACCTAGGTGCTGAAAATCCTAGTAGGATGTATAATACATATCGTGTTGCCAAACACCTTTTGAGCTGGTCAATAATACTGCACTACCCCATATGTTAACTTATCTCACACTCACAACTTCTAGATAAAGAAGCAGCATTCTTCATATGTAGCAATAACTTGCTTAATCGTAGGAATACAAGCAATATTGTAAAGTAATATTTATAAAAACACTATGTACAAATAACACTTTCAAGAGTGGACATGGAATCAGGAGTATATGGTATGGAGCATACTATAATATATAACACTCCACTATTTATCAAGTAGCATACTGCTGATTAGAATATCATTAACACATATACTTGCGATTCAGTGCAATTTCTAAATTTTGGAGTTCGAAATCATAATTGCAATCCTCCCTGTTAGTCTCCCGTTTTGACCACTCTGCAAAGGCATGTAGCGATCCTCTCCCCCCCGATGGTCTGATTCGCCCCCTCCTGGGCTTACTCATGGGGTATGATCAGCAGATACCAAAATGGCAGCTTCTATTGTGGCATATACAGTACTAGGTAATACAATTTTATTTTATATTCTCTAAAACATTTTTTACATTATCAAGTATTATTGTTCAAAAGGATATACAGTAATTTAAAGAAAAGACAAAATTGGTTCTTTAATTACGCTTTATGCATATTCCAGCATTCCTTTAGTGTGTTTGTCCCTTCCTCCTCTGCAGGAAAGCTATTCCCCTTATTTACTACCCCTTCCTAAAAATATGTCCATAAATTTAACTCTGAATATTGTATCTTCCAAAATTGGGACCAATCATTCTAGTGAAATCCTTCATTGGCGCACTCTTCATTAGCGCACTGCAAATGCTATTAACTAATGCCTTGGGAAATGAAGATGACTCCTTATGACATTGTCACATACACATATGTTTCTGCATGGTGATCCATGTGCACAGACCCCTTGTATTTCCCTGCTGTACTCTGTGTAACTAATTGCCTCTGTGTCCTGGGATAGCTGAGTGCTGATACTTTGTGTTTTCATTACAGGATTCCCATCAGCAGAGGAAGATGATTGAGGAGAGATATGCCCAATACAGAGAAATTGTGGGATCCCTACAGCAGCAACTGGAAGATTCCAAGCGCAGGATCCAAGAATATCGGGTAAGGATCTCCTGCCTCTGCTTTCCCTTGCGTGATATAAATATCTGACAGCTGTAGTTTTGCATTCTGAGATGTTTAGTAGCCTGCCGCATGCAAGCCCTAAACCTTACAGAAAAGACAAGTTTTTAAGACTGACACAAATTCTAATACCAGCACTGAGCTTGATTTGAATGGCAAGGAAAAAAGGCAAATTAGCTAATTACTGGTAGAACAAAACAAAGCAGTGGTTCACAGGACACAGGTGATCTGAAGAATGGGCTGTATGAATTTTTAAATAAAAAAATAAATAATGTATTGCACATTTTTAAACAGAATTTATTTTTAGGAAGATGTTAAATCCGCTAACTGTTCCCTCAAGGGTTTAGTCTCATAGAACCAACCTGTAGCCTTTTCCCTATGATCTCACACTGACATTGGTCATTTCAGGAGGAATAATTGCCTTTAGCACACAGTGAGATGCAATAGGGGTGGTTCGCCCTCTGGTGCCATATAGTTTAGAGATTTAGAATACAGTTTTCAAGTAATATTTATTTGGCAGGGAAAATGGTTAATAGCATTCAGGTCTGTGTCTACCTATTACTGTCTAATATCCAGATTGTTTCAGAGAACATTACACCCTTGCAAGATAAGCTTGGTTATCTCTACTCCTCCACAGCAGAACTTAATTGTTTTTTCTGCTCATTGGCCATTCTTTATGTCAAGAAAAGAACTAAGAGAAATGAGGCAGAGCTCAACAACTCTCAACCACCACAGGAGATCATCCCTACACCTCCTCTAGCCAGTGAAAGCAGGGCACTCACCTTGTTCCTCCCTTAAATAAAACAGGAGCTCACCAACAACACAACCTGCCCCAACCAGTGATCCAACAACACCTCACCAATTGCACCTCTAAAAACCAGCCATGGAATACTCACCTATTAACAGCACCTCTCCCAACCAGCAAACTCAGCTCATCTGCAACCTGCACGTCCCCAACCCAACAACCAAGTTCAGATGTTCACTGTTCAGTATTTGCACTCTCCAAGCTTATCAGTAAACTCATGACCCCACTAAGTGCACCTCTCCCACCTTACCTGCAAGTTCACAAGCTCACGCAACACGTTCATCTCTACCAGACAACTATCACTGTCATCAGTTTTCTCAACATTACTTCTCTCATCCAAATCACCTGCTTCTCTGTTGTTGTTTCCCCATATTTTCTGTGTCCTTTTTGTTACCCTCTTTCCACGTGTGCTGACCTTGTTCTTGAGCTGACGTATACAGTGCCCAGTTTCTTCTGCTCAGTTGTGTGAAGTAGAACCTTGTAGCAAGTCGCAGATTTCCTCATTACATCACTATGTATGTTTTGTTCTCACATGGTCCTGTGTTTAGTTCTTTATTCCAAGATTATATATCTTCACCTGATGATCTCCATGCTTGGTGTTTTATTGCACTTCAATTAGTAAATTCAAAACTGGAATTTGATTTAGATAGTGATTTTAGATCAGGACCAGTTTGCCACCTCCCTTGCACTCACTTGTGTGAGACCTCAAATGTTCCTTGACATGATGCTCTGTTCCTCCAGATCCCTTCTATCTGTGATCAGTCACTGCCTCAGCACCTCTCAATATACATTGTCTCTATTGTTTCTTTTATGTTCCATCCATAATCTGAATGTTGTCATTAGATAATTGGTCGCTTAAGTTACACAGTTACATAGTAGTAATTGAGGTTGAAAAAAGACTTTTAGCCCATCAAGTTCAACCTTTTAAGATCTCCTCTGATCTGCAATATGCAGATTAATTGTTAATTGATCCAGAGGAAGGCAAACAGAAAATACCCAGGTGAAACTTTGCCAATTGTTTAAAAAGGGAAAAAGATCATTACTTCCTGACCCCAGATACTCCTCCATAGATCACTACTCCCTCTCTAACCAGGATAACCCTGAATGCGCTTTTTATTTAAAAATATATCCCCTTTTTAAAGTTATCGATTAAATCTGCTGTCACCACCTCCCTTGGTAGAGAATTCCCCAGATAAACCACCCTTACTGTGAAGAACCCTTTTCTTTCTTTAAGGTGGAATCTTTTTACTTCTAACTTCCAAAGATGTCCTCTTGTCAGTTGAAAACCTCTTGGCACAAAAAGCTCCTTTGACAAATCTTTATACTGACCCTGGATGTATTTATATAGGGTAATCATATCCCTTCTTAGATGCCTTTTTTTCTAGAGACAATATGTTTAGTTTGGTTAGTCTTTCTTCATAACTTAGCCCCTCCATTCCCCTTATTGGTTTTGTTGTCCTTCTCTGTACTTTTTCCAGATGCTGCTTGGCATTGAGCACTGTTACCTAGATGGTTGTCTACAAGCACTCCCAAATCCCTTTCAATATTGGATACCCCTAGATTTGCTTCATTAAGTTTATAAATTGCATGGCTATTGCTCCTTCCCAGATGCATAACCTTACATTTATTCGTATTAAATCTCATCTGCCATTTAATTGCCCATTTCTCTAATTTATGCAAATCCCTTTGGAGGGTAAGTACATGATTTTCTGATTTAATTACCTTGCACAACTTTGTGTCATCAGCGAAAATGGAGACAATACTTTCCAATCATTATTAAATATGTTAAAAAGGAGAGGACCTAATACTGAACCCTGGGGAACCCCCACTCACGACATTAGTCCAAACTGAGTATGTTCCATTTACAACAACCCCTTGCGTCCTGTCTTTTAGCCAGCTCTCAATTCATGAGCAGATATTTACTGCAATTCCTGTATCCCTTAGTTTGCGCAATAGTCTTCCATGTGGCACTGTATCAAAAGCCTTTGCAAAATCTGAAAATACTACATCTACTGAGTTGCCTTGATCCAAGTTTGAATAGACATATTCTTGTATACTATCCGTTATTAACTCTTCTAAAAGCTTTCTGACTACAGAGGTGAGGCTTACAGGTTTATAATTCCCTGGATTTGCTCTTGCTCCCTTCTTAAATATAGGTATCACCTCTGCTTTTCTCCGGTCATCTGGTAGCTACCCAGTGTTAAGTGAATCTTGAAAAATTAGATATAATGGTTTGGCTATTACAGAACCCATTTCCCTCAGTACCCTTGGATGTATTTCATCACAATGAATTAAAAGATTAGAACATTCATGACTCAATCCCAAACCAGTGCTCTCTCCCACACTCCTGTGCCTTCCGTGGGCCCTCTTCCACTATTGTTAGCCCCATAAGCTCTCTTTCAAACATGTGTCCCTCTAGCAAGAGCCATATTAAACCTGTTCCGTGCAGAGATCCCTCCAGTTCTCACACTCATAGCTATGACATCAACAAACTGGCTTTCATATCTGTGGCCACCAGCAACTCCGGTTTGCTTACCTGTGTCCATCGGCGAACCCTCCTCTTGTACACATCAGGAAATTCCTCTGGAAAGTGCCCCCAACAACTTACACAAACCTGGATCAGTTATGTGCACAGTCCAAAAAATCAAACAATATTGCTCTTGGCAAGTACTGTAAAATAAATAACATAACTAATCTTTTAGCTTCAGAGGGCTCTAATGTTTCATGGATTGTTTGGTCCTAGGGGGTGATGTTGCTTTGATCCAGCTAACCAACTAGGTGGTTGATCAGGGCAGGCTGTGTATGCTGCAATGTTTGCTGGGAAGATCTTCTGATGTGAGATCTGTCTGTTGGGGCACAGATGTGCCAGGGAGAAGGGTCAGTAATTGTAACGAGATGACAGCTATTGTGTGTACATGAGGGCAGAGAGATGGCAGGAGTACTGTAAGAAATAAGAATGTAGAAAGCTGCATTTTATCTCCTGGACTTGCATAAAAAACCACTGTACTGCTCCGTACTAATTTGATTGTAAGCTCTGCAGTCTTTAGTTTGTCACCTATTTAAAATACCTGCCAGATAAACTAATGCCAGGAGGATGCTTGATTGTACTGGAAGAGGAATCCGCAACAGTGAAAAGATGAGGTAGTAATGGCACTCTATAGATCCATAGTTAGATCTTTGCTAGAATTGTGTCCAATTCTGTTGGTGAAGGATATAACTAAATTAAAAGCCATTAACAGGAGGCATGGTCTAAAAGAAAAAACGTAAATGAAGACAATTTTAATATATACATATGTAGCTTGGAGGAGATGTAAGGGATAGCTGTATTAATTGATTCAATAAAATCCAGAAGGGAAACATTTTCAAAAAATATGAATACAAGAATAAGAGGTCATGTTATAATTTGAAGGTGCAGAAAAGTTGGTAGCAAAGAGTTAAATGGATATTATACAGTGCCTTGCAATATTATTCACCCCCCTTGACTTTTTACCTATTTTGTTACATTACAGCCTTAAGTTCAATGTTTTGTTAATCTGAATTCCATGTGATGGATCAGAACACAATAGTCTGGTGAAGTGAAATAAGAAAAATATATACATAAACTATTTTTTAGAATTAGAAAACTCTGGTGTCACATGATCTGTTGTTACCTATACACACATTTTTTTAAAGGCCCCAGAGGCTGTAACACCTAAGCAAGAGGCACCACTAACCAAACACTGCCATGAAGACCAAGGAACTCTCCAAACAAGTAAGGGACAATGTTGTTGAGAAGTACTAGTCAGGGTTATGTTATAAAAAAATATAGAAATCTTTGATGATCCCCAGGAGCACAATCAAATCTATCATAACCAAATGAAAATAACATGGCACAACCGCAAACCTGCCAAGAGACGTCCGCCCACCAAAACTCATGGACCGGGCAAGGACGGCATTAATCAGAGAGGCAGCACAGAGACCTAAGGTAACCCTGGAGGAGCTCCAGAGTTCCACAGCAGAGACTGGAGTACCTGTACATAGGACAACAATAAGCCGTAGAGTTGGGCTTTATGCCAGAAGAAAGCCATTACTTTCAGCAAAAAACAAAATGGCACGATTTGAGTTTGTAAAAAGGCATGTGGGAGACTCCCAAAATGGAAAGTGCTCTGGTCTAATGAGACTAAAATTGAACTTTTCGGCCATCAAAGAAAATTCTATGTCAAACCCAACACATCACATCACCCAAAGAACACCATCATGCTGTCGGGATGATTTTCAGCAGCCGGGACTGGGAAACTGGTTCTGAGTTGAGGGAAAGATGGATGGTGCTAAATGCAGGGATATTCTTGAGTAAAACGTGTACCACGCTGTGCATGATTTGAGGCTAGGACCGAGGTTCACCTTCCCGCAGGACAATGACCCCAAACACACTGCTAAAGCAACACTTGAGTGGTTTAAGGGGAAACATGTAAATGTGTTGGAATGGCCTAGTCAAAGCCCAGACCTCAATCCAATAGAAAATCTGTGGTCAGACTTAGATTGCTGTTCACAAGCGTAAAACATCCAACTTGAAGGAGCTGGAGCAGTTTTGCGAGGAGGAATGGGCAAAAATCCCAGTGGTAAGATGTGGCAAGCTCATAGAGACTTATCCAAAGCGACTTGGAGCTGTGATTGCAGCAAAAGGTGGCTCTACAAAGTATTGACTTTAGGGTGGTGAATAGTTATGCACATTGACTTTTTTCTGTTATTTTGTCCTATTTGTTGTTTGCTTCACAATAAAAAAAGAAAAAAACATCTTCAAAGTTGTGGGCATGTTCTGTAAATTAAATGTTGCAAATCCTCAAACAATCCATGTTAATTCCAGGTTGTGAGGCAACAAAACACAAAAAATGCCAAGGGGGGTGAATACTTTTGCAAGGCAGTGTATATGCAGGGCTGTACTAAGTATTAAATAAACCTGAGCTTTTCTTATGTTTCTCACTTACACACTGCACATAAATCACTTAATACACTAATTATATTTTAATATATGCAGGGCTGGATGTTGAATTTGGGTTACTTCATTCTATTACTCTGCTTTTGAATTTTATAAATATTCATTACATATATGCTATATATAGTTGCCATACTGGTAGTAATATTAGGAGTGGCTGATGTAATGAATTGGAACATTCAAAGACTTTCTGTTTCATCATTTTAATGTTATTCTGACTTTCCACACTACACCACCACCTTTTTGTTCATTCCCCTTTAATGGGCAATCTGCTAGTTTGGTAGGAAAGTGGCATGAGCTGGGTCTTATCTCCTGTTAGTCCCAGAGTGAGTTACTATGTCTTATCAATTAATCTTACTGGGAATAGCTGTGTTAATTCTTTCCTGTAAGTCTTCTCTCTGTCTCGGTGTGCAAGTAGCTGTGAGATTAAGCAAACCAGAGATACAAGACACAGAATCTTACTATGTCTTGTTTCCCATGTTAATATCAGTGTTGTGTGTCTTGCCTCCCGTCCGTCTCAGTGAGTCTTTTGTCTCATGGTGTTCTGTGTATTCTTAACTCAGACTGAGAATAAAAGGAGAGAGAAGACAGCGCTACTCGTTCAGTTGGTTGCAACTCTTCATGAGGTTGCAATCCTTAAGCATGTTTTTTGTCTGTCGGCAGCTACTTCTGAGTTTTTACATGTTCATGGTTTCCATCTTATCCTCTGCCATTCCCATTTCCTTTTGCCTTCCATATTTCCTAACATCACAGTGTTCTCTAGTGAATCTTGTCTTCTCATTATGTGGCCAAACTCTCACTGTTACTCACACTGAGGCCAACAGAGTTGCATCTGGGTCTCATCTCTCCTGGTATCCATGCAAGTCTCTGCTGTGAGTGGCTGTCTTGTCTCTCCTATTTAGTCTCAGTGAGTGTGGCTTTCCCTCTTTCAGTAAATATTGATTATTTTGTTTGCTTCTTTTTTTCTCTCATTAAGGATGAGAAAACACTGGCGGAGGCACACAGTGCTCGACTAACTGCTCTCTCTTCATCTCTTCGGGGCAACAGCTTCATGTCCAGCTCCCTGCGCTCAGACACCAGCTGTAAGTATCTGTGTATTCCATACAAACTTCATTTAACAACAGGGAATTTGTTTTTATAATTAAAAAAAAACACAAGCTGTAATGTATTACCTTTTTTGCTGCAGTGGATGCTGATTTACTTCCTGCGGTGGGAGGAGACTTTGAATACAAAGGACAGTAAGAATATGGCAGCTACAACTCCTTGTACTTTTGACAGGAGTAATGGAAATCTCACTACTTTGCTAATTTCTCAGGATGGGGTGTAGACAGGATAAGTACATAAAAGTAAAAACACACAGTATTAAATAATTGCATATTAAAGTCAAACATCTTAAGACGTTGTTTATCTTTTGGTTTCTAAAAACATTTAGCTATTTATCAGCATTAGTTATTAGCAAAAAAATTACTACAGTTTTCCTTTAAAATCCTACTGAAGCCCTAAATTTCTACCATGCATTTTAAAGAGCACATAAAAAGAATAGAAATAACATTAAATTGGTTTTATGTTTCTTTGGTGGGGGGGGGGGGGGCGGTACATAAGTAAAATATCCCTAGTAGTTAAGTTTTTGTTAATTAGACTCTTCCGACCTCTAAAATGATACAAAGTGGGATAAAGCCTTCGAAAATGAATCAGACTTTGTTATTTTCATGCGTTCCGTGAAACCCCTCCCTCGCCCTATTGGTCTGTCACGCTCTGTCTCTGCTTCTTTTTGAATCAAATATTCTAGAACCGCTAGCACTACATAGTTTCGACCCTAAGTTTGTCTTAGACCCTTTGAAGTCTGGCTTCTGCTATTCTTGCTCCACAAAAACCACTTTGATAAACATATTTACTGACTTCCATTTGGAAAAAGACAGTACTCCAGAGTCACACTGCTAAACTGAGCTACTAGCCTTCACAATACCCTGATATCCAACCTCTACACTTTATCTGGGGCAATTTATTGTCTTGGATTTCCTGTCCACAATCAGATTTCAAACATATTTTTCTCCTCTACTGATCTGTCCGCATTCCTCACCAGTCTGTAGCGATCCCACTTCTCTCTATACGGTCTCCCTTGGTGAAGTCATCAACATAGAGGTGATCATTTAAACCAAAGGATGTGATTACACAACCCTGTTTACCTCCCCTTCACCGTTCACTTGTACTTTCGAAAAGTGAAGGCTAGAACAGAACTCCAAATATTCCTATCACCCTGGCCCCACTTCATGTCTGTAATAATCATAACGTTTATCATCAGGGAAGATCAAGATCACTGCTTAAGAGTCATGATTAATTGCTGACATTCTCTTCTGGATTCCAATCCATTGCCTAATCCTGCTGTTTTTTCTTTCTACTGAACATAGTCTAGATAAGCCCTTTTCTTAGCCCAACTAGGATAGGTGCTCAGATCCTATCCTCTGCGAACAACCACCCCGACCCCAACCCCACTGACTGTAAAATTCACCACCTCTAAACTGAGGCTGTTCACTTCTCATTTTAATCTTCTCATCTTTCAATATATCTCAGTGTCTCTTCTTTGCTCTGATCAGGAGTCTCTGCATCTGCTCCTAAAGTTAGAACTCATTTGCTAAGCTGTGCTGAACAAATAAGCAGTCTACTTGTCACTTTCAAGCCTCCGTTTAAAAATCACCTTTTTTAAAGATGCATCTCCCTTTATGTAATTATTCTCAGATATTAACTAGCAGCCGTCCTTTTATTTTTAAATGGTCATTTACTTCACTGTAAGTGATCTTCATACTTTGAAAGCACACAATATATTAAAATGGTCTAAGGTTTTAAGTGTCTACATACAAAGTGTATCCTGCTTACTGACTGTTGGATGAGTAATAAAAGAGAGTCGAGGAGGACACAGTGATTGTGATAGTCTATAGGCGAAGACCATGATTGATAGCAGTTTTTCCCTGGACTTGGGACTGCACTGACCAGTTAACCCATTATTACTCTCCTAGCCGTAATCCAGAGCGTGGCTCAGTGTTAATTTTTAGTGCCTAAAGTGGTGACCCTGAGCCACGCTCGGGATTAATGCAGGGAGTGCAGGGCGGATCTGGAGGGGGCCCTGTGCTCCCGAATTTGCTCTCCTCCCTCCTTCCCCATCCACCTCCTTCCTCACTTCCCCCCCTCTCCTTACTATGATCCGATGATGATCCTTCCCCGGCAGCAAGTCTTCTGGTTGTAACCGGGACCGTTGAACGTTAATGACGTGATGTGCATGTGTTGTCACATCATTAGCGTATCCCGGTCACAACTAGAAAACGTGCTGCAGGGGAAAGATCATCATCATCAGGTCATCAGATCATAGTAAGGAGGGGAAAGGGAGCGGGATAAGGGGGGAAAGGGAGGAGGATAAGGGGGGAAAGGGAGGAGGATAAGGGGGGAAAGGGAGGAGGATAAGGGGGGAAAGGGAGGAGGATAGGGGGGGAAAGGGAGGAGGATAGGGGGGGAAAGGGAGGAGGATAGGGGGGGAAAGGGAGGAGGATAAGGGGGGGAAAGGGAGGAGGATAAGGGGGGAAAGGGAGGAGGAGAGGGGAGGTGTGGTAATGGTGCTCTGCGGGGGCTAGGGTGGGGGATGGTCCAGAATATAGAAAAAGATTAAGTGTATATTTTATATATGTATCCCTTCCCTGCGAGCATAGGTAACGTTGTGTGCAAGAGAGCAGAAACCTGCATTTTTTGCCATGAGAAATAACAAAAATTACAAGGTCTTTTCGCTTCAAACAGGAAATGTAAGCAGTCTTAACATTGACCTGATTACACACACCTGTGCCGGATGTGCTGCAGTAATGCAAAATGAAGTGTGCAGTCTATTATACAAGTTAACAGATATGTAAATTTTTCACTGAGAACTAAAATAATATTTCAAATAGTCAAAAAGTATTTTACGATGCTTTTAGGTGATCTTTACTGTGATGTGGGTCAAAATTATGCTGAATTAGGTGGTCATTTGATTATGTGAGAAGATAAATTTAAACACATTTGTTTGTAAAGTCTTTGTACCTACATTTAACAATATTTCAATATATGCATATAGATTGCGTACATGTACATTATTTTAAACTGGTTACTTAAATCTAAACACTGTAAAGAATTTTGCAATTACTTACCATGGCTGCCTCCCACGTTGTTTCATAATAGACTTGACAAAGGATGGCAAAACCACTTCCCCATATAGCAGTCCTTTACACTTCAGGCGAAAAGATGGTATTACATATATATGTTTTGCTGTTTCTTGTCCTTATAAATGATTATCGTGGTCTAGTTTTTAATATATTTGTAACTACAGAGCTTGACAATGGCCCAAATAATTTTGAAAAGGAAATACAAAATATACATATTTACATTTTTAATGTTAATTTACAATTATTCTATACTGTGGGCTTCCACTTTTTTCCTGAGCTTTATCTGTCTGCTACTTTATTAGCAGGCTGCGTCCCTTGTGAACTAACAAGCTTTCCATTATTCCTATTGAAAGCACGGAGTTTTTTTAGTTGCCACATTCCGAGGTTGTGTAGATGGAATGCACCAGAAGTTTCTAAGTCTCCCTCTACCTTGGGAAGTTGATAACCAAAATGGAATAGTACACGGGTATAATTGCATATGAAATTAAATATATTGGAGTCCTTATTGTTTTATTTTCCAATCTATAAACATGTTTGCTAATTTTCAAGTGGTCTGTTAAGAATGAACACAGAACAACAGTTGGAGACCCAGATATACTGGTCCTGAATGTGGTACCCATGGGAAGCTTTTCTTGTGACTCTGTGTAGTCATGTACTCTTTGTACAGATAATCAGTTACGGCTAAGTTTTTGGATCTCTCCCAGTAGTAGTATTGTGTACGCTTGGGGGGCTTCATGCACTCTAGGTGGGCTCTGTTACTTGGCTCTATTCGTCCTGATCCTGAGGTCTCAGATACAGATTGTAGTGCATGAATATCTGTAAGATAGAACATGACAGGTTATAAAGTCAGGAATGTCCTGTTTGGCAGTTTAAATACGCTGTCAGTTTTAATCTCCATTATGTGGGATGTTAGACAGTGAGCAGGGAGAGGCCAGCGTGTGTAATGAGCAGTAAGTTATATACAGTACAGGCAGTGAGTAGTCCGCTATAGGGAGGGCACACAGTGAGAGGTATCATTGGTCAGTGAGGTATATGGATTGCAGATAGTGGCCAGTAGACTATACAAAGTACACACAGAGATCAGGGAGGCCAGTGTTTGGCTGGGACAAACAGTGGATAGAAATAAAACATATGTTCAATTGGGAGAGGCCAGTGGTCAGTTAAGCAAAAGGAGCACACACACACAATTGGCAAAAAGTGTCCAGTGGTATGTAAGGTATAGAGTGTACTAACGTTGAGAGGAGCTCATTGTCTATAAGCTATAGAGAGTATAGGCAGGGAGAAGGGTCAGTAAGATATAGGGATTACACACAGAATAGGTAGAGAAAACTGCTTGTGGTGAGGGACGAGGTACAGACTGGAACAAAAAGCAGGGAAGCCACACCGGTGTATGGAGCAGAGAGGAAACTGTGACTGGAGCGTAAAGGGCAATTGGACACCAGCCTGAGATCACATTCAGTATTTACATTTTAAAGAATAACTATGAGAAATGATTTTTTTTTCAAGGTTGTCCAGGTTATATACCGCGCAGGCTCATGTGCTCATTATATCTGCTTCTTCCTACAGCACCTGTGAAAAAGGGACGTCCCTTGCACTTTGACAACCATGGAGACAGCACACTGAGTACTACAGTCAATGGATCTGTATCCTGAATAGATGAGACCCCAAACTCAAATACACAATGCACTGTAAATGCACAAGCCGCGCCTTCCCTCCAAGGATTGTGAGATTGGGATGCTTTTATACCGAAAATCATGTTAACAGATTAATGGACCACGCAATAAGTTGGGATCCAGTGGTCAGAAGTATCACTACTGCGTCCAAACTCACAGTACCAATGCTTTTATAATGCACAAACTTTCAAATGTATGTGAAAATGCTTTTGTTGTATTATGTTTTAAAGAGTAACTATTTGTATAAACCCTTGTAAAAAAAAGAAAAAAAAAGAACTTTGACTTTTGTAACAATCATATTTTGCAATATATTTGTGTTTTATCTATCTCCTGCTGAGAGTTTTCCTTCTGCTTAGTTGTGGCATGAGCAGTGGCACATCATGACCTTGATTTTATGTGATGGTGGTTTCATGTTCAGAGCAAGATTGTAATCTGTTTTCATTTCAGCACTAGTGGATTCAGATATTACAACTTCATGGATTGTTGTTTACAATGAAATTATGTTATCTGATCAGTTGGTAACTTGTAGAACAATGTGTTGCTTGCCATTTTTAATAATAAGACTATTATATATAAGTCTTGAGATTCTTGAAAAGTACTGAGGCAGTGGATAACAAGTCAAATTAATGGTCACTAGGTGAACCTCCAACATTAGGAAGCTGATGCTATTCAAAAGACACTAGAAAATATAAAATAAATCAAGCAACAATAATTGCATCATGTTACATACATGAACGTAGTGCAAATACAGTCAGGTCCATAAATATTGGGACATCGACACAATTCTAAACTTTTTGGCTCTATACACCACCACATTGGATTTGAAATGAAACTAACATGATGTGCTTTAACTGCTGACTTTCAGCTTTAATTTGAGGGTATTTACATCCAAATCAGGTGAACGGTGTAGGAATTACAACAGTTTGTATATGTGCCTCCCACTTTTTAAGGGACCAAAAGTAATGGGACAGATTAACAGTCATAAAACAAACTTTCACTTTTTAATACTTGGTTGCAAATCCTTTGCAGTCAATTACAGCCTGAAGTCTGGAACGCATAGACATCACCAGGGGCTGGGTTTCATCCCTGCTGATGCTCTGCCAGACCTCTATTGCAACTGTCTTCAGTTCCTGCTTGTTCTTGGGGCATTTTCCCTTCAGTTTTGTCTTCAGCAAGTGAAATGCATGCTCAATCGGATTCAGATCAGGTGATTGACTTGGCCATTGCATAACATTCCACTTCTTTCCCTTAAAAAAACTCTTTGGTTGCTTTTGCAGCATGCTTCAGGTCATTGTCCATCTGCACTGTGAAGCCATGTCCAATGAGTTCTGAAGCATTTGGCTGAATATGAGCAGATAATATTGCCCGAAACACTTCAGAATTCATCCTGCTGCTTTTGTCAGCAGTCACATCATCAATAAATACAAGAGAACCAGTTCCAGTGGCAGCCATACATGCCCACGCCATGACACTACCACCACCATGCTTCACTGATGAGGTGGTATGCTTTGGATCATGAGCAGTTCCTTTCCGTCTCCATACTCTTCTCTTCCCATCACTCTGGTACAAGTTGATCTTAGTCTCATCTGTCCATAGGATGTTGTTCCAGAACTGTGAAGGCTTTTTTAGGTGTTGTTTGGAAAACTCTAATCTGGCCTTCCTGTTTTTGAGGCTCACCAATCTTGTGGTGAACCCTCTGTATTTACTCTGGTGAAGTCTTCTCTTGATTGTTGACTTTGACACACATACACCTACCTCCTGGAGAGGGTTCTTAATCTGGCCAACTGTTGTGAAGGGTGTTTTCTTCACCAGGGAAAGAATTCTTCGGTCATCCACCACAGTTGTTTTCCATGGTCTTCCGGGTCTTTTGGTGTTGCTGAGCTCACCGGTGCGTTCTTTCTTTTTAAGTATGTTCCAAACCTTTGATTTGGCCACACCTAATGTTTTTGCTATCTCTCTGATGGGTTTGTTTTGTTTTTTCAGCCTAATGATGGCTTGCTTCACTGATAGTGACAGCTCTTTGGATCTCATATTGAGAGTTAACAGCAACAAATGCAAATAGCACACTTGAAATTAACACTGGAGCTTGTATCTGCTCTTTGTAAATGGGATAATAAGGGAATAACACACACCTGGCCATGGAACAGCTGAGCAGCCAATTGTCCCATTACTTTTGGTCCCTTAAAAAGTGGGAGGCACATATACAAACTGTTGTAATTTTTTACACTGTTCACCTGATTTGGATGTAAATACCCTCAAATTAAAGCTGAAAGTCTGCAGTTAAAGCACATCTTGTTTGTTTCATTTCAAATCCATTGTGGTGGTGTATAGAGCCAAAAAGTTTAGAATTGTGTCGATGTCCCAATATTTATGGACCTGACTGTATATAAAAATGAACTCAGCAGTGAATATTGCCATAGAAGAGAGCCCACTACAAAATATGATGGGCTTATAAATGTATACTCATAGCAGTGTCCAACTTCTATAGTGTGGAATCCACATGTTTATTTACCAGTGAACTGGCAGGACAAATTTAAAACAATGTATCTCTAAATTAATATATTTATATATGTTGTATAAAATAACCAATGATTGTGGACTTTATATATGACTAGCTACTTGCCCGTCAAAAACTGGGCAATACAATTTTAAGCCATGGAAATGCTGTTTGACACACAATGTAAACCGTTTTGTACTCTGATGACCTTCGGCGCTCATTGCAAGCCTTGCGCTGAGCGCCTTTGGCACTCATTGCGAGGCGCCCCTGTCGTGTACTTTTGGTCCTCTGAGAACCTTCATGAGTCATGATAAAGAGAGATATATATTTTTATGTATATGTAGTTAAGCAATAATGAATTGTTTATTGAATAAATTAATATACTTTAATTATTTTTAATTGATATATGCAGTGAGTAATAGGCTGAAGAGCTACCAATCTGTTTGTATTTTCCGTCTGCTTAGAATATACATTGTGAGTGTTGGTGCCCTGCTTATAAAGTGTAATGAATGTTTGAAGTGTGGCCTATAAATAGGCTGCGTGCACGAGGTAAAGCCGTTGGTTTATTGTGTAAAGTGGCATTGTATAGTTGTAATGTGATGTGTTATACGTCTCGTGAACATTTTCCGGCTTTTGTAATAGTGTATTTTGTAGGTCCTAGTGTGATGTGTAAAGTGCTACGCGTTTGGCAGTGTTTTGTGTGGTCTAGGGTCGTGTAGCTTAGTTTTCATTTTTTTCGGCAGCCATTTTTTTTCTCGTTTAGGCGATTATTTATTTATTTATTTTTTTGTGGCAAAAGTCATCTAAATCGGCTTAAATTCGCTTTCCACCTCACTCCCAGACGTCCTGGCTGTTGCCCTGTGCTGTCTGTGATGTTTTTGTAATTTGTTTTGGTGTATTTAGTGTGTTTTTATTTTTTTGTTTTCGCCGTTGGTCCGTTAAACTCGTATTTTGTTGCGTATGATCGTATTTTTTTTTTCTAAGCCCCACATCTTGTAATTTATTATTTTTTTCTAAGTACTGCGTTTGTCAACCGCTTGCACGCCAAGGAGATCCCGTGTTTAGTAAGAGTTTTGTGGCTAAGTCCCGCCTGTTTCATTCCCTCATCGTGTTTGTGGTGATAGTTGTAGTGCCTTAACGGGTCACCTCGCTACGGGAGGCTCGCCTAAGTGCTACGCTTTAACGGCTCGCCTCGCTTTGCAAGGCTCACAAGCGATGAGCGCCAACTCGTACGCGCCACGCAAAGCGTGACGACGTCTCGCAGTTTGACAACTATTATATGTGATGTTCCAAATGTTTAAACTGTCTAAATTGTTATATTCATAAGGACACTGACCCACTGTCTGGAAAAAAAAGAAAAAAAGTGCCAGTTCTCATCCGGCCTGAGGGGCCACCATTCAGACATCAGTGATTTAGAGCATGCAGATTAGAATTGGGTCCTTCATATTCTTTTATTTGATGAGGGAGCTCCCTTATATGGGAATGCACATTTCAGAGATCATTTTATGCATTTGCACTAATAAATGTGCATAGTTTATTCTACTATTCTTGTTTTTGTTTTTTAAATATCCAAGAGGGGGAACTCTCAACCTGTTCAGCTGAACTGGAGCTGCATGACTAAAAGGTCTTGAGGCAAATGTTGCTCCATATAAACGTAGAGGAAAGGAGACCCCCAACTGTGGAGAGGAGCATTAAAGGCATATCTGACATATCTGCATCTGACAAGAGGATTAGTAGTGTATACAAAAAATGTTTGCATGAAAAAAATCCCCAAATAAACATTTAAACACTTACATTGAAGTCGGCAAAATAACCCTAATTTGCAACTGGCAGAAATGACAAGATAAGACCCTCCAAACACAGGCTAAATTAGCCTCAAATTTAAAATTATTTGTTTTGGCCAATCAGGTTAACTGAAACTTTTGAATTTACTCTGGGTTCCCATTTGTGGTGTAAAGCAGCCTGGGAAATGTGGTGTATAACGGACATGTGTCAGGAAGCTGCAAGGAGATTATCTGAGGAAGCAAGAGCAGGAAAATAGTGGGTTAATATTGCTCCCCTGATGCTGCATGCTGATTAAGGGTAACAGATGCATGTTTAGACACTCCCTGGAGGTGTCAACATAATCATTAAAGGGATTTTTAGATATTAATAAAAATAAAATGTTTTATGAGATGTGCTGTATACACATATGCTGCTTTTTGCCTATAGAGTGCAGAAAAGTATTAACCAGCTCACTTAGATATGCCTTTGACTCAAAGCAGTCCTTATTTTGGTTGTCAATGTATGGGTTTGCTGAACCGTTTTGTACTCTGATGACCTTCGGCGCTCATTGCAAGCCTTGCGCTGAGCGCCTTTGGCACTCATTGCGAGGCGCCCCTGTCGTGTACTTTTGGTCCTCTGAGAACCTTCATGAGTCATGATAAAGAGAGATATATATTTTTATGTATATGTAGTTAAGCAATAATGAATTGTTTATTGAATAAATTAATATACTTTAATTATTTTTAATTGATATATGCAGTGAGTAATAGGCTGAAGAGCTACCAATCTGTTTGTATTTTCCGTCTGCTTAGAATATACATTGTGAGTGTTGGTGCCCTGCTTATAAAGTGTAATGAATGTTTGAAGTGTGGCCTATAAATAGGCTGCGTGCACGAGGTAAAGCCGTTGGTTTATTGTGTAAAGCGTTTATTGTGTACTCCCTGGAGGTGTCAACATAATCATTAAAGGGATTTTTAGATATTAATAAAAATAAAATGTTTTATGAGATGTGCTGTATACACATATGCTGCTTTTTGCCTATAGAGTGCAGAAAAGTATTAACCAGCTCACTTAGATATGCCTTTGACTCAAAGCAGTCCTTATTTTGGTTGTCAATGTATGGGTTTGCTGAACCCCAGTGTAACAAGTAAGTCCATTGTGTCACTTTTGTTCTTGAATCCGTGAACCTCATTGGAATGCCATCTCAAGATTTATGAAAGTAAAGTTTGTCTGGGCAAAACCTATCATTAACATAGATTTAAAGGCAGATAAGAACCTAAAAGGGCCATCTAATCTGCCCATTCTATCTACACATGTGGCGTTATTAAGCCTCAGTCTAGACTTAATTTTAAATTCATGTGTTTCAGTAGCTTAATTCGCCGTCTGATCAGTCATATATTGAGTTTATTAAGGGGCACTAGTCAGATATGTTTATTATATATATTTCAAAGAGCTAGTATTGATATTGGGTAATATATGTAATAATTGTTTTTAGCTTATGAAAGCATGTTTTGCCGTTTATGCAACTGCATGTGGTCATTGCCATCTCGACTATTCTTCTAAATACATGCCTCTAGCTCTTAGTATCAAACAGGTAAAACCTTGGAGGCTGGCTAATTGCCACTCTATAAATGGCTTTTTGCGTTTTTATGACATGGAAATACTGACTGATTATCTGCCCTTCAAGCAAGAGGGAACCTTGGAAGTTAAGTCACACTTGATACGTTTTCACAAGACCATTTTAATGACCATGTCTGCATCTAACTGTATGCAACCAGTGGAAAGGCTGTTTTCAAGTTATTAACCTTCAAATAATATTTTCTCCATTGACTTTTTCTGCTCTTTAAAATAGAGCACTGTAAACATGGGACTAAAGTTTCTCTTTGAATAGAAAAAAGTACCATCTATTTTTACACTTAAATATTGTACATAGGGGTCTCCCACACTTATATGGACCTAGAGGCTACAACGGTGGAAGAATATGTAAGTATCGCTTATTGTTTTTGTGTATATATACTGTATGTGTGTATATATATATTTTACACATTGTATCCTATGGATGCAGGGGGCAGTGGGGCCTCTCCTGAGGTCAGAGAGGCCACCCTTTTCGTGTGAGCTGCACTGTTCCCAGGATGTAGGATTATCTGGTGGTACCACGAGAGACAAGGATCCGATAACGGCTCAGAGGGGATAATTAGCTCACCCAGAATGCTTAATTCCAGCCGGCTCAGGGTTCCCTCTGTGGGGGGTTGCCCTCCTGACTAGATCTTTGCTCTGACACATTTCTACAGTAGAATCAGAATGTTACTTTCTTGCTGCAAAACAACTACTTATATAATGACGCTGAGTATGTACCTCTACTAGTCATTCACAAAAACTTGGGGAAAAGGGAAATCAAGTTGCTGTTTTTTAAACTATTAGAGATCATTAGATGCTGGATTTGCTTTATTAGCCCTGTCTTTCATGTATTTTTTCTTGAGATATTCAGCATCTTAGCAAAGCTGACCCATACATTAATATCCCAGATTGCTAAACTGTTCAACACTGTGCTCATTTGTTTGTGGGTAGTAAAACCCTTTTACCCCAGTGTTGTCATACACATGGGTCCCTTTCCCCTCCATCTCTTGTCAAGCCCACAGCGCCACATATTGGCATATAATGCTGCACACTCAAAGATTGTAGCTGCATAGACAAAACTGAATATCCTGGGAATCAGAGAAAGTGGCTAGTACAATATATTGAGTTTGTAATGTTCTTTAAATAGAAAGCAATGTGTTGGTGTGACAGGTTATATTACACTTCACCGACTCTGATATGGGGGTAAATTGGCTGATTTCATCACAGGGCAAAGAAGGAGAAAATCCTACGAGTGCTAAAAAGGACTAGCAAGGGGGATAAACACCTATTCGTAGCACTGTAAATGCAAATAAAAAATCACTGTACTGTAAATAACGGGGAAAGCAATGATAGACATTAGAATTAATTGCACAACAGTCTCAAGCTCGTAAATCCGCAGTATATAAGATTTATTTTTATGTTTAATTTCTGGGTTAAATCGATTTTGGGAATCAATGAGATAATATATAGGCCACCCACATGGACTAGAACAGTATTGGCATTCATTTTCATAATTCTTTATTTTGCGGATTTGCGAGTCTGATCGCATATTGGACCCCCAACCTAATTGATTGACATGTAACCTCCATGTTTTACTCCCATAATAATGACAGTCTAACTTTCTATTGGCTGATTCAAAATGGGGTTTGCTTAATTGATCATGTTCCCGCCCTGAACTGCTACAAACCAGTGCATGGTTTACAGTCGCCTTTGAGCCAGCAACTGAATAGCTCCAGATTCAAAGACTAACGGGAGCCCGCAACCACTGTTCCCTCTAAGCTGTGCGCGCGCACACATACTCTGAGATGAGTGCACACAAATAAACATGGAGTGCACACAGATCCCTAGGGAGATATTTAATTTTAGTTGTCCCCATTAACTTTTTCCACACAGGGAGAAATAGATCTCCATTGACCCTTTTGCCATGTATGATTCTTTTATTAGTTATGTGCATTGAAACACTATTTACATTACACTGCAGAGAAGGGTGAATGACGCCAATACTTCTTTTGAGAGTGAGCTGGTGGGCGGAGAAACGCATTAGGGAAATCCGGACATCCGGTTCTGACGTCAGAACTGCGTCTCAAGCTCATAACTTGCAGCCCGTTATAATTTAATAGCACAGTAACACGGGGGAATTTCAAGACCGCAGCTGCTGCGAGCTTCACGTTGCACTTACAGGGCTGGAATTTAATAGGGTCCTTAGCCGGCATCTACTGATCCTGATGGGTCCCGGTTAACTAAGTAATGTACTACTGTAATATAAAAGGAGTTTAAGATCCAGCTTTGTCAAAAGAGTTTACCCAATATTATTTATACTATCGACTTGCCCGTCAAAAATTATGGCAATACAATTTTAAGCCTGCCAATGCTGTTTGCCACACAATGCGGGGCTCTCCCTCCCTCTAACTTGTGGGCTTTGCGATGAGCACCTTTGGCACCCTCTTCCTCCCTTGTCTCTCTTTGGCCCCCTCTCACAGCTTTGAAAATATTTACGGGCTTGGCAGCGGTTAAACCACAAGGCTTGAATCATAAATTGCTACTGCTCCAAGCCTTGCGGGCTTCAAAACTATTTACTAGTTTAACACCGCCATTTTTTTCAAGGCCTTAACTTGGCAGCCGTTGGGAGGCTGCCAATTGAATAGCAAATTAGTTATCAACCTCACTTATGGACTTCCTGCCTCAAGAGGAGACTTCCAAGTTGCAGGTTTGGAAAAAAATGGCCTGTAACACGGAAGCCGTTCGGTTCTTTTGCAAGCCTCTCCCCCCCCCCCCCTTCTAACTTGCGGGCCTCGCGATGTGCGTCATTGGCGCTCATCGCAAGCCCCGCAAGGAGCACCTTTGGCGCTCATTGCATCCCCTCTACCTTATGGGCCTCACAATGAGCGCCTTTGACGCTCATTGCAGACCTCTGCAAACACGTAACTTTCGGGCCTCGCGATGAGCGACTTTGGCGCTCATTGCACATGTGCAAACCCGTAATTTTTAACATAGCGTGACCATCAAACTCGCAATTACGACAACTATATATGTGATACAATTAAGAAGGTTAAATTCCTGTTACATGTGGAAGTGAATTGAAACACTTAATGTTAGTAATAAATCTATTTCCACATGTAAAACTTTGCTAAATTTCTTAATTTATCACCTCACTCCCCAATGCGCACAAAATTTACACTCCTGGCAAAATGTTGCAGAACAGAATTTTTTAGCGCGCACAGACTGCAATTTGCGGGCGTGTTGCAGGATATGTTCCCTCTGACATACGGCCTACTACGATCGAGTTGTGGACTTGCAATTCAATCGGGCCCATAGTTCACATTTGCACCATTTTTCAGTGGCATAATTTTCATCTGGGATTTTTGCTAAATTACTGCCAAATAGTTTTATACATTGTCAGAATCCCAATGCATAAGAAATCAACTCTTAAGACGTTTGGCTCTGAGGCAGCGTTGAAAGATGACATTTGGTTCTTTTTTCATAGAAAATAAAATCAGAAAATGTCTAATAACTTTTCATGGATGAAATTTGAGGTATGACAATCCACCACCCAGACTGAGGTGTCTACACGATTTGTGTCAAAAGCAGAAAAAAATGTAAAATGCTTAATTTGGGTCTTTGGTGCTTAAACTATAGCCAGGGTTATCTTTCAAAATAAATATCCCCACTATTGCACTGATCTGCTCTCTCAGCTCAACGAGAATAAATTATAATTTTTCCTCCAATATGCAGTTTCCATTTGGATTTTTTCAGGATTTTCCACATTCAGTTTCGTGGTGGAAGCGGTTTGGAGTTGATTTCACCTTTACTAATTTTCTTACGCCTTCTAGTGTTTTTTTTTTTTATATTTTCCATTAACCATTCCAGTATTGGGCGGCTGTAAGTACAGAGAGTTACATTTCAGCAAAACTCGATTATTTTATTCCTTTAGATTTAATCATTTGTAAGGAGCATCTGGTTTGTTAGGAAAACTCCTTTCTTTTTGACTGAACAGGTTGTAGGGATATTAGAGAGTTTTAACCTCATTATGAACAGCTCCGTGCATCTGGTGGGAAGGGGTCAGAGAGCAATACAGAGCACTGTAAGATGGTAACACTGCATCACATACACATTAAAGGACCACTGAAAAATAATCGGCTGTATATAAAATAATTGTACAAATTATTCTAAGTTTGCATTGTGCTGAAAGAGTGTATGAATTATCTTATAAAGATGGTGAGGTGCAAATACTTTATTATATCTTTTCATGTGACAACACTGAAGAAATGACACTCTGCTACAATGTAAAGTAGTAAGTGTACGGCCTGTATAACAGTGTAAATTTGCTGTCCCCTCAAAATAACTCAACACACAGCCATTAATGTCTAAACCGTTGGCAACAAAAGTGAGTACATCCCTAAGTGGAAATGTCCAAATTGGGCCCAAGGTGTGAATATTTTGTGTGGCCACCATTATTTTCCAGCACTGCCGTAACCCTCACAGGTGTGGAATTCATCAGAGCTTCACAGGTTGCCACTGGAGTCCTCTTCCATCATCCTCTGACATCACAGAGCTTGTGGATGTTAGAGACTTTGCGCTCCCCCACCTTCCATTTGAGGATGCCCCACAGATGTTCAATGGGGTTTAGGTCTGGGGACATGCCTGGCCAGTCCATCACCTTTACCTTGAGCTTATTTAGCAAGGCAGTGGTCTTCTTGGAGGTGTGTTTGGGGTCGTTATCATGTTGGAATACTGCCCTGCGGCCCAGTCTATGAAGAGAGGGGATCATGTTCTGCTTCAGTAGGTCACAGTACATGTTGGCATTCATGGTTCCCTCAATGAACTGTAGCTCCCCAGTGCCGGTAGCACTCATGCAGGTCCAGACCAAACATATATACACTTGTATATAAATTTTCTATAATATGTTGTGTTGATTCCCCCTATATGCATTTAACTGCAGATGTTAGATGCTGCCTCCACTCTCTCTGCATGGCTGTTTATGTTCAAATTGAGGGTTTCATATGATATCAGTGGTTTTCTGTTCTTTGTCATTTTAGGGATTATTTTAATTACCTTTCCTCCGTATAGATGTATACATTTGGTGGTGGGAGTGTCATGGTCTGGGTCTGCACGAGTGCTACCGGCACTAGGGAGCTACAGTTCATTGAGGGAACCATGAATGACAATATGTACTGTGACATACTGAAGCAGAGCATGATCCCCTCCCTTCGGAGACTGGGCCGCAGTGCAATATTCCAATATAATATCAACCCCAAACACACCATCAAGAGGACCACTGCCTTGCTAAAGAAGCTGAAGGTAAAGGTGATAGACTGGCCATGAATGTATCCAGACCTAAACCCTATGAAGCATCTGTGGGGCATCCTCAAACGGAAGGTGGGGGAGTGCAAGGTCTCTAACATCCACTAGCTCAGTGATGTCATTATGGAGGAGTGGAAGAGGACTCCAGTGGCAACCTGTGAACTCCATGCCCGTGTGGGTTCAAGAGTGCTGGAAAATAATGGTCCCAATTTGGACATTTCCACTTAGGGGTGTACTCACTTTTGTTGCCAACGATTTAGACATTAATGACTGTGTGTTGAGTTATAGAGGCTGTACACTTACTACTTTATATTGTAGCAGAGTGTCATTTCTTCAGTGTTAATTTTTTGAAAATATTTTATTATATCTAAGGTGTTTACTCACTTTTGTGATATACACTACATGTGTATCTATTTACTTTAATGTACATTATTTATTATTATTATTTTTTAATTCCTAAAATCAAACAAATAGTCCCTGTATGGGTCTACCCCCTACAGGGTATGAAGATACAGACTATGAAGGGCTAGAGGTTCAGTGTGGTGTACTAGCCTATCTGGGACCATGTCTCTCTTTACAGCTACATCCCACACAAAGGTGGCACTGAGCTGTGCCTTAAGTTTTTCTCAGTATACACTCAGAACCAGAAATATAACCCTGATACCATCGCCAAAATACTGGACTATGTCCTGACCCACAACGATTTCCCCTTCAACCAACATGTTTACCTACAAATAATGGGGACCGCAATAGGCACCAAATGACACCACAATATGCTAATTATTTATGGCCAATCTGGAATAGACATTCCTGTTCACAATGTGTCCACAAACCTTACAGATGGTGTAGTTGTGGATTATCTATTCATCATATGGACAGAAGGAGAAGTCAAGAGATCACTGCATATGTTCAAACACTGAGGACTGTGATGAATACTTAAACACTATCCAAATCCTTTAGGCAGAAGGGTTACAAGCCCTTGTGTTGTTACACAGAAAGTAACCTCTGCCATTAAAACATCCCAAGAACAAGCAGCAATACAAAATTAAAGAAACTATTTCACGTACACCACTGATTACCACAAAAAAAACATATGCTCCCCAAACCTCCCATTCTTACGTTTAGACAGACAACAGTTCATCTGCACCGCACTGACGAGGCCCAACGAAGGCTGAAACGTACGTCTGAGGTTAAATGTTTCTCCTGTTCAGGGTATATTTACCTGGTATTTCGGGGATGGATCACTCTAGTGCGTGGACAAGACTGACATACTACAGGATATTTATCCCTGTGATGAGCACAAGTGAGCTAAAAGAGGCTGCTATCAGAGTGGATTATCATGTCAATAGAACCTCTGATTGAGCACCTCTGACTTTTAGACAGCCACCAAACCTGAGACAAACATTGGTCAGCAGAAGATGGGCCAGAACAGCATAACAGAGAAAAAGATATCAAATCTTGCAATACATTTTGCTGCAAATTATGACAGCCACACATAATAACAAGACCTATAACATCAGAGGGTCATATTAATGCACATCCGCCAATGAGGTTTACGTAATATAATGTGCTGTATATGAAAGTAGCTGTTGCATTGGGGAAACTAGCCACAAAAATACACCTGAGGATGAATCTGCACAGACTTTCCATCAAAAAGCACAATGAAGTTATTGTACCCAGTGTGGACAAAATAACCACTCCATCCAAAACCTGAAAGTCAAATTACATTTGAAATGAAAATGTTAACACTACAGTAGACTCTCAGTTATCCGGCACCACAGAGATTGGTAGATGCCGGATAAATGATGTTTCTGTTTTCTTGAGAGTCACTATTAAAAGAGGCTTAGATTAGCTGCACATAAGATGCTCTGTTAAGTATATTTGTCAGTGAGGGCTGTTCTAGCAGCAGCAGCAGCAGCTTTCATTCCTCACTTATACATAGGTACGTTCGGCTGGAGGGTGCGGTGCTGAACCCGGGGAATGTAACGCCAAAACTGCACTGGCTCAGTCACGCATGCCTATCTGCTTCTAGGTAAAACTGAATTGCAGAGACATACGGTGGATGCAATCTAGGTGCCTGTAAGCATTTTGGGGCATGACAACCATTTTTTTTCTGGTTGCTTGAGAGTTCTGGTTAACTGAGAGTCTACTGTATTTAATACAGATATGGGATTACTGTCTCACTATGAAAATTTCTTTTTTTCTCTTTTTTCTTACTGTTTTATTGGGGGTTTTCTACTCCTTAAGATGAGAAGAAATTTTACAGCCCCACTTATTTACTCTGATCTCCACTTATCTAAAACCTTATGCAGGCATTGGAATTTCTTCCTTTCAATGGCAACCTAAAATTAATATTGCTCCTGATTTGACAAAGAGAGGTCGCTCTCGAAAACTTGTCATTATTATAAATAAGTTTGCACATTAACAAAGGTATCACTATATACTGCAATACTGGGATTATTCATCCAGATCACTGGAGACTCGCAGCTACCTCACTCTTTATATATATATATATATATATATATATATATATATACTAGCGACTTGCCCGTCAAGAATGACGGCAATAAAATTGTAAGGCAGGTAATGCTGTTTGGTCCAGGGCCGCATTTCCGGAGGTGGACATAAACTGCAATGAGCCGGACCTCGCAGAGGTGGAGGCTCTACACCGCCTCACACGCAATAAAAAACAACCCAGAATAGCGGAACTCTGGAAAAAAAAAACTACGACCCACGGGACTTAGAAAGAAAAATAACGTGGGATGAGGAAATCGGGACTTAGACAAAAACAATTACGACCCGCGAAAAAAAAAAAATCAGCCAAAAAATATGAAAACGTGGCTACAGGACCCCTAAGCGCAGAAAACACAGACAAGGACGTCCAACTTTTACAAACAACAATTACGACCTGCGGAACTTGCAAAAATACAAAGTTAACGGCCGAACCGCGCACATCAACAAACATGAAATGCACAAGAACAAAAAAATACCACATAAAACAAACATCACACACAGCATGGGGGCAGCCAGGACATCTGGGAGTGAGCTTGCACATCAATTTGAGTCACATTTGAGAAGTTTCAGCACTTGAAAATCCGATAAGTGCCAAAAAAAATGCCGGCCTCAAAAAATGAAAACGAGGCTAGAGGACACAGAGCCGCGAAAATCACAGCCAGGCGCATACGAGTTACACAGGAACGTAGCAGCTACACAATATACCATTACAAGAGACGGAAAATACTTGCGAGCCAAGTAACACATAGAAAAAAGCCGCCATTTTACAACACTAACAATTCATAACATAAGGATTCTAAAATGCCGCTTTACCTGCCTAAACAAAAGGTTTGCCCTCGCGCACGCAGCCTTTTTACACTGCACACTTGCAACATTGCTGATACTTTCTCCTCAGATGATCAACACTCCAACTAAGGCGCTCAGCGTGGGGCTCACAATGAGCGCCAATGTTCCACAAAGGAGCAAAAGCCTTACATTGTGTGGCAAACAGCATTGCCAGGCTGCAAATTTTATTTTTGACGGGCAAGTCGCTAGTATATATATATTTTAGGCGACTCGTATTTTGCGAGTGTCTCCTTCGCAGATTCCAGTTTCATATTTTTGTTCCAGTTTTCATTTGATGGAGACAGTAAACAGTGAAAGATGGGACCAAAATGTTGTCAAGATCCCCCTGACCACCCTTAGGCCTCAGTAATTTTATAGTATTTTTTATAGTTATGTAATTAATATGTTATGTTTTTTTGATTACCCTATGTATGTTAATTAAATGTATGTTATGTTGCCTGTTTGGTTCAAAACAAAACAACTAAGTCAGATGTGCTCATCAGAGAACGAACTAACCTTAATAACTTTTTTTTTATGTTTGGTTCTTGAACAGTTAAACCATTTAGAATGTTATGTCAGTCAGTAACTGCCAGATATATTCAGTTATGTAGTCAGTCAGTTGGTATCCTACTGTGTGGAAGAGTCTAAAGAAAAGGGAATTGGCATATCTTGAAGAAATATGAAGTATGTGTATGCTCCTAATAAAATGTGAGGAAACCAAAATATGTGTATGCTCCTAATAAAAGGGGAGGAAACCTATCTACAAGATATATGTCTTATGTCAGCATTTCTAGAGAAGATAATAATGAAGTGGATGTTATGATGCCTTGCAGATGAAACATTGTCAATAATGGTAATAGCAATTTATACAAAATCCAGAAGACACACAAACTGTTATAGAATGTTATCAGTTCAATTTAAATACACATCTATTAAACTTGTTATGAATTACAACATAAATTAAAGTACCTTCTTATTTTTATAATGCTGAGAGTTCATATTTTTAAATGCTGCATCTGAGTAAGGGCATTTTAGAGGCATCAGCTGAAAGGCCTGCTGGGTAGGTATGGGCACAACAGCCTTATCAAGCCCAACTGAAGAAAGCAGATCTTCATAATTGTCCTAGTGCTTCTCAAAGTGGTTCTAAGAGACAGAAGAAAGTGAACACTTTGCACATAAAAGTGGAAATGTTGGATAGGCTTAGTAAAGCAAAGTCAGTTCCTGAGGTTGTCCATCATTATGTCATTAATTAATCTACTGTCAGATATATAAAGAAAAAGGAAATCCAAATTTGTTCAGCTGCTGTAGTTTCTGCATCCGTGGAAGCTCAAACTTTATATCAAGTGCAGTGTCTCTGTGGGTGCAGGACTGCTATAAAAAAAAGATGTTCTCGTAGATTCAAATCTAATTAAACAAAAGGCAATGTCTTTATACACTTCTTTAAAGGTAATGTGTGGTAATGGTGAAGGATCTAAATCTACATTGTTTTAGAATACGATTTGGCCTACATAATGTTAAAATTAATGGAGAAAAAGCCTCTGCCAAAAAAAAGGCAGCAAAAGAATTTCCTGAGACATTAAGGAAACTTATTGAAGAGAAGTGTTATGCGCCTGAGCAAGTGTTCAACCCCTGCCTCAGCGTACATTTTTCAGTTCAGAAGAAAAGTGAGCAGCAGACTTTAAGGCAGGACAGGACTTACCATTTTGCTATGTGCAAATGCATCTGCATTTATAAAAAAGCCTACCATCATCTTCAAATATGTTAATCCTTGAGCATTAAAAGGACGGATAAGTCCCAGTTCCAAGTTTTTTGGATGAGCAATAAAAAAGCTTGGACTACAGGAACACTTTTCCTTGATAGATTTGTTTTGTAGGTCAAAAATGACATTACCAGTAAGCAAATGCCGTTGGACACCAAGATGTTAAAGAGTTAAAAAATGAGGGTGTAGAGGTCCTCTACATGCCCCCCAACACAGCATCCATTATCCAGCCATTTGATATGGGGGGTGATACGAGCATTTAAGGCATATTACACATAGTACTCACTGGAGAGGATTGCGCAGTCTACCAAACAAGATCCCGGTGCGAAAAATGTCTTGAAGATATGGAATTACACTATAGCTGATGACATTAGTGTCATTGAGAGAGCAGTAGAAGCTGTTAAGGTTGAAACAGTAAACTCATTTTGGAAGAACCTTTGGCCCAAATGTGTATACCAGCACACTTCCATTTCTAAAGAGCCAATCAAAGTATTATGAGAGACATTGTGGAGTTGGCAAGGAAGGTGGATGATGAAGGATTCCACTATATGGAAATAGAATAAATGTAACTACTGATTGACAGTAGATCTGCTGCATCAACAGAGGATGATCTAATGGAGCTCTAAAACAGCTCTTAAAGCCCCCAACTATGACAAGCCTGTAGTCCCTGGGGTTACACGTGCTAACATCGCTTCTGGTGCATTACAGGGATGACGCATCGATAGTGAGGTGGTGGGAATGACGTCGACCAGGGAGAAGAGAAGCTGAAATGAACCGAGATGACAGTCAGGTCATAATTGACAATGTGGCGATGAGGCAGGCGCGCCCAGCCAGGGCCCGGAGTACAGTCCGTTGCTTTTCTCTTGCACACCAGCAAGGCGCCAGAGGTCTGAAGCTGGTGTCCAAACGGTTAGGCCACAGCATAGGACAACTGGTACTGACCTACAAATAGCAAGTCCGATGGAGTCAGCTAAGGGCCCTGACTATGACCATGACTGGCGACAGGTTCAGCGGCGCCGGTTAGCTCTGGCCGCGCAAGGGTGGGTGAGCAAGGCCAGTCCTCTCAGAATGAGTTGATGGTTTGGTCACCTGTGCATAGGCAACCGAGAACTAGCGGCTGTTCATCTTCTCTCCTTGCTCCCCATGTCGCCGTAGTTAGAACCAAGTGAAAGGGTCCAGAGACGTTGATGATCGGAAAAAATCCTTCAGAAGGTTGTCGCGTACTTTTGATACATGGCTTCAGGCCATCTCTATTATGGCCTGTGTCTTCGCGGAACGCCACTCGGAGCAATTTTCGGGTCTCTTTGTATATCTTGAAGAAATCCAGAATGCCTATAAGACCGATGGGGGCTTGACGAAGAGTTCCGCCTGTACATGGCATCCAGGCCAGTAATGGCTTGGAGCGACAAGGGGGTGGCCTATTGGCTGAACATCATGACCCCCATGCGAGTCATGCCGCCCTTTCAGAACTCCGTTGGTGGACCTAGAGTTTCCACTACTCCGGCAGCGTCGGGCTTTAAAGTGTGTTACGCGTTCAACAAAGGGGTCTGTAAGTGGGCCCCCAGCTGATGCCCTTAGTCGATTTCAGGAAACAAGGTTCAGGACGCTGGCCCCAAGCGCGGAAGTACAAGGCGTGATCATTCCCATCTCTTGGATTGCAGCCGCAGGAGGTTTCCCTTGCCTGCTCTGTGGCCTAAGTGGGCGTGGCCCTACCTCACGGCCGTGCTTAAGGTTAAGCATTGGGGGCCTTGGGTACAGGCCCAAGGCATGAGGTAACTGTCCGTGGCGGGGCTCCTCATCCGAATATGTCAAGAAGTTACAAAGTATGTTACTAATTTACTATGTAAGTTAATCAAAGCTGTGGCCCGTTTTCTCCCATTGCAGTGTTGCGTCTGTTATTTCTAAGACTAGCCCATATGGATCATGTCTGGGTAAAGTAATGGTAAATTGCAAGGTGATCTGATTTACCATACTCCATATGACTATTTTATTGATTTTAGGTGACTTTGTGTATCACTTTGTGTATCTCTATTTGCCTTTATAATGTAGAGGAAGAAATTTTCTGATTTTAATGCCATTTTTATTGTTTGCACCATTTACAGTATACGTAACCCCAGCGCATGTCGCCGCTTACATGTATGTGTGTGTGTGTAATTCAATAAAGTTTAGCAGATTCTGCACAAGCAAGTTATTTATCTTTGCTTTTTATAATTATAACTGCATATTGTAGGTCAACATGTTAATATGATTATTTTTTAACTTTTCTAAAAGCTGCCCATTGTCTATTCTACTTGATATGCTATATTTATATACTTTCACTTGAGTCTTTCTGTTGCACAGTCAGTGTCCTGCACCGGATGATATATTGAGAGAAAATAAGCTGTGCAATAAATGGATGTGTTTGTTGCGCTGTGCTGAATGATCTCTCCGTGCCACAAGCATCCTGGCACACAAGCATATAAACTTCTCTAGAGAGGCTGTGTGCACCCAGATGAGGAGCCCTGTGGATTAGACCTGCTGATTATTTTTGGCACACTGGGGTGGGCATGACCTGCAAGGCACAGGCCTGGTATTATGGTGTGTCAGATTCTGGAACAAGCTGGGCTGCCAAGTCATGATAGCGCAACTGGCAGGGCGCCCTCGTATTACTTGCAGGTATTTCAGCACTTACTAGCTTGCCAGGTGAGAGTGCAGCAGGCGGTACAGAGTGTTTAAAACGAGGGTGCTCGTGAGTCATGGAGCTGTACCCCCTGGGAAACCATCTCCCAGGCTAAATAGTGCACACAGCCCACACTATGCCAGCATGTATACAGTAATGCTCTATTTGGCTGCCCCCTAGGGTGGAGATGACATAGAATCTTGTCTATTAGCACTTTGCATTAAAACAAATTTTTTATGACAGTAACTTCAGAACTGCTGAAATGTGCCAGGCTGTGCCTCAGAATACAATAATCATTTGTGCCCAGCATGAAACATAGTGTGTGCATTTCATATACACTGCAGGTAATATAGCTGGGTGCAACATATGGACAAAAACAGAAAAAATATAACAATGTGCTATACAATATATAACTGTATTTCAGTGATGTGTGTTCCCTGTGTCTAGCTATACTCTATGTATAGTTGGACTCCCTGAACCTCATTCAATTAAGCAATTATAAGTTACAGTAGTCCGTAATGGACGCCGTAAGTTATTTTGCTATTTAATTGACGTTTTTTTTGCGAGCTGCAAACGGCCTATGTGTTATGGGCTTGAAATACTTGCAGTTGTTAAAACCGGAACTTACAGCCGATCGAAGCCTTTGATCTTTCACGTCCGCAAGAGTTTTGATCGCTAAAAATCGCTATTCAATTGCTAAAATCCAACAATACCGGAAACGAAGTCAAGCCCGCAAACGACAAATGTCGGCACAACTCTTATGGGTTCCAAATAGGACCCGCAATGGGTTTACAGACTAGTTAGCCAGGGCTGCGGGCGAAGGCTGCGGGCCAGGGCCTCAGTTGCTGGCATGGAGCGCCAAAGGCGCTCCTTGCCAGCAACTGCGACCCTCGCAAACTTTACGTCGCAAGGCAAACAACAAGCCACACCAACTACGACCCTCGCAAACTTTACCTCGCAACACAAACAACATACGAGACACGTTACCACACATTACGACCTCGCAACAATCGGACGCAACTCGCGAACATTACATTACATCAAAACACAATAAATACACACAGCACATACATGAAAAGCTTACCTACAGCAAGAGGGAGCACCCAGGACCTCAAAAATGCAACTTACACCTTCATTTAACTAAAAATAATAGAGTTTGAACACTACAAAATTCGCTAAGCGACAGAAAAAATGGCCGCCGAACAAAACGAAAACGAGGCTACAGCAGTCTAAACACGCAAAACACCTCAAGAAACTCGCAAAACACCACAAACGACCTACGGATATTCCGTTAAGACGCATACCACACATTACCTGCCATTTTACGCCAATGCGGAAGTACACGACTACGCTAACAGTTTGTTCTCGCGCACGCACACTATTACACTGCACACATTCAGCACGCTTACACAGCAGCTCCACACCACTAATGCTGCAGCAACATCGAAACAGATTGCCAGCTCTTCAACACAATGCTTCAAAATAGGTAAAGTATATTCATTTATTAATGTATTATATATTTCAGTAGTACACACAAAACACCATTAGCTAACTTACAATTTCATTGCCGTCATTTTTTTGACGGGCAATTCTCTAGTATATATATATATATATATATATATCATATGTTGTAATGGTCATGCATAAGCCAATATGAAAAGTCATGCTGCAAGATGCTGAAAGCAATTAAAAACACACTACCTGATTAAATTGCAACACAAATACATGAAAATGGCTGCCATGTTAACCCTTTCTCAGTCACAAAGGCTCTAATGTGGACCCTAAAACTACAAAGATCATCTCATATACATCTCACTCATCACATCTACAGTGGGAAAACAAATAGTGGTCAAATTACACCGCCACATGGCATATATCAAGTACCAGAGGAACATTTTCGATTTTGTTGTTCAGTCCCTCAGTTGTGTCCGACTCTCTGTTACAGTTACATAGTAATTGGGGTTGAAAAAAGACTTTTAGCCCATCAAGTTCAACCTTTTAAGATCTCCTCTGATCTGCAATATGCAGATTGTTAATTGATCCAGAGGAAAGCAAACAAAAAAAAACCCAAGTGAGTGAAACTTTGCCAGTTGTCTCAAAAGGGAAAAAAAATAATTCCTTCCTGACCAGATACTGGCGATCGGATTCTTCCCTGGATCAACACTCCCTATCTAATTAACCAGTATAGCCCTGAATGTCCTTTTTAAAAAATATATATATCCAAAACCTTTTTAAAGTTATCAATAAAATCAGCAGTCACCACTTCCCTTGGTAGAGAATTCCACAGATTAACCACCCATGCTGTGAAGAACCCTTTTTTTTCTTTAAGGTGGAATCTTTTTACTTCTAACCTCAAAGGATGTCCTCTTGTCAGTTGAAACCCTCTTGGCACAAAAAGCTACCTTGACAAATCTTTATACTGACCCTGGATGTATTTATATAGGGTAATCATATCTCCTCTTAGACGCCTTTAATAAGTTTAATTTGGTTAGCCTTTCTTAGTAACTTAGCCCCTCCACTTCCCTTATTAGTTTTGTTGTCCTTCTCTGTACTTTTTCCAGCTCTAAAATGTCCTTTTTATGTAGTGGTGCCCAAAACTGTACTCCATATTCCAAATGAGGGCATACTAGGGATTTTGTTGTGGTAGAATTATATTTGCTTCCCTTGTTTCTATACCCTTCTTAATATATGCTAATAGTTTATTTGCCTTTGCAGCTGCTGCTTGGCATTGAGAACAGTTACGTAGGTGGTTGTCCACAAGTACTCCCAAATCCCTGTCAATATCTGATACACCTAGATTTGCTTCAATAAGTTTATAAATTGCATGGTTATTTTTCCTTCTTAGATGCATAACCTTACATTTATGCATATTAAATCTCATCCGCCATTTAATTGCCCATTTCTCTAATTTATGCAAATCACTTTGGAGGGAATTAACATAATTTTCTGATTTAATTACCTTGCACAACTTAGTGTCATCAGCAAAAATGGAGACAATACTTTCCAGTCCTACTTCTAAGTCATTAATAAATATGTTAAAAAGGAGAGGACCTACTGAGCCATGAGGAACCCCACTTATCACATTAGTCCAATCTGAGTATGTTCCATTTACAACAACCCTTTGCTTCCTGTCTTTTAGCTCAATCCATGTTCATATATCTACTGCAATTTCTGTATCCCTTAGTTTGCACAATAGTCTCCCATATGGCACTGTATTAAAAGCCTTTGCAAAATCTAAAAAGACTACATCCACTGAGTTGCCTTGATCCAAGTTCCTACTAACCTCCTCATAGAAACTAATTACATTTGTTTGACATGACCTATCCCTCATAAATCCATATTGGCTCATACTTATAAATCTGTTTGAATAGACATATTGTTGTATATTAACCATTATATACATTATTAACCATTTTAAAAGCTTTCCCACTACAGAAGTGAGGCTTACAGGTCTATAATTCCCCGGGTTTGCTCTTGCTCCCTTCTCTGTGACCCTATGGACTGCAGCACACTTATTTATGTCTCTGTGCATATACACAAAGTTTGCATGCCAAAGATACTGGAGTGGATGGCCAGTTCCTTCTCCAGTGAACTGCGAATTGTGTGACCTCTCTGCTATGACCTGTCCACCTACAGTGGCCCTACATGGTATAGCTCAAAGCTTCATTGAGGTACACAAGCCCCTTCACAAACACCTGTTAGCAATCCAGAAGGGGACCAGGGGAACATACACCACACTAATCTACTCTAACCCATCAGGAAGGGCCGCAAAAACACATGGAGGCTGTGCAGATGTGGAGCAATAGCCAACTCACCTCCATCAGGGATAATCTCTGCTATGCCCATCCTGGAAAGTCCCACGCCAATGCTGGTGACCATGTTCCCAGATGTATACCCATTATTATTTGGCGACATCCCATTAAGTGTTTTGCTATCAATCAATTGACATTATCACTGTCATATTGTTATCAGGCCTTCAGGGTAAGGTTGATACTCCACAGTATTACAAAATTGACTTTGCATGTGTATTAACCATTTATTATGATATATGATATATATCATAATATGATATTTCTGATATTATTATTATTATTGTTATTTTATGTATTAATCTACTGCATAGTAACGAGGGCTCATTAGTTTACATATATAGGAATGCGACACAAATTTGATGTATTTGGATGTCCCAAACCCCAACCATTGAAAACACACTGACACAAAGCTTTATTTCATACACAGAGCACAAGCAGAAATGGACAAGACTGCATTAATATCATTGGGGTGGTGTGGGCAAATCCCGGAAGGGCAAGAGGCTTGTTTTTGGGAAAAAGGGGATACCTAAAGGGGGGAATGTCATAGTCTAGAATAAGCATGATGCATAGCAACTACCAGGGTCACATGTGGTCCCTATACCACTGCAACCGGAATCGGGTGAAAAAAAGGATCAGCAGAAATCACCCAATTTAATTGAAGAAACCATTAATGTGCATAGCACTTACTGCTTGTCTAGATCTGCTCAAGTAAACAGATGATTCAACCTCTGGACTGTGTAATCCAATCCATTTTCATACATACAGTGTGGTGGAGGAGTATAATTTTTTTTTAAAAAAAAAACATGCATGTACAGTACAGTGCTAAATACTGTAATTGTAACAATATACCAACTTACCTGATCTGCAAGCATTACTAACCATTAGCTAGGTCTCTGGATAACTCACTGACCATGACCATTAATAATGATGTGTCATCTCACAATAAATACTTAGTTGTGACCACTGTCAGTGGTCTCCACATGATATTGTTCATTAATGCTGATATCACATCTATCGGCTCCTGCTGGGCGGGGGATCGCTCGTTGACTCCATGCTCCAATGGAGCTGACACCCCCACCTTTGGCTCACCAATGGACCCAGACCTCCTTGATGCTGAAAGAGAGAAAATAAAGGTATATGCTATTAGTATGATGAATAATACACGTTGTGTTCATTCCTAACTATCTGACATCTAGGCTTGAACCTTGATGATTCACTTAATTGCAACTATGAGTAGCTATCATTTACTAGATGTGATCTATTCTTAGTTTCTTGATCTTGATTGTTCTTGGCTCCTAACGCTATCTTGATTCCAGCTTCCTTCTATAACTGCATAGGCTGCAGTGGGCACACCAATACATGGACTCTCTATTGGTTGATTACTGTTGTTGTGCCCAGGAATGACAGTGATTTGTCAGCTTTGTGTATTTAATAATGCATCCATCTGGTGGAGAAGGTCCTTGGCCACACTCTCCCACTCATTATAATGCACAGTCACTTGTGGCCCACCACTTGGTGCTGCAGCTTGCTTGTCCTCATTGGCCATCATCCTCCTCACCTTGGCCCTGATGTCGTAAAAAGCGCTGCTTCACAGACCTCACATCCCTTTCCACTGTTCCCCCTGCTGTCACTGAGGCCGCTATCTCCTTCCATGCCTGGCCCCAACTTCCCTGCCCCCCGCAAGGATAACGGGACATCTACGGATGCCACCAAGGAGGACCACATTCTCCTATTGCTTGTAGTTCATGGCCCTGCGCTTGCCCCTTATCCTCTTGTCCTTTCAACTGTGGACGGGGATCCTTAGCTCCTTGAACTGACCCTGAGGCCTTGTCTCCCCTGAATTACCACCTCCCCTGGGATCAGGCCCCTGCCCCTCTGTCCCTGGACTGAATGTGCCTATTTCTCGCGGGCACCCTGCAACCTCCCACGTCCTCCACTCCACTATCCTCCTCTCTCCACTCTCCTCTCCTCCGCTCTCCAACTCCACCACCTACCCCACTCCCTAGGGCAACTCTCTCTTCTCCTCACATCTCATCTCCTCCCTGCCTTTCCACTTCTCTCCCTCCCTCCATTTAAATCCCAAAAAGAATATAAGGATAAATAAAAATAAGTGTTTCTGTACATATGAAGAAAAACACTGTGTGCTTTATGTGTATTTATTAACTGTTGGGGGATTGGTGTTGGGGATGGGATGGATGTGTGTGTGTATGGAGTGACCTAGCTCTATGTGTGTAATTAAATGTATGTGTATTGGTGTCAAAGATCCCTTTTTTAGGGCCTGGGTCTTAGCCCATTATAGGACAGACAGCTCGGCTCCAGCCACTGGATTATCTACGTAAACACCACCATTGTATTTGTAAAGTTAATCACATCTCATATATGTTAGAGACGACAGGATGTGTATTGGAGATTAAGCCTATTGCTCTCAGGAAGCTACTTCTAGACCCCATGTGAGGTAAACTCCTGTAATTGTCTACCACACCATCTCCTTGTTACATTGTGTACACCCTTCTGTATCTGCTATAAATATTGCTGACTTTTCAAAAATAAATCAGTTCACTTTTGAGGCATATAGAAATTGTATGTCTCTTATTTTGCTACTGGATAGCTGCAGGGAGGTACTGAGAGACTCTGAAAGATCCTGCTGGGGTAGGTTTGACTTTAACAAGTCTTATCAAGCCCCCTAAGAAGAAGCAATTCTGGAGTCTCTTCATAGCCTGGAAGTGCTGATTTCAGATGAAAGGACCATTAACGATACAGAAGCCAGATATCAGGGTGCTGTTGCCAAGATTTCAAAGAACCCCATGGTCCTTGTGGGTAGTTAACCTGTAGTCTATTATGTGTAATCAAAGATTAAGTGTAAAATCGTAAATGGATTAATACAAAAGAACAACACCACAATATACTGCTCTGAAAACACTCCTACTCTCACTTACTCTACTCAAACCACCAACTTCGAGACCTGCATGCTCCTTTGTCAGAATCTACAACACAGTCAATCCATGGGCAGGTGGAACGCAACTTTATAATCTCTCTCTGTCAATCATCTTCGACTAGACTGATTTCTATTGGCTGCGCCGCATTCCGTTATAACGTGATTGGATCGCAACTGCAGACCGCATCTAGTCCAGCCCATTAACAGTTTGTGGCCGTGGGAGGGATTTACAGGTTCGAGGCTCCGGGATGTAACTTGCGCCCTTGTTCAATTGAATAGCCCCGGATTTGTAGCAGACTGCGAGCCTGCAACAGGCCCGCAGACATAAGGCCTATACAATGCGAGATGCGGTCTTCAAATTGAATGAGGCTCCCTGTGTCTAGCTATACTAGGTATAGTTGAGCTCCCTGTATAAGACTGTACTATCTGAGTTGAGCTCCCTGTGTGTAGCTATTCTCTCTGTATAGTTTTACAATGTGTATAGTTGTACGGTCTGTATATAGTTGTACTCTGTATATAGCGGAATTCCCTGTGTATACTTGGGGTCCCTATACTGCACCTTTTGTGCACAGCTGGGCTTCCTGTGTATAGCTATGATCTCTGTATATAGTTGTATTATTTATATAGCTATACTCTCTGTGTATAGTTGGGACACTTGTGTGGTCTATGCATAGTTGGACTCCTTGTGCATAGCTTCCTGGGTATAGTTGTACTCTCTGTGTACACTGTTAGGCTGAGTAAGGTCAGTATTTTCATTTTATTCTGGAGATAATGCAGAGCAAGTAGAGAAAAACTTCAAGAGGAGAAATAAATGAGGAGAGGTGTGTGGGAAGTTCATTTGAATCAGAGAATTATACATGTTCAGTTTGAGAAGGAACAAACCCAATATTGTAAATAGTTTTATATGCGTTTGTCCCACTCAGACCACTTTTAGTTTATATGTAAAGGACATTTAGCTTTTTTTCTTTTTCTTTTTTTCCTACAAACTAGCATTGAGGTAGTTCCTCACTGTTACTGATTGTTCTGTGGAAGGGCATGCCTCTCAGTGTTTCTTTGTGACTAGTGGGACAGGCTGTTTTGATCTTCACAAAGCCTTTGTCTATGTCTATCTATGTCATAGAATGTAGTGTTGACAGAGAGGACACTCAGGTTACGCAATTTAACTTATCTGTTATAGACACAATGAACCTAAAGAGTCTTCCCAGACCCACAAATTGCCAGGTGAGGATTAATCAACAGGGGGCTGAGCCAGAGAGAACTCTGCCAAGTGAACCATGGCACACTGGGCACAAAGCACACGTCAGAGAGAATGGACAAAGCATAGAGTACACAAACAGCCAAGCTGCACACAGAGAATACACAGCTTAGAGAGCCCAGCTATACACAGAAAGAAAAACACTCAGATAGCCCTATAGACATTTTGAGCACACAGAACCTAGCTATACATCTAGAGCACAGCTACACACAGGGAGCACAACTATCACAGTACAGGGAGCACAGTGGTCATAGTACAGGGAGCACAGTGATCATAGTACAGGGAGCACAGCGATCACAGTGCAGGGAGCCTATCTACACACTTTGAGCACACAACATATAGGGCCTAATATTACATAAAAAGCAAAGCACAGCGATTACAGCTACACACAAAGAGCACAGTGATCACAGTACAGGGAGCCTATCTACACGCCTTGAGAACACAGCACAGAAAGCCTAGCTATACATAAAGAGCACAACACAGGGACCACAGCAATCACAGTACTGGGAGCTCAACTCTACTCAGATAGTACAGTTATATACAGGGAGACACACTATACTCAGTACTGTTCTGCATTAGATACTAAACACTATCTAACCCTATATCAATTATAAACAGTTTGATAGTGTGCAGTAAGGAGGTCATCACATATTAGACAAACACCTAGCACTGCCCAAACAAGCTCTTATAATGTGCAGATAGGATTCAACTACATTAGATAGATATCAAGCACAGTCTATTCTGAATATGTGGAGCCAGTAGATACACCGACACTGTTTAAAAGGTATATGGAAGTTTCCTGAATTATTAATGCATCGGAATGAGGAGAATCTGTAATGTCTGAAAACTTTTTTTGAAAGGAAAAATCCAAAAATAAACATTAGTAAACTTACCCTAAAGTTTGCAAAATTCCAAGGTAAATAGGCATAACTTTCATACGTAGTTGGGGCCAATCAGAGACAGACACAACAATGTATCTGTTTTCCTCTTATTAGCATCCATGCTACTGACAGCTGATTCGCTAGGACACAACTCTGGACAGCTCATTAGCTAGGTCGCTCTGCCTACATAGGTGCCTTGTGGGTGGAGCTCACACAACGAATTTCAAATGTACTTTAAATTATAAATATACAGAATTCCTCAATAAAATTATTTGACATGGACAGACTGATGATATCCTAAAATGTACATATACCTTTAGGCATATCTGAATAATGTGTAGTAGGCATATCTGTATAATGTATAGTGTGTATAGTAGGTGATCACTCTACGTTAGATACCCAGAAATACTTGAGCTGGTCCTGACTATGCTCACTCAGGAGCTGACTCAATCTCCTGAAAATATACAGTGTAAGGGTCACTGTAATTGTAAAGTACAGTCAGGAGATCAACATACATTACCTAGAAACCCCACACTTTGTAAACAAGTAGTGATAATGTATAGCCAGAACCCCACACTGTCCTGATTATGTAGTGCCAGGAGCCGATACTACATTAGATAGACAATCAGGATTGTCCTGATAATGTTTAGTTATAGCTGACTCTACATCTGATAGACCCAGCACTGTCTGAAGCTGTCCTCATTATGTGCAGTCAAGAACTGACTGTGCATTAGACAGATAGAATTGTATGAGTCTGTCATGATTATAAGCAACCAACAACTGACACTAAATCAGACACCCAGCACTACCTGAACCTGTCCCGATTATGTCTTGCCGCCAACTGACTCTACATTAGATCTGCATTCATGACAAATATTTTATACCAGTAACTTTATATTCATATGATATATTGTTCAATAAACTAGCAATACCAATGCAGAGCCATGTTTAAAGGCAGTGATAGAGTTACATGTATCTGTCTCTCTCATTCCTAACTCTTTGCCAATCTACTGACAAATTGCTAGTTAATTATTTGTCCTGTGCAGAACATCATGACATCTCACAATATCATGTATATTAAACATTTCTCAGTACACATTAATTTATTTATTACATTTACTAGATGGAAGGGCTTTAAACGTGGCATGAACTTAATGTTTATTTGGCTTCATCTTACCAACACATGACGCAGTGACAGGTGGAGAGTACATGTCTTGTGAGGTCTGGATCACCATAGGGTGTCAGGCAGAGATGCGCACAAAAGATACGTGCAAAATATCTCAAACGTTAGGCAGGAAATTAATTTGCGCCCCTGTTGAATACAACAAGGCGTATCTGTCATTCAAAGTAGGGGCACAGAATGGTGTCTGTTCTGTCGTTCCAACTAGGGGAAGAGAAAGGTGTATGATCTGTCTTTCCAAGTAGGGGCAGCAAGTGGTGTCTAGTCTGTTGTTCCAACTAGGGACAGAGAGTGGCATCTGTCCTTACACTAGGGACAGAGAGCAGCGCCTGTTCTTACACTAGGGTCAGAGAGTGGAGTTTATCCTTACACTAGGGTTAGAGTGGCATCTATCCTTACATTAGGCACAGAAAGTGGCGTCTGTCCTTACACTAGGGAGAGAGAGTGGCGTCTGCCCTTTACACTAGTGACAGAGAGTGGTATCTGTCCTAACAGTAGGAGCAGTGTGTGGCCTGTCTGTTTTGTATAGGAGCAATGTGTGATGTCTGTCTATCCCAATTCATAGTAGTGTGTGGTGTCTGTCTGTCCAGTTGTGTCGAACCTCTTATTCCCTGTATACTTATGGCTGTTATTCTCTGCAGAAACAAAGTGGAGGTATCCGGTGTCTTGTCTGCAGGAATGGGTTGGTATCTATAGGATTTGGGCACCTGTTCTGGTGACTCAGGTATCTTATCTCATTTACACAATCTCTCTGAGGTTTGGCTGCTACGTTTCTTTGACTGATTAATCTCCCTTAAAACAGGGTAGTGGAGGCCCCACAATGGTAGCACATTCCTCAGTAATGAGTAGGTATTTGGCAATGTTTACAACCTGGCACCAGAATGCTGCAATGCAGAGCCAACAAGAAAAGACAAGGTGCCCATGAGGCTCCTGCAGAAACAAGCTGTCAGTTGTAGTTTAGGAGCTAAAGCAAAGGCTGGTCCAGCAGTGATACAACTAACAGCTTGGGACCCTTCTCTGGGACCACACATCACAGGGCGCCCCAAGTAGTAACATTTCCTTATAAAACTGTTTTCTTTTCAAAATATCTTTTACACTGATGGCTTCTACTACAGGAGCCCTTGAAGCTCTCTGTTACTTTGGTTTAACCTAAAGTAATGATAGTAAAATACAGCAACATTTGCCCTTCAACTTATTTTTAAACACTTATTGTTTACTTTTTCATTGTTAATTTACTTACATCTTGGTGTAATGCATTTTCAGATTATCTGCCTGTTTCATTTTACTCAATCCTAATGTATCATAATGTGAAACAGTGTTTTCTTATGGAGTTGGACAGGTCTCAAGCACAGTGTAAATAGTGCCTATGAAGAAAGTAATGGTACAGATGCCAGAAGTAAACAGTGCAACATATTATGGCACACTAGAAGTGAGAAAAGCAGGCAGAGATCCTAAAAATGGAACAACCCTATAAATGAGCAATGAAAAGGGAGTGAAATGTTTAAAATGTGTTAATGGCTTCATCTTTACTAGCACTGCTATACTTTGTAATATAAATTATTTTAAATCATAATATAGTTTCCTTTTACATGGGACCAATGATTAATCTATAGTTGAGACAGCTTTCATTACCACAGGAAGGCTTTATATGCTGCATTTCTTGATTTTAGCAGATAAACAATTCACAATGATAGAAAACTATAGTAAATGCATACTGCATGGTATAAATCATCTCAAACATGCAATGGTAAAGCAAACATGGCTAACAGATTTAAGATTATGTGACAGCCATTTCTCCCAACGTTATTTCATCTAAAAGGTCAAGCTAGAGGAGGCACAAATGCTTCCAATGGAGCTATTTTGTGGTTCTTTCATTGTAATTTTCAGACCTACAAAATGAAAGTATTTATTGAAATATTCAAAAACCTGCTGAGCATTGTAATGACAACATTAATGTAATTCCAAGCACAGTTAGAAGCAGTTTGCTGGGAGACCTCAACCCAGAATGCAGTTATTACACTGTATAGCGACACAGAGATATAGATAATAAATACCTTGGGCCATATTCAATTGCAAGCCCGCAACTTGATCGCAGACAGCCGAATGTCTGCGAGTGAGTTGCGGGCTCCTGCTTGTCTCCCATTGCGATGCTATTCAATTGCTCAAAGCCGCAAGTTACGGGCCCCAAGCCAAAACCGTAAGCCATGCACTGGTTCGGAGCCGTTTAGGGCGGGAACCTGATGAATTCAGCAAGCCTGTAACTGCCCATTTCGAATCGGCTAATAGAAGATGAGACTGTCATTATTACAGCTGTAAAACACGTCGGTTACATGTCAATCAATTAGGTTCGGGGGTCCCAGATGCGATCAGACAAAGCAAAACATTAAAAATAATGAATTATGAAAATGAATGCCAATACTGTTCTAGTCCATATGGGTGGCCTGATATGTATGAACTCATCGATTTAACCCTGATACATTTTATTTCCTGGTGATTTGTGAGCTTGAGGCGATTTTCCTTGCTTTCCCCGTTATTTACAGTGCAAAAGTGTTTTTTATTTGCATTTACAGTGCTACGAATAGGTGTATAACCCCCTTGCGAGTCCTCAGGCTTCTGGAGACTGTAAGTTACGAGTTTAACCATCGCAAGTTTTTCAAGTTCGTAACTCTGAAGCCGATCTGAGCCCGTAAAAATATGCCAATTGAATAGCAAAGTAGCTTGCGACCTCACTTACGGATCTAAAAATCGCTCAATTGAATGTGTCCCCTTGTGTGTTACATCCCTGATTGTCACAAATATTCAAGCACAATACATACACATAAAGTGACAGATTTCAAACAAGCCAATTCAGTAGGATATCTCTCTTTATCTCTACAATACATAGAGCCTCAGTCAATTGCAACAGTTACAGAGCGATCCAATAGAACAAGGGCCATATTAAATTCCAACCCTGTAGCGGCACCGGTACACCCTCAAACCCTGGGGCCTTGAAATTCGGCAGAGTTACAGAGCTTTTACATTAGCCAAGCCCGCAACAGAGCTGGATGACATTCAAATCCGTAAACCATTCTTGCTCACGTTGCATGTCCAGCCGTGAACAGGGTTTAGACGGAGCCAATAGTAAAAGAAATCGTCATCATTAAGTCACTGAAAACAGGAGGTTAGATTTCAATCCATTACGGGTTTGAATTACAGGTTACGATCGGACCCGCATTCCAGAAATAATGCAATATTCATCAATTAGTAAATATTATATTCTAGCTCATGCGAGTTCCATTATATGGATTATCACATTGATTGCCGGGATCGATATAACACAGAAATTAAACAGAAATAAAGTATTTTATGTTGCAGATTTGCAAGCTTGAGAATGTTGTGCTATTAATTTTAATACCTAACATCACTTTCCCTTTAATGTAATACAGTAGTATGTTGATATTTGCATTTACAGTGCTACGGAAAGGGATTATAACCCTTCTTGCGGGTCTTCTCTAGTACCTATAGGCTTTTTCCCTCCATTTGAGGTTTCTGGGTTTGAACACCAGTGTATTCATAGCAAATTAATATCGCTTTGCGAACGTAACATTTACATGCTTGACAGATCAAAGGCTTTGCGGCAACGGAGTTCAGATTTCGACTGCCTGTAGGGATTTTCCTCATGTAACCCGCAGTTTGTTTGCAGGTAGTTGTAAGAGGTCAATTTCATACCTGTAAGTCTAGCGGGCTCCGTTACGGGCTATGAGTTTTCACGTTGGGGGAATTTAATAGAGCTCCAAGCCCACAACTACCTGGCCGAAAGCCTAAACCATAAACCATGCCCCCCTAAGTAGCCAAAACTACCGATGTAGAAAGAGCCAATAGTAAATTAGACCGTCATCATGACATCAGTAAAACATGGAGATTAAACATCAATCAATTAGTGTTTAGAAGTCTGATATGTGATTGGAATCGCAATCCGGTAATGTACAAAATAATATAAATGAATGCTGATACTTTTCTAGTCCATATGGATGGTCTGATATGTATTACCTCCTTGATTACGAAGATTGATATAACACATAAATAAAATGTAAAAAATAAAAAAAATGTTTTTCATATTTGTGTGCTTTAGACTGTTGTGCAATTAATTATAATATCTTTCACCGCTTTACCCGTATTTTAAAGTGCAGTATTGATTTATTATTATTATTATTATTGCTAGGAACAGGTGTTTAACCCCGTTGCGGGTCATATCTGGTACTCTGAGGATTTTCTTCTATATTTGCCATTTACTGGGGTGTGAGAACAATTGCAGGCTTGAGGATTTGTAGCAATTGAATAGCGATTTGTGATTTCAGCTATGGTAACATTGAAAGATCAAAAGCTTAGCTGGGTCGCAGATACGATTTTGAAAACCGCAGGTATTTTAAGCCCGTAACTTGCAAATCTATAATTTGCTCAACTGGATAGGGGACATACTCTTTGCAGTTTATTTCCTCCTCCTTACTGCAGTCTTCCATCTTTCATCTGCCAGTATGTCTCATTCTGTCAATATTTCACTGGGTGCTCTTGCATGAAATGCATGCAAAAATATGAGCACTTGTATTACTCAATGCAGGTACTGGGAGAAGAATTAAAACATAAAGCTTCTATTAAATGTATTTGAGAATTAATCAAAAATACAAAAGGCTCATGAGGTTATTTTTAGGAAAAGTACATTCAATTGTAGCCACAAAAGACATTTGCTGCTGGAGTGAAAAGTGATGGCAAGTCTGGACAAGCTAGTAAAATGTAAAGATATATCACTATGAACAAAGGTCTGCATAGTTAGAACTACGGTATTCCCAGTAGTAACATACAGTTGTGAGAGCTGCATCCTGGGTGGGCGCCATCCCATATAAAACTAACCAGATTATTTTTTAAATTTATTCTAGGGGTAATTTTACAGTAAAGAGTGTGAATGTAAACTCAATGTTATCACAATCTAAACATTTGAATTAACTGATATTATAAAGCAGAAAATAATTGACCCTGCAATGTTTTCAACAGGGCTTTACCATGAATAATTGTTCTCAAGCATTATTAAAGGAGTTTTAAGGCTGTGTTTTGCTTTATATAAACACTTTAAATAGGTTACTTAATTGATTTAATAATTCTCAATGTGTCATATACAATCTACACTTCACTTACTTTTACGAAGCCCCCAAAGTAACAGATTCGCTTTTTCTGGAGCTTTCCCATCTTAATACTCATGAAAGCTTCCATTTTTTTTTTAAATATCTGTGACTTATTACCATACTCATGGTGTTTCATGCTTCTGAAGCAGTGACGTGCTTTGTGTATGAGCAACATGAGACACTATCAGAACACACATGCACACACTGGACTACACTGAGCACACAATAGATATATACAGAGTGGAATGGACTGAGAACACACTTGTTGTTTAGTCGTTCAGTCGCATACCACTCTCCGTGACTCTATAGAACGCAGCACGCCAGGTACATCTCAGTCACTGCCCCTCTGAGCTCCATCAAGTTCATGTTCATCTAACCATCTCCGCCTCTGCCATCCCCTTCTTCTTGTGCCTTCAATTTTTCCCAGCCCCAGTCTTTTCTAGGGAATCCTGTCATCTCATGATATGGCCAAAATATTTTAGCTTCAGCCTCATGATCATATCTTCTAGTAAACAGTTCATATTGATTTCCTGAAGTACTCATTTATTGGATCTTCTTGAAATCCGAGGGACTCTAAGAAGTCTTCTCCAATACCACAATTCAAAAGCATCAATTCTATGGGGAAAAGACATGGATACCCAGTGGGATAACCAGGATTGGGAAAATACATGTTTAAACCTAATTAAAGGTCCTTGGATATATAGACTACAGGAAACATCAATTAAACCCCTTCATAGAGCCTACTATACCCCAGTTAAACTGAACAAAATGAACCCCCAAATCTCACCTCTTTGTTATAGGCATTGCTTAACCCCAGGCATGTTTTTCCACTTGTGGTGGAAATGTACAGTAGTACAGTAGTTATGGACTGAAGTCCTAGAACTAGCCTCTAGAGTCCTTCAAATCCCTATACCCACCACAATCGAAACATGCCTTCTAGGCAAAATAAAACCCTTGATATCTAGAAAACAAAACATATGGCTACAAAACCTAATGATATCAAAGAAAAGCCACACAGCTTTAAACATTCAAGAAGCAATCAAAAAGTTAAATACCATAATTATTCATGACAGAATGTTGCATTCTTTAGCAAACACATACCCTCAATTTCTAGAAATATGGAACCCATAGCTCTCCTCAACACAAGCTATAGACATTTCTTAAACAGATAATTAAATTTTACCTATATAAGCCTGTCTACACTCCCCTCAAAAATAAACCTGGATCCCCCTTCATCGATCCCAGGAGCCGGATGAACGGGCTGGGTGAGTGACTGGTTGACGGTCATTACCAGGTATGATGTTTGGATTATATCCATGTCCATGAGGAGGAGGGATTGAGGAGGGGGGTTAAGGTTGAGGAGGGGGGTTGAGGATGGGGGGTTGAGGAGGGAGGTTGAGGAGGGGGTTGAGGATGAGGAGGGAGGTTGAGGAGGGGGTTGAGGATGAGGAGGGAGGTTGAGGATGAGGAGGGAGGTTGAGGATGAGGAGGGAGGTTGAGGAGGGAGGTTGAGGAGGTAGGTTGAGGAGTGGGGTTGAGGAGGGTGATAAGGGAGGGGGGAAGAGACACAGGGAAGGGAGAGGTTGGAAGAGACACAGGGAAGGGAGAGGGGAGAAGAGACACAGGGAAGGGAGAGGGGAGAAGAGATACGGAGAGAGAGGGGGACACAGAGGGCACAAGAGGGACACAGGGGCAGCACATTTCTCACCCTCAGCTTATACTCGAGTCACTCATTTTACCCAGTATTTTGTGGTAAAATGGGTGCCTCGGCTTTTACTCTGGTCGGCTAATACTCGAGTATATACGGTATATATATATATATATATATATATATATATATATATATATATATATATATATATATATCGCCTTCTCTCTCACACTCCCCCTTCTCTATATCTCCCCTCTCATTCTCTCTCTTCCTCCCCGTCTTTCTCTCCATGTCCCTCTCCCTATTCCCCTCCCTTCTCTCTGTCTCTCTCCCCCTTTCTTTCTCTCCTCTCCACTCTCTCTCTCTCAACTGCCTCTCTCTTCCCCCTCTCCTTCTCTCCCCCCATGCCTACCTCTCCCCCTCTCCCTCCATGCCTCTCCCCTCTCTCTTACCTTCTGCTCCTACTCTGTGCTGCCGGTCTGCTGGGTCAAGCAGAGGGCAGGGAGCAGGAGCAGGGGACCGGGACATGATAACGACCCCAAAGAGGTGACACGCACCCCCCCTCCTACGCTACTGTTTTGGTGCTCCCCCAGTTTGTATCTATCCATTACTAAGGCTAGAGGAGGTATAAGCACTATACACTTCATATTCTTTCATGAGGACAAAAAAAACAATATACATTTTAAAATCTGGTAGTGTAAATATGAAAAGAATGGTAGACAATGACTGCTTGGTTTAATTTTTGAGTCTGGGATTTTGTATTATTGAACGGTCAGTATTATTAACCTATTCAGATTTTAAAAGTAATGATAGTAACCATTTTGACTGAAAATTAATTAGGCTTTTTCCTTTACCAGTGTAAATCTGTCAATGAAGGATAGAAATCCCCCTGTGAGCCTATTATAATCAGCACTGATTACCGCAAGCCTCAACTCTCCTCAGTGTCTGAAAGATCAAACCATATAACACTAGTTTTGTTTCCGCTCTAAGGATGCCCAATTACACATGCTGCACACGGGGTTAATTAAAAACCTTTTAGAGGGTGTGATAAACAAGTCCAGTTTTAGATCCTAAGTGCAGAGATGACAAGTGGTCACATAACCACAGTCAGTGTGGGCTGGATTCACATCTCCTGCCTGTCAGTTACAGTATGATCTTATGAACAACTTGTTATAATAAAATGTTTATACAAAGTTGTAAATAAAAAATTAAGCCTTTCATTTTGAACAATTACATTCACTTTTGCTTGAATGGCACCACACATTTTACCTCTGTTTCTAATAGGATTAGAAACCAGAGTTTCAGTACTGGTAAAATAGATACTTTACAAAGTAACTTGACAAATTGGACTGAATAGAATCTTAAAGTAATATGAAAAGTTTCTGAATTTTACTAGATATATGACACAGTATCTCACAAAAGTGAGTACACCCCTCATATTTTTGTAAATATTTTATTATATATTTTCGTGTGACAACACTGAAGAAATTACACTCTGCTACAATGTAAAGTAGTAAGTGTACAGTCTGTATAACAGTGTAAATGTGCTGTCCCCTCAAAATAACTCAACACACAGCCATTAATGTCTAAACCATTGGCATCAAAAGTGAGTCCACCCCTAAGAAGAAATGTCCGAATTGGGCCCAAAGTGTCAATATTTTTTTGTGAGGCCACCATTATTTTCCAGCACTGCCTTAACCCTCATGGGCATGGAGGTCACCAGAGCTTCACAGGTTGCCACTGGAGTCCTCTTCCACTCCTCTATGATGACATCACGGAGCTGGTGGATGTTAGAGACCTTGTACTCTCCCACCTTCCGTTTGCTGAAGACAAGCAGACTAAGGGCATAGATTACTGGTACCATGTCCTGTGGTCTGATGAGATCAAGATAAACTTATTTGGTTCAGATGGTGTCAAGCGTGTGTGGCGGCAACCAGGTGAGGAGCACAAAGACAAGCGTGTCTTGCCTACAGTCAAGCATAGTGGTGGAAGTGTCATGGTCTGGGCCTGCATGAGTGCTGCCGGCACTGGGGAGCTACAGTTCATTGAGGGAACCATGAATGCCAAAATGTACTGTGACATTCTGAAGCAGAGCATGATCCCCTCCCTAAGGAGACTGGGCCGCAGGGCAGTATGCCAACATGATAACGACCCCAAACACACCTCCAAGACGACCACTGCCTTGCTAAAGAAGCTCAAGGTAAAGGTGATGGACTGGCCAAGCATGTCGTCAGACCTAAACGCTATTAAGCATCTGTGGGGCATCCTAAAACGTAAGGTGGGGGAGTTCAAGGCCTCTAACATCCACCAGCTCTGTGATGTCATCATGGAGGAGTGGAAGAGGACTCCAGTGGTAACCTGTTACGCTGTAGTGAACTCCATGCCCATAAGGGTTAAAGCAATGATGTGAAACAATGGTGGCCACAAATTTTTTTTTACACTTTGGGCCCAATTTGGACATTTCCACTTAGGGGTGTACTCACTTTTGTTGCCAACGGTTTAGACATTAATGGCTGCATGTTGATTTATTTTGAGGGAACAGCAAATTTACATTGTTATACAGGCTGTACACTTATTACTTTACATTGTAGCAGTGTCATGTCTTCAATGTTGCCACATGAAAATATATAATAAAATATTTACAAAAATGTGAGGGGTTTACTCACTTTTGTGAGATACTGTATAGCTGTGTATCTACTTACTTTTATGTAAAGGTATACCCCGCTTAACGCCACTCATTTTGGCATGGATACTCTACAGTACTGTTTTATGTGTAAATCCCCCCTTTGGGCTGATGACTGCTATAGTGCTGTTTCTTGGTCACAGATGCCAGATTAATTCTCTGCTTTGCTATAACGTTGCTTTTTCCATGCGGGACCCTGTTAACCGCACCTAACAGCGTCCCAGCATTAAGAGGGGCAGGGCAAGAGACGTAAAGAAAGGACTGAGAAAAGAACACAGAGAGAGACACAGAAGACACCCAAATCCTACATACAACAACCATTGGCAAAGTACTGAATATTTTCATTGTGCCCTTGTTTCTCATAATGCGATTGATAATTGTATAATAAAATCTGCCTTACATTTTTTTTGTATTGTTTTAAAAAGAAGATCAGCCTAAGCTGAAGCTCTCGAGCATGTGCAGAATGCAAAATGCAGGTGCTGGACCTCCTGGAGACTGCACTGCATCTTCTGCAAAGAAAATTACCCGCTCCAGATGCTACATCCTGGAGGAGATGGAAAATAGGCTGTCCATTTGGATAGACAAAGAACTGGAGAGTAACATGCCTCACAGATAGTACATGGAGAAGGTGAGAAGCAATTACAGCCTTATCCAGACCCAAACATCAAATGTGACTAAGTGCTTTGCAGCCAGTAAAGGTTGGTTTGACTGCTTCAACATAAAGCTAACCGGGGAAGCGGCAAGCGCTGACCTGGAAGAGTGGCTGGCTTTCCAGACACTTTGAAGGACATTGCGGAAGAGGCAACTGTTATGCCCAGGGAAACCATAAAATTACCTATGACACTTATGGACTGATAGGGGCTTGAGCCTTCATGAGTGGGCCACTATTTCTTCTCCTTTCTCTGGTAGATGTCCTCTGAGCTGGAGTGTCGGGACTCTGGAAGCGATGTTGGTTATTGGGGGTTGTGTCAGGGATGTTAAAATGTGTTAAGCCATGTTTATGTTCATGTATTGATGTATAAAGGAAACCCAGGCATGTTTGGTCTCATTCTCCCCAGATAATATTAATAAAGTGTTATACCAGGATTCTCTGGGTGTTGGACACAGGGGTGCACAATTGAGGGGCCATGCTACCTGGAGAGGGAGCTAACAGTGAGGTCAGGGGGTAAATGTATATTCAGCTGGGACTAGAGTAATAGCCCTGGGGGGGCGCAGTTTTTGTGCAAAGTGGACAAGAAGGTGGAGGTCACTTTAAGGTTAATGCAATTAGTTGGCAATCTAATGACGCAGGTGGGGGTTTGATCTCTGCAAGAATTGTCACCAGAAGTTACTGGCATGGTCCCAACTCCTAATTACACCTGGAGGTAGTTACCTCAGAAACCACAGCTCAGGGAGGTCACGTGGCATTCCTTTGATCTGTGAAATCTATGGCAACCAGTGACAAGTACCGTACCTAAAATGAAAGGACATATGTGAAATCACCCTCAGACAAGGTGTCTCCACTCCAAGGCTGATCAAAGACACCCTGGGAAGCCAGGGACTTAGGGGAAATTACCATCTAACATCCTACTAGACCCCATGAACCCAGGGGGGAGGAAGGAAGGCTGCCATCTGTTGATGGATGGGTTTTTAACATGGCTGGGGAGGCTGAATATGATTCGCTACTGTGGTGCATAAATATGTGTGTGTACATCAATAAAGGGTTGTTCAGATTGAACTTACATAAGCATTGTGTATGGTTTATTCTGCGTGGGTAATAATTCTACACAAGGGAATTATTACAATGTGGCCTGCCTGATACTTTGCTCCTAATCACTGGAAAGATTACTCCTGAACTGTTTCCTGCACTTCCTGCATGTCGGCGGAGGTGGGATTCTGTGTTGTATTCATTCCTGCTAACAGGGACATTCCAAAAGAATCCCACAACCGACTGAGTGTGATTGATCTAGGATCTTTCTGAGCCCAACAGAAGCAGTACAATGGTGACAGCAGCTATCCACCAGAACTAGTGTTTAATGGGGTTAGACTGGAAGCGTATGCCAAGCTGCACATTTATATCAAGGGAGCAGAAGAGAGCAGAGGGCTTCAAATCGGGCAAAGGATAACCCTTTTTCTGGGTGGGAACGCCAGTGGTGACTTCAAAATTAAGCCATTGCTGGTTTACCACTCAAAGACACCAACAGCCATGAAGAGCATTGCTAAATCCAGTTTGCCAGTAATTTGGCACTTTACACGGAAGACCTGGATCACCAAGCACATTTTCAAGGAGTGGTTCAGCCACCATTTCTGCACTTCTGTGCAGCATTATTGCAGGCACAAAGGACTTGAGGAAAATGCGCTCCTGATAATGGACAATGCTCCAAGCTACCCTACCATTGGCTGAGCTCCACTGCTGCATCTAAGTGGAAATAGTGTTCCTGCCACTCAACACTATTTTGCTCATCCAACCTATGGCCAAGGAGTCATAGCGACCTTCAAGGTCTACTATCCTCGCCACACATTCTGTCAGATGATTGACCAGATGGACAACCATGACAAACACTCTATGATTGATTTCTGGCAGAAGTACACCATCACGCAGGTTGTCATGAACACTGAATTGTCCTGGAAGGTGGCGACACAGCAATGTCTAAAAGCTGTATGGGAGAAGACCTGGCCAGAGCTGTGTGGAGTTGTGCAACCAGATGAGCCCATCATAACGCAGATAGTGGACCTTGTGACCACGGCTGGACTGGAGGATGAGGGTGCCCAAGACAGAGGACTTGGTCCAGGCTTCGGGTGAGAGCCTGACCAAAAAGGACCTGAAACAACTGGCATAACAGGTCATTGAGGAAGCCCAGGACAACAGTGACTCTGATATAGAGCCACAAAAAGTCAACTGAATTCCTTTGAAAGACTTTGTGGCAAATTAACGAAACGATGGATGATGTGGTGGCAAATGATCCAGATGCTCCAAGGAGCACAAATGCAAGGTGCATCGTTCTTGGGGATATGCCTTGCTACCAGCATCTGCTAGATGGTGGCAGAAAACAAAGACAGTAGCCACTGGTCCAGTTTGTGACTAAGAAAGCTAGGCTGGAGGATGACCCTGAAGCGTTAACTTCTACCACTTAAAGTAAACAGTTTTTGTACTGTCCCTTAAATTTTTTTTTTAGCTTGTTCTTATGTTTGTAGTTCATGCAGAGTTCATATAGAATGAAACTGTTTCAAAATTATATTGGTTTTGCTTCTTTTTTTTCTATTAGTTCCACTATCCATATCTTCTCTATATTAAAATGACTGTTAAAATGCGCGGTTTCGATCAAAGCTTCGAGTGACCAGAACCTATCTATAGCACTAATCAGGGTATTCCTGTACTTTATTTTATTAACATGTGTTTATAAGCTCTGTGTTTACTGCCTACAATCAAACAAATATTATCTGCTTGGGTCTGCTCATGAATACACAGACTGTGCTGTACTTGATATGTAGTGTCTCATATTAACCAATCAGTGGCCATCACTCAGCAACATGCTGCAGAGACGTAGTCCCTGATAGCACACTACACTGCTTATCCAGCCCTACAGGATCTGTGTCTGCATATGCTGCAGTGGGCAGACCAATAAAGGGATTATTTACTTGATTTTAGGCAGTAAAAACAGAGCTTATAAGCACTTCTTAATAAAATAAAGTACATAAATGTAAATATATACACAGATATATTATGTACGGTACCTAGTAAAATCAAGGAATCTACTCTATTACTTTAAGGCACTTCCACTTAGAATGTGTAATTATAACCAATTACAATTATGTATATTTTATGTGTACTTTTCATTTCTTCAATAACTCTGACATTTTCTGTATCACTTTTAGGATTTATTGGGATTCTTATTTCCATGATGAAGGAACAAACATCTCCTTGCTCAGTGGTAGTCTTATTTTCATATTCAGAATACTATTCTTAACATTTACTGCTCCCCACCGTTTTCTCATCTCCCCATGACTTTGTGACTTGATGAGCGTTGCACAAAGCCGGCCAGTGTGTGCCTAATTCAGCCAGGATATCAGAGGGGGGCGAACCCCAAGCATTCCACATCCTTCAGGCCCCCACAAAATGTATAGGGGGGTGAAGATGAAAGAACATTCATGGAATGAAAATATATGGTGGTACAGACTGGATGAAAGAAACAGCTCTAAACCCCAGGGGCCTCCGTTCTTATCAAGGTTGACAGGGCCAGGAGTGAGAGGTCTGACAGCTTCTGCTGCATTAATATGTTTCCACTAAAATTACATTTTAAGTCACTTGGAGTTTAAAGTCAGGAGGTTTTATTATCCCCAATAAAGACCTCAAACTCATGTGATGGACAGGATAATGCTGATGTATTTACAAGGTAATTTTCACAAATGTTTTAAAGGAGAAATAAAATATTTCCCTGGACTGTTGTGATGCCCAGTATGCTCTCTCTCACTCAACTTCAATCAATGCCCTAGAATTATTACGCATTGCAGATGTGCTTCGTTGAAGGTTTAAATGGCCATGACTTATTTGGAAAATTTGCAGTGCACCCTGCACTGCACCCGAATACATAAACTTATCCCAACTGGCTCTCAGTTTCACCAGAATACATTTCATTGTACATTCTTACCTTTCTTCCACTCATTTGTGTCCATCATTCCTACTTATCTGTGGCCCCACTCTGCCAATTCCTTTACTGTTTTCCTATATATGATATAATTACATTCAAAATACTGATCCTCATCTACAAAGCCCTTAACAATACCACACCGTCCTACATCTGAACTCCAAATACTCCCCTAACCACAACTCTGCTCAAGGTTTACCACTTGCTCTCCCTTCAGTGGTTAATCTCCTCACACCAACTTTCTTGAATTCCCTAATTTCGGGACTGGACAACTCTTCTGAGTGAGACCAGACTAGGTAACCAGACCTATATATAGAATAGGTAACCAGACCTATAGAAAAGACCCACTGAGGTATTTTTCGTTCTCAGATGAGCACCTCTACTCTTTTTGTTTACATTTTCTCACCTTATGGGTGATAGGGGAACCAAACGTCTGAGGGTTTGCTGTTTCTCCTGTGGAGGGAGAATCGCCAGATATTTCAGGACAGGATCACTCTTCTGAGTGAGACCAGACTGATATACTACAGGATATTTCTCCCTGTAAAGGGCACAAATGAGCTAAAAGCGGCTGCTCACCTCTCTGAGTAGGTTACCAGACCTATACAAAAAGCCACTGAGGTATTTTTCGTTCTCTACTCTTTTTGTTTCAATGTTCTGTAATTTATAGGCTTTTAGGCAGGTACATCAACTGTGTTTTTACTGTAACCATTTGTTTTAAATAGTTTCTAATCTCACACAAATTTACAAATGAATAATAGCAGTAATATTAATGTACAAAAATTGTAAGAAAGGACAATGACGTCACCTGATGTGTTTTGTATCATCAGATAGAGGATGCAAAAGCATGCAGGAGTATACATTTTTGAAAATTCCTGAAGCTAGTGGTTTTAGACTGTCTTTATCCTCCCATGAATCTACTGAACACATAAAAAGCACTGTTTAGAACCAGCTATTCAGAGTGAATAAAGAAGCCTTACATTTCCTGTATTAATTATATTGTTATTTTTCAGCCATTATAAAGTGTGTAGAGGTTAGATAATTCTAGCAATGATTGTTCTAAGACAAAAGACTGTTGTAAAAATGAGAATGAAGCTTTTTTTAAATATATATATATATATATATATATATATTTTTTTTTTTTTTTTTTGCTGCTGTACCCTGGAGGCATCATGATACACTGGTGAAAAATATGTGTCTAAGACGGTTGTTTGATTCAATAATATAAATTTCCTGCTTCTGAGGTCTGAAAGGGAAAGGATGGGGTGCCAATTTCAGTCGGATCCAATCATCCAACACACACAAAATGGTTTGCTTTACAGAATCTTCAAAAACTCAGATTTTTTTCCAAACAATGTATATATGTCTATGGTTTACACAACTGCCAATGGTTTTACATTGCTACATACTCCACAAACAAATGCCTTCTTTATTGAAGTACTGTGGCCCTTTAAACACTACAAGTGCTTTCCATATGATAAAGCTAAATCATTATGACAGATATAGATTGACCTTTATTTTATAGGCAGTTACTTGTGGGAGGGTATCAGTAGCTATACAATCAGCAACCAAAATTAAAGATATCTAAATCAATTCTTGATTAAGTTAAAAAAAATAACAACCATATGATTACCAATCCTCTACCCATTGGTGCACAGCTGTTTTGGTGGCTGCCATGTCCCCTTTATATAGTATTTTTTTAAATTAATTTGTCTAGGTAAAATTGATTCTGACTGTAACAGCTGACACTGCTTATTTACCAGCGTGTGAGTCTCCTCTGACATCCTTTCTTCAGGGTTTCTGCTGTTGAGCTCTTCCCTCTCTGGTTAATGCCTCTCCATTCTGACTAGTCATGAATATGTCTGATCTAATCTGATTATACAAAATGTGGTCAGGGAGAATTTGGTGCAGGATTCCTCAGCTCCTCAATTTGTGGTATAGGTTTTGAGGAACTGGTATCTGCATTTGAATTAATCTATATGGTCTTGACCAGGAGTATGTAGTTTCAGCCCTGGACAGCCATTTAAAGGCCTGGATTTGAGGATTTCCTTTCTGTGCGCAGATGAGTCAATCAGGATGATTGAAGAAGCTATAGTCTCAACGGTACACACAGCAGGATTATCCTCAAATCCTAACCTGAGTGTAGCTCTCCAGGACTGAATTTGCCTACCCCTGGTCCAGATCATTCTTCAGCAATTATTTGTATTTTATTCATTAAATGTCTCATACTGGTATGCTGCCACAGGGCCTGGGAACGTGCCATGGCACAGTGTGGGTGAATTAGCTCGCTGTCACTGCCTTTACACGCTCAATCAATCTCTCCTACACACTGGCTGATGTTCTGCCAGAAATGCCTAACATGGTAGCATGGTAACTATGGTACTGAATAGGTTAATGGGCACGGTAATGTTGTGACTGACTTTCTAAACAATGAGGTTGATGCCAACTACTAATGGCAGCACCAAAAACTGATTTATTTGTTATTTTTTTTATCTTCCCACTTTAAAAATACACAAACATATTTCAAGTCAGCACCCATTAGGAGCACAGTCAAACTGTTAAAGATTTAAAGAGCATGGAAATTAGGTATCTCTAGTTTAGTCATCTTAACTAAAAATTATGCAAAAAAAAGAAAAAGGGCAGGAACCTGGTAAAAGGAACACATTCTGGCCAAATTCAACATATATGATTATATATGAATTTACTGTAAGTGCATAGCCAGTTGTGTATTTAGAAGAATGATAAAAATTCAAAGCTGTTTGAATTTACGAGCCCTATGAAATACCATGTCAGGCCAATGGTGGTGAATTTAATTCCCCTGCCACTTTCTGTCACTAATGTAAAGTTTCCTGATTTATTGATCACTCAACATCACTTTTTTGTGTAATGCTCTATTAAACGCAAAATAGAACATTTGGACTCTAATATCTCTTAAAGACTACTGTATGGGTGCTGCAATAAGCACCGAAGGCGCTCATTGCAAGGCGTGCAAGACTTTGAAAAAGGCTGGCAATGAACACCGAAGGCGCTCATTGACAGGCCCACGATAAACTACGGCCTTCGGAGCCCAGTGCAAGGCCCACAAGACTTTGAATGCTGGCAAGGAGGGCCGAAGGTGTGCATCGTGAGGCCCGCAAGACTCTGAAAAAGGCTGCCAGACACACATTGAGGGTGAGGCACACAACACTTTGAAAAAAATACAACTTTAACAGTCGCCATTTTTTTTTAAGCCTGTAAATTAGAAGCCATCGGAAACCGCCAAAAGATGTCAATTAATTCAAAAATTGACAAGCTGACAAGCTAAGGTTGAGGTTTTATTTGTCGTTTTTAGGAGATTGAGAAATTGGCTAAGCAAGGAAAAAAATGGTGACTGTAAACCCGTAATTGTTTTGAAAAAGGCTCAAAACGAGGCTGAAGGCAGTAAGACATAGGCTCTCATCGCGAGCCCTGCAAAACTTTAAAAAAAGGATCGATAGGTGCTCATCGAGTGGCATGCAACAATTGAGCAAAGGGATAGAGGAGAAAGACACAGGGGAGGGAGAGGGAGGAGAGTGTGGTAAGAGACACAGGGGAGTGAAATAAAGGGGGAAAACACAGGGCAGGGAGAGGTGGTGAGGGAGAGAAGGGGAAACAGACACATGGAAGGGAGAGGGGGAAACAGAGACAGGGCTCAGAGAGTGGGAAGAGGCTTGCAAAGAGTGCCGAAGGCTCTCTGCGCAAGGCACGAAAGTTGCAGGTTGGATGATGCATGAAATGAACGGTGAAGCGGGGGAGAGGCTCACAATGAGCGCCAAAGGCGATCATTGCTGGGCTTGCGCTGAGACCCGAAGGCAATCAGCACAAAGTTGCGGGTTGGACGACGCATGAAATGAGCGGTGAAGCAGGAGAGAAGATCAAAATGAGCACCGAAGGCCAGCAATGAGTGGCGAAGCTGGTTATTGCTGGTTCTCGTGATGAGCACTGAAGAAGCTCATCGTGAAGCCCGCAAGTTAGAGGGGAGAGAGCCTTGCATTGTGTGGCAAACAGCATTGCCAGGCTTCACATTTTATTGCCATCAATTTGGACAGGCAAGTCTCTAGCAATTACATACGCTATTTTATATTTATGGCTCTGCTGGATCCCGGAGGCACACATGATACTTTGGTAAAGGATGTATTTGCGAGAGCGGTGTTTACATTATTGCAAGACAGACCTTGCAATTATTAATGTCAGGTACCTGCTTCTTAGCACACGTGTGGGAAGGAGATAGGTATCAAATTCAAAGGACCCAATGGCTCTTCCCTCAATCCCTTCTCTCCACTGTTCAATAGATAACATTTTCACTCAGACTCAAAGCTTAAGATTTTTTCTAAAAGTAGGGTTCACTTCATGGTTTTCATTGTTTAGTCATGTCTGACTCTCCGTGACCCTATGGACTGCAGTGTGCCAGGCACAATCATTGTTTCTAGTTGTGCTTATCCATAAGGTTGTCTTAGCAAAGATACTGGAGTGGGTGCCATTTAATTCTCCAGTGGACCACAATTTGTCTCACCTCTTCGCTATGACCGTCTCATCTTGGTTGACCAGACATGATATAGCTCACTGATTCAGTGCAGTACACAAGACCCTTCACCACCACAAGGGTGTGATCCAGGTGAGGCTTTATAGCTTACACGGATGCTAAAGTTATTATATTACTACCGTACGTTAGGAAAATCCTATTTTTGTAAAGGGGCAGTGTCAGTATGTTCATTCATTTATCTAAGATCATAATGTGATTTTAGGACATCTTATCTTATAGCATACTGGCACACAAAGTGCTGACCAAAATCAGTGCTAAAGCCCTCACTGACAGTCATATTCTTTTTTAGACAGCCACGCTGCCACAAGTGTCTCTTAATTTAATAAAATGGAAATAAAACCAAGCAAGAATAAATAAATAAGTATAAACCAGTAATTGCTGCTCTTTGCTGCCACAGTGCGACATGCTCCTTTAAGACGTTTTGTACATTTTCATTTTTTGTGCTGAGTTTCATCATAATTTTATTTCTCCAGAACAGCTGTTTTTAGAATTGTTGGAAAATATTTAAAAAGAAAAAAAATACCTATTTTTTGTCTAATCACGAGATGTTGACATAACTGTAGATGATTGCACAATACCAGACAATTAAATATCCTCTGAAAGTGATTCCAAGCAAAGTTATCTGAGGTCAGTGTAACAGGACAGTGAGTCTCATCCCTTGTGCGGGGTTTGGAGTCGGACGCGGCCTCTCCCTGCAGAAGGACTTGGGGTTTTCTTTCTTTTCCCTATTAAATCTTTCTCAGTCTATGTAACTCTACATCTATATTCCAGTCAATTGATTTTTTTTTTTATAATTAACTTTTTTATTGAAAGAATAAACAAATAGAACATCGTAAGTTCAGCAAATCATATAACAAATCTCTCAAGTATCAACAAGATATATCAAAAAGTTTCTTTCAAAGTTTTTCTTTTTTGGTTAGAATAACACATGAACATGTAAAACATATATATAAAGTCACACAAGGTCTTGAACATATATACATTCCTCAAAGCAGACATGTGTCTAGGAGGTACAGTAAGGTGAAACCATAGATCAAACATCAGGTCAACCCATAAAAGTAGTTCACACGAACCTTATTGTGGACCTCGTAGAGTCCATAAGTCCCAGCAGGAGGCCCATCGACGGTATCTTTCATCAATTTCAGCTGAAAGTGAGCTCATAGCCCGAATGAACCTGATTTTGTGAAGTACTTCAATGTGAGTAGGGGAGGTAAGTTTCCAGTATTTAGCTATGATGCATCTCGTGGCCAAAAATATCTGTGTTGTTAAACATTGTTCTGATTTGAATAGCCCCGTAATCCAGTCAATTGATTTTGAGAAGGAACACTCCCGAAAATCATAAATAAATTAGCATAAAATGTATAATTTGTTGTGGCCAATCAGAGGCAGGTACAACAATCTGTTTCCCTCTCCCTGGATTAAACAAAGCTAATTGGGAGGAAGCCGTGATACTCATAGCTGATTGGTTAGGATACAACTCTGCACAGCTCATTGGCTAGGACACTCTGCCTACATAGGTGCCTTAGGGGTGGAGCTCACACAAGAAATGTAGTTTGAATAGCAAATATACAGATTTGATATGAGACGCCCAATCAGACCTTTAAAATAGAGCTCAGCCTTTTCTCAGTAGAAGTACAATGTGTGAAAGTGCTAATTAGCCATGGATATTTGAGCTGGGATAACAAGAGAAATATAACCCAATTGCCCAGTCAAGCCTGGGGCAAGACAGTCAGACATTCATGGGATACACATAAGATCATAATGTTATGAAATGTTTAATTTTCGGTTAGGTATTTATGTAACAAGTCTTTTTTATGTGGCTACAATGGGCAGACAAAATGGATCTTCTGATTCTTATGTGCTGTCTGTGGAAGTTAGTGGGAGTTTATTAGACAAAGGCTGTTGACAAGAAAATACATTCAGTCCCTTCATTTATTCATTTGAGCCTGTTTATCAAACATAAATATTTTGTCACTTTGATCAATTGGAACATTCTTTTGTGAAAGAAACCCCTTTGTTCAAGTTTTAAATAGTTAATTATTTTACTTTCTATGTTGTTCCACAGAGCCTAGCGAGTTTCTAAAATACCAGGCAGGTAGCGATGCTGAGTGACGCAGTCCTGGCTCAGAGGAAATGCCCCATTTCATCCCGCCAGTAATACACAGAAATGTCAGCGTGCCCAGGGCAAGCTGGCAGATTCCTGGCATGACGTGCCTGCAGAGGGACGGGCCCTGCAGCACACAGAAGAATGTTGGCATTGCTGAGAACTCAGATTCTTTGTGTTCTTAGAAATAGGACAATTGAGCCTGAGCACGTTACGTAACATTATGTTTTCCACCGTCTCATAATCTGCTCTGATGTAACCGAGGTTCATGGGAAACGCTGCACAGTGTGCCTGGGAAGGAGAGGCTTTGTGCTGGACACTGCCATGTATTGTATGCAGAATACTAGCATGTGCGGTGTAATGCCATCTGCTGTGTCTGCTATGTATTGTGTGCACTGCCATGTACTGTATGCATAAGACAGGCATGTGAGAGGTAAAGCCATGTGCTGGGTACTGACATGTACTGTATGCTGGAAACTGTCATTTGCTGCTCTGTTTTGGGTAATGCAATGTACACTGCCATATACGGTATAGAGGTACTGTCAAATGTTTTGGTACTGTTATATGTTGGGTACTGCATTGTGCTGTTTGCATCATATACAGTGTACTGTTACATGTACTGGATACTGCTCTATGCTGGAAATTGCCATGTGCCAAGTACTGTCATGCACTGGATTCTGGCATGTACAGGGCAATGCTATGAGCTGGGCACTACCATGTGCTGTGCTTACCTTGTACAGTGTGCACATACTGTAAAGTGTACTATCATTTGCTAAGTGCTCCTGTATTTTATGTGCTGTGTGTGCTAAGTACTGGGTACTGCCATGTGCCGCGGCTGCTCTGTACTAAGCACTGCTGTGTGCTGGGTACTGCCATGTGCTCTTCCCATAGTAGATCTAAGTGTTTATCTGTACTTGAGATGATTACAGTGGGGTGGCGCCTGGTTCTTATCTCTCTCTGATGAAGCTCTCTCTGTATCAGGTGTATTCTGATGACTGATGTTCTCATTAAATCTGTTGGACATTAAGTATGTTTCTTAGAGTCTCTGTGATATGCTTTATGGAATCTTTACAAGAGCATTTCATTTCAGATAAGGACACGAGTATCCTTGTGACTGAAACATACATTTTGTCCTGAAGATTTCCAGCCTTTCACAAGGGCAGTTAAGGAAAAAGTCCACATTTGTGTGATGTATGTAACAAACTAAAGGGGCAATGAGTCAATACAACTCTGCAACATCAGAGTACCAAAAATCAAGTGATTCAATGTTTTGAAATGTTAAAACAAATAGATATTTCACGGTTTATAAGAAATTGTCGTATTCCTTCAACTGCACATTTCTGTGCAGATGTTCTGCAAGGACCAAATTTCATAACTACTCTCCAAAAGCTGATAGAACTACCAATGCTTCAACAAAAATATAGCATATTCCTATGGGTTAGCCACTATAATCTCAAACAATATGTAAAGGCAAATATAAGGATGTAGTTGTAGCTTATGGTCCATTTAGGACCAGATGGGAGGTGCCTAGAAGGTGATAATGATTCATGTGATAAGACCTTTAACTTCTCTATATAATGGTACAGACTTTATGCAAACAAATATTTTTTTGAAGAAAAATAGTCAAAGTGAATAGGGTAGTGAGGTCAATCAGGAAAAAAAATGCACTAATGGCAGTGAGGGAGTTTAGACAAAAATGAGAGAGGATCATTAAAAGGTAAAGTGGAAAGTGAAATCCCTAGTCCCATTCATTGTGAGGTAGACAAGCTATATAGTGAGTAATACTGGGTTGCCTGAGTTTAGTAGTCGGTTCCTCTGTGTCCTTACAAACCCTATGTGAACCTTCTCATGCCACAGTTCTGATGGCATTCTCAGGCTCTTACCAGTTTCTCTTCTCCCAAACATGTCTCCCTCCCTCCCTGAAATCTCTCTTTAATTGGGAAGAAATGTATTTCCTTCTAATACCAAGTAATCTCCAAGATAAGTACGTAAAATGTACATATTATTCCAGCAAAGAAATCTGTTTTTTCTTATTCTACTGTTTAACAAAAAGAGAACTGTATTCAGTGCTTAGTGCCAGCAAAGCTTCTTACAGAGCAAATTCATATACAATACATATGTATGTTAGTATTTTTATATGTTTGTACAAATATATGTCTGTCTGTATTTACTTGGTCTTTAGAGATGTATATATTACCTAATTTAATATTAAATAATGTTCAGCGTCTGGGTCTCCTTTGGGTATTCATCCATCTGCTACTCAGTAGTGCTCTCGTCTGTGGTTTTAATTACAGTTTGATTAAAGAACTTGCAGCTTTGTTATTTCATAAAGCGGATAGGTCTTTCACTTTTGATATCTTCCACTTATCTGAATTGCGTTTTGCTAAAGATATGTCTGAAGCCTCTTGGTTTATAGTGTATACAGGAGTCAAGGTGCTGTGAAATGTGTCATATCAGTGTACCTATGTGGATTCCTATGTATATGTGTGTACGTATATATACATACATTTACACACAAACACTAGTTGACACAGTCAGGTTAGGAAACTTGTGGTATGGCGAGCCCCCCAAATAAACAACAACATTGTTGAACCTAATGTGTCAATAACAAAAATGTTTATTCTTACATTTACAACAGCTTAAATCCCCACTAGACACATCCCAATATGAATACTGTAACAGGGAGACAACACATTCCCCGTGTCATTCAGCCCATTGGCTTGGCCCTCCAACAGTTATTTTCGCTCCCAATAGGCTAGCTACTGAACACCTCCCTCCTCCCCAGTCCTGGGCATTTAGCGTGATAACTTACTGGCAACTGTATGCAGATTTGGTACTCCACACTGCACACTTGGTTCCAGGACATATGGCCTATGGCTCAGTGGCGACACATCCTGCATACAAACAACTACTCATTAGCGTGTACTACATGCTCCAGGTGTTTTCAGGAATAAACACATACAACCTCTCATACTCAAGACTATGCAGGCAGCAAGGGGACTAATTTTGTTAGGTGTTGAATAGCCTAAGCCCAGACCTATTACCCACAACCTTTAACCATGCATTAATGTGTTTATGTCATGGCTGAGGCAAAAAATTAGATACTGTGTGTTACATAACCAATATCTATCATTATTTTACAGGAAAGGGAATAAAGTGTACCTGTGATATCATCACACTTACAGGTGGAAGTGAGGTGGTCATAATGTTGCACTGGAATACGGTCGCCCTACTGAACTAGTTGCTCTATTCCACACTCATACAGCTTTTCCCCACAAAAGAGAATATTTTATATATAGATAGATTTTGATTTGTTGGCTCCAACTCTCAGCACCACACATCTTTCGTGCCACTTTCCCTCTGAACCACTCAAGCACATGTTCCTTGCTTCAATTACCACATCTATCCACCTCTGCCTTTGATGCCCCCTTCTCCATGTGCCTTTAATCTTTACCAGCATTAGAGTCTTCTCCAGGAAAAATATTTGAGCTTTAGCCACATAATCAATCCTTCCAGTGAACACTTTGGCTTAATTTCCTGCAGTATTGATTGATTGGACCTTCTTGCAGTCCAAAGGACTCTAAGCAGTTTTCTCCAACTTAATAATTCAGAGGCATCAATTCTACAGCACTCAATACTTCTTTATGATCCAGCTCTCACATCTGTATGTTACTTCTGGAAATAGCTTTGTTGTAACTATACAGACCTTTATTGATAGTATATGTCATGATTGATTTTTTTAGGGAGTATGATATGTTGCTTTTATGTGTAATGTTTAAAGGTTATTGTGTATTGGGCTGCTATTGTAATATTGGTTCACCATTACCTCACAACATGGCATCCAAAGCCTGTAGCTAGTCTGAACTGCTACCAATGCATGTCCTTTGTCTAGAGCTTCTTGCTTTTAGCTAAGGTAACACAGACCAGCCCCCATGAGACAGTTGCCCCTTTCTGTGACATCATCTCTGTCTCCACAGATACAGGACTATTCTGATTGGGCTATGCTAATTCAGGCAGTAAAGCTATCCAGCTGATTGGTTGATTGGTGTTTTTTGCATCCAAGTGGGGGATTCAAACTGGGTCACTCCCCAATTCTTATTAATGTTGTTTTTGCTTTTGTCCATGTTTTTTCTGAAAAGGTCAGTTGGTTTTGGGAATCCATTAAAGTCAGTCTGTTTTGTACTAAACAATGGTACGTGTGGTTCTTGTGTCCTAATAAAAGGGATCTGATTGTGCCTATAACTGATCTGAATGGAATTGCTGGGGATGTGGAAATCTTGAATACATAAAGGCACGGCCTAGAGGGGGAAAGTTGGGGTGCGTTTGGTCCCCCAAATCTGTGTCATAGCAGTATATCTTTGCTTTTTAATAGCTTGTTCAGACTTCCATACTTTAGCATTCCAATCTCCCATGATGAGAGTAACATCTTCTCTTGGTAATATATAACTATGAGGTGTTGAATATCTCATAGAATTGAACAAATTCAGCCGCTTCAGCATCCATGGTTGGATCACAGACTTGAATCACTGTGATGTTAAATGGCTCGCCTTGAATTTGAATCTTTCTCTCATTTATTGAGTTGTAACCAAGCACTGTGTTGGCCTCCCTTTCATTGATTATGAGAACTACACCATTTCTTCTGGAGATTCTTTACCACAATAGAAGATCCAGTAGTTGTCGGATATGAAATGTCCCATTCCAGTCCATTTTAGTTCATTAATTGTCAATATATTAATGATTAGTCTTGTCATCTGATGTCTGACTACATCCAGTTTACTTTGGTTCTTAGATTCAACATTCCAGGTTGCTATGCTGAATTTTGTCTGCAGCAGAGGACTTTCCCTTACCCTCCAGACCCATGCACACTTCTCTTACCCTCCAGACCCATTAGATCTGGTGCTACATGTAATTGCTCTCTACTCTTCCCTAGTAATGTGGTAGAGACTTTCTGACCTGAGGGGCTTATCTTCCGGTGTCAGATCATTATCTCCCAAGTTGAACTTAAACATAAGGTTTTCTTGGCAAATTTACCGGAGCGGGTTGCCAATTCCTTCTCCAGTGGACCTGCCCATCTTGGTTGACCCTGTATGGTATATGTAATGCCCAGAAGGGCCCACTGTGGTCCCTGAGGGAATCCTGGTACCAAAACACAGCTTTCCCACCAGGAATAATGCCCAAACCCCTGAATGCCTGGACTGTGGTTGCCGTGTTGGCTCAAGATGCATAATGTTATTACGGAAGTTTCTGTGCGACAGCTATATTGTGTATCATGGACCATGTTTTGCTGTCAGCCATCTTGTGTGTGATGAGCCATGTTATACTTGTTAATATGTGATGTACAGTTATGGTCATGTGAGTAAGTTATGGTAAGGTATGTTGTTCATAAAGTCGGCCACAATATGAGGTTAATCACAGTTATTGTATGTGTGTTTATGTGTATTATATAGAGGGCAGTGTGTGTGTGTGTCCTTAACAGCAGGAATTATTGTCTATAAGTCTGTATAACATAATATACTTCTTATTGCGGTCAGTTCATTGGTCAATTCAGCTGTATGCAAATAAATTACAAATAAAAGTAGTCAGTATCTGTTGCTGTTCTATATGAATGTCTTTCACTATAAATGCAGCAATTGTAGCTACAATGTGAGTAAACAATACTAACAAATACTGTATGTATTATATTATGGGAGTCTGCATCCTAAAAAGGAAATATTAAGTGACTTATTAGAAGTTTATTGTTATTCTATATGAATGTTCTGCAGATAAAAGCAGTACTTTCAGTTGCGGTATAAATTAATAACATCAGTGAATGTTGTGTGTGATTTGAGAAATGTATATTATATCATGAGAACTTATATAATAAGTATCTTATATATAGTTGTGAGCAAGCGGGCTGTTGCTAACGCTGAGGGCGAAGCGAGGGCCTCAGTTGCTGGCCGAAGGCGCTCCTTGCCAGCAACTGCGGCCCTGCAAAATTTACGGACTTACGAAACAAAAATATGAGACGCGTTACGACCCATTACGACCTCGCAAAAAATGCCCGAAACCCGCGCACATGAAAACATGAAAAACACAATAAATACACACAACAAATACATAAAAAACTTACCTACAGCAAGGCGGGGCACCCAGGACCTCGAAAACTGAAGTTACACCTCAATCTCGAAATAAGAGGGGTCTTTTTTGTTTGTTTTTTTATTTGTATTTTTCCATTACAAAAATACAAAATTCATATGACACATAACATAGCAAACATATCATATTCTTAAAACAAAAAACAAACAAAAAAAAAACACATCCTGACATTCAATCTGACAATGTTCCAGAATACCAAAATTGTTGAAAGTTTTTAAAGAGTTAATGAGCCATTTTGGCCCTACAGAACACATATAAGTGACATAAACAAATAATTAATTTATTAATATGAGGGACAAAAGTGTAAATAAACTCCTTAAAATCCCTTGTGACTTTAAATATACCTTTCTCCTTTTTCTCCTCTTTTTCTTTTCCCTTGTATTCTATTCAAGGTTAAAAATGTTTACAATGGTTCTACCATTACATAATAACTCTTTAGTGAATTATAGATTGTATAAAAAGTGAAAAAAAGAAAAAGAAAAAAGACCCAACCATCATTAATATCCAACAATACACACAATGAATTATATAGGAATAGATCATCACCTATTAAAGAGTAACTACCATTTGTTTATTTATCCTCTTATTTAGAGAAAAGACAGTGATTCAATCAAGAATTGATGTTGAGGAATACTTATCCCAGTTTTCCCATTTCTTCTTATCTTTTATTTTACTTCTCTGGGAATTACAGGAAAAGTCTTCCTCAATTTGTCTATGTCTTTTTAATATAATTATGATCTCATTCATTGAGGGAATAATTCCTTCTTTCCATTTCAAAGCTATCAGCCATTTCGCAACTAATAACAAGTTTAATACCACTGCTTTTGTGCTTTTATCCCAATTAGATGGAAATATATTAAATAAGATCAGCACAGGGGAAGAAATAATAGTCTCCTTACAGATGACTGATAACTTCTGGATACATATATCCCACAATTCTTGGATCGAGGGGCAAAACCACCACATATGTGAGTGTGTACCTTCTTGGCCACATTTCCTCCAACATAACCTATTTTGTTCTTGTGAAATCTTAGATATTTTCACTGGATCATAATACCATCTTTGATACAATTTAAAATGTACTTCTCTAAGTGAAACACTTATTAAATTCTTATGAATAAATTGTAGCGTGTTAAACCAAACAATAGGTTGATATTCAAAACCTAATTCCTCTTCCCATTTGGTCATTGGTAAGGTTTTCACAGACAGGTTTGAGCTATATAGAATTCCTCTGATACCAGTAATATTAATTTTGGCTGTATTTATTACTATCTTTTCCTCAAAGAGGGTAGGCTCTCTAATAGGAACTAAATTACACAGTAATTTTCTTATTTGTAGTTTCAATGAATTATACTGTAACCAACATTTCACTGGTACCCCTCTTTCTCTCCTTAGGTTATCAAAAGGGACAAAATCTTTGTTCCTATATATATCCTTTAAACTATTTAAATTCCATTGAGCCCAATTAACATTATCACCATAATTCAAATTCATCTGAAACATTGTCAAAGGAATCATTGGTGATGGAAACGTAGCTAACTTGTATTTCCTATTTATATTATACCAACTCTTAAGGCAAAATTTAGACACAGGTAAAATATTACTTATTTTTTTCATATTCACTGATTTACTTCAGAAAATATCTCCCACATTTTCCTGTGACATTTTTATACTTTCTATCTGGTAGAATTTCAGCTCCGACTTATCATTAGTCAAGTTCATAGTATGAAATAATGCAGTGGCATGATAGTATTGTTCAAGATTTGGGGTTCCAAGACCCCCTTCCTTATATCTCCTATTTAGAATTGTATTTTGAACCCTAAAATTTGCTACTTTATGAATATATTTATCTATAATAACTTGAAATCTCTTTAAAAGTTCTTTTGGGATTTTCATAGGAATACATCTAAAGAGATATAACACTTTGGGCAAGATAAACATTTTATTTGCAGCTATTCTACCCATCCATGATAAGTTAAACTTACGCCAATACTCTAATAGAGCTTTTATATCAATAAATATTGAGTTACAGTTATTTCTAATTATCTTATGCCAACAAGATGAAAATTCAATACCAAGATGTGTAAAATAGCTCGTTGACCAATCAAAGTCAAACTTTCCTTTGAGCTGAGCTTTTGTTATACCATCAATGTTAATCATCAGTACCTCAGTCTTACTTTGATTAATCTTATAATAGGAGATAAGGCCATATTCTTGAATTACCTTCATTAGGTATTCTACCGAGTTTAGAGGTTCTGCTGTTTTAATAATTATATAATCTGCAAATAGAGTTATTTTTTAATTTACTTTTCCTATTGCAACACCCTTAATATTACTTTCACTTCTTATTCTTTCTGCTAATGGTTCTATGGCTAAAGCAAAAATAATTGGGGATAAAGGACAACCTTGTCTAGTACCATTGCGGATACAAAAACTATCCGTTTCAAGCCCAGCTCCGCTTATAAAAGCACAATTGTTGGAATATAATGGCATAATACTCCTAATCGCTTTATCATTAATACCAAAAAATGTTAACGTCATTACTAGGAAGTCCCAATTCAAACGATCAAAAGCCTTTTCCGCGTCAATTGCTAGAGCAGGGGTCTTTTTTAACTTACAGTAATCCAAGATATCAAAAAATGTACTACTATTTTAAAATTACTTAGCCTTTTTGCTATTATCCCTGCATAAAGTTTAATATCAATATTTAAGAGAGATATTGGTCTATAATTAAAACATTTATTTTCTGATTTCCCCTCTTTATGGATGGTTACATTTACAGCTTGAAGAGATTCAGCAGGGACAGAGCCAGATAATCTGATTTCATTAAAACTATCCTTCAAATATGGACTCAATATCTTAATATAGTTTTGGAAAAAGGAACCCAATAGCCCATCTGGACCTGGAGACTTATTTGGCTTAAGTGCTCTAATGATCTCTTCCTCTAATTTCTCGGACTTTACCTCAGAGATTTGAGGCAGCTGTATGGAGTCCAAAAATTCCGATATTAATTCTTTAGTAGGTTTAGTTACTTCCCCATTTGCCTCTAGATCATATAGATCTTTATAATAATCTAAAAAATGCTTCTGATCTGTTCAGGAAGCCTATGAGCTTTCCCCTTCTTGTCAAGCATCTCTGAAATGATCTTAGGTCTACTATTGTATCTAAACTGATTAGCAAATAGACTATTGGCCTTGTTAGCAAAATGATAATATTTTTGCTGCGTTCTCCATATATTCTTATCAATTTGTATTTGATGAATCTCTCTTATTAATTTCTGAATACTCAAAATTTCTGACCCCAGTTCTTTATTAGGATCTAACTTATTGATGGTATTGGCCTTATTTAATTGAATATATATATAATACCTTCTATTTCACCAATATCCCCTTGATAAACATTCACCAGCCACATCAATATCCAAAAATTATTCTTGTTCAAAGACAAAAGTGAGTAAAGCAGTTAATCAAATATAGCTGAAAGATATCAGTGTTGGACTCCCATAGGCTTGTAGTTATTTATACTTGGCTCATGGACCTTTAAAACAAGGAATATATATTTATCTATAATAACTTGAAATCTCTTTAAAAGTTCTTTTGGGATTTTCATAGGAATACATCTAAAGAGATATAACACTTTGGGCAAGATAAACATTTTATTTGCAGCTATTCTACCCATCCATGATAAGTTAAACTTACGCCAATACTCTAATAGAGCTTTTATATCAATAAATATTGAGTTACAGTTATTTCTAATTATCTTATGCCAACAAGATGAAAATTCAATACCAAGATGTGTAAAATAGCTCGTTGACCAATCAAAGTCAAACTTTCCTTTGAGCTGAGCTTTTGTTATACCATCAATGTTAATCATCAGTACCTCAGTCTTACTTTGATTAATCTTATAATAGGAGATAAGGCCATATTCTTGAATTACCTTCATTAGGTATTCTACCGAGTTTAGAGGTTCTGCTGTTTTAATAATTATATAATCTGCAAATAGAGTTATTTTTTAATTTACTTTTCCTATTGCAACACCCTTAATATTACTTTCACTTCTTATTCTTTCTGCTAATGGTTCTATGGCTAAAGCAAAAATAATTGGGGATAAAGGACAACCTTGTCTAGTACCATTGCGGATACAAAAACTATCCGTTTCAAGCCCAGCTCCGCTTATAAAAGCACAATTGTTGGAATATAATGGCATAATACTCCTAATCGCTTTATCATTAATACCAAAAAATGTTAACGTCATTACTAGGAAGTCCCAATTCAAACGATCAAAAGCCTTTTCCGCATCAATTGCTAGAGCAGGGGTCTTTTTTAACTTACAGTAATCCAAGATATCAAAAAATGTACTACTATTTTAAAATTACTTAGCCTTTTTGCTATTATCCCTGCATAAAGTTTAATATCAATATTTAAGAGAGATATTGGTCTATAATTAAAACATTTATTTTCTGATTTCCCCTCTTTATGGATGGTTACATTTACAGCTTGAAGAGATTCAGCAGGGACAGAGCCAGATAATCTGATTTCATTAAAACTATCCTTCAAATATGGACTCAATATCTTAATATAGTTTTGGAAAAAGGAACCCGATAGCCCATCTGGACCTGGAGACTTATTTGGCTTAAGTGCTCTAATGATCTCTTCCTCTAATTTCTCGGACTTTACCTCAGAGATTTGAGGCAGCTGTATGGAGTCCAAAAATTCCGATATTAATTCTTTAGTAGGTTTAGTTACTTCCCCATTTGCCTCTAGATCATATAGATCTTTATAATAATCTAAAAAATGCTTCTGATCTGTTCAGGAAGCCTATGAGCTTTCCCCTTCTTGTCAAGCATCTCTGAAATGATCTTAGGTCTACTATTGTATCTAAACTGATTAGCAAATAGACTATTGGCCTTGTTAGCAAAATGATAATATTTTTGCTGCGTTCTCCATATATTCTTATCAATTTGTATTTGATGAATCTCTCTTATTAATTTCTGAATACTCAAAATTTCTGACCCCAGTTCTTTATTAGGATCTAACTTATTGATGGTATTGGCCTTATTTAATTGAATATATAGGTCTCTAAGGGATTTATCTCTTTCTCTTTTTTCTTTAATGTTAATGCAATCAAATCACCCCTTAGGGAGGCCTTCAAAGAGTTCCAGAATGTAACTTTAGAAGTAATTGAGTCCTTATTACATTTTATATATTCTTCCATGGATTTCAAAATTCCATGGATTCCCTGTCTTTGCTGGATTTCAATAATGAATGTTCTATTCTAAATCTTTTGGATCTTATTTTGTTCCATGGCTTATTAATATACATAGTAACATTGGCATGGTCTGAGTCTCCAATACTTCCAATATCAACTCTTACAACTTTATTTATAACCTCTTCATCTACCAGACAATAGTCTATTCTTGTATAGGTCACATGTCAACAAGAATAAAAAGTGTAATCTATTTCTCCAGGATGAAACGTCCGCCATGCATCATACAATTTGTATCTTGTCAACGTGTCCTGAAATCTACGTGAAACTCCTATATTTTCTTTATTTTGGATTACTATTTTATCTGTTTTCCTATCTATTCCCACCTCCAACACCATATTCATATCTCCGACAACTATTAATATTCCCTTTCTTAACCTAATTATCTTTTTTAGCATTTTATTTAGAAAGCCATTTTGATTATGGTTAGGAGCATACAAATTAGCTATGGTATAATAAACATCATTAATTAATCCAGCCCATATAGAATATCTCCCTTCTGGGTCTGTTTGTGTAAACGATTCACTCATACGATTGCTTTTACGCATTAGAATAGCAGTACCTCTGGACTTTGACTTATAATTAGAAATTGCACAAATATCATACAGGGGATTTAAGGGAATTGTTTTACTACCTACCCAATGAGTCTCTTGTACACAGATAATATCTGCCTTCTCTACTTGAAAAAACTTTAAAATGATTTTCCTCTTATAGGGTGTATTCAACCCTCTTACATTATAGGTAATATTATAAGGTTATATACCTCTGGGTAGCCTTGGATATCAAAAAAGTACTCCTACAATATTTTGAAATCCTGGAACAGTTAAAACATAAAAAGTACAACAATACATACCAAAAAAAACATACATAAAAACAACAGCAGTCATACATATTCCCCCTTGACAGAAAAATACTTTTCCAATTTGTCATTGTTGGCTTAGGTAGTGGACCGCAAGAGGGCTGCTGGCCACACCCACCAGAGCTACACCTTTTCCATCATGCAACACTGCTTTTACCTTTTATAATAGTTCAAATATTCAGCAGGACCTTATAAAAGACCATCATAGGTATATATTATGTTAAGACGAAAAATTATTACTAATCTTTTATTTATCCCACCTATCTGTCCTTATCATAATTTAGAAACTTCGACTATCTTTCGTCTCTCAGACTTTTGCCACTCTTCCTTTGATTTCTCTCGTATTATCTCTGAAAAGGCCTCATCATGTTGAATATTTTGCTGTAACAGAAATCTCTTAGCCTCCGTTAGGGATTTGATAATAAAATTCTGGTCTCCTCTAGTTATGAATATTTTTACAGGATAACCCCATTTATATTCAATTTTTTCTTCCCTTAAGATCTTAGTAAAATCCCTAAACTCTCTCCTTTTTTGCAAAGTTTCAAAGGGAAGATCTAAGAAGATTTGGATTTTATCATACAGTGCTGACAGCTTTTTTAATTGTTTACTTGTAATTAATATTTTTTGTTTGTAAGAGTAAGACTGCAGTCTAACTAAAGTATCCCTCTGCACTTCCCTCGTTAGATTAGGTGCCAATGGTAATCTATACAACATTTCAATTCTATTTTCCCCTTCCTCTGGGCTTATATCCATAGACTCAAATATTTTTAATACATATTATCTTATATCTTTGGGGCCAATAGATTCAAAGATGCCTCTTACTCTTAGATTATTCCTTTGTGACATTTCTTCAATTCTATTTTGGCTAGATTTTACATTTTTCACCTCAACTTCCAGTTTTTTAACTTGCACTTTTAATTTTTGATTTTCTTTCCAAATCTCCTCATGTCTTTTCTCGACAAGTGTACATCTCTCTACGATAGCCGCCATTGTTTTGGCATTATTAGTTAACTCTATAGCAATTTGATTTTGAAGAGAACACTGAAAGTCACTTAATATATTTTTTAATAAAGATACTGTCAAAATTTCCTTGTCTAATTGTTTAGGGGAATTCGACTCTTCTACCAAAGATGAGTTGTCTGAATTTGATGAATTATAGGTAGATAAATCCTCCGCAAGGGATAGTTGCAGGAGCGTATTAACCTTATCAATTTTCCCTCCTTTACCTCTATGTAAGGGAGTCACAGAAGGTCTTGTAGACATTTTTTTCCCCTTTCTCTATTCTTTTCTTTTAAAGTCATTTGAGACATCTCTTTTCATTTAACCACCAGCACAATTCTATTTATGATTTTAAAAATACTTTTTTCCCCAGCTACTCGTAATAAATATTTTCACATTTACCTTATATCCAGGATGCAACCTGGCCCCACACAATGCAGGATATCCTTTACCTCTTTTTACATCAATATCAAGTATCAACCTTATATTATGGAAAAGGTAAAAAAAGAGATTATGTAAATGTCATACCATTACATCAATATAGCTGGTCTCTTTTAATATTTCCATTTAGATTTCCAGAACCAATATTTTTTAAATTCCTAAATATATAATCATCTCCCTTTAAGCAATGGACCTAGTGTGCCCAATATCATAATCTAGTAATACCTTCTATTTCACCAATATCCCCTTGATAAACATTCACCAGCCACATCAATATCCAAAAATTATTCTTGTTCAAAGACAAAAGTGAGTAAAGCAGTTAATCAAATATAGCTGAAAGATATCAGTGTTGGACTCCCATAGGCTTGTAGTTATTTATACTTGGCTCATGGACCTTTAAAACAAGGAAAAGCTTTTTATATATAGAAGACCAATTAGTTAACGAATGTAGTCCTCCAATTGACGCTTTATACATGGATATTCTTGATATTTAAGATGTTTCTTCACCTCAGCATCTGCGATGACAATTCAGTATATATTATCTGTGTGATCCACCTCAATGTATAATCGCTGGAATGTCCAACTCAGCATATCTGGTATCCGCCTTAGCATATATTCTCAGCGGTATCCGCTTCAGCTTGTAAACTCTGTGATATCTATCTCTGCATATAATCTCTGCGTTATTACACCTCAATGTGAAATCTCTGAAATGACCACCACAGTATATCTTGTATCCGCCTCAGCATACAATGTCAGCGGTATCCGCCTCACTTTATAATCTCTGTGATGTCTGTTTCAGCATATAATCTCTGTGGTATCTTGGCTCAATATGAGGTCTCTAGAATGACCTCCCCAGAATATCTTGTATCCGCCTCAGCATATAATATCAGCGGTATCCGCCTCAATTTGTAATCTCTGTGATATCTGTCTCAGCATGTAATCTCTGTGGTATCTTGGCTCAATATGAGGTCTCTGGAATGACCACCCCAGAATATCTTGTATACGCCTCAGCATATAATGTCAGCGGTGTCCTCCTCAGCTTGTAATCTCTGTGATTTCTGTCTCAGCATGTAATCTCTATGAAATCATGCCTCAAATATGAGATCTCTGAAATGTCCACCACGGTATATTTTATATCTCTATAAACTTGTAAATTCTGTGGTCAGCATATAATGTCAGCGGTATCCGCCTCAGTTTATAATCTCTGTGAGCTTGTAAACTCGGTGGTATCTATCTCAGCATATAATCTCTGTGTTATCTCACCTCAATGTAAAATCTCTGAAATGACCACCACAGTATATCTTGTATCCGCCTCAGCATATAATGTCAGCGGTATCCGCCTCAGTTTATAATCTCTGTGATGACTGTCTCTGTATTTAATCTCTGTAATATCTTGACTCAATATGAGGTCTCTGGAATGACCACCCCAGAATATCTTGTATCCGACTCAGCATATAAATGTCAGCGGTATCCGTCTAAGCTTGTAATCTCTGTGATGACTGACTCAGCATGTAATCTCTATGGAATCATGCCTCAAAATGTGAGATCTCTGGAATGGTGACTGTCTGAGGTGTCTGTCTCCACATGTGATCTCTATAATATTTCATGTGAGATCTCTGGAGAACCCACCTCAATATATCTGGTATCTCAACATATGGTCTCAGCGGTATCGGCCTCAGCTTGTCATCTCTGTAGTGTCTGCCTCAGGATATGACCTCCACAGTATTCTTCTCCGCTTATAATACCTGGGGTATCTGTTTTAATTGTATCTCTCTCATCAGTAATGACCCCTGCTGCATTATATCTGTCTCTGATTCTGGTCTCTATATTATCCGTTTCAGCGTGTGCTCTGTGCGGTGTCTGCTTCAAGAAAAAATGTTTGCAGTGTCCGTCTTAGCAGCACAATAACTGCCTCAACAAGTGGGGTCTATTTAGCCTCTGTATCACCTTATGGTGTCCGCCTCAGTGTACAGACTCCACTCACAGTGCACACCCATCAATGTGTATTGCCTTATACGCTCAGAGGGATCTTCATTGTCTGTGGTCTTCGACTATGGCGTCTGACTCAGCGTGTACTCTCACTCTGCATGTAGTCTCGCGATTGTTCCAGCGAGAGCGGTGTGCTCCGGAAAGGGCACCAACACGCCTACAGACTAGCTCTGGGTGGAGCTAACATCCGAAATAAAAGAGTTTAGACACCCGAAAATCCCCTAAGCGAGAGAAAAAATGTCCGCCAAAAAAAACGAAAATGAGGCTCAGCACTCTAAAGATGCCAAACACCTACGGATTTTCCGAAAAAGACGAAAACAAGGAAGCAACCCGCGCGACAAGAAAAACATTAGAAACACAATAAATACACACAACAAAAACATAAAAAGCTTACCCACAGCAAGGGGGGGGGGGGCACCCAGGACCTCTGCAAGTGAAGTTACACCTCGATTTAAGTCCAAATTTCGGAGTTTAGACACCCGAAAATCACCTAAGCAAGAGAGAAAATGGCCACCGAACAAAACGAAAAAGAGGCTAAAGTACCCTAAACACGCAAAACACCACCAAACACCTACGGATTTTCCGAAAAAGACGGACGACATCCGAAAACAAGGACGCAAAATCAGCCGCATACCACACATTAGGCGCCATTTTAGAACACTAACTTAAACAATCCGGAAGTACACAGCTTCCCTAACGGATTTGCCTCGCGCACGCACACTATTACACTACACACTGCACACATTCATGACACTTACACAGCAGCTCCACAGCACTGATGCTGCAGCAACATGAAAACAGATTGCCAGCTCTTCAACACAATGCTTCCTGCATATATTACTTCACAATAGGTAAAGTATATTAATTTCTTATTTTATTAATTATTCATTGCCATACCAAAAAAAAACACCAACGCTGCTCATAGCACACAAAGAAGCAAGAGCCGAAGGCGCTCAGCGCGAGGCTCGCAATGAGCGCCGAAGGATCTTAAAACACCAACAAAATAAATTTGGCACACAAACAACATTACCTGCCTTATCTTATTGCCGTCATTTTTTGACGGGCAAGTCGCTAGTTGAAAATAAAGAACACCAAGCCCAGTACAAATACTTAATTTAGTTGATTGAAACATTTGATATAACAAGAAGTCCCAGCATAATTTACAGTAAAAATATCAACTACTAAGTCTGTGAAGCAGATACAGAAGTCAGGTCTTTATATTCCATCTATCCACTGAGCAGTAAATAAACTGTTCAGTTGTACAGATAAATACCCATTCAATTTTACAGTAGTTGCTATATGAATGAAGTGGAAATGTTGAGACAAAAATTCCTTTAATCATACCAATATTGTACTTTACTTCTGTAAAATTATAACCAAGCCTAAAAACATCTTATCACTTTGTTTTTATTACATCCCACAAAAGCAAGTACACCCCTTATATTTTTATTATATGCATGATCTCCTCCCTTCGGAGACTGGGCAGCAGGGCAGTATTGCAATATGATAATGACCCCAAACACACCTCCAAGAAGACCACTGCCTTGCTAAAGAAGCTGAAGGTAAAGGTGATGGACTGGCCAAGCATCTCTCCAGACCTAAATCCTATTGAGCATCTGTGGGGCATCCTCAAACGGAAGGTGAGGGAGTGCAAGGTCTCTAATATCCACCAGCTCTGTGATGTCATTATGGAGTGGAAGAGGACTCCAGTGGCAACTTGAGAAGATCTGTTGAACTCCATGCCCATGAGGGTTAAGGCAGTGCTGGAAAATAATGGTGGCCACACAAAATATTGACACTTTGGGCCCAAGTTGGACATTTCAATTTAGGGGTTTACTCACTTTTGTTGGCAACGGTTTAGACATTGATGGCTGTGTGTTGAGTTATTTTGAGGGGACAGCACATTTACACTGTTATACAGGCTGTACACCTACTACTTTACATTGTAGCAGAGTGTCATTTCTTCAGTGTCACATGAAAATATATAATAAAATATTTACAAAAATGTGAGAGGTGTACTCACTTTTGTGAGATACTGTACATAACTACTTACATACACACTGTAGCAGCATTAAGATATAAACTTAGGAAACCTTCAGATCTGCTAGAAGTCAGTAGAATCTCCTTATCTACCTTGGGCCCCAGATTATGATAGTTAGTGCTAAATCTATCTGCCACGTACATAGATACCCACTCTCTGATTTAAGACATTCCTGTTTACCCAAACATTTCATTAACACACAACCCTTAAACCCTCCTTCCCACCACTCATTATAAATGTTGTTTTTTTCTTCTCTTTCTTTCTTTGTTGTAAGGCATTTTAGAAGAAAATTGCTACATAAACATTTTATTATTTAATGCTGCCAAGTCCTATGATTCAGCGGCTCCACACTTTACTCTCTCTCTCTCATATATATATATTTATCTCTCTCTCATATATATATATATATATATATATATATATATATATATATATATATATTTCTCTCATATCTATTTTTCTATAATACAATAAACAGCACTCCAACAATGTATACATTATAACTTATGTATTAACTCTTTGAGCCCCTATCATATACTCAGGATACCCAAGATGTTTTGCTGTATACGGTGCAGTTTGAAGGTGTGTGAAAGTTATGGGTTAAAGTAGACTAAGTGGGAGAATAAGAAGATTTTACTTCCAGATCAAGATACAGTTCTCTGATATCTTGAAAATATAATTCACCTTATTATTATAGACAAACAGCTATTATTTATACATATTTACACCATAATAAAATGTAACCATTATTAGTACTTCTTTTAAAAATGTTTTCCTTTTTCCAATAATAAAATATGGCAATTAAAAACGTGTTGAGCCTTATTTGTGAATTATCAGAGATATTAATCTCTATTGAGTATTTAATATACTAATAATTGTCTTAATTGTTTTTGACTGGGTGCCGAGTAATTTAAGCAGTATTACCCTCTATTTGTTCATCTTGATTCAGAAATATATGGTTTTTACTGACTTACAAAATGGTTGTCACTAGTATTTATAGATCCCTGTCCTGTCAGTTTCAGTGAGCAAATCCTGTAAAGACTAACATTATTCCTCTATCGTCAGAGGGTTAATGTTTTTTGAGGCTGCTTTTTCCTGAATTGCAATAAATAAGGTTCTTTGTAAATTGCTTTGTAATCAGAGCTGTGATTGCAGTCATTTTTTTTTTTCACTGCACGCTTGCTCCCTGAGAGTTGTTTTTTATACTTACTCATTTCTGAGCTGTCTCGTAGCAGAAAACTTGCTGAACTATTTGTACATCAACCTGGGACCAGCAGACTTGAGTGCCCCAAACACAGCCTCTGATAGTCATAATATGTGAGCAGCAAAGTATAGACAGTTGTGATGACAGTCGAAAGTGTTGCAAAAAACACCTCCAGCTAAATCGCTGTGAAATATCACTATGGGTTCTGCATCCATCTTAATGGCAGAATATGCCCAATGGAGAAAAAAATGCAATCACTTCAGGACAAAGAAATGCTGCCCAAAGCTTGGATTCTAGTCCACAACTTGGTACTGAACTTTACTGTTACAATAAAGGCAAAAATCAACAATGAAGCTGCTAAACAAAATAGCTTTCAGGTAAAAGGGATATGGAAGGTTTTCTGAAGTTTACTAGGTACAGTTGTGCTCAAAAGTTTGCACATCCTTGGTAAATTGGTAATATATGTACCATTTTTAAAGAAAGAAAACATGAGTGAGCAGGCAAAACACATCTTTTATTTCTTATGGGATTCATATTCAACTGTAGGTCATAACAGAATCATAAAACAAAAAATAGCAACAAAGAAAAAAAAAGTGCAATGACCCGGTTCAAGTTTGGATTCCCTTAGTTCTGAATACTGTGCATTGCCCCCTTTAGCATCAATAACAGCGTGCAGTCTTTTGTAATAGTTGTCTATGAGGCCCCAAATTCTTGCAGGTGGTATAGCTGCCCATTCATCTTGGCAAAATGCATAAAAGACTTTGGTCATTTTGCATGAACAACACGTTTGATATCTGCCCAGAGTGGCTTGATGATATTAAGGACAGGAGACTGTGATGGTCACTCCATAACCTACACCATTTTCTGCTGTAACCACTGTAGGGTTAACTTGGCCTTGTGCTCAGGGTCATTGTCATGTTGGAAAGCCCAAGAGTGTCCCATGCGTAGCCTTCATGCAGAAGAATGCAAATTGTCTGCCAGTAATTTCTGATAACTTGCTGCATTGATCTTGCCATCAATTTTCACAAGTTTCCCTGTGCCTCTCGAGCTCACCCCCTACCCAAAAAAAACAAAAAACATCAGTGATCCACCACGATGCTTCACAGTGGGGATGGTATTATTTTCACTATAGGCCTTGTTGACCCATCTCCAATCATAGCACTTATGGTTGTGACCATAAAGCTCTATTTTGGTCTTGTCACTCCAAATAACAGTGTGCCAGAAGCTGTGTTGGGTATATTGTAACCAGGATTTTATGTGGCATTAGCGCAGTAAAGGATTCTTTCTGGGAACTCGACCATGCAGCTCAAGAATCGTCGTGTTGTGCTCCTTGAAACAACCACACCATCTTTTTCCAGAGCAGCCAGCATTTCTCCTGAGGTTACCTGTGTTTTTTTCTTTGTATTCCGTACAATTCTTCTGGCAGTTGTGGCTGAAATATTTCTTTCTCTACCTGATCTTTGCTTATTATCAAGAGATCCCTGCATTTTCCTCTTCTTAATAAGTAATTGAACAGTACTGATTGGCATTTTCAAAGCTTTGGATATCGTTTTATATCCTTTTCCATTTTTATGAAGTTCCACTACCTTCTTATGCAGGTCTTTTGATAGTTCTTTTCTGCTCCCCATGGCTCACTATCTAGGCTGTTCAGTGCATCCACGTGAGAGGTAACAAACTCATTGACCATTTATACACAGATACTAATTGCAATTTAAAAAGCCACAGGTGTAGGAAATTAACCTTTGATTACCATTACTGCTGAGTAAATCCTACCAAGCTTTGTTAGTCCCCCATCCTTAAAACGTTGTGAGAAAACTGCTACAGGTCACTGCTACCAAAAATCGCAAGGGACAAATTGTCATTGAGTTTTGCACTGAAAATAAGTTCCTAGTTACTCCCCGACAGTCTGACACCCAAACCCCATGCTAATAAAATTTTATGGATCACTTGCAAATCAGGGCAGTGGCATAACTTTGAAAAGCAGAAGAAAGATATATGGGTACCAAAGACCACTCACAAGTGCTTTTAAAACCTTTGCGGAGTCTCCCAGAAGCGTTTAAAGTGAGGGTATAGCACAAAAATTATTTGACACGTAACAATCTGATATTAAAATATGTGTAATTAAAAATATGATATGTTGGTTTTAAACCCATTTTATGATACAAAATACAGAGTAACAAACAACCCAGTACACGTCACAAAACTACATTGCCTATGAACAAACACTTTAATGCATTGTCTATAAATATATCATATTTTAACACAAAACAAACATCTTTATTGAATCTATCAATACAATAGTCACATATTTTTTATATCATTAAGTATTAATAAATAAAACAATATTTATTATAAATATATGTTTCATTGCTGTAGCCAGTTTCGGCACTTGTTTCTGCACTTCCCACTCATTCATGTTCACATTTCCTATTGTCTCCTATGGCCGTCTCATCTGTACATCTTGGTTTTGCTACTCCCTGCACAGATATCTGTTGCGGCTACGGAGCAGGATTTACGGCTGTGAGCCGAGTGCTCTAATCTGGGATTTGAATTAGTGTGAAACTTATGGAAAAAAAGCTCCTGCTGCCTTTTTACTGCATTCCCCTAAATTAGAGCACCAGATTAGCATAAGGCAGCATTTCTCTAATAACAACAAACTATTCAATTACAGGGCACCTTGGCTACATATGTGTTTTAATGTCTGCTAATATAGACTGAACTAAGCTACAATATTTTGTATTCTTAGACAGTATTTAGTCTATGATTGACAGGAGGAGGATACACTTGAGGAAGGAGGAGTGCAGGTCTCCAGCATTTAGTACTGGAGAATTTGACACAAAAGTGACTGTCATGAATCAGCCAGTGGCCATATTGGATTTGGCATGAACTGTGCCGGTGGCCATTTTGTGACTGGCACAGCCATCCTGTGACTGGCAGCAGTGGTCACAATGGGAGCCATATTGGGACTGGCAGCAGAGGCCACACCCAGTGGCCATATTGTGTTTGGACAAAGTTCATGGCTCAGGTGGCAGCCATATTGGGACTTGCAGTATTGGTCACACCCAGGGGCCATCTTATCATGAGCTGTTATCTTCCACATGCTGTGGAAGAAAAGGTTTGGGGCCCACTTGTTATTGTTATATTATGTTATTTAGGGGATGAAAACTGTTGGTAGGCCATGTAAGAGAGGTGTCACCTAGCATAATAAAGTATAGTTACGCATAAAGCGGTTCTAGGTTAGGTGCACCTTTACGCATTGCCTCAACCAGGGGTTCACGGGATGTTACATGTTCTATTGTATTATATTGTATTGAATTGTAGAGTGGCATGGCTGGTGAGTGATGGGAACATATATGAAAATGAGTAAGGAATGTTTCTTAGGCTAAATACCATCCCTCATGTGTGAGCAATAAGCCAGGAGCTTGCCCATATGGCCCTGAAGGTAAACACTTGAAATGATAGTAGTCAGGAACAATAGGGTCCCTTACAGACACTGAGGCACCATAACCCCAGGGGGTCTACAGGGATTCCCACTCAAAGAATCAGAGGACAGGGAGATGTCTCTCTCTTGGGAGCTAGAGCCAAATGAAATAGTTAGCCCCACCTAGTGGGTGGACCTGGGGAGGAGTCTCATGGTTCCCACGTAGGGACCCTGCATGATTGGCCAGAGGACATTGGGGCTGGCTAAGGATAGCCACTCCCCCGATCCTTGAGTGCTGTGTTTAAATATGTTGTTCCAAAATAAAACGTTGTTCATAATTTTCATCAAGACGTGGCGTGTAGATGTATTATTTACCTGGGGACATATGCTTGCAGTAAGATTCGTCAGACTTACTGTCAATATTGCTCAGTCTAACCCAAGGCTGAGACATGATGTTCCTGTAATCAAAGCTACCTAGGTCCAGAGTCACCCAAATCCGGTCAACAGACCCCAGCCAGAGAGTGGGTCGTGATAGTGACCACTTACCTTTAACTGTTTTTGAAAAGGAACAAAAAACTCTAGCTTCCATTTGTTTGCCACAGTTATCATTTGTTTAAAGTATTGATTTGTATTTATAAAATAGCTAAAATAAATTTACCACTGTTTAATTTGGTACCATTTCAAGCTGTCTAGGTTGTCAATATGGTTGAACTGGCACCGAAGTGGAGGCACAGGGTCCTTTGCATGCAAGGTATAAAGATAAAGAGATCTGTACACACTGATAGTATGGAAGAAATTATTTTGAGGACATCTTTTTAGATGTTTTTCTATAACACAGGATACACTATAACATTTAAATACGTATGTGATAGTTGAAGCTAGAAAGGTTAATCAATCCAATTAATATATTCCAACTCTGGTCCCAGGAATAGCACCATCCTGAGTCTGTAAAAAGAAAACCAATACGTCTTTCTGTGGGCTCAATTACAGTCAAATATGTGGTTTTGTCCAACCCAGGTTGCACAGACAATAAAGACCATTGTGCACACAGTACCCTGGTGTATTCTTCTGCCAATCCAAGATGTAAATTGGACATTTGAATTATGATGTCCTCACATTTTCATATCCCTCATTTATTAACGTGTCAATATGAAATATGGCATTTTTCTTAATACCATGTCCCGAGACAAAGTACAAGTGCATTTGAGATTGGTGAAGCTGGTGGTAACTTAACCCCTTTTTCTAGAAAACAACCCTACTACTCCTTGGAAATAAATACATTTAGCATTGTTGTAGTTTTGTTACTGTACACCCAACAAGAGACAAAACAGCTGCAGCAAAATTAATTTGGAGGTTTCCCTAAAGAGGCAGTCATTGTGAGTGTTTTTTTTAATGACAACTACAATTTGGGAAAAAACAATATGTTAAATCGCCTTTATAGAACCTGGAAATGTATAATTTTTCCCAACTACTTTGAACAGTGATTCAGCCAGATGTATGTCCAGATCATACATTATTTGTATTTGTTGAACTGAAAAGGATCTCCTAAAATGCTTACTTTGATTTTAAAAGTAAGTTTTTATTTAATATGTTTGGGTTAATGTATACAATGTATGTAGTTTACTGGTTGTCTATTTGTATTTACTATTAGGCTGAAAAAAATAAACTTTCCATTGCCCTTTAAATCACCACTGCGGGACTGATTTCTATACCATACAAAATTCATTGCAATTATGCGCTCAATTGAAAAATAGTGTTGGAAATAAAAAACCTATATTAGCAAAGTAATTGTAAGACTGGGGGCTATCACATTACATCCAATACATCTGCACAGCTGGTCTTATAAAGTGAAGAGTATTCTCATTTTTCATCTGATCTCTAAAAGATTTCATGTTTATCATCGATGGACGACAGAAGCAGGAAACTGGTGGTGTAATTAGCTCTTCGATTACGTGGTTTAAATCCAGGAGAAATAGTAAAACATTAAAATGTAAATACAATCAACTGTAATTCATCCACATTAATATTTTAATGGCCTGAAATGTACAATGTTAATCCTGCCAGCTGTTTCCTTTTGCCAAGAGAAGTTGATGAGGAAAGAAACTAAGGTGAAGAAAGAATCATAAGGCTGAAGGTCCTGCTCAGCAGTGACCATTTAGAAACCTTAAATCCACAACTTTTAAATTACATGTGCATCAATTACAATCTTTAGGTCCCACACCATTTATTTACACATCCACCAATAACTACAAAGAACTACAGTATCTCACCAAAGTGAGTACACCCCTGACATTTTTGTAAATATTTTATTATATCTTTTCATGTGACAACACTGAAGAAATGACACTCTGCTACAATGTAAAGTAGTAAGTGTAGAGCCTGTATAACACTGTAAAGTTGCTGTCTCCTCAAAATAATTAAAACAACACAGCCATTAATGTCTAAACCGCTGGCAACAAAAGTGAGTACACCCCCTAAGTGGAAATGTCCAAATTGGGCCCAAAGTGTCAATATTTTGTGTGTGGATACCATTATTTTCTAGCACTGCTTTAACCATCATGGGCAATGAGTTCACCAGAGCTTCATAGGTTGCCACTGGAGTCCTCTTCCATTCCTCCATAATGATATCACAGAGCTGGTGGATGTTAGAGACCTTTGCTCCCCCACCTTCCATTTGAGGATGCCCAACTGATGCTCAATAGGGTTTAGGTCTGTTGACATGCTTGGCCAGTCCATCACCTTTAACTTGAGCTTCTTTAGCAAGGCAGTGGTTGTCTTGGAGGCTTGTTTGGGGTCTTTATGTTGGAATACAGCCCTGTGGCCCAGTCCCCAAAGGGAGGGAATCATGCTCAGCTTCAGTATGTCACAGTACATGTTGGCATTCATGGTTCCTCCAATGAACTGTAGCTCCCCAGTGCCAGCAGCACTTATGCAGGCCCAGACCAAACATATATACACATATGTCTATATGTGTATATATGTTTTCTATAAATATGTTGTGTTGATTCCCCCTATACGTATTTACCTGCTGATGTCAGATGCTGCCTCCACTCTCTCTACATCACTGTTTACATTCAGACTGAGAATTTAATCTCATATCAGTGTTTTTGTGCCTTATCCGTTTATCTGTAATTTAGGGATTATTTCAAATACCTTTCCTCAGTATAGATGTATACTTTTGGTGGTGGGAGTGTCATGGTCTGAGTCTGCACGAGTGCTACAGGCACTGGGGAGCTACAGTTCATTGAGGGAACTATGACTGACAATATGTACTGTGACATACAGAAGCAGAGCACGATGCCCTCCCGACTAGGCCGCAGGACAGTATTCCAACACGATAACGACCCCAAACACAACTCCAAGACGACCACTGCCTTGCTAAAGAAGCTGAAGGTAAAGGTAATGGACTGGCCAAGCATGTCACCAGGGAAGGTGGGGAAGTGCAAGGTCTCTAACATCCACCAGCTCTGTGATGTCATCACGGAGGAGTGGAAGAGGACTCCAGTGGCAACCTGTGAAGCTCTGGTGAACTCCATGCCCATGAGGGTTAAGGCAGTGCTGGAAAATAATGGTGGCCACACAAAATATTGACACTTTGGGCCCAATTTGGACAATTCCACTTAGGGGTGTACTCACTTTTGTTGCCAATGGTTTAGATATTAATGGCTGTGTGTTATACAGGCTGTACACTTACTACTTTAGATTGTAGCAGAAAGTATTTCTTCAGTGTTGTCACATGAAAATATATAATAAAATATTTTTAAAAATGTGAGGGGTGTACTCACTTTTTTGAGATACTTTTTATAAGCACTTTGTTTAACTCAAAAGTGCCTGTTGCAAGTAAATTGCTTTGTAACCAGTGTCGTTATTGCAGTTATCTTTTTTTTTTTTTCAACTGTACACTTGTTCTTTATACTTGCTCAGTGCGGAGCCATCGTGTAGCAGAAAACTTGCCGAACCATTTGCATAACAACCTAGGACCAGCTGGCCTGAATGTCACCGCTAGCACAGCCCTATTATTGTTGTTTAATTTGCTCAGACCCTTTGTGACCTTGTGGACCGCAGCACTGAAGGCACACTTGTCAACAACTGCCCCTCTGAGCTCCATCAAGTTCATGCTCATTGCTTCAAACAGCCTCTGATAGCCATGTGAGTGTCACAGAATAGCAGTTGCTATGACATGGTATAGAGTGTTCGGGAGGACACCTGCAGGTCCCAGCGTGATGGTGCTGCAGCCAAACTCCAACAGAGTCATAAACATAAACAGAAAGTAGCTGAAGGTCAAGTCAAGTGAAATTACACAAAACAGCTGAAAGGTAACACCAATTCACTGATATACACACACAAGAGAACTAGTTGCTGCTCAAGTCCAAGAGAGTTAAACACAGACACCTTGAAAAATAAAAAGATAGGACTAGCTGAAAGCACCTTAACACAAATCAAGCACCACCTAAGCCCCTTTCCCAGAAGTGTATAAACAGATATACAAGGACTAGCTGAAGGAACAGTTACATCCCAGAGAGATGCTCATTACGGACAAGCCAACAGTCTAATACCATCCTGTGGAATTACATGAAGGATCTGATGATGTTCCCATACCACCCAATATTGTTACACACACATCATTTCCCTTACTAGATTGTGATTTATACTCAGTAAAGCCTTCACACCTTGAGCAGTTGCAATCTGATTTAAACACAAATAACTAAACAAAGGTTCCCACATAAGAGAGTTATGCTCAGCTGGTAAGGCTTGGCTGAGGGAGAGTACAACCAAGTGGAAATATATATGCACCAAGGATCGGCTAAAGTCTCATATCACCCTTGGGAGTTACAAACATCAAGGATCAGTTGATGGTCTTAACACCTAGGGGTGTTATAACCTGGGGCGTTATATACCCTTCAAGGACCAGCTAATGGTCCTGCTCCCACTGCTCCATATTGCACACTATACAGTATGTGTCAAGATATTTTATGCAGATCTACACCATTTCATCATGTCTGCCCTATTCCTCCATCCATTTCTCTCTGTAATTTTGCACACCCTATCAGCCTGCAGAGGATAATTCAGTGATTTGCAAAAAGTGCAGAGGACACACAACTATTCCCTCCAGACATCAGGTACCTATCAATAGAAACACTGCATTTGGGTATGTTTGTTTAATTCTATACTAACCTTCAAACCAAAAGTGCAAAAATACACACAGCAATGTATGAGCTCCTCCTTGCTTCTTTGTGCAGGGGAAAAACAAGACTACACATTACTTGCTTTACTGCAAAACTGAAGAAAAAAAAATGTTATAGCTGTCTGTCAGTGGTCAAAACTAATTTTCAATTGTATGCTAATTGTAGCAAGGATTTTAAGGGTTTTTAAATCTCTAAATCAACTGCTAGCAAACAAGATATTTAACAAACTCTAGGGTTTAATAATGTTTATCTTTTATTTTTTTCATGTTTTCATACACTACTGATTCTCTGATTATCGGTTGCACTCATAATCCCTAAAACTTAAATATTTTGTTTAAAAAGCCACTGCTGTAGACAATCAATAGGGTTTCTTAAGATTTATTTGGCAACTGATTAGCAAAAAATTCAGTATCATAAGAAATTTGATGTGGCTCTTAGAACTTCCTTTCAAATTTTGTAGCTTCCAGCAGAGGTTCCTCTCTGCCCTCAGTATTAGGTGTTCAAAGGTGTGAAAAGAAGCAATTTTATTTTTTATGATCGGTTTGTTTGCCTATATTGGACGCTACAGTTAAAAAGGCAGATTATCAGCTCAATAAAATTCCCCTAAAATGTAAAACCGTAGCCCGTAACGTAGCACACAAGACTTACAGCTATTAAATTTGCCTCTTAAAGCTACCCGCAAAGACCTGCAGGTGGAAAAACCCTACGTGATGTCGAAATCTGAACTCCGTTGACGCAAATCCCTTGATCTGTCAAGCCTGTAACTGTTACGTTCCAATATCGCTATTTAATTGCAACAAATTCCCAAAGAAGCCTGTAACCCGCAAATTGAGGCAAAAATATTACGGCCTCCAAATAGGACCTGCAAAGGGTTTACAGACAACACTGTAAAAGACAATATAAAAACACCAGTGGACTTTAAAATATGGGGAAAACATGGAAAGGCATTAAAATTACGTGCACAATAATCCCCCACTAAAAAATAGGCATTAAAAAAATATTTGATTTCATATGTTGGAATGGTCATGCATATGGCAATATGAAAAGCCGTGCTGCAAGATGCATAAATCAATTAAAGACACACTACCAGATTAAATATTGCTTTAAAAAATATGCTATTTTATCATATGTTGGAATGGTCATGCATATGCCAATATGAAAAGCCTTGCTGCAAAATGCATTAAGCAAGTAATGACACAATACCTAATTAAATAGCAACACAAAAACATGAACTGATGTCGTATTAACCCTTTCTCACTCACAGAGGCTCTAATGTGGACCATGGAATATATATTTGATTGCATATACATCTCGCTCATCACCTCTACATTGGGAAAACAAATTGTGGACAAATTACTCCTCCACATCACATAGACCAAATACCAGGGGAACATTTTATTATTTGTTGTTCAGTCCTTCAGTCGTGTCCAACTCTCTGGGACCCTATGGACTGCAGTCATTTAGCTAGGTCTCTGCTTGTGGCAAAGTTGAAAATGAAACTGAAGAAAAGAGGGAAAACCATCAGGAAAAGTAGATACAAAATAAATAATATCCCTTGTGAATATGCAGTGGAAGTAAAGAATAGATTTAAGGGACTAGACATGGAAGATAGAATGCCTGAAGAACTTTGGACTGAAGTTTTCAACATAATCCAGGAAATAGCAACAAAGCATATCCCTAAAATAAAGAAAAGTAAGAAGTCAAACTGGCTGTCTGATGAGGCTTTGAAAGTAGCCCAGGAAAGAAGGAAAGCGAAAGGTAGTGGAGATAAGAAAATATTTGCCCAACTGAATGCAGAATTTAAGAGGATAGCAAGAAGAGACAAGGCAATGAGCGATATAAAGAGATTGAAGAAGATAACCAAATGGGTAAATCAAGAGATCTCTTCAAGAAAATTGGGAACCTAAAAGGCACCTTTCATGCAAAAGTGCGTGTGATAAAAGACAAAAATGGTAGGGACGTAACAGAAGAAGATCTGATAAAGGTGGCAGGAATACACTGAAGATCTATACAGGAAGGATCTTAACAACAGTGATGACCTCAATAATTTTTCCAATGAGCCAGACATCTTGGAGAGTGAAGTGAGATGGGACCTAGGATGTCTTGCTGATAATAAGGCTGCAAGAGATGATGGAATAACAATTTAACTATTCAAAATTCTACAAGATGAGGCTGTAAAAGTGTTACTTGCCTTATGCCAACACATTTGGAAAACCCCACAATGGCCAATAGACTGGAAATGTCAGTCTACATCCCAATAACAAAAAAAAAGGCAGTGCTGGGTGAATCAAAAGCCGGAATCAATATTGCTGGAAGGAATATCAACAACCTCAGATACGCTGATTACACTACTCTGATGACTGAAAGTAAGGAGAAACTAAAGTACTTATTAATGAGGGTAAAAGAAGAGAGTGCAAAAGTTGGCCTGCTGCTCAATGTTAAAGACGAAGATCAAGGCAAACGGCAGTCTCAGTTAATGGCAAAAAGATGGGGACGAAGTGGAGGCAGCGACAGATTTTATTTTCCTTGGAGCCAAGATCTCTGCAGATGGTGACTGTAGTCATGAAATTAAAAGACGTTTGCTTCTGGGAGGAAAGCTATGGCAAGTTTAAATTAAACTATCAACAAAGGTCCGCATAGTTCGAACTGTGGAATGCCCAATAGTAACATACCGATGTGAGGGCTGGACCATCAAGAAATCTGAGCGCCTTTGAATTGTGGTGTTGGAGAAGACTGCTTAGAGTCACTTGAACTGCAAGAAGTTCCAATATAGCAATACTTCAGGAAATCAAGACAAACTGTTCACTAGAAGGTATGATCATGAAGCTGAAGCTCAAATATTTTGGCCATATTATGAGATTGCAGGATTCCTTAGAAAAGACTCTGATGCTGGGAAAGATTGAAGGCACAAGAAGAAGGGGACGACAGAGGCGGAGATGGATAGATAAGGTCACTGAAGCAATGAACATGAACTTGATGGCCTCAGAGGGGCTGGCGTGCTGTGGTCCATGGAGTAACGACAACAGCTGATTGTGCAGTTCCACAAGGTTTGTATGCAGAGCATACTGGAGTGGGTTGCCAGTTCCTTCTCTAATGGACTGTGATTTGTCTAACCTCTCTGCCATCACCTGCTCACCTACAGTGGCCCTACATGGTATAGCTCACAGCTTCATTCAGGTATACAAGCCCCTTCTCCACCACAAGGCAGCAAAGGAACCAGGAAAAACACAAAACACTAATCTACTCTAACCCATCAGGAAGGCCAGCAAACACACATGGAGGCTGTGCAAAGGCATGTGAAGCAATTCACCTCCATCTCCGCTACGCCCATCCTGAAAAGTCCCACGCCATTGCTGGTAGCCCTGTGCCAAGATGTATCCCTATTATCATTGGCTTACCTCCCATTAGGTGTTTTGCTATCAATCAATTCACAATATAACCTGTCATATTCCAATCAGGCCTGCAGGGGAATGTGTGAACCATATGTGTTATCTTATGATCATATTATTAATATTATATGTATTAAACTATTGTATAGTAACTAGGGCTCATTAGTTTACAGATATAGGAACGTGACACAAATGGGATGTATGTGGATGTCCCACAACCACAACCATTGAAAACACACTGACACAGTGAGAACGGTATAACAAAGCTTTATTTCATACACAGAGCCCAATCAGCAATGGACAAGACTGTGCATTAATACCATGGGTGCGGTGTGGAGGGATGCCGAAAGAGCAAAAGGCTGTGGGCAATCAAAGGGCACCTAAAGGGTTAACTGTTAGACAACATCATACAGATAAAGCATAGCATCTACTAGGGTCACATGTGGTCAGGACACCACAGTAACCATAAGCGGATGTGACATAAGAACATCATGTAACACTACATTTCATAGAAATAACCATTAATGTGAATACAACTATATGGTCTCCATCTGCTATATTAAACAGATGCTAGAAATCATGGATCATGTGATACTATTCAATTCCACACACAGTGTGTTTTCATACTTTACTTCTGATTCCCAAATAGATTATAGGAATCTGGAAAACATAAAGAGGAGATGTGAGAGTAATCTGTTATTATAGTACATTGTTTTTGCTCTGGACACTACAATAACCCAATTAACACTAACATCATCTATGAGCATTAATAACCATATTGATTCTGTCCTGTTCAATCAGCCTTCCCGGAATATGTTGAGGATGTGTGATACAACAAGGCATGCTTCATTGTGAACACAATCTTCTATCACTGTCTACATGGAATAGCTGTGCCATGCTGATATCACATCACACTGGTATATGGGTGGTACCAAGGCCAGGCAGAATACACTGTTCACATTACCCCTAAACACATGGACATTGATCCTGATGTCGAACCATTTTGTTTGGATGACATGAAATACATTAATCTGCTTTCATACTGTTAATTGAATGAAATGCACCAAAAATGCATGGACCGTGCAACTCTAAAGTCGGGACACTGTTCATTATAATTGAAACTCACATCAGTCCTGTTTATTAGTGTAGGGATATGTAGTCATATATTGCATTTCAGATCCATGTGCAGTGGTAAATGACATTGATCGAATGCCTATTGTGAACTTGGTTGAGTCTTCACTCATGATGGTATTGTACTACTCGAAGATGAAGAACATGCCTTCATGGTTGTGAGATTTGGTTATTAACGCCTACAAAAACAAGAACAAGATATCAATCATAACAATTTTCTGTTTAACTACAACACCTCATCTCAAGGTTAATCCACATTGAACATCAATTGTTGAATTGTTAAAAATAACCAGATATGTACACTCTGTAGCCAGCCAATAGTATGTCAACATCTATACCAATCAGTATTCAAGAGGAGAACTTCCTGGATGGTCCCAATACCTCCTCTTCCACAGCACTGGACCCCCACCTTCCGTGCCTGCACCCCGTCTGACTCTACCACGTCTTGGTAGTGTAGGAGTGTGGGGTGCCACTACGTTGGGTGGCTGGGTATCAGGTTGAGATGGCGGTGAGGTCTGAGAAGAGGAAGTCGACGTCTCAGGTTGCAGTTGGGCAACTGAAGGCTGGACAGGTATTAGCTGGCGTACGGTTTATTGAATGACTTGCTGTCTGTCCCGAATTGCCCGTTCCTCATATTTCTCCATCCTTCGTTTGTGCCTCCTCACCTCAGAATGGAGTAAATCGGGTGCTCGCCAGGAGTGTGTGTGTACACTGCCTTCTGAGCAACCAGAGCCTCTCATTCTGTTGCTTCTTGTGTGCCATGTCCTCCCTGATGAAACGGGCCATGATTTCCCTCAATGTCAGGGGTGGTGGTGTTGATGGCATTGTGGCAGATGTTGACGGCATTGGGGCTGGAGGTCAGGCAGCAGGGCTCGAGGCATCGGCAGCAGGCGCGAAAGGCACAGGCATGAGGGCCCGAGGTGACGGCAGAGGGCCCGAGGTGATGGTGGCAGGGCCCGAGGTGACAGCAGGAGGGCCCAAGGTGACAGCAGGAGGGCCTGAGGTTTTGGCAGGAGGGCCTGAGGTGATGGAAGGAGGGTTGGGGGTGTTAGGCCTGAGGTGTCGGCAGGAGTGATGGGCCAAGTTGGGGGAGCCCATTGTGTGGGAGGCCATGTTGGGGGATCCCATGGTGTGGGAGTGGCTGTGGCCTGCCATGGCTGCAATGTTGGTGAAGCAGGTGGCAGCTGTGATGATGGCTGGGGCCAGGACATGGCCGGTGGAAGGGGCTGAAAAAGCTGGGCATGGCTGGATGATGCTGTTGAGGGCCCAGGCAGTGATTCCCATTCTTGATATTATGGTGAACGTGAATGGCAAGCTTGTGTGGATGGTCCCAGGCCCTCTGGAATGTCCTGGCCCTCTTCGTCAATCGCTCCCACCTTCAGTGGAGCCGTCCCCTGTTCCACTGTGGTCGGCCTTGTCCTCCTGGGTACTGAAATGGAAGAAATTTTTTATTTGAGTTTCTTTCCCTACACAATCGACAGCTATGTGTTTCCATATCCTTGACATTATGGTCACCTGTGATTGACATGGTCCAGGTTAGGACAGTATATGACACGAACATGCAGACCTATAGAGTCTGTATCCACATATGCCACAGTGTGCACACCCAGACATGTACTCTCTTTTGAATGTCAAATCAATCACCTATATAGTTGTCGTAATGCGAGATGTTGTCAGGCTTTGCGAGTTTCGCAAAGCAGGGCGAGCCGTCAAATGCGAAGCATGCAAAGCGAGCAGTTGAGGCAAACAGGACTTCGTTTTCATTGCTCATTGCAGCCTATCATTGCACTGCGACCCTTGCGAAGCGAGGCAAGCAGCTGAGGCACGCAGGACTTAGGCTGCAATGAGCACCAAAGGCGCTCATTGCACTGCGAGCCACGCAAAGCGAGGCGAGCAGTTGAAGCACGCAGGATTTAGGCTGCAATGAGCACCAAAGGCGCTCATTGTACTGCGAGCCACGCAAAGCGAGCAGTTGAAGCACGCTGGGAAGGCGCTCATTGCAGGGGTGGACATGCGGGACATAGCTGGCGCTCATCCCGAGTCACGCAGGACTTAGCTACAATGAAGCCCGTATGACTTAGGACCCGAAGCACGTAGATGGACTGCGGGGCTCGCAAAAATACGACTTTAACAGCCGAACCACCGAACTGGAAAAGCCTGCAAAAACATACAAATATGCCTCAAATTAACTTACACACTCACACACAGCACAGGGAAGAGCCAGGGAGCCTGTGAGTGAGGTTGCAAGTTCATTTCAGGCATATTTTGTCTTTCTGAAAATCACTGAAGCAGGGGAAAAATGGCGGCCGAAAATTCAGAAAGAAAACGAGGCTCAGCAAGGCCAGGCACGCAGAACTTAGAAAATACACAACGCTGAATACAGTAACACTTACACGAACTACGCCAGGCACGTGTGACGCAAATGGTGTGGCAAACAGCATTTCCAGCCTTACAATTTTATTCCCGTCATTTTTGACTGGCAATTTCCTAGTCTTGATATAATAGTAAATTGTACTCCGAATCAGTTGGAAATTCAGGTATTGGCCTGACATTTCATTGATACAAATTATGAAAATTATATGTTTGTTACCAGGATTTGAATGGTCATTGATGCCCCATATATCTTTAGTCATAACCATAGCGCTTACAGTGTTATTGTATGTCAGTTATCTATGCGTGTGGGCAGGTGTGTAGGAGCCAGTATAATTCTATGGTTGAACTTGATGGACTGAAAGCCTTTTTTCAACCTTAATTACTATGTAAGTCACTGTATACACCAGCCAGAGTAGAAGCTTATTTATACATACATACAAACATCATGATATCTGCAGGGTATTTGTCCCTTCCCATCCCCACCCCAAGTTCATACACCAATGTATGTGGTGTGATATGATACTCACTTTGCATAGTTCTTGGCACACCCGTGTCCACCTGTCCTGGTAGGCCCACCACTGCCGCAGGCTCAATCCATTCCCTCAGGGACTGCTCACATCTACAATAATGTTGGCTGGCGGCCCACCACTGGTTGCACGTGCAGCTCTTGCCTCCTCTGCCATCTTCCTCTTCACCTTCAGCTGGCTGTCGTCACCTCTGTGTTTTACAGACCTCACGTCCCTATTTGCAACCTCTGATGCCGCAACAGCTGAAGCAATCTGACTCCAGGTCTCTGCCTTCTAGCTAGCCCTCATATCTCTCCCACCATGTATGATCTGATAGCGGGGACGGATTTCCCTGTGAAGGACGTCCATCTCCTCTTAGCTAAAATTGGGGGGCCCTTAGCCTCTTGCCCGCACAACTGTGCCTGGGGTTCCTGGCCTCCCTGTCCTCTTCCTTCGGGCTGGTCCCTCATCCCCACTACCTTCCTCCCTGAGATCAGCCCCCTGACCCTCTGCCCCTACACCTTGAGTGCCTTCATCTGGGGGCACATCCCTCCACCCTTGCTGCTCTCTTTCACCTCACCTAGCTCTCCCTCTCTCCATACCTCTAGCTCTCCTCACTCCCCCCTCTCTCTCCTCACTTTCCTCCTCCCCTCCTATGATTTATCAAAGGAAAATAAGGATAAATAAATATAATATTTACGTGGATGTGTACGTGGTAAAACAAGAATGTGAGTATTATGTGTAGTATGGTAATTGTATGAGGGGGGGAGGTGTAGGTGTGCTGTGGCCTACCACTGTATATAGCTAGGTGAACATATTCACCTTTTTGTGTGAATTATGTGATATCAGTAATTATGTTTGTTGTAAATTAAGGGTTAATATATATTAGAGGTCAAGATATCAAAAAACTTACAAAGCTCCTTCTCTCTCTCTCTCTAATGCTCACAAACCCACCAACGCCTAGACCACTTGCTCAGCTACAGCACAGTCAATAATTCCCGTTTTTCGCGCCATTTAAAACCTCTTCCTGCAGCGTTAATTTCGGTTCCCCACTTTCTATTGGCTGTTAGGCCTGCGTCAAACTACGTGATTATGGGTTTGGATCGTAACTCGCGATCACGTCTCTGCCCTCATTTTAACAGCTTGTGTGAGCGGGTAGGGTTTACAGGCTTGCATCTCGTGGCATGGTTGAATTTAATAGCTCTATATATGCAGCAGATTTTCAAGCCCGCAGGCTTTGCGGGTGTGCCGATGTGGCTACAGGCTTGGGGCCTCATTCTATTAGCGGCCGCAGCCGTTGCGGGGCCGCAAGGACCGGCCGCAAGCTATTCGGCTATTCTATTCCCTTACGGCCGGAGGCTCCGGCAGGCTTGCGGCCGGTGCCTTGCTATCTCTTGCGGCCGCTCGCGCCAGAGGAAAGCCTTTGATCTAAAACGGCCGCAAGAGTTTTGCAATTCAATTGCTCCGGGAAACCTCTCTGCAAGGCTAAAAGCGAGCCGCAGCTTACTTGCAGGAAAGAGGTCTCGCTAGCACCAATTAAGCACATAAAATAGCTCAAATAAAGCCATCCTGCACTTTGCGAAGACTATAAAGGGATTTTAGGTGTTAGAAAAAATAGCACATAATTATCCTGTACTCAAATCCGTAAAATATTTTATTTTTAATATCCGTAAAATATCCATGTAAAAAGTCCAGAGTGCTTGGAGCACTTCAGACACACCCACGCCGCAGCCGGAAAATAAACAGTTAATTTGAACTCGGGTTTGGGCAGATGTGCAAGCTTGAGAGTGGGTTACTTTTAATCCTCATGTCCCCCAATATGATCCCTAGCATTTACAGAGCTGTACAGTGCAGGCTTGAATTTATTTTTGAGTTTTTATATTTCTGAGATTACGGCCGGTTCCAAGATATGCGGCCGGCCGTAAAAGGAGATCCTTGCGGGGCCGTATAATAGAATCGCGAGTTAACTGAACCCTCGCAAGGAATCGCAGCCTTACGGCCGATTTACGGCCGATAATAGAATGAGGCCCTTGGAATGTAATGGGGCTGTAAGATTCCTATCAAGACAGACACCCAGGCAAATCCTCGGTGAAAAGAGAGACAGATCTGCTGAAGTCTAAAACTAACATTCAAAAATGAACTTTAAAAGCTACATTGAGTTTGTTTTCTTCAACTACTGAATTTATTTTAGCTAGATATTAAATACATAATCAATAAATAAATAAATCAATATTGTAAATACATAAATAAATCAATATTGTAACAACACGACAGTGATCCTTTAAGTATAAGTGGAATTGCCCTTTAACTCACTGACTACTTACTACTTAAAATAGTAAAAAAAAAAAAAAATACATTATGAAACATTTTGGGCCAAGGTGTCCCTTTTTCATATTGTTGTTTGTCTCTACACAAAGGTGTATTGACATGTAAAGATTGCAAGCAGAATATGATTAACAAGTCACTTTAGAAGTTAATGTAAAGGTCTTCTTCCTTGTAGGAACCGAAATAGGAGTTTGTGAGAAGAGCAGCAGGTTCTGTTCAAATCAAGTGCCTTGGGATATCAGGGTTTGTCTGCATAGAACTAGCAACCCATCTTTATTAAAGGACCACTGCAGTTTTCTACATGAATGACTCGATGATGGGCAAAAAGTTTTACAAAGCAAATAAAAAAAATAAACACCTTTATTTTTTTTACTTTTGTAAGCAATTATACTTAACTGCAGGGTCCACTTTCTCTTCTGACCTTATCCTGCCTGCAACTTTCTCAAGAGATTGTGTAGTATACTATTTAGCTTCCCATTAGTTCTTGACAGCACTGGCAGTTGTAGCTGCCACGTCACCATTGTGCATATTTATTGCTCACACCCCAGGGATTTGATTAAGAGAAAATAAAATGGTAAATTCCATTAAACCATAATTGCATAAAAAAGTAATAAATTAGAGGCTGTATTATTTTGTTTTTAATAGCGTGACCACATGAAAGTGGCCCTTTAACGGATTTACTAATAGTCGGGAGGGAAGCACCATCAAGAAATTAACATCATATCATGACCACTTGTTCTAGCATGTTTCAGAGTGGAAGATTTGAATGAATTGTCAAAAAAACATTGCTTTACAGAGATTGGTAGATAAGTGAAGTATCCGTCCAGCAAAAGTGGTAACATACAGTAAAGAAATAATGACTATCTAGATTTTCACCAAGAAACTTGTATTTTTTTAAAACTAAGTTTATAGCAACATTGTTTGAATAATGTAAAGTTCTGAATATTATAATAGCATTATAGTATGCATTTGGGTGTGTTCTGTGTATGCATGTTACAAGCAGGCCAGCAGACAACTTAATGACATAGGGCCTCATTCAACTGCGATTTGGCCAATTGAATAGGGCCCTATATAAGCACATAGCATATATTTTTTAAATACGTTTTTAGTTGGTAAGGACTTTGCTTTTGGATAGAAGTTCACTAACTAAAAACATCTGTAAAAAATATATGCTCTGTGCTTATATAGAGCCCTATTCAATTGGCCAAATCGCAATTGAATGAGGCCCATAATATATATAGGGCCTCATTCAATTGCAATTTGGCCAATTGAATAGGGCTCTATATAAGCACATAGCATATTCTTTTACAAAAGATTTTAGTTAGTGAACTTCTATCCCAAAAAAAAGATCTTCACTAACAAAAAGTTCCTGTAAAAAAAAATGATATGTGCTTATATAGAGCCCTATTCAATTGGTCAAATCGCAATTGAATGAGGCCCATAGTGTTTCTACTGCAGTTAAGGATTCTGGGTAATGACATAATTATGTTTTTAATTATTCATTTTGTATATTTATATATATAATATTTAAAAATTGTGTAGCTTTAAAGTAGAAAAATAAAAACACACGACCTCAACTGCTCGCCTTGCGTGCAATTAGCGCCTTTGGCACTCATTGCAGCCTAAGTCCTGTGTGCCTCAACTGCTCGCTTTGCGAGGCTTGCAGTGCAGTGAGTGCCAAAGGCGCTCATTGCAGCCTAAGTCCCGCGTGGCTCAACTGTTTGCCTCGCTTTGCGAGGCTCGCAGGGCAATGTGCGCCTTCGGCGATCATTGCAGCCCAAGTCCCGCGTGGTCGACGGCTCACCTCGCTTTGCAAGCAGCTTGAACATTACGAACAGCCCGCAGATCCACAACTATTATAGTGATAGAACCAGAGGAAGGCAAACAGAAAAATAAAAGCCTTTAAAACTTTGCAATTTGTCTCATATGGGGGAAAAAAGTAAAATTCCTTCCTGACCCCAGATACTGGTGATTTGATTCATCCCTGGATCAATACTCCTTTGTTAGTTACCCAGGTTAACACTGAATGTCCTTTTGATTCAAAAATATATCCAATGCCATTTTAAAGTTATCTATCACCTCCTTTGATAGAGAATTCCACAGATGAAGCACCCTTACTTGAAGCACCCTTTCTTTGTTTAAGGTGGAATCTTTTTCCTTGTAACCTCAAGGATGTTCTCTTGTTAGTTGTTCCACTTTGTTGTGGTCAATATATATTCAACTGTGTTTCTTCTTTGGGGGGGGGGGGGGGGTTATATGTTAAACACTTTTAGAGCAAATCTTTCACTGCTTGTCTAAATGCGAAATCATGGTCACTTTCACTGTCACTTTTACCCTGTCAGTACAAAGGTTAAAGAAACATGGAATGCAACATTTTGTGTTTAAAAGAACATCTCAAACATATAGAAAGTATAATGGATAAGTTGAGAGCATAAGATGTATGGTCTTAAAAGGATAAGCACAAGGCATAAGCCAAATTCTTAGGTAGTTATGAGGAAACTCCCCTTTTGGATTGCTACCTTTTTATAGTGGTGGGGCTTGGGTACTTCAATGAGGCTGCAATCTATAGTATGTAGGCTCACCCAAGATGGGCAGGTCATGGCAGAGAGGTCAGACAAACCGTGGTGCACTAGAGAAGGAACTGGCAAACCAACTCCAGTATATTTGCCAAGATAACATTATAGATAAGCACAAACAGACACAAGATGTGCCTGGTGTGTTGAAGTCCAAAGGGTCATGGAGGGTCAGACATAACTGAACCACTAAACGAACAAACAAAAATGAGGAAACTGAATGGGCCTTTTTAGTTCTTTCATTGAAAGTAACAGGAAATCCCTTTCTGTGCACAGATCATACAGCTGCATATAGGCTAGATTTCTGCTCAAAAAGAAGTCCACTCCACAATTAATATGTTCAAAGGAGTAGTCCTGCTCTAGCACCTTCATTTTAAACACAAATGAAGCAATATGAAACATCAAATACCCTCTTTCAGATGCAGCAAGGAATAAAAAGCTTGGTCTTTCAATTCAGTGCAACCAGATAATGACCCCACAGCTCTAATACGTGGCTCTCATTTCTCATTAATTAAACAGGCCACATGGATTTGCTCTTCACCTGTTGCTTTGCGTCTGCTCCAGACACATCACGTCTCGTGCACCTCAAGCGAGATGTTTAATTTATTTTGTATCCTTCCTGTGCCTCAGCGATTAATTCTTCTTTATCAGCTGTGTAACAGGATATAGCGGAGTTCCTGACTCTGGATTTAGGGATAGTTATTTATGAGCAGTCTAGTGACCCAAATAGAGTGGATCACCAGCTGAGACCCCCAAGATCAGGCTCTGTAGCCGAGGACATACAGCTGGGTCAAGATAACCCCAGAACAGAAACAAAGTATCGAGAATCAAGAATGAATAACAAAAGGTTTACTCTTTTTTTCTATATGGTCTAGAGAATAACTAACTTGATACTGGGAAAAATGTTTCTAGAATGTAAAAAAAATATTGTCTCAAAATGGTGTGCCATGCACTTGCATTTGTAGCTGCCACATTCCCAATGTGCAGCTGGAAGCTTCCTCTGCATTCACAATGCCCTCCTAACTCAGGAAGTAGATAATTGGAATCTAAAATAATAGCCACAGCAACTAAACTTTCAAGCACCCCTTTTACTCTAAAGCTAATAAACCGGACACACTTCTGGCTAGGAGGCTTAAATGCAAATACTCCCAAACAAGAATCTCTTAATTAAAAACTCCCTCTGCCTCATTACAGTTAGCCAGAACGAGATCCAGAAGATCTTTTATAACTTAGTAGCTACTTGCCCGTCCTCGACACTACTTGCCCGAATTCGGCGCTCATTGCAAGCCTCTCCCCCCGCATACTTTACTAATGACTAACCTAACACTGAAAACATGGGTGGAGGCTAACTCCAGGGGTCAACTGGTCCATCCCACCTCACCTCTCTTCAATATTTTCTTCCCCCAACTTACAAAACGCATGCTCAGATGCATCACGGAACTGGTGGATCTCATCCAAATTAGATAGACTTAGCGCCTGGTTTAGGAATAATCAGCTTATACCTATAGAACAGATGCAGAGAGATGTTAACATTCCCACAAAATAATCATTCAACTATCTTAAATTTAGACATAGGGTAACTACAATAACCAAAACGTATGACCCCCCAAATCATCCTGATTATCTACTATATGCCAAAACCTCCTCCTGATTAAAGAGACTCTTGGGTCTTTTTATGATATCCTTAACACACCAGCTACTAAAGGAAAATCTTCTTTCATGCTTAAGTGGGAGAAAGATTTAGACTAGGTATGGGATTCTACTAAATTGATTGAAGCATGCTTCAATCTTTCAAAAGGATCCATGAGTTACATGGACATCTCTAAAAAAATGGCATAGTGCATACTTTACTCAGTTATTTTTTTTTAATTACAAACCAGGAAAGTAAGCTTTAGAGGATGTCACTCAGAGTGAAGTTTCTTGCATACATGGTGGACATGACAATTGTCCAGGAGGTGTGGACAAAAACAAATCAACTTATATCTAGACTATTCAATACCACGTTACACCTCTCAATCGTTTAAGCACTCCTCAAAATAAATTGTTCCAACTGTTCATGTTAGCAACTAAAAATACTATAGCCATGAATTGGAAATCTCTTTTACTCCAATTTCATGATGTCATTAATAAGATTAATTACCGGTATATATTTATCAATGAAAGATTGACACACGTTTTAAAAGACACTGACCCCCTCTTTTTACAAATATGGGAGCCCTGGTTGGCCACCCCAGATAGTATTTCCTTCAAATAGAATTACCATAAGATGCCCCAATATCTTGGTTGGTGGGGAGTGGGAGACTGGGATGGCCTGTACCCTGGCAATTTGAGGTAAAAAAGTGTCTCCTTACCATGATTATTACAGCTTAACGCTTTTTAGAGGATGCCAAAATACCAATTTTTTCTTTATCGCCTTGCATTTGTTTTTGTTTGTTTTGTCTTTTCTTATTATTTTATTGTTTTTTATTCTTTGTTTTTGTTTCACTATGAAATGTGAGTTTCTTGTTTCTTTCTTTTTTGTATTTGCTGGATATTATGTAAAATTATATTTTGACATTTTATTCTTCTCTCATCTATAGCTACTGTGTAATTAGTTGATAACTTCTGACTAGCTTTAATAGAGAGAAAGAAGGAAAGATAATTCAAGGCTGCTGTGTGAGAGTCAGCAGTTATACAATTTTTATCAGGAATCTTTATAAAATTAAGGGGATAAAAAGTATTCATGGTTCCTTATGTTTGAACTTTGTCTCTGAATATATTTGTCAGGAACTGTAAACGTTTAAGTTGTAGGTTACAGAGAACATTTTTTTTCACATTGTATTATGAAACAAAATGCTTTAACACTTTTGCAAATGTCTTTGATAAAAAAATATTGAAAAAAAAAAAATGATTTCTTCTGTGAGACTAGGCCTATTGTGCAACTCATTTTAAAAGAAGGTTACAAAACTGGATTCCATAGATAGATTTGGAGCTAATAATGTGATCAGTAGTAACAGATTACATAGAATAGGTAGGATCCGGGTGCCTCCAACTAATTCATTTACAGCCTTATTAAATTGCAATTCGGCCAATTGAATAGGGCTCTATTTAAGCACATAGCATATTTTTTTACAGAAGTTTTTAGTTAGTGAAGACCTTGCATTTGGATAGAAGTTCACAAACTAAAATCTTCTGTAAAAAATATATGCTATGTGCTTAAATAGAGCCCTATTCAATTGGCCGAATTGCAATTTAATAAGGCTGTTAGCAATTTGGGGTGGCAATGATTTAATGTCTTTGGGCCTCATTCAATTGCAATTTGGCCAATTTAATAGGGCTCTATATAAGCACATAACATATTTTACTTTACAGAAGTTTTTAGTTAGTGAACTTCTATCCAAAAGCAAAGTCTTCACTAACTAAAAACTTTTGTTAAAACAAATATGTTCTGTGCTTATCTAGAGCCCTATTCAATTGGCCAATTCAGAATTGAATGAGGCCCTTTGTCTGCTATGTTCTGGATTACTCCACATAAAAAAATGAATCAAAAGAGATCTAAAAAGTTTGAATTGAAAGGATCAATGCATAATTAAACTATGAAATACATAGTTGTGGATCTTACAAATGTTGGCCTGGTAACGTTTATGATGTTGGTCACGCAATGTTAAAAAAACAAAGAGCCAAATTTAGTCACAATAGCCATGGCATTATTGTATCTTTCTCGCATATTGCGAGGAGATCCTAGGAAAGAGGATGGCAAAATCATTGATCTTCCAGCAGGAATGTCTCTGTTTGCAGCCAATTCAGCGACATAATCCATCAATCCACAATACTGTTCTACTCAAAGCATGTTTAGTTGAAATTTCACAAAATAAAGATTATTTGCTTCGACCTGTACATAGGAATGAATAATCCATTTTTGTGTGAGTTTTCCCTTACACAAAATAGGATTAAAATTATCCCGAATAGCCGTTTGTGCCACTTTATATTCCAGCATAGAAATATTGTTTCTAACCAGAACTTTACTATTGTAATAACTTTGCAATTGTAATTTTGGTTGCCATCCTGGCTCACCATTTGGAAAGAAAATGGGATATGTCATTGGATCCAAATTACTACTTAAAATATTTATGTTTATAAAAGGTTGGTCTTCATTGCGTAGATATATTCTAATATCCCGCTCAAATGGTGTTTCACCATCATAATTTTTAAAGACCATGGCAACCTCATTCCCTGTTGGTAAATTATACCGTCTTTGACCAGTATGGTGATCTCTTTTGAGAACTATATTTACTCTTGGCATTGGCAATTAATTTATTTGCGCATGTGCCTGTTGTTCTTTTTCAACCTATGCTAATTGTTTGTATTCTTGACTATAATGTTGGCCATAATGTTATTGAGCTGTTCAAAGACCATGGGTAAGCATTGTTTATTTTTAGGAAGCATCATTCGTTGTTCAACAGCTTCCATTGTATCAAGGACATATAACTGCAAATTTCCTTTGCTCTCCTGCTTCTGGGTGTAAATGTGAAGTCCAGTGGTAAATTTGTCGGTTTGGTGACACTTAATCCCGCGACACTTAATCCCATTGACACTTAAACGGAGAAGATTAATACTATTTCAAGTGAGTTAGGCAAGAAAATACCCTCTTTCATGTGCAACAAATAAAAAATGATTGCAATATCTGGTTTTCTAAATTTCAGCCAATCTGGTCCGTGTTATTTCTTCAACGATCAGAATTATTCATGCGATCAACGATCAGAATTATTCATGCGATCATACTATTGTATAAGCTTATTATTTATTTGATGGATTACTGTTGGTGAAATTGTTTGCGATATTAGCCTATCTGTGAGTATATAATGTGTCAGCGGGATGAAGTATCGGGGGATTAAGTGTCATGGGATTAACTGTCGCGGGATTAAATGTCGCGGGATTAAGTGTCCGTACACCAATTTGTCCTAGTACTTTAAAACAGTAAGGACCATGTCCTGGGACATTTTATGCTAATGTTGCACCCATTGATGCAAATGAAGTTGCACGGTTATAAGACCTACTGTTTTGTTTTTAAATTGGTATAATTTGGAAATTTTGGATCACTCATTATACTTTCTAAGTATTCTGGAAATGTGTGTCTTTCTGGAAGTCTTACCTTTCCTTTCTGACAGCAACTAATAAACTCTCCATCAGTTGGTCTTTACTTGAGAAAATGATAGGCCCCACAAAACTGACAAACCACATTCATTAATCCACAATGATTGTCTACTGTTAGTGATGTAAAAAAAGAACTATCGGGAGCTTCCTCAACATAGATATCACTACAACTTTCTATATCTAAATCGTTGTCATGGGTATGAACATTGATTTCAGGTGGCAATATTGGGTGATAAGGCAATGTTTTACAGACATTTTTTTGTTTACTTTTTCTTTTCTTTGAAGCTCCAGTACACTCGTTTGTGCTTTCTTAGTAATTTTCTTTTTATTTAAAAGTCTCGGTCTTCTTCTCTTAAGCGTTGCAAAGTCTCAGGGGACTGTGCATCTCTCCATCTTTGCTTTTGTTCTCTTGCCATTCTTATTTTACGTTCATTCTGCGTTGTCCGCCAGATCTTTAAAAAAAATGTATTGAACATATTGTTTTTATGTCATCAATGCAAAACCTAAATAGCAGTAATGAATCAGTAAAATTACTTGAAATGCATTTGTAATGTTTTCATTAAAATGAATTAATAAATCAATGGATTATTTTTAATTTGCCTACATGAAAAGCTAAAGAGCTAAGTATATATATATATATATATATATATATATATACAGTGGATATAAAAAGTCTACACACCCCTGTTAAAATGTCAGGTTTCTGTGCTGTAAAAAAATTAGACAAAGATAAATCATTTCAGAACTTTTTCCACCTTTAATGTGACCTATAAACTGTACAACTCAATTGAAAAACAAACTCAAATCTTTTAGGTAGAGGGAAGAAAAAATATAAAAATAAAATAATATGGTTGCATAAGTATGCACACCCTTAAACTAATACTTTGTTGAAGCACCTTTTGATTGTGTTACAGCACTCAGTCTTTTTGGGTATGAGTCTATCAGCATGGCACATTTTGACTTGGCAAGATTTGCCCACTCTTCTTTGCAAAAACACTCCAAATCTGTCAGATTGTGAGGGCATCTCCTGTGCACAGCCCTCTTCAGATCACCCCACAGATTTTCAATCATATTCAGGTCTGGGCTCTGGCTGGGCCATTCCAAAACTTTAAACTTCCTCTGGTGAAGCCATTCCTTTGTTGATTTGGATGTATGCTTTGGGTCGTTGTCATGCTGAAAGATGAAGTTCCTCTTCGTGTTCAGCTTTCTAGCAGAAGCCTGAAGGTTTTGTGCCAATATTGACTGGTATTTGGAACCGTTCATAATTCCCTCTATCTTAACTAAGGCCCCAGTTCCAGCTGAAGAAAAACAGCCCCAAAGCATGATGCTGCCACCAACATGCTTCACTGTGGGTATGGTGTTCTTTTGGTGATGTGCAGTGTTGTTTTTGTGCCAAACATATCTTTTGGAATTATGGCCAAAAAGTTCAACCTTGGTTTCATCAGACCATAACACCTTTTCCCACATGCTTTTGGGAGACTTCAGATGTGTTTTTGCAAAATGTAGCCTGGCTTGGATGTTTTTCTTCATAAGAAAAGGCTTTCGTCTTGCCACTCTACCCCATAGCCCAGACATATGAAGAATACGGGATATTGTTGTCACATGTACCACACAGCCAGTACTTGCCATATATTCCTGCAGCTCCTTTAATGTTGCTGTGGGCCTCTTGGTAGCCTCCCAGACCAGTTTTCTTCTCGACTTTTCATCAATTTTGGAGGGAGCTCCAGTTCTTGGTAATGTAACTGTTGTGCCATATTTTCCCCACTTGATGATGACTGTTTTCACTGTGTTCCATGGTATATCTAATGCCTTGGAAATTCTTTTGTACCCTTCTCGTGACTGATACCTTTTAACAATGAGATCCCTCTGATGCTTTGGAAGCTCTCTGTGGACCATGGCTTTTGCTGTGGGATGCAACTAAGAACATTTCAGGAAAGACCAACTAGAGCAGCTGAACTTTATTTAGGGTTAATCAGAGGCACTTTAAATGATGGCAGGTGTATGCTGACTCCTATTCAACACGATTTGGAATGTGATTGCTTAATTCTGAACACAGCTACATCCCCAGTTATAAGAGGGTGTGCAGACTTATGCAACCACATTATTTTTCTTTATTTTTTTCTTCCCTCCACCTAAAAGATTTCAGTTTGGTTTTCAATTGAGTTGTACAGTTTATAGGTCACATTAAAGGTGGAATAAGTTCTGAAATGCTTTATTTTTGTCTATTTTTTTTACAGCACAGAAACCTCACATTTTAACAGGGGTGTGTAGACTTTTTATATCTACTGTGTATATATATATATATATATATATATATATATATATATATATATATATATATATATATATTTATTTATTTATTTATTGATAGATAAGTTCAGGCTAAAATATGTTTGTTTGTTTTTTTTATTATTATTTATGAAGTAATTAATAAATGAATATACATTAATGAAAAAATCTAAAAATGTCATCAATACAAATAGTAATCAGGTAAATCATGTGTTCCTAAAAAGGGCAAACAGAAATAGCTATGAGCAAACTATAGATTGGCCTGAAAAGGATTTGTAATCTTTTGATTAAATGAATTAATCAATAAATCAAGTTATGAGGTATAATTGTTATTCATAAAACATAAATGGCTAAGCATATATGTATTCATAAACATTTTTATTTTTTATTATTGATTAATAATTAATTAAAATAATAAAATACATTAATTAATTAATAACTGTCATCGATGCAAAATAAAGAGACTTAATCCTGTTTTCCTAAAGGACGTCATCATTAAATCATATACCTGGCAAGTTGATCTTATAGCAGATCAAATCCTGGAGAGCTCACTCTGTCTTCAAGCAGGTGCAGAGATGAGGAATCTGTAAAATGACATAGAAAGCATTTTTAGGGTTTTGATTCAATTAATTAATTAATCATTTAAAGTATCCTGTTTACTTGGCATACATGCAAAACATAAAGACCTAATCATCAATATAATCCTAAGTAAATGCATTAAAAAATATTAAGTGTCATAATATAATAAACTGATTTAAACAATTAAGTGCTTATAGGGTCCTATCCCTGTTAGGAAATGAGTCTGTAATTATTAATAATTAATAGTTAATCAATGAATGTACATTAATGATCAGTACTCCAGATATCTAAATGCAATAGGAAATCTAATCATTGTAAAATAGGCAATATTTATTTTTTATAATGATTACTAATTAATAATTAGTTATTAAATTAATAGATGTTAATTAATTAATCAATAACGGTGATCAAAGCAAAACAAAAAGCCTAAACAATATACCTGTAAAGGTGATCTTATTGCAGATCAAATGCTGCAAACGTCACTCTGTATAATCAGTCAACTGAGGAGATGATCAAACTGTAAAATAAAATAAAAAGCATTTTTAATGTTTGAATGCAATGAATTCATTAATCATTAAGAGTTTGGTGTTTAATTGGCACACATGCAAAACGTAAAAGGTGTACGCATGGATGTATTCATAAATAAATGCATGCTATAAAATATTAAATGTAGTAGATGCCCTAATATAATAAACTGATTTCAATATTGAACTGCTTTGAGGATCCTATCCCTTTCAGGCAATGACCAGCAACACAGATATATAAGTGCACTGTAAAATGTACATATTTTTGTGGCAGTTTATAAAAAAATGTTTTTGATTATTACTAATTACTAATTACTAAATTAAAGAACACTAATAATAACTTAATCAATGATTAAATGTATTAGAAACAGGTAAGCATTAATATATTCATAAAGTAAAGGCAGTCTAAAAACATATATTTTTTTTAGTAATGCTTACTAATTAATAAATCAATGTCTATTAAAAATTATTCAATCAATTAATAAATATATTTGAAAGCGTAAACCATTAATCTATTCATAAAGTAAAGGCAGTGTAAGATTGTGCTTTTTTTTATTTTATTAATATATATCTATTTTTTTGTAATAGTTAATTAATAAATGAATATACTTTACCTATGTATAATTAATAGCCAGCATTCAATATCCTGAAGAGCTAACAATCTCTTTGAATTTTCCGGCAGCAGAAAATGTCCAGTCAGACTGTCATCACCTGAGGAGAAAGTGTCAGCAAGTGGCAATTGTGCTCTATATATAGGCTGCGTGCGCAAGACAGAGTCGTTGGTTTAGGCAATCGTAATCTATAGAATTGTAACTTAGTGTTGTAAAATGGTGGCGATATTCTATGTGTTATACTCCTCGGGCCCATTTTCCGTGCTTCCTAACAGTGTATTCTTGGCTTGTGTTTTGCATGCTTTGGTGTCGTGTAGCCTCATTTTCGGTTTTTTTAGCCACCATTTTCTTTCCCGCTTAGCCGATTTTTGGGTGCCGAAACTCGTCAAATTCGGCTTTAATTAGCATATAACCTCACTCCCAGACATCCTGGCGTTTCCATTTGCACGGTTCAGCCGTTAACAAGGTATTTTTTCAAGGTCGGGTATTTTCATTGAAAGGGATTCCGAGTCGCAATTAGTTTTTTCTATGTCCCGCGTTCATCAACTGCTTGCAGCCTAAGGCGATCCCACTTTTCCTAAGTGTTTGGAGGCTAAGTCCCGTGTGTTTCAATGTGTGATCAGCTCGCCTCGCTTTGCGAGGCTTGCAGGAGCGCTTTTGGCGCTCCTTTCTAGCTACGTTCATGTGGTTCATTGCCTCCAAAGCAGGACTGGCTTTGCGAAGCTTGCAGACAATGAGCGCCTTCGGCACTCATCGCCCAAGTGCTGCGAGTTTTAGTGCCTTAATGGCTCACCTCGGGCTCACAGGCAATGAGCGCCGCCTAAGTCGTACGCACCACGCAAAGTGCGACAGCGTTTCGTGGTTCGACAATTATAATATGTGATATAGGGTCAGTCATTTTTGTTGTTTATTGTATGATGTAATTTTGATTTCAGATGCTTTTCAGTTTCTTGTCTTGTCTCATTGGTGTTGGGTGCCAGGTTTCAACATAAAGCAAATATGTGTAAAGTTCCCTATGCTGTTTGAAACCACCAAAATACCTAATAACTCTGATAGGCTAAAGAAAGAAAAATGAGAAGAAACACACTTTTCAAACATAAACATCTAATTGCAGTGTTAATTCCACTCAATTGATTATGTCTAAATGTTTAGAAACAATAGTAGAACTATAAGAATATGTGCTCAAATTGCCAATATCCAAAGAACCCCCTGGATTAAGCCCATAAAGCCCCTCACCGTCCTTCTATCTTTCAGTATCCTGTTCATAGTGGCCAAGCATCTAACACAAGGCAAAAAGCCATTTCAAATGGAGGATAATTATTAGTAAACCATTGCCAGTGATGCAGCCACGTAGCAGCTCTGGTCCTGTATGTGAGGTCTCTCTATACTGCTTACAGAATATAATGTTTTGTTGAAAAGATAGGCTGACTCTTCCTGTATTTGCCACTCTACTGTTAGTCCCTCATCAGCTTTTGCCAGCCTCTTATCAGCTCCTTTCCAAACTTTTCCCAGCTCATCCTGTCCAGCATCTCAATAACCATTTACCAATTCTTACCTGTCCCATTTAGTTTCCCAGACATTAATTAGCACTACAGTTTACAATTTTTTGCCAACTCTTTTAAGTATTAGATGGGTTCCTTTCAGCCTCTTCACACAATCTCTTACTAGCTCCTGCCAGTCTCTAAAAAAAATCTTTGTCAGCCTCTAATAATGTAGGATTGAATCACATATGAGCATAAATTCACAGATATAATCCAGGTTACAATTTCTTATTTGCTATTAATGCAAGTTGCTTATTTCCCTTTAAATTTAAATATAAAGTCAGCATTTGCAGTTCATGGAAACTTGCACAAATGCTCTGAAGTTATATAAAAAAAAAATTTGTTGGAACCAAAATATGGTGCATAAATATAAGACAATATTATTATACCATTAGCGGACAATGCTCTCAAAATCAGCACAGAAGAAGCCAGATCCAAAGTAAACATAAAACATGAATTACTAAACAGACCAGCTATAAAAAGCAAGAGACGCCTTCCAAAAATAGCTGCACGTGACTAACACAGCTCTGGGCCAAGAAGAATGAGCTGAGATTGACTGGGGGTCATCACTGGGACGGTCCGCTGTCACTGTTCTAGCAATGAATAGGGACACAGGAAGGAAACCAACGTGGAACATGGGCAGGGCAATGCGTTGGGACCTGGACAGGACCTTCACATAAGGGGCCTCAATCTAATCGTAGCCGCAAAATGGCCGCAAGTCTGAGATTGCTTGCGATGGGACTACGGCCCCTCGCAGCCCTACGTCTACATTGGTATGCTAATGGACGGAGACCTGCAACATTTCAACATTTTCAATTCCATCCAGCGGATCCTTAAAGGGCCCACGGCATACAAATGGTTACCCCAAGCTGTGGGGGTACTATCCCCACGGCACCTAACATTAACCCCCCCCCCCCCCCCCCCAATGCAGTGTCCATACATTAACCGTTGCAGCAGGGGTCTCAAACTGGACCCCCGCTGCTTTTAAAATTTCAAATTTCCTGCAGCGGATCCTGAAAGGACCTTAAAGAAACTGCGATAAATAAAACAATTAACCCCTGGAACGGGAGTACTATAAGTATTCCCCAGGCACCTAAAATTAACCCCATCACTCATGGGGCTCTATACAGATAAATATCACATTACAATACATCAAAACCCACACCCAGCAATAAAATACAGTTCAAATATATCCCTAACTACATACTATTAACCCCTAACTACATATAGAAATACCCTAACTACATACTATTAACCCCTATCTACATACATGAGTACCCTAACTACATACTACTGTATAGACCCCCATAAGTGATGGGTATAATTAGGGGCTTATGGGGCTCTGTATAGACCCCCATACATGATTGGGGTTAATTAGTGGTTCATGGTGGTCTGTATAGAGCCCCATGAGTGATGCGGTTAATTTTAGGTGCCTAGGGTGTACTTATAGTACCACTGCAGCAGTGGTACTATTTATTGCGGGTCCTTTTAGGACCTTTAAGGTCCTTTCAGAACCTGCGGCGGGAAGTTCGAGATTTTGAATGCAGCGGGGGGTCTCGACTGTGACCCCCTCTGCAAGGGTTTATGTAGGGACATTGTGGGGATAAATTTTAGGTGCCGAAGGGGTACTTACAGTTCCCTGCGGCTTGGCGTAACTATTTGTGTGCTGAAGGCACTTTAAAGGACCCGCAGCAGGAAATTTAAAAATTTGAAATGCTGCAGGGGTCCCAATTGGGAACCCTACAGCAAGGAGTTAATGTAGGGACACTGCATTATAGGGTTACTGTGGGGATACTGCAGGGGTCTCGATTGGGACCCCTGCATTATAGGGTTAATGTAGGAACACTGCAGGGATCCCATCGGGGCCACTGCACCAAGGGGGGCTTGATTGGGAGCAGTCGGGAGGCTATATACAGGCTTAACAAGCCCTTGCGACTGCTCCTTGGTGTAAGTAAGCTGCGTCTCGATTTGAGTTATTTCTGGACTTGACGGGAGGGTGATCGTAGCATTAGAATAGGGATTTGGGCTTTCTTGCAGCCGGAACTCTTGCGGTCACGTAAGATCAGAGGCTTTGACGGAAGTAAGCTGCAATTGTGCTCATCACACGCAATCGTAGCTCGACAGCCGTAAGCCGCCATTAGATTAGCTAAGTAGCTTGCGGCAGCCTCTTGCGGCAACTTTTTTCCAAATCGTAAGATTAGAATGAGGCCTGAAGCATGTGCAGCTCATTGGGTTGGTAGATGAATTAGACATGAAGATGAAACATAAGCAGGGCACTGCTTCAGGACATGGCTCAGACACTCAGTTGAGACATGGACAGATAATGGAGTTGGGACATTGGAAGGTTGAATTTGGACATGGACACTTAGTTGGGACATGGACAGGACAGACAAATAACTACCGTAATATGATTTACAGATTTGTTCTGTTAGTGGAATAGTCTCTACAGAAATATGCAAGTTTTAGGGGGGAAGGGTGAAAATAAAGAATCACAAGACTGGACTGATAAAGATTGCCTTATTTATTTTATGTGCATGGGATCTTTGCCAGGAACACAAATTGTGAAAAGAAACACTAGTTGGATCTGAAAAACAAAAACACTTTAGGGACATATAGTAAAGTAACCTTTTAACTCGTAGAGTAACTAGGTGGTCTGCAAAAGGGTCAGATGACTGGGGAAAATCAAAGTACTCTGCACTATTCCATAAGGGTAAAAATTTGGGCCAGAGCCTGTATTGTCATCTATTTTGTTACATTGATACAGTATCTGTTAGTCATAGTCAAATCATCATACACTCACTTGCAGTTCTTCCTTTACTGTTAGCCAAGATTGGTATTGAGCAAATGGCAGCAAACAACACAGACTGAGATACAGTAAATAAAATTGTTAACTACACTATATTGTTTTGTGTGTGGATAGATAGATAGATAGATAGTAGATAGATTCAAATATCTGAAACTTAGGCAAGCGATACAACTCTCCAGTACAAGATGGAGGTGATTACTCAGAGTAGTTGATATATATGTTGCATCTGCTGACAGATGGAAATTTCCAGTACAGTAGAAGGTTTTCGACCTTCTGAACCATTTGGTTTCGGGCACCAGATTTTGCTGAGGTTCTGTTCTGCTCAGAGAGAGGAACGAGAAAGATATCATTATCACCCAATTACAAGCGAGTCATTGGGGGCCAACAAGCTATCGAGCAAGACTGGAACCCACAAGCATACGTTTCCAAGACTAACTGTCCCCAACTTAACACTTGTGCAACAGGGCACACTGGGTCAATCAGCAACCTATCTCCTACAGTGCTTCTCTGCGCTAATAACCACTTTTTTTTATCCTTTTAACCACAGGCTGCATTCACTCTTTTTATAACCTAATCTTAAGACGGCTGCCAAGGATCGTGTATGAGAACAAAAACAGACGTCCGCGAGTCCCAGGCAAGAAAGCAACGTTAAAAGGCAGAACATCTGCAACAATAAATCTTTCAGGATGTAGAACTGGCCAGAAAAAAAATTAATTCATTTATTCAAAAATGGAGACGGGGGAGGATTTAGTATCCGTGAAAAGAGAGAGGTGAGGGGCAGCGGGGGAGTTATATGTCAGTGTGCATACAGGACAGGTGCAAGGAGAAAACAAGGAGAGCACACGTGAACATACTGAGCTCACGCATGTACATACACAAACTGACAGCACACACATACTGAGCACACATGTACTGAAAATAGAAGCAGATACATACACACACAAACTGATAGCACAAATGCATACACACAGTAAGAACACACACTTACAAACAAGCACCCACATAACAAATATGCTGAGCACATGCACACACACAGAGCACAAACATATATAGAGCACTTTCATATATACACACCTAGAGCCAGTGCCGGATCTAGCTATTTGGAGCCCATAGGCAGTGAAGTGGAGGAGCCCCTGCGAGTGTGTGCCTTATCCATGCACCCATTTTTCCCTTTTCTGTGGGAGTACTTCACTTTCCTGCTGTTTGAGCAAATCACTGATATTTCCCCATAACAACCATTTTTACAACATAGCTCCTCATACACATAGATCAATTACTTATTTATTAAATGCATTTAATGGTGGGCTGTATTATTTATATTTTTCTAAGCTAAAAAAGGCACCCTTCACAAGGAAGCGCCCCTAGGAGCCTGCCTAGTTGGCCTAGTAAGAAAACCGACCATGCCTAGAGTATATAAATACATCTACACTGAGAACTCACAAATACATCTATACAAACATTCTGAAAGTACAGACACATACAAATATACTGAGAGCATACAAATATATACACACATATACATATCCGCTGAGATCACACACATACACATGCACACACAGAGTACATGAATACAGAGTACACATTGACAGCATATTCATACACTAAGCAAACACAAAGTACATACACAAAACAATGCTCAGTATTTATACACAGCATTGCATACTGGCTCAATCAGATAGAGTAGTTAATCATAGTATTTACATAATGTCAAGTTTGAATGATGAAGGTGAGGGGTACAGAAAGCAGTGAAGGTTTAACAAAAGTCAGAAAGGATTGACATCAAACATAAGAGACACTTAGGGGTTACAGAGGTTTCCCTGGCCATATATGTTTGCTGTCTCTCCTGAACAGTGCCCACTGGTGGTCACTATGATACAAAAAAATGCTGGAAATTTTAAATAACTTTATTTAGCAGATATAAACAGAGTAAAGAAGAAAATAGGGAAATTAGGATTTACCCGCACAGAATGCACTCAAGAACACACATTTACACACACAAGCATGCAATCACACACACATCTGCATACAAAAAAAAACATTCACCACAAACACACAGAAATAAGCACACATACAAGCATTCATTCAAACACACAACGGACAAACACACAAGAATTCATATGTAAAAATGCACACACACACACACACACAATGCCATAGATATATACAAGCATTCCATTAAACAAACAAACATGGACTCAAACAAAACATTCTGTCAAAAACAAGCAAGTGTGCACCCATACACATGCAAGCATGATCAGATAAACACACATGCATGTCCTCAAACACACAAGCATGGACTCTAACATGAGCTATCCCTCAAGTACACACAAACACTCATGTTGTCATACATACAAATATCTGCTCAATCATAAGCATTCCATTATGCACATACAAACATTCAATTACAAAACATATTCAAACACATACAAAAATTCCATCATACATACACAAACATAACCTAATGCATACACTCAAATTCACTTATACACACACACGAACATGCACTTATACACAATTAGACATGTTCTCTTTTAGTTTTAAATAAGGTAAGACAGCACATTTTTACATGAGTGCTGGACTGGTAGAGGCATGAGGTGAAGAAACTTTTTGGTGGATGACTAACTGAAGAAGTATGACTAAGTAAGAGGTGTGAGCCAACTACAATTGTTGGTCCTTTGTATAATTATAGAGATAGAATTAATGGGTTAGTGGGGCACTTCCCTGAACAGATGTTACACTATCTTCAGAAAGTGTATGAAGATCTAAAAACTAGGGAAAGTTTACTGATGGTAGGGAATTCCAAAGTGGGAGCATTACATGAAAATGCAAGAGATGTAGGTATATACCAAATGTGCTGCATATTCAACTAACTCAGAGAACATATCTCAGCTGTAAGAGTAAGGCTCTAATTGGAGCAGATTACAACAACCCTTTGAACTCATGCCAACCACAAGAGGTAAGCCATGCTCAACTGGAATGCTGAGTGTAGTCTTGTGGGTTTTACTGTCACTGACCCAGTTTGTTAGGCCATGACAGATGAACCCGAAGTGTAAAGGGTGGGGCCAGTACTGCGCATCTCTCCTAAAAACTTTATTGAGTGGGCCATGTATACATCTAGACAAACAACATCTTCAAGTCCTGCAGCGATGAGAAAGGGACAAAAAGGGAGGTGGGAGATGACACTGGAAGCCGCAGTTTCAATACTACATGCAGTCGGTTAAGGTGTATGAATCGCCTAATGCTTACTCCGGAGACAACAGCATCATTAGAAAGCACCTTGAACGACCAAGCAGCCTTCTCTAGGGACACCACTGCTTGCTCAACATGACGAGGGGCCTAGAAAAAGTAAACTAAAGAAAGCATGTCTCCACTTCACCCAGCTGGCTAGCCTCCAGACTTGAGAACCTCTCCCACTTCAGAACAAGCAGAATGCTACAATTTTCAGTGTTTACGTCCCCAACTCTTCAAACGGAGAAGGACAAAGTTTACACTAACCTGCTTAATCTCGAACCCCCAAAGAAGGAGTTACAGATTAGTAGCCTCCAGTCAGCGGAAGTGAAGGCCTACCTCCAGGTGAATCTCCAGTTGAGACTAGAGAATCCAAGATGCTTCACGGATCCCTCTTCAGATGCTCTATTGGAACACCTCAAAACCAGCATCCTGCAGACCTCTGAAGAGGTCCTAGGGTTCTCCACATAGAAAAAACAAAGACTGGTTTGATGGGGAAAAAAAAATCAGAAGATCCATGAATTACTGTTGAAAAAGAGATCTGCTCATTGAGCACATCTTGCTCAGCTATCCTGACCTAATAAGAAAGTAGCTTTCCTTCTTGTATGCAGCAACTTCCATCAAACGTTTTGAGAAATTAAGAGCCAGCAGAGGACCAACTTTGTGGAAAGAATAGATGTTGGCGACTATAGAGGCTTTTATAATTCCTTGAAGTTTGTGTACATCCTTTCGCCCCTAATCCAAAAGCCAATTGCGCAGTGCAGATGGTCAAACACTCCTTACAGACAAGGCATTGATCCTGAACCGGTGGTCTAACCGTGCATTCCACAACAACCAATGAAAACACAACTGGACGCAATCCCTACTCTCAAAGAGAGACTGTAAAAACTATTGAGCAGCTAAGGAATGGTAAAGCAGCAGGAGTCGATGGGATCCCAGCAGAGATCTTGAAACATGGGGGCCCATAACTTCATGCTAAACTCCATGAGCTCTTTGTCTGCTGCTGGCGGCAAGGCAAACTGCCACAGGACCTTTGTGACACAATCACCGTCACCCTATACAAGAACAAGGGAGAAAAGTAAAATGTTCCAATTGCCAGCAGGGAAAATCCTTGCAAAAGTACTCCTCAACAGACTGGTGCCCACTATCACAGAAGAACTCCTTCCCGGAATCAGTGTGGCTTTAGAGTCAACAGGAGCACCACAGACATGGTTTTTGCTCTCTGGCAGGTCCAAGAGAAATGCAGAGAACAGAACAAGGGACATTACATCACGTTTGATGACTTTACCAAAGCATTCAACAGTGTGAGCAAGGAGGGTCTGTAGCAAATCCTGAAACGTTTGGTTGTCCTTCCAAGTTCCTCAGTATGATCATCCAGCTACATGAAGTCCAGCATGGCCAAGTCAGGCAGAGAAATTACCTGCCTGAGCCCCTCCCAATAGATAACGGTGGGAAGCAGGGCTGTGTCCTCGCACCAACCCTATTCACAATATTCTTCAGTACGATGCTTCAAAGGGCCATGGCATACCTTGATGATGAGGATAGTCTCTACCTCCAATATCACACTGATGGCAGTCTGTTCAACTTGAGGGGACTAAAGGCCCAAACCAATACTTGTTCGAGAGTTACTCCTTGCCAACAACAATGCCCTTGTTTCCCATATGGCAACAGCTCTGCATCGATTGACCTCTTTCTTCACTGAGGCTGCCGAGCTCTTTGGTCTAGAAGTCAGTTTGAAGAAAACATAATTTCTCCACCAGCTTGCACTTCAGGAAGATTACTGTCCTCCTCGCATCACTATAAGCGAGTCCGAGCTGAAGACAGTCCACCAGTTTAGCTACCTGGGATGTATCATCTCCTAAAATGCCATGGTCGACAAGGAATTTGACAACAGACTGGCAAAGGCAAATGGTGCATTCTGCAGGTCTCCTACCACCATCATCTACGACTTATTGAGAGCTTTAATCAACGCTGCCTCAGCACCATCCTCTGGAATGACCACGTCACCAACACTGAAGTCCTCGAACAGGAAGGAGTGCCCGGCACTGAGGCCATGCTGTTGAAGATGCAGTTTTGCTGGGCAGAACACATCTCTAGAATGGAGAATGATCAGCTGCCAAAGATTGTGCTATATAGTGAGCTCACCACTAATGATCATGACAGAGGTACAAGGACTTGCTGAAACAGTGCTGTCACATTGACTATCATCGATGGTCGGCTTTAGCATTGGACCGCAAAGCCTGGAGAAGTACCATTCAGCAGGCGGTCTCCTAATTCGAGAGCAAATGCAGCACTGGCCTTGAGGACAAAAGGAGGATGAGGAAGATTGTGTCACTGCGGAACCCAACCCAGAACAAACTTTCCCTTGTAACTTTTGCAGTCGGATCTGCCTGTCCCACATTGGCCTTCTCAACATCTCTTAAATCCCCCATTGTAGACAACATCTCTTAAATCTTTGCTCGCAAAGCCAAGACTGCTGGTCAGAAGAGAGCCAGCTCACTTCTAGATTCAGAAAAACCTCATATACTTAAATTACCTGAAAAAAGTGTAAACTCTGTGCCCCATCAAGTTAGCAATATTGATGTTCTAGTGTATTATATCTCCTATAGAACATGTACAATAATACCTGCTCAGGCAGATGTGGTTTACTGTACATCATCTTCAATGCACATGATAATATACATCCATATACACACAAACTATTATACAAATAAATACAAGGTTGTAAAAATACACACAAACACAAAACTATACAAGCATATACTCATAAACACAAAAGTTTAAAATGTACCATGAGCACCATCTTCTGAATGGGTCATGTCGTTTATGAGCTGGATCTGGAACGCACAACATTTTGAAGTTTGGCAACAAAATACATATATAAACGCAGTGATTAAAAGTAATGCTTCTGGTCAATCTGCTTTGTCATTGATCTTAAAAATGTATGTTGGCTTGAAAAAAAAAACTCACCCTAATAAATAGTGAATGAGTTGTATTTCTGATGCCTTACCTTGTACATCAGAGTCTGTGTCCATACGTGTGATACATCTTCAATCTGGTTTACTTCAGCTGCATGCATGTCAGAATCAGGTCACTCCGTTCTGACTACACACCTACAGGCACTTGCACCACAACTTCCCCACGAACATGTGGATATGCCTGCTTTATCAGATAATTTATCTGGTAATACATTAGAAACCAGGGTATATAAAAAAGCATCTGACATCCTGTTCACCTTGAGCCATTAATCTACTCCAATGATTTTGTCAAGGTTCTCAAAATTATCTCACACACAGTGGTCAATACCTTTTTTTGGCTGCTATGGAAAGAATGAATGACAACCCAGGCTTCCACTACTGAAGCTGCTTAAAAAAATCAGTCAAAGTGGAGTCCTGCAGAGGTTTTCCATTTCTGAAGATGGGCTGAAGATATGGATTAGAATGGCTCTGCTCTGAGACATTAGTTTCAAATTGGATAATCTGAGACCCTGAAGGATAACCAGGTCAGGGTGCACACTCCTGTGTCATTTGGAGATGTCATAATCCTGATTTGAAGATGTGATAAACCTGAACAATTCATTCAAAAGTCATCTTTGCTCCTAAAGAAGCTGAAATTGTGCCAGATTTATCAGAACCCATGCAAACTTGGAAATCTGGAGGTTTACCCCCAAGAGAATGAGCATACAAGAGTTACAAAATTGGTCATTTACTGTGGTAACCCTGGACATTTTGTCTATTCCTGTCCCGTGAAGAATAATCCATCAAAAGATAAGACCTTTTTGGCTCCCACATTTTCCTCTCTGAAGTAAGATATCTAAATATATTTATCCTCCTGCAGTGGGGTATTCAACAACTTCAAGCAAGAGCAGTCACAGACCTTAGAGCAAAATCAAAACATTTTGATCCTCTTTTAATACAGGATTGCATAGGAAAGAGACAACCCAATCAAATTCCTCTCATTGATAGCAACATTATGAAGACATCTGCGTTGACAGTGTCTACTTCTGTTTTTTCATTTGTTTATCTTGCCCTTGTTACATCATCATAATCCACCAAATTATTGGAATTTCAGCACAGTTGTCATTTCCACTTCATATTGTTTGGAACACCCATTGAAGCACTCAATCTGGCCAGCACCATAGTGAAAAGATTGAAAATAGTCTCCCTCAAGTCTATTCACCAAAACGGCCAATTGACCAAACTGTGTTTGTCATTGCACAGCTTCTCATGCAGCTTTGATGGAATTTTTACATAATTTTTTGATCAAAAGAGACATTTGTAATACGTGATATTGTGATGCCACGTGGTTCGGTACCAAACCTGCCTATTTAATCTCAGAGGCCATAGGACTTTGCTGATTTGCAGGTTAGGCCAGGTGATCATTCTATTTCCTAGTTTTTGACCTTTGGATACCTATACCCCATATTCTTGTATTGTTGACCAACCATTCTGCTTTGCTTAATATGTATGACCCTATCCTTCGTGTCCATGACCAATGACTCTTGTTGGTATACACCCAAACCCTCATATATGCACACACAAGCATGAACACATACAGAAATACACTCATGCGAAAATACAAAAGCATCTATTAGTATACAAACAAAAATGCACTGATAGAAAAAAACATTTATAAAGAAACACATATGAACCTGTGAACACAAAATCATGCATTCATTAACACAAATGACTCATACACAAAACATTTCCCAATCATACAGAAAAGGATGGAGTGTTACTTAGATACAAAACACATAAACCTGCTGTCCACAAACACACACTCAATGCACAAACTGCAAAATGCTTAAACATTTGCTTATACACACATAAAGATTACGCAAACACATACCATCCTTTACCGGGGAAGAACTGTTTGATAATTAGTCCATATAGAAAACAGGAAATTTGGATAATTAACTGTTCTTCCCACTTTGATAAATGTATCCCTATATCTCTAATGGCACAACAAATCATCTATATTTATATATGAATGATATATATCCCTATTTTCTCAACAGTCTATAAAACTTAGAAATATACCACAATGAGCACAGTAAGCTCCCTGCATTCATATAGGCTTAGTGTGTTCCTTCTATATTTTTAGAGCACATCCCACCTATATTATGCACACAGTGTGCCCATTCTACAGTAAGTCTCTGGCTTCAAAAATGCACCTTACAGTTTTTTTAGTTTTTCCAGGTAGAAAGTACTTCTATACAAAAGACAGAAAAGAACCAGTGCCATCAACATATGCAAGATAAGAGCCACAATTTGAACAGAGCGATAAATTAAGTACATTTACTTACAGTTATCTTATTACATATACACTGGGCATGAATATCTGAATAAGTATATTGCATTCAAGTATTATTCATATTACAGCTCTTCAATGTACACTGGCACTTTCGGGAACCAATTAACACTCTAAAGTAGGGGACTTACTGTAAAATTGTTATTGGCAGTTGGTACCACCAGAAATATTTATATAGGCAGTGTGTACCCCACGTCTACCTCGTGAGCACAGCATGTCCCCTCTAGATCTCTAAGAGTACAGTGTGTGAACTTCTGTCTGAGCAAAGCAGCCAGGTACATGAACCACCCATGATGTGAATAGTTCACATCACCATGTTCATGGCTAGTGACTGTGACCTCTTGGCTTCTTGTGCCCGTCAGGTGGCTGCTGCCAGCTGCCCTGAGCAGTTTGAGGCTGGGAGATGCAGGGGGAGTGGCTACTGTTTATTCCTCTCCTTTAATATCACAGTCCCGCCTTGCAAGTTTCTGAGCTGTTCTTTTCCTATTCAAAGCATCCCCGGCCAAAGTATTGCCCTCTCCTGACGTCAAGGACAGATCACAAGCAAGATTAGGGTTTTTCATTTCTCTTATTGCAGCAATTAGCCGAGGACTGTATAAAAAGGGCTTCACAAAAGGGAGGGAGTTTAGAGGGGAAATCTGGGGACAAAACAGATAGCTCAGACACAGAGAGGCAGACACAGAGAGGGACTGAGCAGCAAGGGGGAACGTGGAGTTTAGTTTCCTCCCATAAACAAATTCCACCTGGTCTAACAGGCTCCAGAGAAACTTTTTTTACAACTTGCAAGAAATAAAACGATGAAGTTTCATGTGACCCCGTGCTGCTGCCTCTATGTGGGCACACACCTGTTTTTTAGTTAACTTCTGATCCTGCCTCATTTTTAATACTAGTTCCTAAAAAAGTGTACAGTAACTGTACTTTTCTCCTCAGTAGTTTTTGGAGGGGATGAGAGGCAGGTAGAGAAGGAAGCAGTGAATGCTCAGAGTGCTTCCCACACTTGCTGTGATGGGGCTGCTCAGTGTGGACCTGTTGATCACCCTACAGATACTGCCAGGCTTTTTCTCTAACTGCCTGTTCCTGGCTCTGTATGACTCTGTCGTGTTGGTAAAACACGTGCTCCTTCAACTGAACCGCTCCAAACCCAGCCAGAATCAATGGCGTCGGATGCTGACCCCAGAAGGGCTGCGCTGTGTCTGGAACAGCTTCCTATTGGACGCCTACAAGCAGGTACGCTGGGATGGGATGCGCACTACTCTTAAAGGCACTTTCCTAGATCATGTCCGTGCCATCTTATAATGAAATACTTTACAACCTTAATATGTATAGTTTGTGGGGAGGTATGATAAACACTTTCAGGCATATTAAGGAATTTAATACAGTTCATGGGTGATACTAAAGCAAATAGTAATGAGAGAGTTGGAGTATTTTGCAAAAGTACTACTTTACAGATTGTACAGTTGATATACTGAACATCCTTCCAGTGGATGTGGTAGGGACAACTGTTATTACAATTCAAATGATCTATACATGCCTGAGCTTTTTCCAGGATAACAGGAGAATAGGCAGATTTATCCACCACCACAAAGTACATTTCAGTGTTCTAATTGACATAAACCTATGGTTGCTGCAATGTTGCTTTCCATGCTAGTGTATAAAATGACAGTTAATAGATTTAAATAATATATAGCTACTTGTGATCTGTAATCATTAATTACACATTATAACTTTGACACTGTGTGCACTTCTTTTCGTTTCAGACTTCTCATAAAATACTTTTTTAGTTTAAATTCACTGGTAAATTACTGCATTTTGAGAATAATATGTTACTTTTTTAAAAATCAGGGTAAGAGATCTTGTTTCTGTAACAAAGCAAGCATCAGCAAAGCTTAGAGTGCAGTGTTTGGATCAAGCCGTGCATGTGCGTGGAGATCTGACACACAGCTCACAAGTAACACTCCAGCAAATGATTAAACTCTGCTTCTAGAGTATGCAGCTCCCACTATGAGCTGGCGGGGTCTCTGATGTTTGTGTGTGTGGGGGGAGCACTTTCTGCTCACTCTAGACAGCACATAAACACACACATTAGTAATTTCACTTTGTGTTATTTCATGCAGCCTTCTTTATCAATGTGTAAAACTGTTAATAGGCTTATATTTTTCAATATGTGAATAAGTCAAATTAAATATCACACTATGTTGGGGACTAATATCTGTTTGATAAACGGTCCTTGTAGAAAACATAGACAGAGGGCTAATTTTCTTTTTTAAACTTGCTTAACCCAACACAGAAGTTGGTGGATAACTTTCTAACACCACTTGCATTGTGACACACATTGTGTGTCTATGACTGTGCCTGAATCTGTTGTGCAGCACACAATCTTACTGTATGGACAATTAGGCTGAGCCCCAAATCACTCTCCAGCACTCACTAAATTGTTACTGCCCTGTTCACCAACCTACATAGACTGAATCATTCAAGGGCGCAGAGAGGGGAGGTGCAGACTTTAGATAACCTGTTGTAATCATACTTAAAAGGGGTCACTGGACATCATGCCCCAGCCTTCTGCCACGTGTGGCCCATCCTATCACTGCTTACAATGAGATAGTGCCAGCCCCTATTGATGTAAACTAGTTCAGTGCCCTTGATACCAACTCACCTATATATGATACCAGGGGCAAGGTGCCCCAACAGTGCTCCCTAGTGGCAGTCTTCTTAACATGAGTGGCTGAAGGTTAATCAGTCCTATTGCTCAGTAATGGTTACCACATGGAGCAGGTACTGTTTAAATTATAATGTGCACAAATAATATAATTATTACACTTCAAACTGGATATATACCAATATTCTAACACTATTTTTAAATGAGTTTTATGAGCAAATATATATGTAACATAGTGATACAGTGTAAGCATAATAATATATATATATATATATATATATATATATATATATATATATATATATATATAAACAGTGGGTATTATCAATGGGTCGCTGAAGCATATGGCACTAAACTGTTACATTGTATGTGGCAATATGCACAGTCACAATGTCAGGTGAAATTAAAGAGAAGCATTTTGACTGTAAGGCACTATTCCTGGAACTGTATATCCACTGCAATATTCCTGAGACACTGATGAAATGTCTCATTACAAATAAAGGATAATAATCAGTGTGCACTATACAATGGGGCATTATCTCCAATATTACTATTCCGAGTCGACTGTATTAATGGATCCTATGCATAGTACACTCAGTTGATACTACTCCCTAGTATATGCTACTTTTAGGCACTGTATCTGTGGGGACAACACATTAGACACAGTCTATGTGGAAAGTATTGTCTTAAAGGAGACCAGTAATAGATTGTGTCTGTTCTAATCACTGTAGTATTTTCAAATTGTAAGTGTAGCATGACAATATGTACAGTTTCTGGCTCATAAACTAGTCCCACTTTCCACATGCCTAGACCTAACTCATGGTAATATATATATGTGGGAGTAGCATAATAGCCAAATTTCCCATCTGAGTATTATTATTATTACAGGACACTTAAATGCAAGTCATATTGATATCCTAAGGGTTTAACTATGAAGCTGATCATCTGTTGACAGGGAAGGCTAGTCATTGGTACCTTAGAATCAAATTATTTTAACGACTAGTCATATTCTAACATATGCTAGCTCAGGTCTTTTGGGGCTTTGTTTCCCCAATTATCAGCTCCACACCTCTAGAAGACAGTAGCAGGCTACTGCTGAAGTGTCTTGGGTTATAAAAGTCCATAGCTCTGCCCACTATATAAAAGAATGCTTTAAACAGGAAAAAGCCGTCCTCTACGGTTGAGTCAATTTGGTTACTGTACTAAGCTGTGAAATTTGGAGCGCTCCTTGGCACAATCTAGTTTGGCTTTATACCGTGCCTCTTGGATGCACAAGGTCCACTTGTTTTTTTTTAGTAGAAATACAGACGATTTGCTTTGGACGTGGCCAGCCCTTACTCATGCGGAAAAGTGAAGTCAATGTAATCACTTTTAACCCATTTTCTGGAGCTGAGGTCTTATCCCCATCTGCAACATTTAACCAGTTGGATGCTGCCAGGTTTAAGCCTAACACCATATGGATTGAGGAACCCATTGCATAAGACGGAAAAAATGAGCATGAGATTCCGATTGCCAACGGCTTTTGGTGTTTATGATGCCGTAAAGTTTTAAGTACTTTTCTCACAAAAGTTTTCCAAACCCTGTGTAGAGCGTGAGAACAGAGCAAGGCTCACAAGCCAAGAAGGCAGTCAGATGGAAATGGTTTGGCCGCTGCCTGGGGTCAGGAACCGAACAGCTGATAATTGAGTCATGTTGGGCAGAGCTAGTGTACAGATCCAGATACTGGTGTCCGGGGAGCCCGGCAAAGCTGTGCCAAAAGCAATCAGCAGCGGTCAGCAAGCTAGCGGCTTTTAGGGAGGTGTGATCTACACTTGCAGTTAAATGTACTGGCACTTTCTGATCTCAGTATCCTTCGGAATTTAAATCACAAACTCAGCATCATTTTCTACTGAACATTAAAAGCCAAATTTAGTTTATATCTCATCCGTCCCCCTTCTTTCCTCAAATCTATACACATTAAACTCATAAAATCTTTCCTCTCTACATCAAAAGGGACAAAAGATTGTTCCATCTGAGGAAAAGGATTCATTAAAAAAATAGAAGTGGGGTAATCATTTCTAACCCCACCTTTTACCCTGTTTTGATAAACTCATACAGTTGGCATTACTTGGCACACAGGATCAGTGACCAGTTATCATCCTACAAACAAACACTGGTTATCAGTGTGAATACCCTTCCCATGAAGAACCTTGCAGAAGTATTTATTTTCAGAAAGTGCAGTGGGTACGGGATATAGCCGTTCAACACATAGTAGGACAAGTAGCATTCAAGCATACCTGGAATATCATGTTTATCCTGATGATTGAACTTTTAGGTAGATGGAATAGGCACACTTTATAAACATTGGGGCTGTTTCTTTAATAAATAGGCTCCATTCAATAATAAAAACATGATTTATTTACTTCACCTAAAAAATATAACCAGAATATGTATGCCCATGTAGTACATTATTGCATTGATGCTCAACTCTATCTTGTATGAGAATATCGGCAGTTTTCATATGAATGGGCTAATATGGCATCTTATTTGTATATTAACCCTGAAAAAGTATAGAACTTAACCCAGTCCTATTGCATACATAATTAGCTTTGAAAGGAAAACCAATCAATGCAAAAAAAAAAATTGTACAAAAATGTTAGAAAAATTAAGACTGTTTGTATTTCCCTTTCTTAAATCATGTAGCCCATTAAGTTTTCTAATTTAAAATACAATACAGAAAAACACAACAAATTGCAAACTCTTGCAATTGACACATAAGCCTCAGTATTTTCTCCTCATGTTCGTAAACAAAACCCACCATGTCTGTACCTTACAGTCAGTTTGGAGTCAGTCACATTTATTCCCCCTCTTGTTAGAAGATTCAGATACAGTTCTGGTGCTATATTCACATAGTTAGCCGAGGGAGCTTGAGCCAAGATAGATGCAACGAGACTGGTGACGTCATTGCAGGATTGTGTGCCGGACATTGTCTGCGGCTCCTCGGGGTAAATAACTCAGTATATTTTGCTTGACACGTGAATTCAGCCCAAATTGTCAGAACAGCAGGCACAAAAAAGGGCTGTATAGAATACGATGAGTAAATATCTAGAAGCCTAATCACCACAGAGCCTCAGAATCAGGCAATAATCACCAACAGACTCCACAAAATAACCTTTTAATTTGAAAAGCCCCCCCCCCCCAAAAAAAACCCAAAAAACTTAAATGTAGAGCAATTGCAAATATAGTAATTATTCAAGCCATGGCCTTTTTTTGCCTCAAATTGTTCATATTAATTTGAGGAGCCCTTACAATGACCATAGTGTGTGTGTGCCCGCGTGCATTTTTTGATGCAAGCTGTCCACTTCTGGGCATTTGTAAGAGGTACATATAAAATTCTAAAATAACCAATTATTTACCAATCCCTCCCTCTCCCATCTCATAAAGCTAAGCACACCTATCAAAAGTGCTGAAACAACACAATATGGAATCCTCTGTAGATAAACAAAAATCCTGATTTTGCACTAAAATGCTTTTCAGTGCAATTTGCCTGAAATATACTGGTATTTTACATTTTGAAACAATAATCCCATATCTGACTTTAATTAAACAGAGAGAGAGAGAGACCCACTATAAAATGTCTAGTCTCTAAGAGAAACTGCAACATTTCTATAAACTTGAAACACCAAATACCATCATGATTAGGGCCTCTACACATTTTGCAGGGACCCCAGGATTTTGTTACTCCAGTGGCTGAAGTGGCATAGTCCTGCTCCCACTCTCAATAGGAACCTGCCTGGGATACAGGGGGGCTGTGGTAGATTTAGAAGTCTGCAAAGCTCACTAATGATGTGAATTTATTAGCTGATATTCCTGGCTTCATTTCAGTAATTCTGTATTAACCTTTCCTGGGACGGAGGGACCTGGATCTCAGTGCAGTGCTGTCACAACAAAACTTCCTGCTCACATGAGGAATTCGCTAAACTCTCCCCCCATTTAACTGCTATCCACAAGTGAGACAGGTTTATTCCAAGTACATTGAAAACATGTAAAATTAAACCACAAAAACACCTAAACTGGAATAGAATCAGTCCCACTGGGCTGCATAAACCTGCTACAGTTATTGCATTATCTTCCACCTTCTACATCAGTCTCTGTAGAAACCAGGATCACAACACAGAGCATGACCTGGTGATAGTGACATGCTCCAGGAGCAAAGCACTTTTGTTGGTTTCTTTTTGCATGAGAAAAAAAAAATCAATATTACAGATTTACTAGAAATGCAGAATGGTGTCACTGTCAGGATCTGATACATGTTGATTTGAGAGTGTAAGTGTTAGACAATCAGATTTCAGAAAAAAAGGTTAAAACTGCACTCTGTATAGGAAAAAGTAATGTTTTAACCTTTGCAGCATTCATTAAGTTTTTTCCCAAAGGTCCACTTAGAAAGTGGACCAGGGTCTTGATGGACTACTTGATCACTGCTGGGGGACTTCACAGACACTGATTCATTTTCTGCCTGCTTCTTAATAGTTATAAAGGACTGTGCACTAGTGTTGTGTATGCTGGGCACTTACAAACACTAAAATCTATTAGGAAGAGACTAATTTACTGCTTTTTATACATTTTTATTAGTGTTTAATTTCATAATGAAATTTCATGGATGGTGTTACCAGAACAGTTTATGAAACTGTGTTAGACAATCATGTGAGATCCATTTACCACCAAAAGGATATTTTCTATCATCCATATAAGTAAAGCACTTTAGATATTAAAAAACAATTAACATTACTATAGATCTATAGTTTAAAATTGGATCCAGCCAGTCAAAACCTGTGCTGAGGCACATAGTGATGTGAGATTAGATGTGCATTAACCAGACTTCAGGTCACTAATTTTTCACTCTCTCTGTAGTATGAATGTCAGTCATACTACAGTACTCAAAGCCATTGTTGTGTGAATTAAACATACAAATAACATTCTGGAAACAGTGAAGTTAAATCTGACAGGAGAGAAGAACCATGTGGATCGCCTTTTGCCAGCAAGTCTTGTTCCCACCTGATTTATATCCCAGTAGAGACATTTTGTAACAAAAAACACAGCTCCTGGTGTGTAAAGTGCAATGTTGTCACCTTCTCAATAAGTGGCACTACATTTAAGTCATTTTATTTCCCCATGTTTGTCCCAGGCACATATTTTCTATTTGGATATGTTTTTTTTCTTTTCAGTATTATCAATTATATTGAATTTCACTCTTTTGCATAATGTGAATATTAGTAGATCGTCCAATCAACAGGGCACAAACTTGAGAAATGCTGGATATTTAAATATGTTTTAATCAGTAATTTACACAATGCTTGTAGTTATGCAAAGTGTGTATATTAGACATGAAATCACTAACTATAAAACGAATGGAAGTGTATGACCTCTAGCATTGTCAACAGTGTGTATATTATATATGAAATAACTAGCTATAGAACTAATGAATCTATTATCTCCAGCATTGTCAACGATGTGAGTAACCGTCACTAATCACTAGGAGAATCAGTATCAATAAATTATCACTAGCCGTGTCACCATCAGTCACTAGTAGTACCAACAACGAGCCACAAATCATTGGCAAGTTTGGTACCACAAGCCATTAATCAATGGTAGGGTCAATGAAGTAAGCCACTAATAAACAGCAGTGTCAGTAATATGGGTCAGCGTTAGCAATAAGTCACTAATAACTATCAGTTTCCATAACTTAAGACAATTTTAACTAGGAGGGCTAGCATAGTGAGTCATTAATCACTAGTAATAGGTAATGTAGTCACTAATGAGCTCGCTGTCAATAATTAGAATCACTACTCCCTTGCAGTGTAACTAACACAAGACAATTGTCACCAGCAGTGTTACTAACATGGTCAATAATAGTTTGCAGTTACTAGTATGATTCACTGGCAGTGTCACAAACACAAGCAGTGTAACAGGAATTACTAGGCACCAGCACTCACATTATCATGCAACAGCGCTTATTTCTTATTACACAGAATATATTGTCACACCTCCACATGCTGTACGACTATGGTATAGATCTCTGGGATGCTCTGGGCTTCTTATTAATAAAGGGGAGTATCAAGTCTCTCTTGGTAGCTTTTGGGCCATGAAACAAACTAGATACTATAGAATGGGAAACCTTACATGTACCGAAGACAGCACAGTCAGTTATATTCAGTTATTTTCATGACCCCCTTCTTCAATTGGGCTTGCCCAGAACCTAAATCTGACCTACCCAGTGGATCTTGTTGATATCCCTGCTAGCACGAATAAACCCAGACCAGGATTCAACCACCAAACCGGACCAAGGATAGCAGAGTCACTGACTGTAACTAGTCACTAAGATGCAGAATCAATAACTCCAATGCATAGGCTTTTTCCTTCCTCAGAATGAATAAAACACTTAAATTATAAAAATCAAAACTGGCAACTATTTTATTGATGAACACACAGCACATATTTATAGGCACAGTAACAATAACAGAACTGGGGGGTGAACACTTAAAACCCTGGGGAGGGAGTCAGACCTAGGCCCATATAAGGAATTTGCTTCTTTATGAACTTGGTAGGTGCCAATTAGTCCAAGCATGGACAGAGACAGTGAACCTGGATGACCAAATGGCCATCTACACATCTAGGGACTGGAGGTTAACCCTTTAATGCCACCGCTCAGGGTAGAGGAGGATGCCTCTTACCCATAAGGGTTAAAAGTATATATTAATATTAATAATAATAATATTGCAGATCAGAGAAAATCTAAACTGATTGAACTTGATGGTCTAAAGCCCTTTTTTCAACCTCAATTACTTATGTAACTTTAATAATCCTAATCATAATGAGAGCCCCACATAACCTATTTAATTACAACTCCAGAGAAAATCCTGCATTTTAAGACTAAACATGACATATACAAGTTCACATAGGCACAATAACATAATCCTTGGTAAGACCAAATAGTCCAAGAGAGTTAGAGCTTTGGACAAGTTATTACAACATGGAGAAAATATTGCATATTGGCACACATGTTAACCCTATCCATTCCATCATGGCTGTCACAGTCCCAATCCCTGTGGTCAAAAATAGGATATTTTATAGATACCTATAAATAAACCATTTTCATCTTATGGCTTGGCCTACAGATTATGCAACCCCCGTTTTTCAAGGGAAATATATCCTAGTTAATAGGTTTTCATCATCCATACTTATATTCTTATATGAACATTAAAGAGGGGTTCTACAGTAAGCCACATATCCAGAGTTATAAAAATATGCAGCCTTGTTAAATTGCGATTAAGTAAATTTAAAAAGGCTATATTTAAGCACACAGCATATTTTATTTTTATTTAGTGAAGACCTTGCTTTTGGATAGAAGTTCACTTACTAAAAACTTCTGTAAATAAAATATGCTGTGTGCTTAAATAGAGCCTTTTTAAATTTACTGAATCACAACTGAACTATCCCCTCTCCCCCACTCTCTTTAGCATCCCACTGTGAAAGCCTCTGCTGACCAGCTGGGTATACCATTACCTGAGAAGAGGTAATTAACACCTTAGCGTCACTATTTGGCAAGCTTTTTAAAGTGGTGCTAACAAAATGTCACAACAGATAATACATAATTAGATCTTCCTCGCCCTGCACTTAGCTGAATTACCAGGGTTCCTAGGAGTCTGCTGTCCCTTTTAGGATCCTCTGAAGCCTTCCATAAAACCCTTAACCTGGTACGCCATAACTCTAACCCTATTCCCCAAGGATTCAGGCTTTTTTATGTTCCTCAGGGAAAGCCTGTTATTTTGATATCAAACATGATATGGTGATTCTCATACTTAACATTATATAGTTACATAGTAATTGAGGTTAAAAAAAGACTTTCAGTCAGGGCAATACCAGTCCATGTACCCAGGTGGTGGGTCAATGTTTTTGAAGAAAGGGACCAGTTTTGCCACTTTAATCCGTGCCCATATTAGTTTGCTCAATCCTAAAAAGTCCATAGGATGCGAAAAATTCTAAACATGTAGACAACAAAACAACTCTCATGATATATTAGGAATATTAAATGGTGGTGTTCGTCCAAGTACCTAAGTATGGCATTGGTTTTAGGAAAAAGGAAAGAAGTGGTGTTATTGTACCCCATGCCACCCCTGGACATGACATAAACTATTTAAACTAATTTGTGTAAAGTAATATAATGCTGTAAGTATAATGTATAATCCCGATTTTGTTTTGTACAGGTAAAATTGGGAGGATATGCCCCAAACTCCAGTGTTATCCACGTGTCAAGTAGCAAGAAGTGTAGGAGCTCAACTGGGCAGCTCGGGCTACAATGCCACCTTCTAGACTTTGCCAACTCAGAGCGTCCTTTAGTTGTCAACTTTGGATCAGCCACCTGACCCCCGTTTATCAGCCAGTTGCCAGCCTTCAGCCAACTGGTGGAAGAGTTCTTCAATGTGGCTGACTTCCTGTTGGTGTACATTGATGAGGCTCATCCATCTGATGGTTGGGCTGCTCCAGGCATCACCTCATCCTTTGAAGTGAAGAAACATAGGAATCAAGAAGACCGATGTGCTGCGGCCAATAAGCTCCTACACCACTTCTCCCTGCCCCCACAGTGCCAAGTAGTTGCTGACTGCATGGACAATAATGCCAACGTGGCCTATGGTGTCTCTTTTGAGAGGGTCTGCATCATACAGAAACAGAAAATTGTGTACCTTGGAGGAAAAGGGCCATTTTTCTACAACATCCAAGAAGTCCGCCACTGGCTGGAACTCACTTTTGGCAAGAGATGAAGGGCAGCTAGGTGGTGCCGTATATTGGTCTGGTGAAATGAAAGATGTAGTTGAGCCAATACTTTTTATAACTTTGCTGGACTTTCATGGACCCATTCATAGGAATCTTCTTGGAAATAATTAATACAAATAAACTAGGTACCACTCAATACATTAACAGCTCAATGCAGCAATCCATAACCCAGACGTGTGAATATATCTCACTGTGATCATCTCCCACTCCCATTCAACCTCAAAACTCATCTGAAAATATAACAGCATCTAAACCTAGATGAAACTTTTCTGGAGGATAGTGTGATCAGGAGGAGAAAAATAAAGTAAGAAGGGAATGTTTCAATCAGCCAGTCTAGGAGATCATCAAGCAAAAAAAAAAATCTATAGGTAATGTAGAAATTATTTTTGATTGCTTTGGAAAATTCAAGCCACCGCTCAGGTTGGTATCCCTGGGAAACCCTTTGTGGAGAGATCAAAAAGAGAGCGGTATCACCAGGGAACACGTGGAAGAAACAGAACAGTTCTTTCATGCATTTATTGCTGAATGTTCCATTTTTCCAGTTATCAGGTTTATCTCATGTTACATTTTTATAACATAACTTATTTCTTTTATACAATTCTAAGTTTAACGCTGAGGATCCTGTTATCACACAGTTACCTCAATAAGAGAACAAACCAGTCAAACAAATGATGCTCTGCTCTCCTGGGAGAATGCGGAGTACTGGGGGGTTGCTAATACTACATTATTATTATCTTCATAAGATGAAACTCAGAGGAATTCAGCTACAGCCACAAATAACCTCTCATGCATTGCTCATCCTCACACTGACAGCTCAGGCCCCAATTAGGAAGCAGCCACAGGCAGCCTTCTGACAGATGATCTAGAAAAATCAGAAAAATCCATTCACGTAATATAAAAATATAAAGGATGATACTCTACTGAGGGTCTTAGGCTGGGCCTGAGGGCTCTCACTGTGCACAGGACTGTTGGGATCATATCAGCTCATCAAAATATATCCTTGTTATATTAATATATATATATATATATATATATATATATATATATTGTGGTTATTCACTCAATCAGACATGTCCGACTCTCTGTGACCATATGCATTAGGCACGCCAAGCACATCTATCGTTATGTCTCTGGTTGTGCTTATCCATATGGATTTCTTGGCAAAGATTGTGGAGTGAGTTCCTTCTCCAAAGAACCGTGATTTGTCTAACTTCTCTGCTATGACCTGCCCTGATTTTGGGTGACCCTACATGGTATAGCCCACAGCCTCATTGAGGCACACAAGCCCCTTCACCGCGACAAGGTAGCGATCCAGAAGGGGAGACATATACACGCATACACACACTGTATATAGTGACATAAACAAACATGAATTCATATAAGGCCAGACCTACAACTAAAATGTATTAGTTTGGAAGGCACTCAATACAGCAAATACGACTAGAAATCACTTCTAGGCATATGCACAACAAGCATCACAAGTTGCTCTGCTTTTTTTAGCGAGCCCAGCACTTATGTACCAATTAACAATTCTTGCAGTAAATAGCAAAATTATGTTTTTTCCACTTTAAATTGTTTGCTAAAGAAATCTTCATCTCAAGACGTGGAAATCATAGATCCCGAATCTTACTTAATTTGCTTACTATTACGATGCAGCAGACTTGTTATGCAGACCCACAGCCTTATTAAATTGTGATTCTGCCAATTGAAAATGGCTCTATATAAGCACATAGCATATGTTTTTTTTACAGAAGTTTTTAGTTAGTGAGCTTCTATCCAAAAGCAAGGTCTTCACTAACTAAAAACTTCTGTAAAAATAATATGCTCTGTGCTTATATAGAGCCCTTTAGAATTGTCCGAATTACAATTTAATAAGGTTGTCAGTGTCTAAGTCATAAAGACAGCATGTGACTCATGTAGGCATAGCATGATACAGCAGCGACCTCATGTATATCCAGTGCCTATATTATAATTTGGTGCAAGAGCCATTAGTAGCACAGCAATCATCTCATACTCATATTGTTTGAACAAGGTTGTTTCTACATATTCCATTTTCTTTTCCAAATTCCATTGGGATCCTCAGAAATTAAACTCTAATTGTATAACTCACTAGCGCACCAAGCAGAGTTTCTCATCAACCGTAGTCCATCATAATGGATCTACTTTGAGAAATATTTATCATAGCTTGTGTTATTCTCATCCAAGAACTTGCCAAACAATACCTGGCAGAGAAAACGAGAAAGGCATTTGTTGTGACCAGTTTCTCTTCAACAACACACCACATAATTTTCTAACCTTGTGCATTATTGACATTCTGTACCATATATTTTGTACTGTATTGATATCCTGTCGTACTGTAGGATTATAATGTCTTAAGAGTCCTATTGATATACCTGGATTTTAAGCTTCTCTAAAAGTTTAATAATGTCCAATTCCCATCATATGCAAAACCATCAACATCACAAAACACTTTGGAATGTTCATCACTTTAAACTTTGTCATATTTCTTTCTATTGTGGCTGTGAATATCACTTGTGTAATTGCATCAATAATCTTGGGCTGTGCACCAAGTCTCAAAGTGTCTTTGCCCTTGCTGGCACTTGAGCGTGCAATTAATTGCAATAAACGCAAATACAATAATATGGAGAATACACAGGAGTTTACCCTTCACTCACTGAAGGGAGTAGACTTATTTTACCTCTGGGAGACTTTTGTATATTTTGTTAAAATTTTGCAATCTTTTCATATGCCACCCTAGTGTAACCCTAGCATGGGGGTAATGACAAGAGGTGCCCAATATCTTTGTAGTCAGAGGTACAGGCTGGACCCTGGCAGTGTACAAGTTCTCAGACACCTCACCCTGTCACCATCTTTGGTGGTAGTGGTCACCTTTGTCTGGTTCACGTCTGATATATTTTACATTTTTCTTTTATACAAATCTTTTAAACTAGATAGGAAGTAGAACCTCTCACCATCCTTTGTGTACCCTTTCTCTTGTATTTAGACAAAGTACCACTATTTTTTTAAGCACCATGCCACAGGCAAGCAGAGCACATGGAATGATGACTCTGTGTGGCTTTCCTTTTGCCAGCAATCATGTTACAAACTATTTTATATAGGGGGAAAGGGAAATGTCTGGGTATATAAGCATGTAGCCTGGATTCAGAGGATCCCCACTGATAACATGCCCCAGAGGCCAAGCCATAGCTCACTGGAAACCATTTGCTTTAGTGACAAGGACATTCTTTCAATCTATATTCCATCATTCTTCAAAAGTGCCTGATTGGCTCCCATGAGTCAGTCAACTCAGTTCGAACAGCACAATGGGTTGAGGAAACTTCCAGTTCCAGATGATCAGTGGAAGTCTTCCGATTAGCCTTAATTCTAGCAGTTGACATAAACGCACATGAATGTGATAGCGGTCATCAGACCATATGTTGTGCAAAGTGGCTCTGCCGTTGAAATGAAGGGCACCATTGAAAGAGAAGTGTTCCCTGTTGGTGCCTGGATGCCTTTACGTTGGAGCAATGCTTTGACAACCATTGGGTGACTGACCTATGCCTGTATGCAACTTATTCACTGCAGTTTCCCAGAAATAAAAAACAAAGAAAAAACAGAATATGGTGCTCTTACCACAGATTTAGCAAAATGTTTGTACTTGTATTTTAATAAAATCTTGAAAATAAGATTGGAGTTGCTACATTTTTTGGCAGAGATTATCATGAATTATAAATATAAGTGTGAAGGTACAGACAGAACACTTGGATGCAAGCAAGAACTTGTCACGAGTAATGTGTATATAATTAAACTACAAATCATTTAGCTGGACACTATGTCAATGTCAGAATTTTATAGTAAAATGAGAGGGAGAGAAAAAGGTCTCACAGGTCTCCTATGTCATTATGTCACCATTCACTTGCAAGGACAGATGACACATCCCTTGGATCTCCAAGCAGCTAATGAATTAATTGGCTGTTCTTTCCTTGCAGACCCGGCAGCTGCTGGAAGCACCTTGTTACTAAGTTTAGTGCAGCTCTCTTCACACAGCTCAGGACTCGCACACCTGCACCCACCTCCTCAGCTGTCTACTCTACTAAGAATTAGCCAGAAGCAGCCAAGATGCTTTGAGAGCTCAGAGAATGTCTCAGAATTCTTACAAAATCATGCTTTTTGTTTTCTGTGTAGAGATCTAATCTAGGAGCCCGACTTCTTTCCAGAGCCTACATGTGCTATATTGGACCAGGGTTTCCACATAAAAAAAAACAGAACTGAGATATTGATTTTAGATATATTTTAGAGAGTGAAGGGGTACCCAAAAGGAAAAATACAGTTAGGAAACATTTGTTGATTCATTCTATGCTAGGGGTTGCCAAATTAATCTGATATTTAAGTGAAGACCCAGCCAACTTATTTTTAGAAACCTTGGGAAATATTACTGTTGTTTAGTTGTTTTAGTCATGTCAGACTCTCTGTTACCCTATGGACGCAGCACACTAGTTACTTCTCCAGTGCTGACCTTCAGTGACTGTACATGGCATAGCTCACAGTTTCATTGAAGTACACAAGCCCCTTCACCACGAAAAGGTAGCTATCCAGAAGGTGTGTGAAATATTACATAGATAAATAAATAGAGAATAACTAAAGTTATGAGCCAGCAGTAAAATTATGGGAACCTTGACTTTGTGGCTCTTGTCAAGCCCTATGCTATTCTGTATGGAGGATGAATTTATTTTTGCATATGTATTGTTTAGCATTTATACACCTAGTACTCCACAACAGCAAATGCAACATGGGATGGATCTCAAAGAAAACTACAAGGCACAGGCCTAGGATGACAATATATAAGCAGTTGAAATAAGTGCTGCCTTTGTTTGTCTAACTGCACCTGGTCCAGCAGCTACACTATTTAAAGTCCAGGAAGAACATGCCAGAGGAAGGGTGAGCTGTTTTGGAGAAGCTGTGTATTGAGTGGGAGAGAGTGAGTTTATGTGCGAGTGAGTGAGAGAGAGAAAGAAAAGAGAGAGAGAGAGTGTGTATGTGTGAGTGAGTTAGAGAGAGAGAGAGAGAGAGAGATACTGAAGTGAATATAGTAAGTGTTGTAATTGAGGAGGACCACAGAAAACTGCTGTTTGAGCAAAACCAGCTGTGCAGGGGGCTGCAAGGAAATCTTTGTTTCAAGTACATGTTGGATACTGCTGTCTTACTCAACTTGAGAGAGCTGTGCTGCATACTGAAGGTACCAGAGAGACGGAAACTTGGTTTACCTTTAAGGTCAGAAGACTGGTACCTTGCGTTACCCCCAGAAAAGACTGTTTTATATATATATATATATATATATATATATATATATATAAAAGAGTGACTTTTCTCATTTTGAGTACCTGTGTACACTTTAAAGGGTCCCTCTGAGAACAGGGAAGGGCGGTGTCCTTGCCACAAGGTGGCGCTATAACAGGAAACTACTACATGCAGAGATCCTAAGGAGATGGTGTTCCCACCAGAAGACAGTGCTGTGACTTACTTAAAGTCCTATAGGATAAGCTGCTTGGGACTAGTCGGGTTGTACCCAAATGTCAGTTATTCCATTTATGTAGATTTTTATTTTTTAGCAGAGTTACTGCTTTAGTTTATTTTTGGCACTTTAATAAACTGCTCTGCTGCACTATACAATACATTCTATTGATTCTTTCACAATACCACAGTCCTACATGGCCACCCTTGTCACAGGCATTTTAGCTGCCATGGAGGTCCATAAGGTCCCTTATGGTGTTAGGTTAGTATATAATGGTGGCCCATATGAGATAGCAATAGGGCCTCAGAGATCTGTAGGTACCCATAAGAGATAGGGGGGGGGTCAGATGAAGGAACATCTGTAGGGGGGATATATGGGTTATTGCCTTAAGAAGAAACTTCTAGTGCTAATATAGAATTGGGGAAAGTATTTCATCTGTGTGTTTCATCAATCCTGTTTATATCGCACTGTATGTAATGCTGCTAGTGGTTAACAATGGTTTATACAATATGTTAAGTATTATGAAATTAGGAATTCCATCCCCCCCCCCCCCCCCCCCCTAAGTTGGCATGTAGGAGAGAAGCCTCTCTCTCTGGTCTCAGATAGTCATAAAGTTTGAAGTGATCTGTAGACAGTGAGAAGAATACCAGGTGGAGAGATCAAAAAAGAGCTTTAGGATGAACCAGAGGGGGATTGGCTAAAGAAAGTGGGGAGGCGACTATGTGAGTTTTTTTTTGGTTTGGTTTTTAAATGCGTCTGAGAGAAGAAAGAGTCTTTGTTTGATACACTAAGCAAAGGCGTGTGCGTCTATTTCTTGTATTCTGTGCTATCCTAACTAAAGGGATTACGTTCCAGTCAGTATTAAGCCTGCTATTCTGCTTCCCTATGAATGATGTTTCTGAAATGGCACACTGGGTGCTGAGATAAATACAAAACCTCATAATCAAGGGGTGTCCTGTAAGGTGAAAGCAGGAGGTAGTGAGTTGTACCTTATCCCCTCGCCCTGGGTTGTGATGCCTCCACGCTGATTTGTATTAATATTTAACCCCTTACGGGCAGTGGGGAAAAGTTAGGGATGGGAGGATATTAGCATAGTGCCCTCACCTTGAGTAGTAGGGGGTATTTTGCTATGGACAATGTTTCAGACTCTGATTGTCCTACTAGTACACATAAGGCAAGTTGCAAACACACGTTAAGAGGTAAATAGATACGGAAAATAAACCAAAAGGTTGAGTCAGAAACTTTTATGGGAGTTATTTTGCAGGAGCCATGTAACAGCCCCACAAAATTTGCTTGTTACAACTCCAGTAGGCGGACAGGCAGCCTTAAAAAAGTTTCTATAGGTGTAAAAGAATTAAGCCCATATTATATCTGGGTAGGTTTCCTGGCTTGTGCATAATCCACCCTGGCCATTGATTAAAGCTGTGTAATACAGCAAGTATATGCTTAAAGGAAGCCATGTTTAAATTAAAATGGTATTGGAATACTGATCAAACTAAAACTCTAAAAAAAAACTCAAAGCAAGAAAAACTGTTGTGATAATTAGCAAGTCTTTAAAAGTGCTTACACAAAAATAGACAATTATTTTGATCAATGACTTGAGCAGCTTTTGCCCTACACATTCACATCCTTATTAAATTGCGATTCAGCAAATTTAAAAGGGCTATATTTAAGCTCTATTTTTTTACAAAAGTTTTTAGTTAGTGAAGACCTTGCTTTTGGATATATTGTATATACTCGAGTATAAGCCGACCCGAGTATAAGCCGAGGCACCTATTTTACCACAAAATACTGGGTAAAATGAGTGACTCGAGTATAAGCCGAGGGTGGGAAATGTGCTGCCCCCTGTGTCCCTCTTGTGCCCCCTGTGTCCCTCTTGTGCCCTCTGTGTCCCCCTCTCTCTCCCGTGTCTCTTCTCCCCTCTCCATTTCCTGTGTCTCTTCTCCCCTCTCCCGCCCCTGTGTCTCTTCCCCCTCCCTTATCACCCTCCTCAACCCCACTCCTCAGCCTCCCTCCTCATCCTCAACCACCCTCCTCATCCTCAACCCCCTCCTCATCCTCCCTCCTACACCCCCCCTCCTCAACCCCCCATCCTCTCTCCTCAACCTCTTGCTCATCCTCAACCCCCCCTTTCCTCAACCCCACCCTCAACCCCCATCCTCATCCTCAACCCCCCATCCTCATCCTCTCTCCTCAACCCCCTCCTCAACCTCAACCCCCCTCCTCAACCTCCCTCCTCATCTTCCCTCCTCAACCTCCCTCCTCAACCCCCCCATCCTCAACCTCAACCCCCTCCTCAACCTCAACCCCCTCAACCCCAACCCACCTCCTCAACATCAACCCCCCTCAACCTCCCCACTCAATCCCAACCCCCCTCCTCAACGTAAACCCCCCTCCTCAACCTAAACCCCCCTAAATACCCTCCCCTCACTTACCTGCTTCTGCTCCGGCCTCCGCTCCTTGATCCGGCGTGCATGTGACGTCACGGCATTAGCATAAAGCGGGTGCCGGCACCCGGTATATGCTAATGATGCGGAGCGCATCTGACGTCACATGCGCGCCGGGTCAAGGAGCTGAGGTTGGAGCAGAAGCAGGTAAGTGAGGGGAGAGGGGGAGCTATTTAGGGGGGTTTAGGTTGAGGAGGGGGGTTGAGGGGGGTTTAGGTTGAGGAGGGGGGGTTGGGGTTGAGGGGGATTGAGGGGGAAGGTTGAGGGGGAATGGGGTTGAGGAGGGGGGAGGGAAAGAGACACGGGGGGGTAGAGACACACGGGGGCTTAGACACATGGAGAGGGGGTTAGAGAGACACGGGGGGAGAGTGACTCGAGTATAAGCCGAGGGGGCCATTTTTAGCCTTAAAAAAAGGGCTGAAAAACTCGGCTTATACTCTAGTATATACGGTAAGTTTACCAACTAAAAACTTTGGTAAAAAAAATATGCTATGTGCTTAAATAGAGCCCTTTTCAATTTGCAGAATAGCAATTTAATAAGGCTGTCAAGCTTTACAAGTGCCAAAAACAAAATCGGTGAGGCGAGAATTTTTCCTACATTGGTGACATTTGCTGAAGGAGCTTAGATTGGTACATGCTGCGACGTTAACTAAACTTCTGAATGAGACATTATCTTTGGGAGTAGCTCCAGATGACTGGAAACCTGCTAATCTAGCACCGTAACTCAATTGTAGTAGGGAAAACTCAAGTGATAGTACGCAAAATATTGGAAACACTTTTGAAAGAAACAACTATAGTACTATAGAATATCTAAAATCTAAAGATTCATATGATCATAGGAAGCTTGGCTTTATTGCTGGGAGATCATGTCAAACTTTTTTGATTTTGAAGTTAGAGACTAGTTTGGGTCAATAGATGTATCTTATCTATATTTTCGTAAAGGATTTGGCACCATCCCACATAAAAAACGTATTTTTAAGTAACACAGTATGTAGTGGGCAGAACAGTTTCTGAAGGATAAGCGAGTCATATTTAATGGAACTAGCGATTTGCCCTTCAAAAATTACGGCAATAGAATTTGAAGGCTGGCAATGCTGTTTTCCACACATTGTGAGCCACTCCCCGCTCTACTTGACAGGAGGCACTCATGCAAGCCTCCACCCCCCACCCCCCATATTCTACTTTACTGGCCTTGAAATGATCGCCTTCGGTGCGCATCACGGTCCTTGCAATGAGCGCCTGTGTCTACTTCCTACCTTGTGTCTCTTCCCTCCCCCCTGTGTCTCTCCCCCACATCTCTTCCCCCCTCTCCCACCTCTGTGTCTGTTCCCCCCTCCCCTGTGTCTCTTCCACCTCCTCTCCCTCCTGTGTCTCTTTCCCCCTCCCCTGTCTCTTCCTCCCCTCCCCTGTGTCTTTCCCCCCTCTCCCTCCACTGTGTCTCGTCCCCCCTCCCCTGTCTCTTCCCCCATCCCCTGTGTTTTTCCTTCCCCTGTGTCTTCCCCCCCCCCCCCCCCGTGACATCACGTCATTAGCATATGCCGGTTGGGACACAGCCAGAAGACGCGATGCAGAGGAGAGAGCAGCAGGAGCTTAGCTGCTTAGGGTAAGAGAGGGGAAAGGTAGAGAGGGGTAATTGGAGAGGGGGAAAGGATGGAGGAGTATAAGGAGGGAGGATGAGGTAAGGAGGTAGGAGACACTTCCACACTCATTTTGGCCCCCGTCTACTGGCAGGAACCAGGTACTTTGGGGGTGATGCAAGACCAGGGGGCCTCACATTGAGTGCCTTCATCATGAGGCCTCCACTGGCAGAACACAGATTGTCCCGCTGGTCTTGTGGATACGAGCAGAAACCGCTCACCTAACTTTGCGAGTCTCGCATTTGAGTCCCTACGGCCCGCAAATGGCTTGTGGCGCATTGCGAGGTTTGCAATTGCAGCCCTACGGCTCACAGTTGCGGCCCTATGGGCCGCAAGCGTGACGACAACTCGCCGAATCACAACTATTATATGTGATAGAGTCAGAGGAAGGAAAGGTCATCAGCAGAGTACCAGAGGGCTCTGTGCTGGGGCCTGTTTTGTTTAATATATTTATTAGTCATATTACTATTGAACTTCAAGGGAAATATTGCAGAATAGACATTCATGGAAGTGTAAGTCAAATGAGTAATGATGTAATAAAACTAGAAAAATGATCAAATAAGTGGGAGCTAAATAGCAACACTGATAAATGCAAAACTATGCACTTAGGCCACAAAAGTAGAAAATGGATTGAATGGTAAAACTATGATGGGAAACAATGAAGAAAGGAACTTGCAAGTTACTATAGTGCATGATTTAAAAGTAGGCAAGCAATGCACAAAAGCTACAATAAAGCAAATAGGATACCAGGATAAAGAAAAATTAGCAGATCCTCAGTTAGACCTGATCAAAAGTAGAATACTTTGTCCAGATGTAGAGATCATATATTGAAAAGGATATCAAACTAGAAACAATTCAACAAAGGGCCACTTAAATGGTGAATAGTCTAAAACAATGATAAGGATAGGCTTCATGAGCTGAATATGTTTAGCCTAGAAGAAAAAAGGCGAGATATGATAGATACCTTCAAAAATATCAAATAAGTAAAAAAATAAAATAAATCAAGAGGGAAGTGTGTTCAAGAAAAAGAGGAATGGAAGAATAAAAAGGTCATGATATGAAGTTGGAAGGTTGAAGATTTAGGATACTATGAGATGAGTGGAACAAATACAGTTAAGCAATTTCAGCATGTCTGGGATAAGCATAAGGCTTATCCTGAGTATTAAGGCCTCCATTAAATATCTCCCATAAGAAAAAAAACACATTTCACTTGTATTTCACTATTAAGATATCACATCTCAGAGGTGATTCGAACCTCTGAGAAATGCTACCCGAGTGCTTGAAATATCCTAATATTGTACGCCCCGAGTACCTGTCCCATAACAGTTTAAAAATTGCTTTTCACATGCCTCACATAACAATATCCAATCTCTCCAAAGTTTACTCCGAAAACTCTACAAGTACCTGAAATTTTAAAAAAAAGTGTACGGTTACCTTTAACACCACGTAAAGTTGGAAAAATGCCTACAAAAAGCCTTGAGGTCTTAAATCTGACGTTATAAAAAAAGCACACACTAAGTGTCATGGATTTTAGTCTTGAATGCTCAAATCCAACACAATTAAGGGTCTAATACAGCTTTTTACCTATTTTGTTAAATTCAATGTTTTGTTAATCAGAATTGTATGTGATGGATCAGAACACAATAGTCTAAGTTGGTGAAGTGAAATGAGAAAAATATATACATAAAACTATTTTTTAGAAATAGAAAACAGAAAATTGGCATATGCGTATGTATTCACCCCCTTTGACGCCCATAAAAAGCTCTGGTGCAACCAATTACCTTCAGAAGTCACATAATCAGTGAAATGATGTCCACCTGTGTGCAATCTAAGTGTCACATGATCTGTCATTACATATACACACCTTTATTGAAAGGCCCCAGAGGCTGCAAGACCTAAGCAAGAGGCATCACTAACCAAACACTGCCATGAAGACCAAGTAAAGGACAATGTTGTTGAGAAGTACAAGTTAGGGTTAGGTCATAAAAAAATATCCAAATCTTTAATGATCCCCAGGAGCACCATCAAATCTGTCATAACCAAATGAAAAGAACATGGCACAACAGCAAACCTGCCAAGAGACGGCCGCCCACCAAAACTCACGGACTGGGCAAGGAGGGCATTAATTGGACAATAAGCTATATGCTCCATAGAGTTGGGCTTTATGGCAGAGTGGCCAGAAGAAAGCAATTACTGAAGAAAAAAAAACGGCACGTTTTGAGTTTACGAAAAGGCATGTGGGAGACACCTAAAATGTATGGAGGAAGGTGCTCTGGTCCCCACAGTTAAACATGGTGGTGCCAGCATCATGCTCTGGGGATGTTTTTCAGCAGCCGGAACTGGGAAACTGGTCAGGGTTGAGGGAAAGATGGATGGTGCTAAGTACAGGGATATTCTTGAGCAAAACCTGTACCACTCTGTGCGTGATTTGAGGCTAGGACGGAGGTTCACCTTCCAGCAGGACAATGACCCCAAACACACTGCTAAAGCAACACTTGAGTGGTTTAAGGGGAAACATGTAAATGTGTTGGAATGACCTAGTCAAAGAACAGACCTCAATCCAATAGAACATCTGTGATCAGACTTAAAGATTGCTGTTCACAAGCGCAAACCATCCAACCTGAAGGAGCTGGAGCAGTTTTGCAAGGAGGAATGGGCAAAAATCCCAGTGGTGAGATGTGGCAAGCTCATAGAGACTTATCCAAAGCGACTTGGAGCTGTGATTGCCGCAAAAGGTGGCTCTACAAAGTATTGACTTTAGGGTGGTGAATAGTTATGCACATTGCTTTTTTCCTGCTATTTTGTCCTTTTTGTTGTTTGCTTCACAATAAAAAACATTTTTAAAAAATCTTTAAAGTTGTGGGCATTTTCTGTAAATTAAATGATGCAAATCCTCAAACAATCCATGTTAATTGCAGGATGTGAGGCAACAAAACACAGAAAATGCCAAGGGGTAAATACTTTTGCAAGGCACTGTAGCTCCTATGAGTCAGAGGATCCTTAACCACCTGGACACCTCATCCTCCTCACCTGCAGATAACCTAGGACCAGGTGCTCGGGTGATCTGCACAACATTATCACCTGCCTCCAGTTCGTCCTCCCCTCTGCAGTGCTCATTCTCTGGCCTTAGTTCCTCCATCATGTCCTTGGAGGTAGCCATCCTGCTTATAGTTACTGCACCAAGATGCCACTGCTGCCAACAAATATGTCACAACCCAGAGATGAGGGGCTCAGTACACCCCTAATTCTCCTACTTTAGTTTACAGGAGCAATCTGCAGGTTGTGAACTTATATTCATCTCAGCACCCAGTAATTCAGACCAGGACATCATTCATGGAGAAGCCAGAAAGTCAAATTCCTTTAGGATAGCTCAGAAATAAATACAAATGCACCTTTCCTTAGTGCAGACAGACTGACCGTTTAATTTTTCTTACACAGATATTTTAAACACCAAAAGATTTTACCCATACCCCATGCAGTCCTCTATCAAATATTAACCAGTTACCATGGGGGTCCCCATAGAACTCCTAATAGCTAATATTATCCTCTATACCATGAGGGCCTCTTACAAAGCTAAGCTTTGACCACACAGTGATCTCCCCTGCCCCATTAGGTGTGACAGATAAATAATAATATCAGCGAAAATCAGGCTTAAAAAGCCAGCATGGGACGTCATTACGTAATCATGTAAAATATCTTGAGATTTCAAAATATCGCACAAATATTTTCTATAGCAACGCTAAGACACTCCCAAACCAGTAGAACGTCATATCAACAGGATAAATAGGTCACATGAGCAAAATAAAAGGATAAGGATAAATATTTATAGTTTATTTATAACGCGCCGACATATTCCGTAGCGCTGTACATACATTAAGTTCAGACAAAGATAAATACAGATTAACATTTATCAAAGGAAGGAGGGCCCCGTCTTTGAGAATTCACCATGGACATTGGATTCCTAGCTCAAAGTACTTAGGATAAAAACTTGCAGACATAGGCCCTCATTCAATTGCGATTTGGCCAATTGAATAGAGGTCTAAATAAGCACATAACATATTTTTTTTAATATAAGGTTTTAGTTAGTGGAAACCTTGCTTTTGGATAGATGTTTACTAACTAAAAACTTCTTTAAAAAAATATGTTATGTGCTTATTTAGACCCCTATTCAATTGGGCAAATTGCAATTGAATGAGGGCCTTACAATCTAAGGTATTATGAGTGGCAAAAGAGGGAAAGAGAGGTAATAAGTGTGTTTGGGTGGAAAGTGATACGCTTCTTTAAAGAGATGCGTTTTAAGTGAGGTTTTAAATATTTTGAGGCAAGAGGATAATCTGGTGGAGCGAGGCAAGGAGTTCCAGAGACTAGGGGCAGCATGAGAAAAGTCCTGGAGGCGGGAGTGAGAGGAGGTGACAAGAGTTGTAGAAAGAAGAAGGTCATTGGCAGAACGAAGAGGGCGGGTGGGGGAGTATTTGGAGATGAGAGCAGAGATGTAAGGGGGAGCATTATTGTTGAAGGCTTTTAAGTTAGGGCATGAATTTAAATTTTATTCTTGAGGCTAGGGGAAGCCAGTGAAGTAATTGACAGAGAGGTGATGCCGACACTGAACGTTGTGTACGGAGTCTAGCAGAGGCTTTAATAATGGATTGAAGTGGAGATCGTTGGGTGGTGGGTAGGCCAACAAGAAGCGACTTGCTGTGGTCCTGTTGATATGATGTTCTACTGGTCTGGGGGTGTTTTAGGGTTGCCATAGAAATTATTTGTGCTGTATCATCATATTTTGAAATCTCACAATATTTTGTGTGATTACGTAATGATGTCACACCCACGCTATCACAGGCTTTTTAAGCCCGATTGACGCCCATATTTTGGATTTATGCAGCTTGACTACTTTAGAAGATTCAGAATTTAAATACTTGGTAGTCATACAGAATATAGCAAACTAATCCATATGATGGTTTGTTTGTTCTTTTCTATCAAATTGTGCATTTTGGTATTATTATTATCTTATTTATGCAGTGAATATATGGATCTATTTGTATTATGTGAGACCTACTCCAAAAGAGCACTGAAAACCAGAGGTGGTGTATGTATTTTTGGCACTTTATACATTATATATATATATATATATATATATATATATATATTATATACACACATACAGGTATTATACCCCGCTTAAAGCTACCCCGTTTACAGCTGATTCCCTATAAAGTTGTTTTTCCTGCCAGACCTCTTTTAATGCTAAACCCTGCTATAGTGCTGTTTTTGCCTGCCAAATTCCTTTTAATGCTCTGATTTTAGCTCTTTAGCATTGCCCCACAATAAAGCTGTTCTTGAATGCCGGACCCCTTTGAACGCTCTCATTCGTTATAAGAAAACAGAATCCAGGATGAGCCAGAAGCTTCAACAGCAATAATTTAAAATGTATATGTCTGCTGATGTTCAGTTTGTGTTAGGGTTATGTTTGCTGTTTCTTTGAAGTTCATATAAAACCCCCCAAAATTTAAATTTTAATTGAAATTGGTGTTTTGTTTTTTTTGTGAGTTCCCCTATCCCTAACTTCCCAATGTTAAACTGCCCCATTTAGAGCTGTTTTGCTTAGCACTCCAATTTCAAGGAAACTATCTACAGCGTTAAACGAGGCGTGTGTGTGTATATATCATATATAGAATTGTGAGCATGCGAGCTGTTGCTAACGCTTGCGGGCTCGCACAGCGCAAAACACCACCAAACACCTACGGATTTCCCGAAAAAGACATACGAGATTCGAAAACAAGGACGCAACCTGCGCGACCCCAAAAACATTAGAAACACAATAAATACACACAACAAACATTAAAAGCTTACTTACAGCAAGGTGGTGCACCCAGGACCTCTGCAAGTAAAGTTACACCTCGATTTAAGTACAAATTTCGGAGTTTAGACCCCCGGAAATCACCTAAACGAGAGAAAATGTCCGCCGAACAAAATGAAAACGAGGCTAAAGGACCCTAAACACGCAAAACACCACCATAAACACGCAAAACACCACCAAACAGCTACGGATTTCCCGAAAAAGACATACGAGATTCGAAAACAAGGACGCAACCTGCGCGACCCCAAAAACATTAGAAACACAATAAATACACACAACAAACATTAAAAGCTTACTTACAGCAAGGTGGTGCACCCAGGACCTCTGCAAGTAAAGTTACACCTCGATTTAAGTACAAATTTCGGAGTTTAGACCCCCGGAAATCACCTAAACGAGAGAAAATGTCCGCCGAACAAAATGAAAACGAGGCTAAAGGACCCTAAACACGCAAAACACCACCATAAACACGCAAAACACCATCAAACAGCTACGGATATTCCGAAAAAGTCGGACGACATCCAAAACTAAGGACACCAAATCATCCACAGCCGCATACCACACATTAGCTGCCATTTTAGAACAATAACTTACAATAAGTACACAGGTGCGCTAACGGATTTAGCTTGCGCATGCACACTATTACACTCCACACATTCATCAAGCTTACAGCTCCACAGCACTAATGCTGCAGCAACATCAAAACAGATTGCCAGCTCTTCAACAGAATGCTTCCTGCATATATTACTTCAAAATAGGTAAAGTATATTACTTTATTAATCTATTATTTATTTTATTATTATACACCAAACAGCATTAGCTCACTTACAATTTCATTGCCGTCATGAAATATATACTAACGACTTGCCCGTAAAAAATTACAGCAAAAAAATTTGAAGCCTGGCAATGCTGTTTGCCATGCAATGCAATGTTCTGTCCCCTCTGAGCACCTTCGGCGCTAATCGAGAGCTCTGCCATGAGTGCCTCTCCTCCCATCTACTTCACCGCTCATTACAGGCCTCGGCAACTTGCATCTTTTGTGCTTGGAAATGCCATGTGTCTCTTTCCACCATCTCCCCCCTGTCCAGTCCCTGTGTCTTTCTCCTCTGTTTCTCTGCTGAATCCTTGCGTTGCACGCGCTGACTGCCGTTGGTTTTATTTTCAAACTCCTGCGTGCCTCGCCTTGTGAGTGTTTTACTGTCTTTGCCGTCGTGTATTTTCTATTTTTCGCGTGCCTGGTGTTGTTCGTCTAATATGCCTCAAATTAATTTGCAACCTCACTCACAGGCTCCCTGTTTCTCCCCCTGTAATATGTGAGTGTGTAATTGAATTTGAGGCTTATTTATGTATTTTTGCCGTCTTTTCCAGTTTGGTGGTTTGGCCGTTAGTCGTATTTTTGCGAGCGCATACCTCAACGGCCCTACGGGCCGCAAACGTATCGCCTTGCGAGGTTCGCAGAGCGTGACAACAAATGGCAGTTTGCAAACTATTATATGTGATATCTATGTGTGTGTAAACAAGAGCTATTCGTTTGTAAATTCAGTTACCATTACTCCAACCACATGCTATTACAGTGCTAATCTGCAACCTTTTTCTTTTAAATAAATTTGAATCTGTGTATTGCTGTGATTTCCATTATTTTCTGATATCTGTTGGTGTTCTCTATTCAGTATTGCCTGGACACAAATCTATTTTTTTCTATCTATCTGTAGGGCTATTTAGGCAGAAATGGGGTATCTACATAGGTAGAATCTTACAGGTAGGAGGTCTCCCTCGATGTCACAGGGTTCCACTACACTTACTTGTGGTGTGGAGGTCTTGACCACACTTGTTTCATCTAGGCATTGATATCCAACTTTATTGTAGTTTACTATTAAACAAGGATATTTAATACTGGTGTGACATATTATGGTGTTGCAGGTGAATGTCCCTTGGCACTTACTGTGTTTTGTTGCCTCACAACCTGAAATTAACATGGATTGTTCAAAGTTTTGCATCATTTAATTTACAGAACATGCCCACAACTTTGCTTCACAATAAAAAAAATAAAACATCTTCAAACAACAAATAAGACAAAATAACAGAAAAATTTAATGTGCATAACTATTCACCCCCCTAAAGTCAATACTTTATAGAGCAAGCAATCACAGCTCCAAGTCGCTTTGGATAAATCTCTATGAGCTTGCCACATCTTACCACTGAGATTTTTGCCCATTCCTCCAATCTTTAAGTCTGACCACAGATTTTCTATTGGATTGATGTCTCTGTGTTGCCTCTCTAATTAATGCCCTCCTTGCCCGGTCCGTGAGTTTTGGTGGACAGCCGTCTCTATACAGGTTTGCTGTTGTGCCATGTTCTTTCCATTTGGTTATGATAGATTTGATGGTGCTCCTGGGGATCATCAAAGATTTGGATATTTTTTTATAACCTAACCCTGACTTGTACTTCTCAACAACATTGTCCCTTACTTGTTTGGAGAGTTCCTTGGTCTTCATAGCAGTGTTTGGTTAGTGGTGCCTCTTGCTTAGGTGTTGCAGCCTTTGGGGCATTTCAAAAAAAGGTGTGTATAAAAAATATACTTATCTGATTTTATTAGGATTTCACCAGAATTTTACTACTCCCGATTGCTAAATTTTCATTCATTGTGTTATCCAACATAGTTTCTCTTAAATGCACAATGTAACATTTTGGCATTCTGTGCCCCTTTAGAGACAAAGGATAAAAAGAGTGCAATTATTCAAAGCGCCTGGAGTCTCTTTCTTTAGATTTGTCCATTAATCGCAATGGGAGGCACCTGAGAAGCACTTAAACCTTTTTGCTAAACTCATCCTCTATGAGGATCCCTGTATTTTATAGAATTTCTTCATGGTCTTCAATCTCAGTCTGTTACCTAGGAGTTACAATAGATTTGAACATAGGACTGTGAGAGGTAATTAAAAGACCAAATTACCAGTGAAAGACATCACAGCTAGCGATAAGACACTATGTGCAAGGCACCCCCCAGGAGAATCGCCTTGATTGATTCCCTTCTTCTCATTCTAACTCAACTAATTAATGGCAGTCAGGTTGTATCTGTACTGGCTGGTTTGCCAAGTCAAAGAGAACAAAACACAAAGGGTCCAGACCACCAAGAAAACACCACAAAGGGACAATGGCAGCCATCGTCAAAGACCCTGGATATGCCATGTGTACAATTTTGAGTCGGCTTTGTGTGTGAGCAGTGCTGCGTATTGTATGTTCTCAGTTTACTAAGAATGTATGGTATACACACCCTCAGTCATTGTTTTGCCCCCATTATAGCATGAGATCTCCAACTTTGTACCATAAACTCTTTTTGGAAATTCAGTTACTCATCACATAGTGATTGAATTTATTTATGGAGAAGATTTTGTTCAAAATCTTTTATTTACAGCACACCACGATATTCTGTAGTGCTATTTAAAAGGAGTACAATGAATGCATGAACCTTGAGACAAACACCAATATAAATACTGGTACAGAAGCAGTGAAGAGCACACATTTGGTGATTGGGGACAGAAGCAACAGCAAATGAATGATAGGGTTTGGTGGATAATGGAATAGTCAAGAGATAGGAAACAGAGGTTGAATACTGTGGTCTTGCACCAAGACAATTTGGGTTCTTATTTAGAAGTGTATGCAGTGGATCAGAATTAAAGGGCCACTGATACCCCACATTTACAATATGCTTTTTAATGACCTTTACTTAATAATGGGCTAAATGATTTTTTTTTCAAAACTTACTTGTTTAATGCATTAACTGTTATTTAAAGGAGCAGGATAGCTCCATGACTTAACACTTTACAGAATGAGTGGTGGAACAGTCTTCCAGTGTGAGTGCAAATGCCAAACACAATCAATGAGTTTAAGCATATCTGGTAAAAACATGATTTTATCTTGATAATTAATGGGGCAGCTTTTAAGTACTACAGTGAACAGGTATTCTAAGAACAGTTTATGTTCCTTAAGTCAGCTGCATATACAGTGCCTTGCAAAAGTATTCACCCCCTTGACTTTGTACCTATTTTGTTACATTACAGCCTTAAATTCATTGTTTTGTTAATCTAAATGTTATGTGATGGTTCAGAACACAATAGTCTAAGTTGGTGAAGTGAAATGAGAAAAATGGAAAAATAAAACTATTTTTTAGAAATAGAAAACAGAAAATTGGCATGTGCGTATGTATTCACCCCCTTTGTTATGAAGCCCATAAAAAGCTCTGGTGCAACCAATTACCTTCAGAAGTCACATCATTAGTGAAATGATGTACACCTGTGTGCAATCTAAGTGTCCCATGATCTGTCATTACACACACATTTTTGAAAGGCCCCAGAGGCTGCAACACCTAAGCAAGAGGCACCACTAACCAAACAATGCCACGAAGACCAAGGAACTCTCCAAAAAAGTAAGGGACAATGGTAAGAAGTACAAATCAGGTATAGGTTATGAAAAATATCCAAATCTTTAATGATCCCCAGGAGCACCATCAAATCTAGCATAACCAAATGGAAAGATCATGGCACAACAGCAAACCTGCCAAGAGACTGTCGCCCACCAAACTCACGGACAGGGCAAGGAGGGCATTAATCAGAGACCTAAGGTAACCCTGGAGGAGCTGCAGAGTTCCACAGTAGAGACTGGAGTATCTGTACATAGGACGACAATAAGCCATACACTCCATAGAGTTGGACAATAAAGTGTCCTTTGATGAGTGGTTTCTTCAAAACAAACAATACACAGTATTAAAGACAACATAAGTCTTAAGCAAGCAAGCAAGCCAGCTAGGTGTAACATGGAGCTGTCAATAAGATCCAGCAAGGGTCACATATAGGACATCATTGTGGAAGTAGGAAAGTGGCACACAGAAGTTGGTATGGAAGTGTAAAACAGACTTGTGTCTTGAAGCTACAGTAGTTATGGGAGGGTGATGTGATTTTTGCACACAGTAGCCACAGGAGTATAAATATTATAAAATGCATACTGTGAGTGCAAACATAATTAGTCCAAATTTGCCTCACAGAACCCCTAATTTAGTAGAAAGTATTGGTTATTATCAGATCATTTTTGTCTCAGTGAACTGTATTACTTTGAAATATCATATACACAGTGGGTCTACACACAATAAGCCGTATTTATTTGTATTTGAGAGAGCTCATTTTTTTTTTACAAAGTAATTTCGCTCTCTAGGTGGGGACTGTAAAAATATGGCTTATATACAGACAACTTTGAACATGACTTCAATGTGTATTTTATAAATATAACTTATTATCTTGTGTTAATAATTTGTTATAACAATTGTGTGTTTGTATAAAGACAGACCTCAAGTCTATTTATTATTCCCAAATATATATATATATATATATATATATATATATATATATATATATATATATATTATAGATGTGTATAAATTAGCTAGCTATATGTGTATGTAATTAGCTAAAAAACGTAACGTTAGCTAAAAAAGTCAGTGTGTTGGAAAAGACAGCTGTGTGTAGCCCCGCTCAAAATAACTCAGAAAATCACAAAGGTCTTATTTACAGTAAAAACAGCAAGTCTTAAGTGTACATTTGTAGACAGAAGATACAAGACTCTAGATGGGTGTATATGAGTGTAATGTTACCACCTCTATAGAAACCCACAGTCTAATTTCAAATTATAGCCATTTATGAGGTATAGAGAGGGTGGGTCATGAACTACAATATGATATAAAAGGCCAAGAATTTATGGAATAGATGGCAAGCAGCACAAGCACCAGCTGGCCCAGGTTGAAGGAGCCTTCATGCAGTCCAGAGAGAAGTGTGCCAGATGAGCCCAGCTGAGCAGATCCTGATCCTGACCAAAGAGAATCTGATGGAGGCTGAACTTCCAAAACTGACCACAAGTGGTATTATCCAGTATCTTTATATTACATAATGTAGATTTCATATCAGTATTAGATTTGTAAATATTGCCTTAATACTTCTTGTCTGTTATCAGTTGTGTCTAAAACCCATTGTGTAACTGTATCTTGATCCATGTAAAATATATCTTTTAATTATAAACGTATTCATATGTTCGTTTATTGATTTGTCCAAAATAACTTAATTATACATTAATTATTTAGTTATTAGTTGATTTCTTACACATGTAAATGTGTTGGAATGGCCTAGTCAAAACCCAAACCTCAATCCAATAGAAAATCTGTGGTCAGACTTACAAATTGCTTTTCACAAGTGCAAACCATCCAACTTGAAGGAGCTGGGACAGTTTTGCAAGGAGGAATGGGCAAAAATCCCAGTGGTAAGATGTGGCAAGCTCATAGAGACTTATCCAAAGCGACTTGGAGCTGTGATTGCCGCAAAAGGGGACTCTACAAAGTATTGACTTTAGGGGGGTGAATAGTTGTGCACATTGGCTTTTTCTGTTATTTTGTCCTATTTGTTGTTTGCTTCACAATAAAAAATAAAAAAACATCTTCAAAGTTGTGGTCATGTTCTGTAAATTAAATGATGCAAATCCTCAAACAATACATGTTAATTCCAGGTTGTAAGGCAGCAAAAAACAACAAATGCCAAGGGGGGTAAATACTTTTGCAAGGCACTGTAAGATGTATTGATCTAAACAGGATTAATTCTCAAGTCCTGCATAGACCTTATGCTGCAAGTTCCTTTTAAATGCTTATATAGTGTTTTTAGTGCTATAATACATTTGTCATTAGTTTCCTTTGAGATTAGAATTTCTTTAGAACCCAAAGAAATTAGCTGACATTTTTTGGTTGCACCAAGCACAGTGTATTGTCATTTGAGTGTCCTTGTGATTTGTATTCCTTTCAGAATAAGTATCACAAGGATACTCAAAATGACAATGCACACAGCTTTTAGGGAGAACTATATAAAAAGTAATGTGGTTAAATAAATAAAAAACTCTTTTAAAACATATGTATCAGTTTGAAAATCAAGTGAAGAAACATTTTGAGTTTTCAGTGCTCTGATCATGTACAGCAGAATTAATACATTCCAATTCTCATTAAAAGCTCTTTTTATTTAAGAAACTAAAATTGTTTTACAATTACTAAAGTAAAGTAGAGTTCCTACAAAGATAATGTAAATGTGGTCATGTGATCTGGTTATGATGTGACATTTGGCAAGCTCTATCCTGGCACTATATAAATATAACTAGATGTTCTGAAGGCAGCAAACATCTCTCTGCCTTTAGGATATTCCAAGCATTTCATCATCTGGCAGTTGTATACACATCCTGATCATTTCTTTAATTATCCATACTACACAGAAAGCAAGAATTAATTGGTGCTATAAAGATGTTTATTTGAATCTTTGCCTAGAGGAACTGGAATATCTTAGAATAGTAAGGAACCAGCAATATCCTATTGCTCTTGGCTTTTTGAGGTCCTCAAATGGGTTCCAGCTTACTTATACCAAGAGCACAGAAAATGAACCCCTCCATATAATTCCTATAGATCCTAAAAACATGTAGTTCAGTAGAAAACCTAAGAATTGAAGAATACAAGCAGAAGTATTGCATAAATGCAAGTTATTATTATGTAACAATTTCATATAGAAGTTCAAATATGTATGTAAAAATGTAAGCTTTTGCCCTTGACTTTTATTAGAACAGCAGCTGTAACTTTAGATTCTTTCACCCAATCAACTCAGTATTGTAATAGTTAATTACGGTAACTGTCAGTTGAAGAAATGGAATTTCTAATGTGGCTTCCACTGTCCAAAGACATGGAGAAGTAACTGGCACTTCGGCAAGCTCCATATACTAGATATACAGTTTTCTTCCCCGAATCTTCATCCAATGAAGGAGCAGGCGGGCAGACACGCATCCCCACAATGCATACCTGCCTAACTTTCACCCCTTATCTGTGATGCCACTCCAAATCAGGCAGATGCAGGGCCTGCCCAAAACACTGGATATTCTTTAGATTGTAAGTCTGCAAGTTTTCTATCTTGCATTGCGCCTTGGGGAAAGCACTAGGGACACCAGATTCTAAGCTCAAAGACAGGGCCCTCCATCTTTGTAATGTGTTAATACTGTTTTGCTAAGATCACAATTTATGTATAGTCCTACGGAATATGTTGGCACGTTACAAATAAATAATAATAATAATACCGTGATATATATATTTAGAAAAGTACATCTAATCTAAAAGAAACAAAGCATTTAGGTGGTACTTGCCATTTAAAGATACTATTTATTTACTTTTATCATCTGAAGTCAGGTCACTCTGGATAAATGTAATCTTTTAAAAACTATTAGTATTACTTATAGTTTCCACTTTACAGTGGCCACTTAGTAAATCTATGGCCCTAGATTCATTCTAAAGCCATAAAACACCAGGCATGTCAGATGTGATAAAATAGGTTAGAAGAAACCCTACACAAAGCAAAACAAAAATCTGCAGGTGGTAGAAAACAAGTAGCCAAATAGATTACAAGTACAAAGTTATTAAAGTTATTTTTTTTATTTAAACACATTTTTGTTATGCCAGATCTTTATTTGAGTTAACATCAATTAACAAAAATAGATATTGTGATGGCAGATATGAAGCAAGAAGTTTGATCAGTTTCCTATGTAGTTTATCTAGTAATTGCTAAAACTAAAACCAGTTTTTGAGGAAAATAAATTCACTCTACCTTTATAAAAGTACACTTAAATGATAGTGTTTCAGAGACTAGAAATTCGATTCTCCACTTCATATTGTGTGTCAGGGGAGGACCCGCCCAGGTTATGACCAGTCTAGGCCTATGTGTACTGGTCTCCTTATTTTACATGGACAATACAAAAGATTAGGGCAGATATCAGTCACACACTGGATGATTTATCATGTCTGTAATGTTGTAGGAGTTATTTAGTTTAGGTCTGGTTCTAATATATACAATTTGTTGCATTGGGATAGTGCTAATGACTCCTGGATGATGCAGGATCTATCTCCCTTAAGGATTTCACACAATCCCACAGACATTGTCCTGATCCCAACCTGACATCAATTACTGTGTGTATTATATACATCTGCCCTGAGGCTCTGATCATTACATGTCCAGATTCACAATTTTAAACGGGACACTGAAGTTTTTCCTATCCTTTCATATATTTAAAGAAAAAAACGCTGTAGTCCCATATTTCGACTACTATGTTTTAATGAATTAGAATTAGTAATGTACAACATGTTTTAGAAAATTAAAAAATAAAAACACGCCTTTAATTTACTACCTACTATATGAGATTATATTTAGCCATAGCTATATAAATTGTGATTTTACAAGAATTCTCACAATCTACCATTTCAGCTTCTAAGACTTCCAAAGATTGAGGAGTAGCAAATTGTGTCTGGTACTATACAAAAATCCAGATAGCAATTAATGTTTAACGATCTAATATCAGCCTCCAAGGTTCAGCCCACTGCAAGACAAACATATACTCACAGATTGTGTCACAATCTGCTTGGAGGCTGCTGGTCACTATTGAAGAGCTTTGTCCTCTCTATTCCACTGTTCCCCTTCACCGTCCCTGCTAATTCCATCACCAGAGACAGGAAATTTGAGCGATGGACTTTACATCTTCATAACAATCTGCCTAAATAAATTATCTAGATGTGGGGAGGTAATTCAAGAAGGTTAAGTGGGTTAACATGTTTAAAAAAGAATTTTGAATGTGTTTAAGTTTGTGAAGTAAATTACCAGCTCAACCAGTGATGGCATTAACTCCAGCAACATCCAGTTTGTCCAGTGAGGTACTCCAGAGGACTGATTGAGTTGACTGGTTAATGGCAGGTAATTTAATCATGTCTGTCGGTTGAACAAAAGTTGTATTCTGTTTGCCTATAAATGTTCCACCTTTTCACTATAAAGACAAACTCCTCTAGGGAAAAAAAGGTGGTCTCTCTATTATTTAGAGACTATTACCTCTGTTTGTTATTTTAATCCCCCCATTCCTATTCTGCATACGGATGGTCCTAAAATAAAAGACGGTCACAGAGAAGCCCATCCACGGTCTAAGATAGGATTCCTGTAGCCAAAGACAGGGAGATTCTGGAGCGGAGTTGGACCTCCTTCTCTGGGTCATGACATATTGGAACAGTAGTTCCAAGCAGCTTGCTATAGAACCACTGACAGTCCCTGAGACTTACATTCTGGTTCTCGGGATCAAAGAGGAATGAGAAGACACTAATACTGCCATTGGTAATAGTTATAGACAGATTATTAATTAAGGTATCTGCAGTTAAAATTAAAAGTTAAAGTTAAAATTATCCTCTATTCAATTCAGTGCCAAGCTAGATGAAAATTGAGAGCTACTGTATTAGAAGACAATATGGAGATGGCCAGGACTGCATACAACTACAGATCTTTTTTTTTTTTTCTACTAAATGTTTTTGCCATTATCTAGCTACATACTCAAAGGGTGTCAAGTTCAGTTTGTGGCAGATGATAAGCTATATAGTAAGCGCTGGAAGACCACATTGTGTCCTCTGTCCACTGGTAAATTGTGTCCTCCGAGATGTCCTTTGATGTCAGAGCAGGTGGGCAGAACTATGATTAGATAAAGTAGCATATGGGAATATTACATTTTTAAATTACAAATTAAGGGATTGTATGCTTTACCTCCTCCCACATTCCTATACATATGGCTTGCGAAACGCCTTGTGAATAAATATTATTAAACCGTATTGTGGCTGTTTAAACTGTTTCACATTTCAAAAAACTTTTATATTTGTGCATTTAAAAAATTATTGAAAATTATGATGACAGCTAAGGAAACCACAGGGTTCTGGGAACTCTGGTTGAAAAATATTGCTAGAATATTTTTCACAAGTTATAATATACTGTAATAATGTGTAATGTGGCACGTTGACATCAACAAAATACCTCTATATTGGTCATTAATTTGTTCCTGAGGGACGGATGGATACTGAATCCAATGATTATAGAATACATTTTTTCCATAGGAAATGGAATAATCTTTTCCCAGTTAGAATCAGATACGTAAATAAGTAAAAATGTAACCAGAACTTTCCCTTTTACTAAGAAGTGATGATGGTAGAGGAGCAAAGGAATTATTGTTTAGAAAAGGAGTTTAGAACATTATCGAAAATAAGAACACAAGAAAACGTTATTGCACCAAAGAAAAAGCAAATAAAAATAATTAAAAAAATATTTATTTATTGTCCATAGCCAGGAAACTTACCTCCACATGAGCCCCATCCCCATCATACCTTCAAGGGGCTTGAGAGAGCGATTCATTCACGAAACGTGCGTTGGTGGTACTGCACATTCGCGAGGTGTGAACTGCACATGCACCAGTTTTGATGTGCAAACGGATGGGCAAAGCGTCACTGACGAGTGACATCAGACGCCAAGGAGAGAGCGTGTGTGTTGAAGGTATGATGGGGCTCATGTGGTGGTAAGTTTCCTGGCTATGGACAGAGAATATTTGTGGACATTTATGGGCAAATGTCCATGTGTACATAGATGTTTTGTAAATGAGCAGTATTTATATTGAAGTTTGTTATATCTATATCTAATCTTTTGGTCAGCGATTTGATATACTGCCATTTAAGGGTATATGCAGCAGTTTAAATATTTATGGCAATTTTGGTAAATCGTGCATATTAATCTTTATATATATTAAGAGAATTATCTCCTAGAAGAGGATGTTATATGTAGTAGGCATTATTAACATAAGATAACTTTTTTTGTATTGATGATCATCCATGTATATATCCATAACTTATGTTAACACCATAATTTACAGCACAGCTGCTGCATAATCTGTCTGATTTTTTTAAAGACAATTGGCTTGTTGTATTGGATTAATGAATTGTTCTAATATGTATTAGACAGCATATTGAACTGTGCATTATTTGTTTAGGATTACTATACTGTAGAATACTGATTGCCTTCTATGTGATATGATAGTGACTTGTGTATGGCTCATGACCGCCGCGCCACTGACCGGGACTCTCTCTGAGCTCTATTTTGATATCATTTTGACACCACCACGAGAGGCACTCCACCGTGTTGCACATCAACTTCCTTTATTTTAAATACATATATATTTTTTCTTTTCCTTGTTTAGTTTTTTCTTTGGTTTATAGATATTTTAGGAATAAAAACTCAATTTCTTGTCTGGCAATAACGCTAGTTGTAATTGGTATATTTGTTAAGTTGGCTGTGATTTTAATGGTTTGGCCATTTTAGTGATGTTTTGTACATTCTAAGGCCATTCTGTGAGCTGACTTTTGGCTTTCTTGTGTTAGTTCCCATTTAATCTATTAGATATATGATATTTCCTCTTACTATTTTTATTGGTTAGATTGATAGTTATCTAATTCCTTATTTATATTGAATCTTATAACTAGTTGCCCTTTTTCTCTTTCCTTTTTTGATATATCACAGCAACTATAGGGTTCAATTTTGAAAGTATAATACTATAGGTGCTCCCACACAATTCCTTGTGTGTGTATATATATATATATATATATATATATATATATATATATGTGTGTTATTTTTCCCTTATATACAGTATATTTCCCCATTCCAAGTAGTCTGCTCCTCCATTTTTTTATTTTTTACATTCTCTGCCTTTTGGAGTCCTGTTCTCTGTTGCTATTGCAAACCGTTTGATCACTACCAGTACATGGGACCTATATATATACCTTTTAGATATTGTGTCCTGCTAGTTTTGTGCTGTTTTAGCGTTGCCATAGGATTAATCCATGCAATATTGCGGTATTTTTAGATCTTACGATATTCTGCATGATTGTGTAATGATGTCATTCATACACACACTATTTTTAAGCCCTAATCTCATCCAGATTTATATCTTTCTGCCCCTGATGAGGCTGGGAGGACAGTGAAACAGCCCTAGGGCGTTACAGTAGTATCTTGGGAACCTATGGGCCTGATTCAATTTCAAGCTTGCAACTCAATTGCAGTAGAGCGTGTATGTCTGTGGGTGTGTTGTGGGCTCCCAATCGTCTCAATTACGATGCTATTCAATTGCTCAAGCCCGCAAGTTACCGTACCAAAGCCAAAACCGTAAACCATGTACTGGCTTGTAGCAGTTCAGGGCAGGAACATGACGGGCTACAGTAACTTGCGATTGCTCATTTAAATCAGGCTCCAAATGATGACTTCCCTGTGGAATATGTGGTTTTTATACTCTGCATATATCCAATATATAGGTGTATATAATAAATCAGTTTGTCTACCTTAGAAGATTTACAGCCTTATTAAATTCCAGCCTACTTAAATCCTACGTGCTGCAAATTTCTCAAAGTTACGACGCTATTAAATTAGCTCTGCTGCGAGCAACGTGTGAGCTAAGAATCAGGGCCATCCATATCAACACAGAGAAAATGTACATGAGGAGTGACAGCCTGTGAGATGATCTCACAGGCTCCCACACCTCATCAATTGCTGCGGGGGTCCTAAACGGGACCTCCGCGGCAGTCCAACACATAAGCCCTGCTGTGGGGGATACTCCACCTACCTCTCCGGCACCGATCAGGCCCCCGCTGCATTTAAAACTTTTAAATTCCCTGCCGCGGCTCCTTAAGCCCTTAATGAACCCTATAACTCATGGGGGTCAATACAGACCCCCATAAGCCTCTATTTAACCCCATCAGTCCCATAAGGGTATATTATGACCCTTATGGGGCTGTTACAACCCTAACATTAACCACGTACATACCATGATGGTCCTCAAGGACCATCATGACACTAAGTACAAACACTACACTGCACTATACCCCCCCAATAAACCATTAAATATAAACTAAACCCCCTCTACACTAATCTACTAACACCTATACTACCTACACTACCTACCTACCCCCTAATAAACGCCCCCACAACTCTAATGACAGAAAATAAAAAAACCTAACTCACAAAACATAAAAAACCTACCTTACAGAAAATAAAAAAAAACGAAGTCACAAAAAATAAAAAACCTACCTTACAGAATAAAAAAAACCTAAGTCACAATAAAGAAAAAAATAAACATTACAGAAAATAAAAAAAATACATTACTTCCCCCCTCACTACAGAAAAGTACACACCTGAAAAGGAAAGACATACACCATACAATACATACAATACAAATAAAATAAAATACATGTCTAACATACTATTAAATATACAATAAATCCTAACTATCTAAAATACATTCCCCTATCTAGCCAATATACAATAAATCCTATTTACATACAGAAACCCTAATTCTAAGCTAAAATAAAATAATTAAGACCACTTACCTTTGCAGATGTCCCTTCAGATTACCAACGTAGGGAAAAAAAATAATTAGTGAAACACATTTACATAAAATAAATAAACATTATATTATTCCCTTCTTGGCCCCTTCCAATCTGGTTTCCGTGCCCAACACTCAACAGAAAGCGCCCTCACAAAAGTCACCAATGACTTGCTAACCGCCAAATCAAAGGGTCACTTCTCCATTCTAATTCTCCTGGATCTCTCTGCTGCTTTCGACACAGTTCACCCTCTTCTAATCCAAACTTTCCGCTCATTTGGCATCCAGGGCACAGCTATTTCATGGTTCACTTCCTATCTAAAAGATTGTACATTTAGTGTCTCCTTCTCTGGCACCTCTTCTTCACCTCTCCCTCTGTCTGTTGGCGTTCCCCAAGGTTCTATCCTAGGCCAGCTCCTCTTCTCCATCTACACCTCCTCCCTTGGCACCCTCATAAAATCCTTTGGATTTCAGTATCATCTCTATGCAGATTATACTCAAATCTAACTCTCTGCACCCAATCTATCCCCCTCTCTTTTAGCTCAAGTTTCCAACTGCCTCTCTAGCATATCCTCCTGGATGTCCGCCCGTCAACTCAAACTCAACATGTCTAAGACTGAACTCCTAATCTTTCCACCCTCTACTACAGCTTCCACTCCTCAAATATCTCTCACTGTTGACAACACCATCATCACTCCCACCTCCCAGGCCCGTTGTCTTGGGATTCTACTGGATCCCGCCCTCTCTTTTATTCCTCACATCCCAAACGATAACAAAATCTTGTCAGTTCCACCTAAAAAACATCTCCAAAATTTGTCATTATCCTTACAGAAGACACAGCTAACATTCTAATATACTCTCTCATCATATCTCGACTACTTCAATTCACTCCTTGCTGGCCTACCCATCTCTCGTCTGTCTCCCCTCCAATCCATAATGAACGCCTCCGCTAGACTCATCTTCAATACCAAACGCTCAGTGTCTGCAGCTCCTCTCTGTCAATCACTCCACTGGCTTCCCATAGCTTCCTGAATCACATTTAAAATCATGACCTTAACATATAAAGCCCTCAACAACAGTGCACCCCCTTATATCTCTGCTCTTGTTTCAAAATACTCTCCCAACCGCCCCCTTAGTTCTGCTAACGACCTTCTTCTTTCCTCCTCTCTCATCACCTCCTCTCAGTCCAGTCTTCAAGACTTTTCTCGTGCTGCTCCTACTATTTGGAACTCCTTGCCTCGCTCCATTAGATTATCTTCCTGCCTCAAAACCTTTAAAAAATTACTAAAAACACACCTATTTAAAAAATCTTATCACCTTCAGCCTTTATAATTACAACTGCACACTCCACAGCTTAATAACACTTACACCCACAATCTACAGTACAACACACAGACCCCTCCAATTGACTAAACAAATTGCATTCACGTTGCCATTTTGCATTTGTCACCCTCTTGTATCACACCTAAATCCTTAGATTTTAAGTTTGCGAGTTTTCAATCGTTTGTCCGTGTCTTGGAAACAAGCACTATGTACATTTGATTATATGCTCAAAAACAGGACCCTCCATTCTTTATAAGGTGTTAAGTTTGTTTTTTGCCATGTACTAAACCCCTGTCCAGCGCTACGGAATATGTTGGCGCAATATAAATAAAGATAATAATAATTATAAATATTCTAAATATTCTACTCACCTTTCCAGCATGTCCCCGTCCTTTTCTTCTTCGGCGCGGCCCCTGTTAAAAAAAACACACTACATTAATACAACATATAGACATAAAATAAAAGTAAAATAAACATAATATACATTAAACTTACCTCCCTGCGATGTCTCCGGCCTCCTCCTCTTCTGCCGCGTCTGGGCCCTGGAACAATCCACGCTAAAAAAAAAACAACAAAAAAAAAACTTTCAGCCAATCACTCCGTGGGGGTGTATCTCATTGTGATTGGCTGAAGGCATCTCCGCCTTGTGATTGGCTTACATAAAGATTGACAGGTGCGTTAGACAATCAGAGTGGGATTTTGGGGTGTATCCCATCCTGATTGGCTGAAATTTGATAGACAGCAATTTCAGCCAATCAAAAGGCGCCATTGCCTATTTCCTTCCGGAAAAGGCTCTAGGAGGCTCATTAGTGTTGGGGAGGTCTGCGAGTGCGGACCTCCGTTAGTTTTTTATTTTTTTGAGCGCGAATTGTTCCAGGGCCCAGCCGAAGGCAGAGGAGGAGAAGGCCAGGGACATTGCAGGGAGGTAAGTTGAATGCATATTATGTTTATTTTACTTTATTTTGTGTCTATATGTTGTATTAATGTAATGTGTTTTTTTTTTAACAGGAGCCGCGGCGGAGAAGAAAAGAAGAAGGACAGGGACATGCTGGAAAGGTGCGTAGAATATTTATTTATTTTATGTTAATGTGTTGCACTAAATTATTTTTTTTGTTTTTCCCCTAGGTTGGTGATCTGAAGGGACATCTGCAAAGGTAAGTGGTCTTAATTATTTTATTTTAGCTTAGAATTAGGGTTTCTGTATGTAGAAAGGACTTATTGTATATTAGATAGATAGGGGGATGTATTTTAGATAGTTAGGATTTATTGTATATTAAATAGATTGTATGTTAGACAGATAGGGGGTATTGTATTTTATTTTATTTGTATTGTAAGTATTGTGTATGTCTTTCCTTTTCAGGTGTGTAATTTTTTTTTCTGTAGTGGGGGGGGGGGGGTGGGGGAGGGTTGTAATGCATTTTTTTTTCTGTAATGTAGATTTTTTTATTTTTTGTGACAGGTTTTTTTATTTTCTGTAATGTCGATTTTTTTTGTGACAGTTTTTTTTTATTTTCTGTAGATTTTTTATTTTTTGTGAGTTTTTTTTTTTTATTTTCTGTCATTAGAGTGGTGTGGGGGGGTTATTAGGGGGTAGGTAGGTAGTGTAGGTAGGTAGTATTTGTGTTAATAGATTAGTGTAGAGGGGGGTTAGTTTAGATTTAATGGTTTTTTGGGGGGTAAAGTGCAGTGTAGTGTTTGTACTTAGTGTCATGATGGTCCTTGAGAACCGTCACTCCTTGCTGGCCTACCCATCTCTCGTCTGTCTCCCCTCCAATCCATAATGAACGCCTCCGCTAGACTCATCTTCAATACCAAACGCTCAGTGTCTGCAGCTCCTCTCTGTCAACCACTCCACTGGCTTCCCATAGCTTCCTGAATCACATTTAAAATCATGACCTTAACATATAAAGCCCTCAACAACAGTGCACCCCCTTATATCTCTGCTCTTGTTTCAAAATACTCTCCCAACCGCCCCCTTAGTTCTGCTAACGACCTTCTTCTTTCCTCCTCTCTCATCACCTCCTCTCAGTCCAGTCTTCAAGACTTTTCTCGTGCTGCTCCTACTATTTGGAACTCCTTGCCTCGCTCCATTAGATTATCTTCCTGCCTCAAAACCTTTAAAAAATTACTAAAAACACACCTATTTAAAAAATCTTATCACCTTCAGCCTTTATAATTACAACTGCATTGTAATGCATTTTTTTTTCTGTAATGTAGATTTTTTTATTTTTTGTGACAGGTTTTTTTATTTTCTGTAATGTCGATTTTTTTTGTGACAGTTTTTTTTTTATTTTCTGTAGATTTTTTATTTTTTGTGAGTTAGTTTTTTTTATTTTCTGTCATTAGAGTGGTGTGGGGGGGTTATTAGGGGGTAGGTAGGTAGTGTAGGTAGGTAGTATTTGTGTTAATAGATTAGTGTAGAGGGGGGTTAGTTTAGATTTAATGGTTTTTTGGGGGGTAAAGTGCAGTGTAGTGTTTGTACTTAGTGTCATGATGGTCCTTGAGAACCGTCATGGCACGTATGTGGTTAATGTTACGGTTGTAACAGCCCCATAAGGGTCATAATATAACCTTATGGGACTGATGGGGTTAAATAGAGGCTTATGGGGGTCTGAAATGACCCCCATGAGTTATGGGGTTAATTAAGTGCTTATGGGGGTCTGTATTGACCCCCATGAGTTATTTGGTTAAATTTTAGTTGCCTGGGGTTAATATTAAGGACTCGCGAGGCAGGAAATGTATGCAGCGGTGCTGATTGGGGACCCCCGCTGCAAGGGGTTAATGTGAAGGGGAAACCCCCAGCATAGAGGGGGTTTAATTTAATTGTAGGTGCAGCGGCAGGGATTGCTGATAGTGTGCCGCAAGCCCTTTAAGGAGCCGCGGCAGGGAATTTAAAACTTTTAAAATGCAGCAGGGGCCTGATCTATGCCGATCGGGACCCCGGCTACAAGGGGTTAATGTGAGGGGCTGTAGGGGTCCCACTAGGGATCCCTGCAGCATTGGGATGTGTTTAGGGAGCAGGGGGGAGCATCATACAGCTGGTCTCGGGCTAGCTCCGAGGCAGCACTAGAGGTTTTAGGATCCCTTGCTAGCACTTTTTGTTCCCGTACGGATTCTTCCGAGGTGCGAGATTCACCTCATAGATTTATGGCTGCGTGTGACTTCGTAGCTCTCTTGGAGCCTATTCCTCTGCCATTTTTTCGGAGTCATCTTGCAAAGTAGGCTGCAAGGGTCATATTGGGGGATTCGGTCCTCGCAAACAGCAAAAAAACTGCTCTTTTGCGAGGACCGAGAGAACTAAGAGGGCTAATTTAATAAGGCCCTTCGTATTTAAGACTTGGTAGTCATACATAATATTGCTAACAAATTCAGCTAGGAGGTTGTTCCTTTTAATTGCATTGTGCATATTGGTATTATTAGTATTTTTTGTCATATAAATAGGTTTATGCAGTATATACTGTTATAGGGATCTATTCGCACCATGTGAGACCTACTTAAACAGAGCTCTAGTAACCATATGTGGTGTACGTTTTTGGCCACTAATATATATATATATATATAAGGAACAACAGGAATATCCGCTTGCAAATATAGAGGTTAATACCCTACCCATAGTTCATTAGTGCTCATTTCCACATTTTTCTTTTATTAAGTTTTAACTTGTGTATTGTTCTAACACTACTGTTGATCACCACTACTATCGGCGATTTGTTGGAGTTTTTTTTATTCAGAATGTCTGGACATAAACTCTTTCCTCTAACTATCTGTAGGGACATTTAGCCAGAAATGGGGTATTTACATAGGTAGTATCTTACTGAACAGGCATCCCTTGAGGACACAGGGTTTTACTACACTTACCTGTGGCTGTGGAAGGTCTTGACCACACTTGCTTCATCCAGGCATTGATATTGAACATTATTGTAGTTCACTACTAAACCAGTATACTTCAGCTGGTGTGATATTGCAGGTGTCACCCAGCGAGTGTGGATGATACACATATTTTTAATCTCTGCAATTTATCTTTGGTGCAATAAACTTTTTTTTTTTTTTTTCTCAATAAAATTTGAAATAATTATGCCCTTTGGGAACTTTAAATATTTATTCGAGTTATTCTTAGAAAAGGAGTTGCCTTCCATTAAAATATCAATACTCCAATTCTGGAGTCTCATGTCTTTTTTTTACCCCTTTCCCAACGATTCACTAGCACTCGATTTGGTATATATACTGTATATACTCGAGTTTAAGCCGACGGCACCTATTTTACCACAAAATACTGGGAAAACTTAGTGACTCGAGTATAGGCTGAGGGTGGGAAATGTGCTGCCCCCTGTGTCCCTATTGTGCCTTCTGTGTCCCTTTCTTGTGTCCCCCCTCTCCCTCCCCCGTGTCTCTTCCCATCCTCTCCCCCCCGTGTCTCTTCCCATCCCCCCCATGTCTCTTCCCATCCTCTCCCCCCGTGTCTCTTCCCATCCTCTCCCCCCCATTTCTCTTCCCATCCTCTCCCCCCCCCCGTGTCTCTTCCCATCCTCCCCCCATGTCTCTTCCCATCCTCTCCCCCCTGTGTCTCTTCCCATCCTCTCTAACGCCCCGTGTCTCTTCCCATCCTCCCCCCCGTGTCTCTTCCCATCCTCTCCCCCCCTCGTGTATCTTCCTATCCTCTCCCCCCCGTGTCTCTTCCTATCCTCTCCCCCCCCGTGTTTCTTCCCATCCTCTCCCCCCCGTGTCTCTTCCCATCCTCTCCCCCCCCCTTGTGTCTCTTCCCATCCCCCCCCCTCGTGTCTCTTCCCATCCTCTCCCCCCCCTCGTGTCTCTTCCCATCCTCTCCCCCCCCCTCTTGTCTCTTCCCATCCTCTCCCCCCCTCGTGTCTCTTCCCATCCTCTCCCCCGCCTTGTGTCTCTTCCCATCCTCTCCCCCGCCTCATGTCTCTTCCCATCCTCTACCCCCCCTCGTGTCTCTTCCCATCCTCTCCCCCCCTCGTGTCTCTTCCCATCTTCTCCCCCCCTCGTGTCTCTTTCCATCTTCTCCCCCCCTCGTGTCTCTTCCCATCCTCTCCCCCCATCGTGTCTCTTCCCATCCTCTCCCCCCATCGTGTCTCTTCCCATCCTCTCCCCCTCGTGTCTCTTCCCATCCTCTCCCCCCCCATCGTGTCCTCTCTCCCATCCTCTCCCCCCATCGTGTCTCTTCCCATCCTCTCCCCCCCTCGTGTCTCTTCCCATCCTCTCCCCCCCTCGTGTCTCTTCCCATCCTCTCCCCCCCTCGTGTCTCTTCCCATCCTCTCCCCCCTTGTGTCTCTTCCCATCTTCTCCCCCCTCCAGTCTCGTCCCATCCTCTCCCCACATCGTGTCTCGTCCCATCCTCTCCCCCCATCGTGTCTCGTCCCATCCTCTCCCCCCATTGTGTCTCTTCCCATCCTCTCCCCCCATCGTGTCTCTTCCCATCCTCTCCCCCCCTCGTGTCTCTTCCGTTCCTCTCCACCCCTCGTGTCTCTTCCCATCCTCTCCCCCCTCGTGTCTCTTCCCATCTTCTCCCCCCTCGTGTCTCTTCCCATCCTCTCCCCCCCTCCGTCTGTCTCTTGCCATCCTCTCCCCCCCCCCCTCGTGTCTCTTCCCATCCTCTCCCCCCATCGTTTCTCTTCCCATCCTCTCCCCCATCGTGTCTCTTCCCATCCTCTCCCCCATCGTGTCTCTTCCCATCCTCTCCCCCAATCGTGTCTCTTCCCATTTTCTCCCCCCATTCGTGTCTCTTCCATCCTCTCCCCCCCCTTATGTCTTTCCATCCTCCCCCCCTCGTGTCTCTTTCCCCCTCTCCCTCGTGTCTCATTCCCTCCCTTATCACCCTCCCCAACCGCCCTCAACAGCTGTCCTCATCCTCAACCCCCCTCCTCATCCTCCCTCCTCACTCCCCCACCTCAACCCCCCACCTCATCCTCAAACCCCCTCTTCACTTTACCCCTCTCCCTTACCTTCATTAGCATATGCCAGATCCCAATGCAACCGGAAGACGCGCGGAGGAGCAGCTGCTGATGGAAGGTGAGGGGAAAGGGAGGTATTTAGATAAGGGTAAAGTGAGGAGGTGGGTTGAGGTTGAGGATTGAGGATGAGGAGGGGGATTGAGGATGAGGAGGGGGATTGAGGATGAGAAGGGGGATTGAGGATGAGGATAAGAGGGGGAGGGAAAGAGACATGAGGAAGAAGGGGGGAAAGAGGCACAGGAGACGGAGACGGAGAGGGGGGAAGAGACGGGGGGGGGGGGGAGGGGTATATACGGTAACTTGTCCAGTGCATTTTTTGCATTTTTTTTTTAGATTGGACGAATATAGGGTCTGATGAATATAAAATATGCTGACTACACCTGCTTCAATGAGATGGTGCCCACTGAAGATGAAGTGTCCACTTTTTGCTCACTAAAACAACAGAAATCAAGGAAAAGATATGCAAGTCTGATACTTCACTTTAGGTACATATCATCTTGAAAATATGCTTGTAATTTTAATAAGCTTGTCTTTGCTTTGCTCATGATTGAAGTTTTGTTACTGACCAACAGATTTAAGCACAGCCAGTCTGACTGATATGCGTGTTATTTTTGGAAAAATCCCCTGTTTACTATTTGCTAATATGAAGATTGCCTGAAGCTTTAGAGCTTACAAAACACTTCCCCTAACTTAGGCTCCTCTACTTCAGAGGCCAGTTTCATAACTGCCACTTGATTATAGCACCTGGTCCCAGTAATAAATCATTCCTCGTCTATCATTACCTGAAAACTTTTGAAGTTCCTAAAATGTCTCTGCTTGAAATGTCTGGACTTGTAAACTGGAAATACCTGTGAAAGTTCTGAATATCTGAAGCAAGTACATGACTGTCAGGATGGCTGCATGCAAAGACTGTTCCCACCTTGTCTGAATAACCCCTGGAGTTCTGTTAAAACAGCAAGAGAATATCAGTTGGGCTTGAGGGGATTTATAAATAGCAATAATCAATATTAAACCCCCTTTCAAAAACTAAAGTACCAGCCTACAGTTGAACTTTTTGTCTCCAATCTGATAAGCTCATCAATAGGCAAGGGTATAAAGAACAAATCTGCCCAGATACAAATATTAATTATAAGCACTGTCTCCTCTTGTTAAGATATAGCAGTAATCACTTAGTTTATTTGATTTCTGTATATGTTAAATCTCTTGTCAAATCAGAGGAAACCATGGAAATCAAAAGTCTATCAAGTTAAAGTCTATCAAGTTAAACAGAGCAAACTGTCTTTTTGCTTTTCAAAAATATTTTTATTGTCACAAGAGTCTGTATCATTTAGATATAGCAATTTTGAAACGCAGGTCAAAGAGTAAGTTTATGTATTATACATAGTATTGCTTTCTTAATTATTTGTATAATACAGACAACATTGTAACTTCTCCAAATCCATTTAACTTTTTCAACAAAATCAAAAACAATAAAAAAACTTAAACAGTAGTAAAGACACTTTTCCTCTGAGTTATTCAATGCTTTTTACCTGTTTTTGAAATTGTAGTCGAAAGGTTGTAATAAGGTTTGAGGTCTACACTGGAGCCAGAGGTATGCTAGTTTTTGGAAGTTGTTTATGTGAGAGGTGAGGTATTAGTTAATTTTTAACTTATAGAGATTGTATAGGTTGAATTTATACAGTTTTCCCAGGTTTCTAGAAAGGTTGGGTTGTTAAGGGTGTGGGTCAATCTTTCGTAAATCATTATATTACTCAATCTGTTAATTATGTCTTGTTTGATTAATTCAGATGATTTCCATGGTTTGGCCAGGTGATTTCTTGCCGCCCGCATTAAACATTGTAGCCATTTATTTAGATTTTTAGTGATGTCGGCGTTAGGTATACCTAAAATGCAAAGGTATATTGAGGGCTTGATTATGGTGTTTAGGGTTTCGAATGCTACTCTGGTGATATTAGACCACATGTTTGGATCTAAATCGGCAATTCAATCCAATATGGCAGAAGGTACCATTTTATTAGCAGTTTCTGAAACATTCAGGGGAGATTTGTGGGTTGAGTTTATGCAGTTTGTCTGGGGTAAAATATGCTCTATGTAGGACTTAGTTGCTGTGTCTAAATAGCTAAAGGTCACTGATCCTTTAGTTAAGTTTGAACATATGTTTTCCCATTTTTGGTAGTTCCACGTGACTCCTAGATCTAATTCCCATTGTCTAATTAAATTTTGTTTTTTGTTAGTCCAAGGATGATTTAGAATTGAATAAAGGATCCCCAAGATTCACTTGGTTAGTGGAGCCTTTATTTCAAATACGAGATAGCCCAAGAGGATTGAAGTATTCCCCAAGTCCGGATTCTTAGAGGTAATATGATCTCAGATTTTGTGAAAGTTGAATAGTTCTTTTGGGGGCAATTTAAATTTGGTTTTAAATTGGTCTGTTCAAAGTAGTTATTTAAATTGGAGCCAAGCATCTAGTTTATCCAATTTATTAATACGCCACCATGCGATTCTTCTCCCATACAGTGCATTGCAAAAGTATTCAACCCCCTTGGTATTTTTCGTGTTTTGTTGCCTCACAACATGGAATTAACATGGATTGTTTGAGGATTTGCATCATTTAATTTACAGAACATGCCCACAACTTTGAAGATGTTTTTTTATTTTTTATTGTGAAGCAAACAAACATCCCCACAGCATGATGCTGCCACCACCATGTTTCACTGTGGGGATGGTGTTCTTTGGGTAATGTCATGTGCTTGGTTTGCGCCAGACATAGCGTTTACTTTGATGGCCGAAAAATTCAATTTTAGTCTCATCAGACCAGAGCACCTTCCTCCATACATTTTGGGAGTCTCCCACATGCCTTTTCGCAAACTCAAAAAGTGTCATTTTGTGGTTTGCTGAAAGTAATGGCTTTCTTCTGGCCACTCTGCCATAAAGCCCAACTCTATGGAGCGTACGGCTTATTGTCGTCCTTTGTACAGATACTCCAGCCTCTGCTGTGGAACTCTGCAGCTCCTCCAGGGTTAACCTAGGTCTCTGATTACTGCCCTCCTTGCCAATTTTCTGTTTTCTATTTCTGAAAAATAGTTTTATGTATATATTTTTCTTATTTCACTTCATCAACTTAGACTATTGTGTTCTGCTCCATCACATAAAATTCAGATTAACAAAACAGACCTTAAGACTGTAATGTAACAAAATAAGTAAAAAGTCAAGGGGGGGGGGGGGGTGAATACTTTTGCAAGGCACTGTATTTTTAAGTATTTGTGGTAAAGTGAGAGTGGGAGTCAGAGGTGAAATTTTGTGTTTTAGTTGAGTTCTTGAGTTGGCCCAAGCCCATTTTTTTAAGGATAACTTAATCATGGGGTTGGTAATTCTAGAGCCTATGGTAGGAATTGTGGGGGTCCATATTAATGAATCCCAATGAAATGGAGTAAGTTGGAGATTTTCAATAAAGACCCATAACGGTTGATGTTCTTTTGAATGTGCCTTAGGGATGAAGGAAATTTGTGCGTCTCTAAAATATATAAGTAAAAAATTGGGACAGGATAACTCTCCACTTTTTTTATGTCTATGCATAAGAGCTTTGTTTATCTTTGGACAGTTATTTTGCCAGATGAATCTAAGGCTGGTTTTTGAAGTTTCTCTATATTTGATACATTAATTGAAATGGGTAATGATCTGAAATAATATAAGATTCCAGGTAATATGTTCATTTTAATGGTTTATTCTTCCTGTCCAAGAGATCTGAAATGCATCCCATTTAGAGAGGTCTGAGGACATTTCCTTTAAGAGGGGTGTGTAGTTGGATTTGTATAGATTGGACAATTCAGGGGTTATATTTCGGCCAAGGTATTTATGGTGGGAATTCGGCCATGAGAATGTATATTTTTTCTTAATTTGGTCTATTATATGTTTTGGAATGTGTGCTCCTATTACCTCTGTTTTTTCAAGGTTTACCTTAAGGCCAAAAATCTGACCAAAGTTTTGAAGATCCATTAAGGCTGAAATTGAGTTTACAGGGTCTGTAAATGTTGTTGGTGAATAGACAACATTTGAATAAATATAGGCCTGTTGTAAAACCTTGTATTTTAGATTTAATTTGGATAGCTTGGGCTAAGGGTTCTATAGCTAGGGCGAATAATAAAAGGCGATAGGGGGCATCCCTGTCTTGTCCCTCTTTGAATTGGGGTGTGATTAGTAGAATCACCTGGTAATTTCAGGTATGCTATTCGATCCCGATAATAATGTCATAATAAGATTAATGAAATTTTCCTTGATTCCAAATTTAGTTAATACCGCAGGTAGATAGGGCCACTCAATGCAATCAAAGGCTTTTTACAAATCGAGGGCTAGAATATATAGTGGGATATTAGTAGATTTAGCTAGATGGAATATATTTAGTATTCTCCGGATACTGTATCCCGCTTGTCTAAATGGTATAAAACCCACTTGATCCTTATGGATCAGTTTGGGGAGAAATTTGGACAGCCTTATTGACATTATTTTCGCTAATATTTTTATATCTCCATTTAATAGAGATATTGGATCTCGTCCTGTTTAAAGGAAAAAGTATTAAGTTGGCTTGATTTAGTTCTGGAGGCATTATTTTCCCTTGCAGTATAGTGTTAAATAGTCTAGTCAAGTATGGAATAAGAATGTTGGAAAAAGTTTTATAGTAAACATTTAAGGAAAACATCAGGTCCCGGGGATTTCCCTAGTTTAAGATTATTAATGGTTTCGTTAATTTCTTTAAAAAAAAAAAAAAATTTGATAACTTCTGCATTTAGTAGGTTAAGTTCCTGAGTAGAGACTGTGGGCAAGTCGTATCTGTTCAGGAAATCTTGTATTGTAAAGCTGCTGGTTTTAGAAGGCAAGGAGTAAATATCATGAAAGTAATTTGCAAATGTTTTTTCAATTGTATTTTGACTCATGGAAATATTCCCTTGTGGGGTTTTAAATTTGCTAAATTTGATTATAACTTTGTTTACTTCTGCGGGTCTTTTAGCTAGCATGGGTGAAGGTTTATTTAATTGGGTATAGAATTTTTGGTGAGTCTTCCTAATGGCTTTTTCGGTTTTATCTGAAAGAATAATGTCTAATTCTATTCTAGTTTTCTCATTTTTTTGTCTAATTATGCAAACTGTCTTTTTAAGTGTTGTTTTTTTAAATAATTTGTCAATAATCAATTCTATCTCCTATAAGTAGCATACTTTAAATATGGATTCTAAGTTGTCCTTTACATCATTGCGAGCCTCTCGGTTGGTGTATTTTTTGTTATCAAAGCCGCTTTTGCGCTCATTGTAAGGGTCCGCATTTGCGGCCCATACTGCGTCCCTCAGTTATCAGTTTAACACACTTATGGCTCCTATCTGGTACTCGTAGGATTTTTTTTCTACATTTGCCATTTACGGATGTGAAACAATTGCGGGCTTGAGGAATTGTAGCAATTGAATAGCGATTTGCGAGTAACTGTTACAGGCTTCGATTTTGACAACCGCAGGAATTTTCTGCCTGTAACCCGCAAATCGTTTGCGGGTAGCTAAAATACGCCAATTGAATAGCAAATTAGTTTACAGGCTCCAGTAACCAACAATTGCTCAATTGAGCTGTAATGCAGGCGTTCAACAAAGTTTCAATTTATAGCTTAGAGATGGGGTTCATTACTCATATAGATGTTAAAGGTATAGGTAAGTGAACTGGATTATTAATGCACATGATAGAGGAGAATTAGTGGTGTATGAAAAGATTTTTTGCTTGAAAATAACCTAAAATAAACATTAGCTTACCTTGAAGTTAGCAAAATTTCCTATCTTTTTTTGGAATTTGCATGTGATTGTGTACACCCCTAGAAAACCCCACCTGTATTAGCATAACATTTCAATTCAGCCCTAGTGGCTTCTGACATGTGTTTAGGACAAGAACTGCAACAGTTATTTCCTGTGCTAAAAATATGTACCCTGCTGTATTTCCTGTGTGTACCCAGGTTATGTAAGCGTCCTGTGGGTGTGAACAGCTGGATTTGACTTTTGTGCAAATAACTTTGTAAGCGAACTGAACTTTTCTGTATAGTTATTATTATTATTTTTATTATTAACTTTTATTTGTAACGCGCCAACATATTCTGTAGCGCAATACAGGGGATAGAAACAAGGAAAAATACAGCATTAACAACCTTCCAAAAATGGAGGTCCCTGTTTTGAGCTTAGAATCTTTGCAGAAAGTGCTTTTTCCCAAAGCATCCTAGAAGTCTGAAAACTCGCCACTTACAATCTAAAGGGAATGGAAGGGTCAGAAATCAGGGAAAGATTAAACAGATAAGGAATAAAAAGGGTCAGAAGAGAAGTGAAAGTTAGAAAGGTTTTTCATTTAGAGGGAGAGAGAAGGAACAGAGGTGAGGGCTCTAGCATTTAATATGTTGTCTGCCCCTAGTGATGAGATAATATATGCAAGTAGGAAAGTCAGGTGATTCCCATTTCACTATATATTTAATAAGGTGGGAGGGTGAGGGGCAGGGAGGGCAGAACTCCCAGAATTCAGAGTAACCAGTGAGGCCTTCTGAAACTAGGATGCTGGTAATATTTTGGGCTAAAAAGAAAACAATAAAAATATGGTATGAGGGCCCAATAGAACAGGGAGGGAGAGAGAGAGAGAGAGAGTGCATGTTTTCATACACTACTAATTCTCCTCTATCAGATGCATTAATAATCCAGCTCACTTACATATGCCTTTAAGTTATGCTCATGCCAAGTAGATCTATCAATTGACAATGTATTATATTACATATACTAGCTACTTGTCCATCAAAAATGACGGGATTAAAATTGTAAGGCTGGCAATGCTATTTGCCACACAATGTGAGGCTTTTGCTCCTCTGAGCACCTTCGGCGCTCATTGCGAGCCTCTCCCCCGTGTACTTCAACTTTCCTGCTTTGCACTGATCACCTTCGTCACTCATCGCAGGGCTCGCAATGAGCGCCTTTGGCGCTTATTGCTAGCCTTTCCTCTCGCCTACTTACGGGCCGCTCATTGCAGGGTTCGTTAACCTGCAAGTTTAGTGCTTGGGAATGCCATGTGTCTCTTTCCAACATCTCCCCCCTGTCCCTTCCCTGTGTCTTTCTCATGTGTGTGTGTGCTGAATGTTTGCGTGGCGTTGTTGTTGTAAGTGTTAGTGTGTACGGTGTGGTGTATTTTCTAAGTCCTGCGTGCCTGGCGTTGTTCGTGTAAGTGTTACGGTTTTCGGCGTCTTGTGTTTTGTAAGTCTTGCGAGACTGGCGTTGCTGAGCCTAGTTTTCATCCCATTTCTGAAATTTTGCGTTTTTCGTCCTCCATTTTGTTTCTCGCTTAGGCGTCTTTGGAGAGACGAAAAACTTAAAATATGGGTGTCATTCGCTTGCAACCTCACTCCCAGGCTTCCTGTGTCTACTCCTGTGCTGTGTGTGAGTGTGTTATACATTTTTGTACGTTTTCTTTTTTTGTTTTGGTGGGTCTTTAGAGTTATGCAATTGAAGAGTGCTGCGCCGCTGACAAGCCTCGGTTCGCAAGGCTCGCCTAAGTACTGCGCCGCTGGCCTTCTGCGCTCATTGCAGCCTAAGTACTGCGCCGCTGCTTCGCCTAGCTACGCAAGGGACATACATTAAATTGTACTCTAGTTAATTTTTTTATACAGATTATAATATATTTTGTTAACCAATGTACTTAAAAAGGGACATGAAGGATTCCCTGTTTTTAATATTAAAATACACTGCCCAAGTCTTAGTGTATGTAGTTTGCACATCTAAGCATCAGGTTATTAACAAATGCTTAAAAGCTCCGATTTAACTCACTGAAACCTTCCAAATAGTCCTAGAGTGACTCTGTAGCACAAGATGCACTAGACTAGACAATTACAATAGTCTCAGTAGCATCTGAAAACATGCTGTTGAGAAACTGATTGGCTAGTATATTTAGTATCAATACATTGTGAGCATGAGCTGCTGGTCAGACCTTTGTAAGGACTATTTGTAAGGATTCAGGGAGTAAACACAGAGATTTAAGCGCATGTTATTAAAATTATGTTTCGATATCTAAAGAAACACTTGTAGTTTATCTTAATGTTAGAAAACAAGGAACTTTCCATACAAATAAATTTAAAAAAGCACAAATCCCAAGTTACCAGCCAACCACAGAAGTTCATGAAAAAAAAGGAGGAGAAAAACTGCAATCGAGCTTCAGATCATAAACAGAAAACTACTGAGATTGAATAGGTTAATAAGTGGAAGCTGGGTGTCAAAGTTGTTAGTTGTATATAATTCAATTACAAAATGCAAGTGTTTGCAACAAAAAATAATGGATCTCCCCAGGATAGCAAGATGAGAGAATGCATGTAATGACAACTTTACAAACAATTGTGCAAGGCGAGTTAGTACTCCGATTTGCATCCCACTCACGTGAGATATATAAACTAAGAGGAGTTCTGTTTTACTAGTGAGATCAGACCTATCTGTCACAGCATAACTCCCTGGCCAACCTAACTCCAACCACCACAAACGACAATCCTCTCACCTGAGTAGCCAGTCAGGCTCAGGAGCAGATATAGATGACCAATGAATAAGAAGGTTTGCTCCCCTGTCAAAGGATTCCAGCCAGATATGTGGTCCTCACTGAAATGGCAAATGTTATCATTTTTCCCCCTTTCCAATTAAGAGGTCTACAGAACCCAGATCTGTGCACAGCATGCAAAGGGTAGGAAGCTCCACAAAGCATTTAGTTAAAATAGTTTGCGGATTAAAAGGGCAATGCAAAACTGAAATATCCATTGACTTAAGACATTCAAATTATGTTTTCCCCTGTTGGTTTTCAGCACTCAAATGATGTAGAGCAGTACTGCCAATTCCCTCTGAAATCACACCTGGTTACGCCTGGTTACCATGGCCCACACCAATATGATATTGATTGGTGATACTAATCAGCACTGCTGAAACATAGGACAGTGGAAGTTGGGATTTGGAATAAAATAAAAATTCACAGGCATTTGGAGCTTTATATTCTTATAGCTCTACATTTCTGTGCATCTGGGTACTCAGTATTGCCTTTCATCTCTTTTTTGAAAACCCCAATACTATATAGTATTATACTAGGAAATTGCCCGTCAAAAAAGGATGGGAATTAAATTGTAAGGCTGACAATGCTGGTTGGCATAGAATGTGAGACTTTTTGTCCTTGTTGGTTGTATTTTCAAAGTCCTACGTGCCTGGCGTGGTTAGTGTAAGTGTTACCGTTTCACCTGTTGTGTGTTTTCTAAGTTCTGTGTGCCTGCCGTTATCCTGTTTCAACCATTTTTTTCCTCGCTTAGTCGATTTACGAGTGATGGAAAATGGCAAATATGGCTCAACATCGCTTGCAACCTCACTTCCAGGCTTCCTGGCTCTCCCAATGTGCTGTGTGTGAGTGTATTTTTATTTATTTTTGTTGTTTTTCGAGTTATGTGCTACGAGCATCGCAAGGAGCGCCTTCAGCGCTCATTGCATCCTAAGTTCTGCATGCTTGCAGCCAAAGTGCTGTGAGGTTGATTTGCGAGACTCGCATGTGTAAGGGCCTTTGGTGCTCATTGTAGCCTGAAGGCTGTTTGGCTGCTTTGCAAGGCTCGCATGTGTGACATAGCAGCCTAATTGCTGCACAGCTTGCACGTGTGATGACTGCGCCGCAAAGACGAAACTGCGTGACCAATATCGCAAAATGTTACATACACTGACAACTATATATGTGATTCAGTAGCCCTTGAAGAGACCTCATGACATAAAGGACTAGCTGGAGGGAGCTGCCACAATAACCTATTTGTTTGCCCTTTATCCAAGTACACTATTTTCCCCTCAATACCACACTGGGAAGCCATATTTATTACTTATTTCTGTTGACTGAAAAGCTGTTTTTTTTACCAAGATAACACAAGCAACCATATTTCTCAATCCCTCGTTGCCACCTGACACACACGTAATGAAGGTGTCTGGGTGATTTAAGTCTCTCGCTGAATCCCAAACGACCTCATCCCACACAGAGATGTGTTGTGTTTTTGCGGTGTGGGCACAGGTAAATAGATAAGGAAAAGTCATTACTAAGCTCGTTTGGTCTGGGTCATTACCCACAATGCTTTCTGCTGGCACTTGATCATGTTCGCTCTATTAAAGTGTCATTATGTTGCATTCAACACTCAGCGATGTGTGAGCACTAAATTAGGAATCTTGGCAGGTGGATACTAACATTTCATGTCACAATTCTAACTATACCACTTCATTTAACCCTTTGCTGGAACACATCACAGCACAGAAGAGCTCAGCTATTTTATGTGGTTTAATAGCTCATTAAGCTGTCCTAATTAACTCTCAGGACAGAATTCCAGAGATATTATCAGAGTGAGGAACATTGGAGACAGAACTAAAGATGCCATAGTGAGCATATCTGGTTTATAATCAACCACCTATACACCTGTAACATAGAAACAGATTGTAAGAGAAGATAGAAACAAATCAGCACATCTCACATGCTCATTCTATCTACTTAAACATTTCAGGAATTATTAATCCTCAGGACGGTCTTATTCCAGGCTAGCCCAAACTCCATGTCTGTGTCTAACAACACACTTCTGCTACAAATATTTCCAGCCACCATTCTTTCTATAAGGCGTTCCTTCTGATTGAAATCATGATCTCTTTTTCTTACATTACTGTACTTTGTTAGATAATTTGATATTTTGAAGGTTATATAACATCATCCCTCACCCTTCTGTCCTCCAAGCTGTACATATTAGATTCATGAAGTATTCCCATGAATTCTTGCATATTTTGTATTTTAGTCCACACAGGAATTGATACCTAATTTAAATTTATACTTCTTTTCATTCTGGAAACATTGTGTATTAATAGAAACATAGAGACAAACATGTAAACAGGCATGCAGAGAGAGAGAGATATGGGTTGATATGTATTAACTCCTTGAATCCCTGGATCAATATGACATGAAAACAAAACATTAAAATAATATTTTTGATTGCAGCTCCTCGAGCTTGAGACTGTTGTGCAATGAATTCTAATATCTTTCATCGCTTTCCCCATTTTTTAAAGTGAAGTATTGATTTTTAATTTGCATTTACAGTGCTATTATCAGTTGTTTAATAAACTTATGGCTCCTATCTGGTACTCGTAGGATTTGCCATTTACAGATGTGAAACATTTGCAAGCTTGAAGAATTGTAGCAAATGAATAGGGATTTGCGAGTGTAACAGTTACAGGCTTCGATTTTGACAACCGCAGGGATTTTCAGCCTGTAATCCGCAAATCGTTTGCGGGTAGCTAAAAGACGCCAATTGAATAGCAAATTATTTAACGGGCTACATTACAGGCTCCAGTAACCAACAATTGCTCAATTGAATAGGGGCTTCAGTCTGGTTCTTTTTATGCTACAATAGTTTTTATACACATAAGGTAATCATATTGTACCTAACTCTCTCAAACCCCACAACACAGTCACTTGAAGGTGGTAAAGCTGTCTGACTTCATTGCCCATCATGCACCTCGCCCACCATACTGTCCCATACTCTCAATCATATACTCTAAATTGTGAACCACTCTGACCAGGGACAACAAATATTCTACATTAGTTTGTGTCACCCTGGGCCCATGAGTAGAAGTGGCTGCAATATACCTATATATGCGGCATAGAGGCAGACTGAGGTCAAGACATATCCCGGCACAAGCAAAGGAGGTCAGAGAGAACCCAGACAGTAGAATTGTCAAACAAGCCAGGGGTCGGGTGCCAGAAGGTAGAGTCCTCCAAATATCAAGACATGTGTTGAGGTATAAGAGTGACAAGAGTAGTCAAAGGAAGCCAAAGGCCACAACACGTTCGATGAAGCAGGAATTCCAAGGTATGGCATAGGGCAAAACAACTGAGAGCATTTGCTCAATTGCTGACACCTTCAATAGGCGGCAATATGGTGATAATTGGAGCAGCAGAATGAACATTCACTCCAGCAATGCTTAGTGGCAAAAAAGGTTCCCCGCACATTTTACAGCCTGGGACATTATTATCATTTATTTGCCAAGATATTCCATAACGCTATACAGGGGTTAAGTATAAGGCTAAAACAATATTAACACATTGCAAAAGAATAGAGGGCCTTGTTTTTTATTTGGGGGGGGGGGGGTTAAAATCAAACATACATAGTGCTAGTTTCCAAAACACCTTACAGGACTGAAAACTCACATGCTTACAATCTAAAGGATATGTAACAGATGCACCCCAAGACATTGTGAAGCACTAAGAGATAATTGTCAAAGACTGCTCTAGCAAATGAAGGACCGTGTGACAAGTTCTCAAGTGTCTTCCCGTCTTTTGTACTGTCTGTATATATTATATTTTGTTCTCTCGCATATTTACTATATCTACTTTACTTTAATGTACCCTTGAATATAGAGTTTTATTTATAAAGATTAATAATAATCTGCAATACATATAGTTTCATATTTATTTTATACTTCATTGTCAATCAAATAAATATACTTTCCTTTACTGGCAAGTCTTCAACTTTTTAAAAAGGCACAAAACACATTTGGGGCCTCACAGTCGTTCAATCTGAAATATGTAGTTTTCTCCCAATGCAGAATGAACCCGCTGCCCTTCAGTCCCTCGCTCTCAGGGTCTGTGAGTTCTTACATGTTCTGGATATGAAAACATGTTTCAGATTACTGGAGGATCTCCCCACCTGTGCATCCATCTTCTGGATATATAGTGCTGTGTTCCCTGAATATGACAAACCTCCGATCTGTTGTCACTTTATAAATCATGTGTAATTAAATATGCCCTCCCTATTCCCAATAAATTCTTCAGCTTGGCTCTGAGCCCAAAACAATTGACTTTGCCTCACCACATAAAAAAAAAAAAAATAGCAAATAGATGGGTTTAACCCCTCTCCTGACAGGTAGACTGCAGGATATAATCAAATAATCTCTGTTTTATTGGACTTGAGATTTATATGTGTCAGGCATTTGTCAAAAGGATCGAAAATAGGAAATCACTTTAACATGAATACTTTGGTTCTTTAAAACTGAAAGAAAAGCCAAAAAAAATAAAATACTATTACATTGGTCAGTACAGAATCACCTGTGTACTTGTGTTATACCATTATGCCTATTCGCTAAAGCAGCAGAGGCCAAATGAACCAGTAAATATCTTGATTATTGCTGAAACTAAAAGTACATATATAAATAATTACAATTAGTTGTTTTTAAATAATCTGAGTGCTAGATTAAAAATCGTGAGGGTTCAATAACGGAAACGGTGCAGTGTACTGAATAGACTTAAAGGTCTATATCATTTGCATGCATAAACAGATCAATCAAGATTACCAAATGTAGACAACACTTTCAAAGACAAGAATATGATACTATTATTACTATTATTATCAGGGGCGGCCCGTCCATTGGGGCGTCAGGGCAAACGCCCCCCCAAATATTTTCTTCACCCTGCAATAAAAAAAACACAACAATGTATTAGTATAACCCAAAAACAAATAAATATAAGGTGTACATCATCATTTCAAGTCTAAATAGTATTAAAAATGAAGTAAAGTTAGTAAAGGGACACTGTCACTTTAAAATAACCCTTGCGCTACATTAACTAATGCTGTGTATCTATATAGCCCCCTGCCTGCACCCTGTGTGATCAAATTACAATAGTTATACACTGTGTACACTAACCTTTAGACTCTTCTCTCTCTTCAATGAGTCCTGGCCTGGCCCCCTGACCGTTAATGCATGCCGCCCACCATCACAGTGACGATATGCATGGGCGGTCATAAATGTATCAATTAATAACTGACAGTCTTCCATCATTGACCAATCAATGATGGAAGGCTGTCCAGTTACTAAGTGATCAATCTAAACCCACCCAGACCGTTAGCCCTGAGCGGCCGCCAGCAAATAGGGCCTCGAGTTATCATTTTGATTGACTGATACAGTCAATAAAACCACCAGTTCCCTGTCCCTTCCCCCTTTCTGTTTCCTGACCCTGGTCACGCTGAGACTGAGAGACCTCCCTGGCTGAATCTACTCATCTGCTCTGCCTGCCTAACACAGTAAGTCTACACCTGCCTCTGCCTGGCACCTGCCCTGCCCCTGGCCAAACCAAAACCCCTAGTAGCCCCTAATAAAAGTTAGGGGTGACCAGTTACCCCCAGTCCCCCACTATGCCTGCCTGGCCTTCCAGTGCCACCTACCCAGCCACCCACCAACTACCACCGACGACCCCAGCCATCACCCCCATGTGGCCTGTGCCACCCCCGATCAGGCCTGCCCTATGCTAGCCTAGCTATGCCATCATGCCACCGCCGGATTACCCCGATCACGGGATTGGGGTAGTCGGGTGGTGAGCGGGGTGGCACAGGCCCACATGGGGGTGATCGGATCACCCCCTTGATGAGGCCTGTGCCACCCCTGATGACCTCCATGTTGCCGCCCTATGCCACCCCCGAGGCCCGATCACCACCGGGCCCCCGGCACCACCCGATGCGGCCTATGCTACCCCGGGTATTCGGCAGTGAGCGGGGTTGACCAGGCCACATGGGGGTGGATGTTCACCCCCATGAGGCCTGTGCCACCCCTGATCGTGGCCTATGGGCGACCGATGGGCGCCTGACCGTGACCGACCCCACCCTGGATGAACCAACTACCTACCCCCCCCCCTTATTTTTATTCCATTTTTAGAAGTAACAGGCATGTATATGTGCCTGTCACTTCTAAAGATAAAATAAAAATAAGGGAAGGGGAAAAAAAAATACAGTAAAAACATTATTACAATTAAACAGTAAGCTAACACATTGTTAGTACAGTTAGTAACACATTTTATACAAAAATAAACAGCTTTAAACAAACATTAATAAAAAATAAATAAACAACAGCACATACTTACCTGTAAAATTGACCCCTCCAGCGTTGGCCTTCTGTCCTCTCTGGATATAGTCATGAAAAATAAATAATCCATGTTGATTGAAGCCAATGGTCAAATAAAATAATCCATGTTGATTGAAGCCAATGGTCAAATAAAATAATCCATGTTGATTGAAGCCAATGGTCAAAATAAAATAATCCATGTTGATTGAAGCCAATGGTCAAAAATAATCCAATCTTGATTGAAGCCATTGTCCATCCATCCATTCTGGCCCATTGAAAGAGGCCTCCACAAAAAAAAAACGACGCTCTAAAAAAAAAAAAACAACACACTAAAAGAGCTCCTCCTACAAGGAGCCCATCCCGCAATTAATTGTTTTTTTCCTATATATACTAATTCTTGAAGGACTCTGATTGGCTGAAATTTTTGATTGACATCGATTTCAACCAATGAGAGTCTTCAAAAAATTAGCAAATCAGCAAGCAGGTATGGAAGCCTGTAAGGGTAAAAAAGGTTAGTGTGAACTTGTTTGACCCTGTATGTATTATACATATTACAGGGCTATTTTATGTGATATACATGTTACAGGATAATATCCTGTAACATGTATAGCCAAAAAATAGCACTGTAATATGTATAACAAATAAAGTGTAATAGAAATGCATGAACAATATAATATACCAAGTAATAAAGAACATCAATTAATCAAATAATAAATATCAATTAATATATATTGTTGTATGTATATGTTTATGTATATTTATGTGTATTTTTTATGCGTATATATATATATTTGGATATATATATATATATATATATATATATATATATATATATAAAAATTAATATCAATATATCACAATAAATAAATATATATATATATATATATATATATATATATATATATCAATTTGATATATATATATATATATTTATTTATTTATTGTGATATATTGATATCAATTTTTATATATATATATATATATATTTATTTATTTATTGTGATATATTGATATAAATTTTTATATATATCTATCAATATATATATATATATCTATCAATCACATATTATAATTGTCTAACTGCGATTCGTCGTCACGCTTCAGACGAATCGCAGTTAGACAATTATAAAGTGCTGCGCATTGCGCAGAGCGCGGCGCGAGCCGCGCATGCGCAGAGCGCGGCGCAAGCCGCGCTCTGCGCCCGAGCCGCGCTTGCGCAGAGCGCGGCGCAAGCCGCGCTATGCGCCCGAGCCGCGCTTGCCAGAGCGCGTCGCGAGCCGCGCATGCTCAGAGCGCGGCCCGGGAGCAGGTAAAAGAGGGGGGAAGAGGGGGGGGAGAGTGGGGAAGAGGGGGGGGGAGAGTGGGGAAGAGGGGGGGGGGGAGAGTGGGGAAGAGGGGGGGGGAGAGTCACAGAGGGAGAGTGAGGAAGAGGGAGAGTGAGGAAGAGGGGAGGGAGAGTGGGGAAGAGGGGAGGGAAAGTGGGGAAGAGGGGGGGGAGAGTCACAGAGGGAGAGTGGGGAAGAGGAAGAGGGGGGGGTAGAGGCACAGAGGGAGAGTGGTGAAGAGGGGAGGGAGAGTGGGGAAGAGGGGGGGAGGGAGAGTGAGGAAGAGGGGGGGAGAGTCACAGAGGGAGAGTGCGGAAGAGGGGGGGAGTGTGGAAGAGTGGGGGGAGAGTCACAGAGGGAGAGTGGGGAAGAGGGAGAGTGGGGAAGAGGGGGGGAGAGGCACAGCACAGAGGGAGAGTGGGGAAGAGACACAGAGGGAGGGGGGAGAGACACAGAGGGATAGGTGGGAAAGAAACACAGGGGAGGTAGAGGAGGGGGAAAAGACACACGGGAGGGAGAACAGGGGGAAGATACACATGGGAGGGAAATGGGGGGGGGAGAGGGGAACAGACACAGGGGGAAGGGGGAGAAGAGACACAGGCCAGGGGGGAACAGGCACAGAGGGAGAGGGGGAAGAGGCACAGAGGGAGAGGGGGAAAAGACACAGGGGGGAGAGATACAGAGGGTGAGGGAGGAAGAGACACAGATGGAAAGGGGGAAGAGGTACACAGAGAGGGGGAAAGAGGCACAGAGGGGGGGAACAGAGGAAGGGGTGAAGAGACACAGTGGCGAGACACACAGAGAGAGGCGGGGGAAGAGGCACAGAGGGAGAGGGTGGAAGACACAGAGTGGGGAGAGACACAGAGGGTGAGGGGGAAGAGACAGGGAGGAAGAGGCACAGAAAGAGTAGGGGGAAGAGACACAGGGGAGTGAGAGGAGGGGGAAGAGACACAGGGGAGAGAGTGCAGGGGGGAAGATACACAAGGGAGGGAAATGGAGACACGAGGAAGGCCGTAACAGACACAGGGCTGAGGGGGGAAGAGACACAGGCCAGGGGGGAACAGACACAGGGGAGGGTTGGGGGAGACACAGGGGAGGGTTGGGGGAGACACAGGGGGGGGGAGAGATGCATAGGAGGGAGAAGGGGGAAAGAGACACAGGGGAGGGGTTTAGAGACACGGGAGGGAGAGGGAGGTAAAAACACAGGGGGGCAGGAGATACAAAGGAGGTAGACGAGGTGGAAGGAGACACAAGGGAGGGAGAGGAGGGGGGAAATAAGACACGAGGGAGGAAGTAGACAGAGGGAGAGACTCGCAATGAGCTCCAAAGGGGCTCATTGCAAGGCCTGTGATGAGCGCCAAAGGCGCTCATCACAAGGCCAGTAAAGTAGAGGGGGAGAGGCTTACATTGTGTGGCAAACAGCATTGCCAGGCTTCAGTTTTTATTGCCGTCATTTTTGACGGGCAAGTCGCTAGTATATATATATATATATATATATATATATATATATATATATATACATATATATTTATTTATATATTTTTTTTTTTTTTTTTTTGGGCCTATATGTTATTTAAGGTTTTTAAGGTGCGGTTGGGGCCTATATGGTCAAAATTGGTTATTTAAGGTTTTTAAGGTGCGGTTGGGGCCTATATGGTCCCAATTTGTTATTTAAGGTTTTTAAGGTGCGGTTGGGGCCTATATGGTCAAAATTGGTTATTTAAGGTTTTTAAGGGGCGGTTGGGGCCTATATGGTCCCAATTTGTTATTTAAGGTTTTTAAGGTACGGTTGGGGCCTATATGGTCCCAATTTGTTATTTAAGGTTTTTAAGGTACGGTTGGGGCCTATATGGTCAAAATTTGTTATTTAAGGTTTTTAAGGTGCGGTTGGGGCCTATATGGTCCCAATTTGTTATTTAAGGTTTTTAAGGTACGGTTGGGGCCTATATGGTCCCAATTTGTTATTTAAGGTTTTTAAGGTACGGTTGGGGCCTATATGGTCAAAATTGGTTATTTAAGGTTTTTAAGGGGCGGTTGGGGCCTATATGGTCCCAATTTGTTATTTAAGGTTTTTAAGGTACGGTTGGGGCCTATATGGTCCCAATTTGTTATTTAAGGTTTTTAAGGTATGGTTGGGGCCTATATGGTCAAAATTTGTTATTTAAGGTTTTTAAGGGGTGGTTGGGGCCTATATGGTCCCAATTTGTTATTTAAGGTTTTTAAGGTACGGTTGGGGCCTATATGGTCCCAATTTGTTATTTAAGGTTTTTAAGGTGCGGTTGGGGCCTATATGGTCACACTTGCTCTTTTAAGGTTTTAAACGTTACGGTTTGGGTCTTAAACGTTCTAATGTTTTTTTTTTGTTTTCTATAACTTCCCAGGTGCAAACTATCTGTGGAATCAGATTTGTTTGGACTCGTTGGTTGACTTACTGGACGTGAATACCCCGAGAAGGAGAGTCAACTGTTGGTGAGTATCATTGCCTTTAATTTTCTGTCCATGTGTATAGGTGCAAATTTGATGTTGATGTAGTCTTGTCACATGAGGGTTTGCAATCTGTAATGTATACCAATGAAATCAACACACTGTTATTTTAAAGTAATTTTGTGACATAATATAAATTAATATACCGTGATCTCTTTCTTTTATTGGTATCAATATCAGAAATGAATACTATTGACTCTCTACTTGTGAAGCCTTTCGGCACCCTAACCTATGAGGAGAAGGTGGAAGTAAAACGGTTAGGAGCTGACCAACCAGAGATAAATCTGCAGCAAATCGCAAGAGATAGAGGGAAGCAATATGTCCGTAATTTCAATACTGAATGGTACAAGAAGAACGACTGGCTTTCTGGAAGCGTTTCTAGGAAGTCCTTATATTGTTTCCCATGCATCCTATTTGGTGGTGACACTGCTTGGACCAAAACTGGAGTGACTGACGTCAAACATCTAGCTGACAAATTGGCAAAACACAAAAGTTCTAAAGCTCACTTGGATAACAGGATCAAGTTTGAGATGCTTGGACAGGCGAACATTGCTGTTCAACTGGACCAAGGATACCAAGTCAGCATTCAAAAACACAACGAAGAAGTGGCTAAGAACCGGTACATCCTTTCCAAGATAATTGATTGTGTTCGCTTTTGTGGCGCTTTTGAACTGGCATTAAGAGGACACGACGAGAGTGAAACATCGCTAAATCCAGGAGTGTTTAGAGGCCTGGTGGATTTGGTTGGCAGTATCGATAGTGCAATGGAACAGCATTTGAAGACTGCAACTGTGTTTAAGGGCACTTCCAAAACCGTGCAGAATGAGCTACTGGACTGCATGCATGAAGTTATAAAGGAAGTGATTCACCAAGAGCTTAAGGAAGCCCAGTTTGTGGCAATCCAAGCGGATGAAACAACCGATATTTCCGCTAGGACACAGTGCGTTGTAGTCTATCGCTACATTGACAAGAAGCATCAAGTGGTGGAAAGATTTGATGGCTTCACGGAAATGAAATCAACGGATGCAGACTCCATTGCTGCTGTTGTGCTGGAAACACTGAATACTGTTCTCCCAGAGCCAGAAGACAAGAAGAAACTCATAGCTCAAAGCTACGATGGTGCCAGTGTGATGCGTGGAGATCAAGGAGGAGTTCAAAGAAAAATAAAAGACGTGTACGCGAACGCACACTACGTCCATTGCTGTGCTCACCAACTGAACCTAATAATGGAGAAAGCAGTTTCAAGGATTGGAAGAGTTAGAGTTTTTTTTTTCAAACATAGGCGGCATACCATCTTTTTTTTCACGCTCTCCAAAAAGGACTGGAGTTCTGGATGAGGTAGTTGGTAGAAGACTTCCAAGAGGTGCACCGACACGATGGAACTTCAACGTTAGGACCGTGAACGTGATCTACGAGAACAGAGATGCGCTACTTGAGTGTTTCCAGACAATTGAAGCATGTCTAAACTTTGATCCAACATCTATACGGGAAGCCGCAGGTTTCATTGGAATGCTGGAAGACAGGGAGTTCCTTTACTTCCTTAAATTATTTCATTTAATAATGCCACATGTAGACATCCTCTATAGTCAGCTTCAGAAGCGAGACACGGATACTGTTTATATCAAAAAAGTCACAGAAGACTTTGTCGCCAGCATCCAGAAAATCCGTAATTCTGTGGAAGAGATAGAAGCAAGTTTGCCGAGCGATCTAACAGTCAACAGACGGAGTGCGGAGATCTCAACCTTGAGACAACTTTCAAGAGAGGTATGTGACATAGTGGTGGCTCATGCAAAAGAACGTTTTTCATTTTCAAATCACCTAGTCAGTGCCAAACTTGTTCAAAGTGACTTGTATAAAACCCATGACACTTGCTTTCCAACCCAAGCTCTGGAAGACACTGTGCAAGCATATCCAATACTGAAGAAGGAACAATTACGCACTGAGCTGTCACTTCTGTAAGAGTTTCATACTTGTACAAGTGCTGTTGCTCTGCACAAACTTTTCCATCAATTTAATCTGCAGAATGATTTCACAGAGACAGTAAAATTATTAAGAATCCTGATTACAACACCAATGACTACTGCAGAATCAGAAAGATGTTTCTCAACATTGAAGAGGATAAAAACCTTTTTAAGAAGCACGTCCCTGGAGCGGTTGAATGCATTGGCGATGCTCTCAATGGAAAAGCAACTGATTTCCGAGATCCCAGACTTCAATGAAAAAACCATTGAGAAGTTTTCTTATTTGAAAGATCTACATAATTTAACAGAGTGAGTGAAGCTATAAGGAATCCTGCTTACAACAACGAAGACTACTAAAGAACCAGAAAGATGCTTCTCCACATTGAAGATGATCAAAAAAGTAATTAAAAAGCACCATGGCCCTGTAGCGGTTAAATGCATTGGTTTGAAGGAATTGGAGGCACCTTCAAGGGTACGTAAAGTTCTCAGAAATGGCACCACCTCACTACCAAAAATAACTAGTGGTAAGTAAAGTATGAATGGTGTGTGGGTGTGCATATTGAAGGAGCTATGAAAGGTGTGTGAATGGTCAGTAACAATTGTTGAAGCCTTGGCGTGGCGTTACTGCTCATATGGTTATCCATATGCTAATTCAACGTGTTTGTTTGACATTGATTATTGTGTTGTCTAAACAGAAGTGAAATGTTGTTGTTTTCTTGAATCCCAAGATCCACTGTTTTGGGCCTATGCAGTGCTGATTGGTCTTCTAAGGTATGTTTTGAGGCCTATATGGTCCCACTTGGTCTTCTAAGGTATGTTTGGGGCCTATGGTCACACTTGGTCTTCTAAGGTATGTTTGAGGCCTATATGGTCACACTTGGTCTTCTAAGGTATGTTTGAGGCCTATATGGTCCCACTTGGTCTTCTAAGGTATGTTTGGGGCCTATGGTCACACTTGGTCTTCTAAGGTATGTTTGAGGCCTATATGGTCACACTTGGTCTTCTAAGGTATGTTTGGGGCCTATATAGTTCCACTTGTTCTTCTAAGGTATGTTTGGGGCCTATGGTCACACTTGGTCTTCTAAGGTATGTTTGGGGCCTATATAGTCACACTTGGTCTTCTAAGGTATGTTTGGGGCCTATATAGTCACACTTGGTCTTCTAAGGTATGTTTGGGGCCTATATAGTCACACTTGGTCTTCTAAGGTATGTTTGGGGCCTATAGTCCCACTTGGTCTTCTAAGGTATGTTTGGGGCCTATATAGTCACACTTGGTCTTCTAAGGTATGTTTGTGGCCTATATAGTCACACTTGGTCTTCTAAGGTATGTTTGGGGCCTATATGGTTCCACTTGGTCGTTTAATGTTTTTTAAGTATGGTTTTGTTCTTGAATGGTATGATTGATTTGCTTGTTTTCTTTCAACCCCAGGTGCAAACCCTATGTGGCTGCAGATTTGTTTCTACTCATTGGTCAACTTAATGAACATGAATACCCTGAGAAGAAGAGCCGACTAATGGTAGGTGTCACTCCTTTAATTTTTCTGTTAATACGTATAGGTGCAATTATGATATTGCTGTAGTCTTGTCACATGAGTTTTTTCAATCTATATTATATACCAATGAATTTAACACATTGTTACTTTACTTCTTGACATTTCTGCATTGCAGATTATGTATTTCAATGGGCTTTACAAGCATAAGGTCATTGGGCGGGGCTTATAAAGGTCATTATGACATCAGGGGAGGAGTTATAAAATGGGTGTGGTTTGAAAAAGGGGGAGTGGCTATGTTTCACCCTGTCGCCCCTCCAACTTGAAAAGTCACCAGCCGCCACTGATTATTATACTTCCCGCTTGAAATACAGATACACGGAATTTGCTAATTTACAAAAGCATAAGATATTCCCATTTTAAGGTCACAGAAAGAAGGTCTTACAAGTCAACTATGTAGATATCCAGGACAGTGTATTTGACATACAAATATGTAATACACAAGAAAATTGCCCAACAAAAATGACAGGAGTAAAATTGTAAGCTGGCAATGCTGTTTGCCACACAATGCGAGGCTATGGCCCCTCTAAGCAGTTTCGGCGCTCATCGCAAGCCTCTCCCCCTGTGTACTTTATAGACACTCGTGCTTGAGTGTTATGGTCTTGGGTTGTGTTACTGCCTTGTGTTAAGTGTTACTGCTTATGGTTAGTATTACGTCCTTCGGGCTAGTTTTACGTTGTGTTCGATTGGGAAAAAACTGCAAATATGCCTCAAAGTTAACTTGCAACCTCACTCACAGGCTCACTGCCTCTCCCACTTTGCTGTGTGTGATTCTGTAATTTAATTTGAGGCATATTTGTTGTCGTAAGTCCAGTGTGCCGTGGCTAAGTCCCACGGTCCTCGCGATGAGAGCTGCGGCACTCATTGTGAGCCCTGCAATGAGCGCCTTCAGCACTCATTGCAGCCTAAGTCCCACAAGCCTCGCGATGAGTGCCTGCGGGGCTCATTGCAGCCATGGGCCTCGCAGTCGTGCGTCAACTGCTCGCCTCACAGTTGCGACCCTCGCTACGCGCAATTATTTCTCTCAGGTCGGGCGTCAACGGCTCGCCTCGAGTGACCAACACTGACAACTATATATATGATATGTACTATTTTATTTTATAAAAAACTTTTGCTCATCATCAATGCCAGGGTACTAAAATTATGATAATACAGAGGTGTCACTTTGTTTAACTAAATACTTTATATCCCTTCAAATACAGAACCTTTTTTTCTGCCGAGGGCCATTTGAATAATTATAAAATCATTTGAGGACTGTACAAAATTATCAACTTAAAAATGTGCCTGCTCTATTTGGTCAAACATTGCATTTACTCACCCCTAATGTGATGGGTAGAACTGCTATCACCTGTCTCTTTCTCATCAGAGTTTCCTATGTCATTATCTGTGTCATTAGCACTTTCTCATTGGCAATGGAAGGAGAAGGGCCACATCAAACGACTCTGGGGGCCTTATACGGCCCTCTGGCCTGACGTTCCCCACCCCTGCTTTAATTGTATGCCTCTCTTATTCACCCCATTATGACATAACTGTGTTAAACAAAACAGAATAGAGATCATTCATAAAATGGTAACCAAATTAATTCCAAACAATAAAGACAAAAAAGTAATAAAAGCTAGAGAAATACAAAGGCAATAAATGTAGAAAAAGACGTTACCCAGTTGATTCAATTTGATTAAGATCCCTGCATTTTTCAAAATTCATCCATTTATATTTTTTTGCAATTTTGATTTTATTCATATCTCTTCATGCAAAGTCTTTAGAAAATGAACATAGGTGGCCACAACATATACAGTAAAATAACACATTAAGTATGTCCAGAGAAACACAAAGTCACGTCTACCACAGAGACATCTTGGTGTGATTTAGTTACATCAGACGTTTCAGGTGACAAACTGTATCAAAGATTAATGCCACTTAGCAGTCATTGACCTGTACATTTCATTTTTTTTATACAAAGGGCATCTCAGCAAAGCACCAAAGGAACAAAAACTATTTCCTGTGCCTCCAAATCTACAATATTGACTTTGGAGAACGGTCAACAAGTGTTCAGACCGGAAGCTAAATCAACATTTATCTTCTGAGTTCCAGAAAGATTTGCCTGAAAAATGAGCCTGTTGTCACCAGAATCCATGTGTGAGAGAGGCAGGGGGCAGGCAGAGAGCCAACACTAATCTGGACCCCCATTAATAATGGAGGAAGCTAGCTTCTCACGTTCAGGGGTTTCCTCTCCCCCCTTATGTCACCACAGAAATTCTATTCAGCCATCTAAACCCATTACTACTCAATCATCCTCCACATGCATCCAAAACATGCTGAGGAGGGCCTAATGGAAAGCAGACACTGTCTAACAATTTATCCTGACTCCATGTAACACTGTTTGGTCGAAACAGAAGGAGCTATTTGGGATTTAGTAACAAATGTAAATTGTTCCTAATTTCCAGGAGCAGTAGAAATGTCCATGTTTCGAAAAGATTGCAAACTTGAGGGCAGAAGCCTGTTTGCCATGTTTCTTTTTCCGGTTCCTCGCGTTATTTTCTCTCAATATCTAGGAAAGATAGATATCTGGGATGTCGGTTCTACAGTAAACATTTTTGTATGGAGCAGTGTGCACATTTTAAGCAAATATCATCTCTCTAAAACTTAATTTATATATCTTACATAATGGTGCTAACACTACTTAATAACTGAATCATCTTTAAAAATATGTAATTATCCATCTTCAATTTTTTTTTTAAGTTTGTGAAGTATGAATTAAGTGAGAGCTTCCTTATTACTGAAGTGAGACATGGGCTAGGATAGCATAGGATAAGGCAGGATTGCATACCATGAACGAGAAAGTTTAATGTACTTGTGAATGAGACAGAAACTTTATGCTACAAGTGACTGAAGGGCATATGTACTAGACTACTGATAGTCTTCAGCAGGGGTTGTCAATGGGTGGGCCTGGGTCCCAATCAGGATCTTCAGTCACTCACATTCAAATAAAGTAGAAAAACAGATTACTGGAAAAACAGAATAATTGTTTATTAAAACGTAACTTTTAATAACATATCTAAAATTGTTAAAAATATGAACAGATGCAGAATTGCAGCTCGTTGGGAATTGTTCGGGCTGTGTTTGCTACCCTATGACGTCATCAGATCGCAACGGCGTGACTGCGTGTCACTCACATACAAACCCAAATGTATTCAAAATATGCCATGAAGCAAAGCATCAAACTCCTTTACTATGTTCTTGGATTTCCTTCAATTTTGTAATCTTCCTATGTCTTTTTGAGTGCTACTATATAAAAAATATATGGATTTTGGACATTTAATTAATTTTCATAAATAGTGATGGACCTTTGTGAATTTTGTAAAAAAACAAAAAAAACAAGAAGGGACTGCTTCTGGCCTACAGTATATCACCTGAAGCGTCCATGAGTATTTTGAAGGCCAGCCCTAGTAGTAACATACCGTATATACTCAAGTATAAGCTGAGTTTTTCTGCCCTTTTTTTAAGGCTTATACTCAAGTCACTCCCCCCCCCCCCCGTGTCTCTCTACTCTAACCCCCCCGTGTCTCTCTACCCCCCCCCCCCCCGTGTCTCTCTAACTCCCCCAGGGCCTGGGATTAGGATGAGGATGGGGGGTTTAGGATGAGGATGGGGGGTTGAGGTTGAGGAGGGGAGCTGAGTAGAGAGGTTTTGGAGGGGGGCTGAGGAGAGAGGTTGAGGATGGGGGGTTGAGGATGAGGATGGGTGGTTGAGGATGGGGGGTTTGAGATTGAGGAGGGGCGTTGAGGAGGGAGGTTGAGGATCAGGAGGGGGGTTGAGGTTGAGGCTGGAGGTTGAGGGGGGATTGAGGATGAGGAGGGAGGATGAAGAGGGAGGTTGAGGATGAGGAGGGAGGTTGAGGATGAGGAGGGGGGTTGAGGATGAGGAGGGGGGTTGAGGATGAGGAGGGGGGGTGAGGAGGGGGTTGAGGTTGAGGAGGGGGTTTAGAATGAAGAGGGGGTTGAGGATGAGGATGGGGGTTGAGGAGGGGGGGTTGAGAATGAGGAGGGTGGTTGAGAATGAGGAGGGTGGTTGAGAATGAGGAGTGGGGTTGAGGAGGGTGATAGGGGGGGGGAGACACAGGGAAGGGAGAGGGGGGAAGAGACACAGGGAAGGGAGAGGAGGGAAGAGACACAGGGAAGGGAGAGGGGGGAAGAGACACAGGGATGGGAGAGGGGTGATGAGACACAGGGATGGGAGAGGGGTGATGAGACACAGGGGAGGGAGAGGGGAGAAGAGACACAAGGGAGAGAGGGGGGACACAAGAAAAAGGCACACAAGAGGGGGACACAAGAGGGGGACACAGAGGGCACAAGAGGGACACAGGGGGCAGCACATTTCCCACCCTCGGCTTATACTCGAGTCACTAATTTTTCCCAGTATTTTGTGGTAAAATAGGTGCCTCGGCTTATACTCGAGTATATACGGTAACTATTTTGTTGGATATATAGCAAAAGTGATACAATTCAGCATTAAGAGGAATAGAAAACCAAGGAAATATTTGGTAGAGAAAGAATGAAATATATTTAGTAATTGGAGAACAAACCTGTTACTGTGGGATAGGTTTTCGTACTTTAGAGGACAGTACAAGCTTCACATGAGAGGCTTCTAACTGCCCACCAATTTCTGTGCTGTATTATATGCATGGGTGTAATTAGATCCTAATATTGCCCTAGGCCCTACCAGATTTCTGATTCCATAGTTAGTATGTTTTGTTATATCCCAATCATGAGGTTACAATTCACCTATGTATAAATCACAACTGTGTATAGGTTTATATATGCATACAGTATGTCACAAGGTGGCAGGTATAATTACATACAGAAATATAAAATTTTTGTGCACACAGAATTACTATGTCACAACATTCAAAGGACAACTTCACACAGCCTACAGCCCCAGGCCTAAGCTGAAATACAACACTAAATGCAAGGATAGAAAATTACTGCATTACCCTGCTGTATAGCTTTTTTTAACCTAGCTTCAGATTATTTGTTTAATTCCACTGATTTGGGGTGAAGTGTATTAGTCAGGAGTCCAGGGGATGACGCATGCTATTCGAGTAACAAATAGGTGGAATGTTAAGGACAGGATTGTTTTCTAGCAGAGATAACATTGTGTTCTTGTGTGGAAGGACAGACATACTTGTACAGAAGTGGTAAATCACTGAGACTCTGGGCGAGATCCAAAGAACTAGAATAGACTGTTCTCCATCCAGCTGAGGAACACATGTAACTGAAATAAGTAACTCAGAGCACCGCTCTCACAAGTCTTGTTTCCCACCAAGTCACATCTGTCACACAATTAACATACCAAAGGACATGTCTAATAATGGGCAAAATTCTTATGTTTGACTGTTGAAGTGTTCTGTGATCTGCAGCTGTCAGGCTAATGTACAAAAGGTTCTGACTTTACAGAATTTGAACACTTGCTTCTAACGATCCAGAGGAGAGAGGGAGTCTAATTTCAGAAAAATGCACAAAAAATGTATTCTGACATCAAGAACTATCTTAGTCTATCCATCCTCGTTAGATCTACTAATCCTCAGGACAGACTTATCCGTATCTCCGACAATGCAACTTCTGTTGAAATTATATGAAAAGTATCTGCTTGTACAAGTAATATGCAGGTATATGTTGTGCAGGTAGTAGAAGCAAACTGAAATAAGCCCTTTAAAATAACACAAGACTAATTATATATACTGTAGCATACAAAAACTCAACCGTACGTACCAACTTAGAAAATTACTTTCAGAATTGCTGATATTTAGTCCACAGAGCTGAAATTATGTACTATATATGAAAACAAAAACTCTTTCCATGTAAAGTTGCTACTTGGACGTGCATTTGTTTTTTAAAGTGTTAGATTTTCTTTATTCAAATGACCCTTGGGGTATTCCTAAGAGTCATAGCGGACAACATGTATATACAAGAAAGAAGGACATAGCAACCCCATGTTAGCAATTCATATGTAGAAGATTAAATACAGAAAAGAAATGCATTCACATTTAAAACCTCTCAAAAGTCATAACTACCAGAGGGAATAATAAAAAAACAAACAAAAAATAAAATAAACACACACCAGATGCCTACATGGTCTCTAACAATATCCACATATAGTCCCTAATAAAACATTTATTCTAGACCCCTGGACTGGAGTATACCAATTCTTCAGTATTTTAACTTGTGCATATGAATTATAACAATAATACCCTTGTCCACAAGTACTCCCAAATCCCTTTCAATAGCTGATACCCTAGATTTAAGAATTAAAAAGAATATAAAATGCATGGCAATTTTCCCTTCCCACATACTTAACTTTACATTTATTCATATTAAATCTCATCTGCCATTTAGTTGCCCATTTCTCTCATTTCTGCAAGGGAAAGTACATCACTTTCTGATTTCATTACCTTGCACAACTTGGTCATGAGCAAAAATGGAGACAATACTTTCCAGTCCTACTTCTAAGTCATTAATAAATATGTTAAAAAGGAGAGGACCTAATACTGAACCTTGAGGAACCCCACTTATCACATTAGACCAATCAGAGTATATTCCATTTACCACAACCCTTTGCTTCCCGTCTTTTAGCCAGCTCTCAATCCATGAGCAGAGATTTGCTGTAATTCCTGAATACCTTAATTTGCACAATAGTCTCCCATGTGGCACTTTAAAATTCAAAAAGACCACTGAGCTGCCTTCATCCAAGTTCCTACTAACCTCTTCATAGAAACGAATTAGATTTGTTTGACATGACCTATCCCTCATAAATCCATGTTTGCTCCTACTTATAATCTTGTTTAAACAGTCGTATTCTTGTATACTATCCCTTATTACCCTTCTAAAAGCTTTCCCACTACATATGTTAGGTTCACTGGTCTATAATTCCCTGGATATCCTTTTGCTCCCTTCTTAAATATAGTTATCACCTCCAGTCATCTGGTAGAGACTGTGTGTTGAGTGAATTTTGTACATGTAATTTGTAATACTGTATGCAGATGTATTGGTTGCAAGCTGGTAAATATAATGCAGGTATAAAAACTGTATAGTTAACATGTAGATCTACATTGTGCAGGTGACATGAGACATTATATATATATATATATATATATATATATATATATATACACACATACATATATACACACACGACAGGTGTACATGTTTCCTACCAAATGACACATTAATAAAGTGCAGAGCTTATCTGTGGCTCTGTCATACATGGCAGCTTCCCTGGCACTACTCCTGTCTGCCAGGCTAATGAGCTTTTCCTCTGATTCATTAGTATTTCTCTCTGTGCTGGTTGGATGGAGAACTTGCAGTAGCAGTTGGCAGACTGTTTGTGCAAGAACCAAAGCTCACTGTGAGACTCTTCCCTCAGTAAGTGGTGCATTGCATAACATTGGACGTCAGAGTCCTTTAATCAGCTAGTTGTGTATTGTGTTGTACAATACTAGCGCTCCGGCTCTTGACAGCACAGGCTGCCAGCTAATGCCTGCTACCGAGGGCCAGAGACATGGGAACCTATTCTGCCTTGTCTCTACAAAAGGACTTCTACCCCAGCGGATTTCAAAAGGTAATCAGGGCCTGACCTTCACATCCCCTTTAGAGTTTAATCCCACTCAGCAACAGGAAATGATGGGCTATTAAAGACAAGTGTCTCTGACCCAGGTCAAGAGCACTGAGTATCATAGTAGGTCCAAGAATGGCTAAATAACAAACAAGCAGGCAGAAATAACAGAAGATAATCTGGAGACATGAGGCCTGAGTATCTTCACTGTACTTCTTTAAAAAAGCATCTAATAGGCCAAAATACAAGAGATCATAGCTAGGCCTAGAAAAAAAGTAGACCCAGGTCAGATTAGAAGATATGCGTAGGTAGGGAAGGGTAAGCATTTTCTCTGCACCTCAACACATTTCACTTGTAAAAGGTGAGTGCAAGCGCTATTCATGTCAAATCTATTTTTAGTTCACCATTAATATTAAAATACATGTGCAAACAGCAGCAAAGGTTTAGCCAGAAAATTGTTAAAATCAGTTAATTAATTAATGGCTGCTGCTGCACCCTTCCCCACCTCTCGCATTGTCCTAAGCATTACTGAAAAGAAGAAGAAACATTCATTAAGCAGGATTTGTAACCATGAGCATGCTAATCTTGGAGATGTATGGGGAAATGGGATTGTAACTATAGCCCCCTTATCCTACAGAACATTTCCTGGTTATTCACCTTGCCTAACTAATGTTAACTCAGCCGCAGCCATTAATGAGGCAAAGTGTTTTTAAATTATATTTCTTGCTAAAGCTTTGAATTGCTGCGGTTTGCAAATATATTTTTAATATTAATAAGTGGTGTACTAAAAAATAGACCAATGTTAGATCAGACCGGAACTGATAGAAAATAATATACCTAGAGATAAGAGGCCAGGGCATCTTTACTACAACTCAACTAATTTCTCTAAAAAAAAAACTGTATTTAAGTCAAATGTGTAATTTCCATCATCAGTTAAATTACAGGAGCAAAAAAGCATCTGTAGATCTTATTTTTAGATAACATAATCAAAGTTAAGGTGGATTCAATTTTGGACTGCTGGTTTGTCTTGGATGGGCTATCCTATGGGGCTTACTCTTCTTTTGAGTTTTATTCTCAATGTGCTATATTAAGTGGTAGTCTGTCAACGGAACAGATTACAGAACGTATCTAAACCAATTTCTCCCAAATTGCTAAACCTGTTAGTAAAACAAAGGATAAAATGTCCATCACTAAAGATAAATGTATTATTACTATTCGTTATTTGTATTGCACCAACATATTCTGTTGCATTGTACAGGGGTTAACCACAAATAACAACACTTTTACCAAATTGTAAAATAATTGAGGGTCCAGTTTTTCAGCCTAATATCAGACATATACAGTGCTTTCCCTGAAGCACAAAAATTATTGAAAACTTGCAAACTTACAGTCTAACCAGTGAGGTACAGCAGATATAGATGTATTGTACATATTAAGGCTGGAGGTGATCAGCTTCTTTAAACTGATGCATTTTTAGTGAGGTTTGAAAAATTTGAAGCAGGTGGATAGTCTAGTAGAGCGAGGCAAGAAGTTCCAGAGAATAGGGCAGGACGTGAAAAGTCCTGAAGAAGGGAGTGAGAGGAGGTGAAAAGAGAGGTAGACAGAAGAAGGTCAGTAATAGAGCGAAGATGGCAGTTCGGAGAGTCTTTTTTTGTTGAGAGCTTTATAGGTTAGGGTCATGACATTACTCATGGGAAGCCAGTGGAGTGACTGACAGAAAAGTGTTGAAGACACAGATCGTTGAGTACATAGATGAGTCTAGTGGAGGGGTTAATTATGAGCTGGAGTGGAGAGAGAGAGACGGGTGATGGGTAGGCCAGCAAGGAGAGAGTTGCAGTAGTTGAGGCGAGATGTGATGCAAGAGATGTGATGTGAGTTAGAATTTTAGCTGTGTAAGATAGGGATGTATTTTGGAGATGTTTTTTAGGTGCAAATGACAAGATTTCATGATTGATTATATTTTAGGAATGAAAGAGAGAACATGGTCCAGTAAAACCTCAAGACAGGGGACATTGGAAGTGGGAGTGATGATAGCACTGTCAACAGGGAGAGACATGTGAGGAGTGGGAGCTGAGGAAGAGGGAGATAAGATTAGGAGCTCAGTCTCTGACATGTTGAGTTTGGGTTGACAGGCAGACATCTAGGAGGATATACTAGAAAGGCAGTTGGCAACTTGAGCTAGAAGAGAGGGGGTAGTTCAAGTCTTCTGCATATAGATGATACTGCAGTGTTGGGGCCAGAAACCAGACTGAAAGGGGTCAAGTAGGGAGTTGGAGGAAATAAATTGAATAAGGCGACTAAATTTGATGCTAAAACAGTTTAGAAAGAAGGGAAGTAGAGAGATAGTTGGAGAAGCTGGATCAGATGAGGGTTTCTTAAGAGAATTTGTAATTATGGCATGTTTTAAAGGTATGGAAACTTGCCAGTGTTTAGGGAAAGGTTTAATAGATGTGTGAGTGGGGATAAGAGTGGTAGAGAGGGGATGGATCAGTTGAGATGGAATAGGAACATGTGGACAAGTTGCATGACAAGAGGTTGATAGAAGACTAGAGACTTCATCCTCAGTTACAGGGTCAAATAAGTTCATACTTAATATGGGATTCTGTCCATTGTGAGAGGCCAATAGAAGAAGTGAAATGTTGAAATCGCCAAGAACGAGGAAGGTATGCTGGGGAGAGAAAGGGAGAGAACCATGCGGCGAAATGATCCAGAAACTGAGAGGATGGTCCAGGCAAGCAATAGATCACAGCAACTAACAGAGAGATGGGTGAAAAGAGGTGGATAGTGTGAACTTTGAAGGAAAAGACTTGGGTGTGAGGGAACCAGAGGGATGCAGGAAAATGTGCAGCAAGGAGGAAGTAATACAATAGTTTTAAGTTAAAAACTATATCTATTTGAAACAGTGTAATTTTTTTTTGCACATTAACAAGTCAAGAAGCTCAAAAGAGGATACTATTAATACAGTAAACTCTCAGTTAACTATAACTCAAGCAACCAGAAAAAAAACTGAATACTGTACTTTAAATAAAAATGAACATTGTTAGGGCTCAACAAATGCCATGAGCCAAGTTGTCATGTCACAGAATGCTTACAGACACCTAGATTACATCCACTGTATGTCTCTGCAATTCAAGGTTACCCGATAGCAGACAGACATGAATGAATGAGCCAGTGTAGTGTTGGCATTACATTCCCTGGGATCGTCACCGCGCCCTCCAGCCAAACGTACCTTTGTGTGAGGAGTGAAAGCTGCAGCCCCCACTGGCTATATAGAGCATCCTATGTGCAGTTAATGTATGCCTCTTTTAATAGTAACTCTCAAGAAACCAGACACTACATTTATCCGGTATCTACCAATCCCCATGGGTGCCAGTTAAGTCTACTTTATCTCACCTTTACTAGTTTAGCACAAGTATAAAATACAATACTTGGAGTTGGATGGTGAAAAATTCTGATGTTACTTGTGTAAGTGCTACTTTAAAGAAAATGTTGTAAAGAAGATGAATATTAGAGTTCCTGATTGCATACATTTTAAGTAGCAAAGAGATGATCTTTTGTGATAAAACAACATAAAATAGCTGGTTTCCCCATATTTATTCTAGATTTCAAATTGACTTTTTTCAATCTAATTAACATTAATTACATGCTACCAAAACAAAGCAGTGTGTAAAAGATGGGAGGAGCTTTGAAGACAAAGGGCCCGATTCAATTGCAAGCCCACAACTCGATCGTAGTAGGCCGTATGTCTGCGGGTGTGTTACAGGCTCCTGTTTGTAACGGGACTTGAATATTAAATCCCCAGATTTCCGCTTGCATAGAAGGTAATATCCCACATCCCCCAGTAACCAGACGAAACACCGTTCAGGGAGTCAACTGAACTTTTTTTTAATCCCCACTCCAGCAGTAAACTGCCAACTGTCAACTTTTTAAAAAAAATTCTGCAATGCATTACACACACATACCCTTGGTTCTTAAAGTGGTACATACATATTGAACCGAACAGATACAGGCATTTAAACAGCAGGGAGAAGGTTTTAACTGAGGGCCCACAGGCAAATACATGAAAAATCCTTCACACTGTTCGTCTCTGATTGCGATGCTATTCAATTGCTGTCCCAAAGCCGAAACCGTAAACCATGCACTGGTTCGGAGCAGTCAGAGGGAACATGATCAATTAAGCAAGCCTGTAACCTCCCATTTTGAATCAGACAATAGAAAATGAAATGTCATCATTACGGCAGTAAAACATGGAGGTTACATGTCAATCAATTAGGTTCGGGGGTCTGATATGCAAATCCGCAAAATATAGAATTATGAAAATGAATGCCAATACTGTTCTAGTCCATATGGGTGGCCTGATATTTATTAACTCATTGATACCCGAGATCTATATAACCTTGAAATTAAACATAAAAATAAATCTTTTTTCAGACTGTTGTGCAATTAATTCTAATGTCTGTCATCGCTTTCCCCATTATTTACAGTGCTATGGATAGTGTTTAACCCCCTTGCGGGTTCTCTCTAGCACTCATAGGATTTTCTGCTTCTTTTGCCATTTACGGGTGTGAAAACATTTGCGGGCTTGGGGAAATTGAATAGCGATTTTAGCCATCGTAAATCTTGTGAAAATGAAAGATCAAAGGCTTGGACGGGCTGTAACTTACGATGCTAACCATGGCAAGGAATCAGAGGCCAGAGGCCGGAACCTGGTCGGAACCTGCAAAATGACGCCAATTGAATAGGAAAATAACTTACGGGCTCCATTATGGACGCCCGCATCTGCTGAGGGCTCAATTGAATGAGGGCCAAAGCATATAGCTATTTTTACAGATCAAAATTTTTCACATCAACCTTTTTTAATCATAATAAAGTGAAAGTGTTGACTTATATAGTACTTTAATACTTGAAAGTTATGATAGTTTCTTGTTTCAAAATGTATGTTTCTGTGAGTGTAGTTTGATTGTAATTAAGACTTGCTACTTAATTAAGAAAAAATAATTTAATACCAAAGCAAGATTTCTGGATTATCTTTTTTTTCCAATACCAGAATCCTGCCTGCTTGAAATACAAAATCGACAAGGGAAAAAAATGTGTATTTTAACCGAGTGCTTATTTTTTCCCCCAAAACCATTTGGTCCCTTGTCAATTTTGTATTTCGAGCAGGCAGGATCCTGGTATTAAAAAAAAAAAAAAGATCATACATATTGTATATTTTTATATCTATTTATTTTTTTACTGCAATGTTCGTTCATCCATTCTCTTCTGAATCTGCTACTTTCACACAGTATGTCAACTAATGCGTTCTCCATTAAAGAAAGCACTGGCAGTTTTATCTGCCACATTGCCTCTGTGCAGACTGAATGCAGATGACTCTTCTATGACTCCTCCCAAACGAAAATGGTAGGATTCCAAGTCCAAATCATGAGAAAATACTCTTATCCCTTTATTTTAAAACTGCAGGGAAAATACCAATATACTACCAATAGCATATTTTCTTAACATGACAATTCATTCTGATTTCTGTAGTCTTTTAATTAAATGTTATATTGTACGAGCTACTTGTCTGTCAAAAATGACGGCAATAACATTTTAAGGCTGGCGATGCTGTTTGCCACACAATGCAAGGCTATTCCCCCTCTAATTTGCGGGGCTTGCGATGAGTGCCTTTGGCGCTCATTTCGAGCCTCTCCCACCGTCTAATTTACGTGCCATGCACTGATCGCCTTTGGCGCTCATTGCAAGCCTCTTTTCCCTTCTACATTATGGACCAAAGGCGCTCAACGCGATCCCTGCAATGGGCGCTCATTGCAGACATTGAGCAACCAGCATTTGGCGCTCATCACGAGCCCAGCCATGAGCAACTTCGGGCACTCCTGGTGAGGTACGCAATGAGCGCCTCCTGCGATCATTGCAAGCCTCTCCCCACCAGTGTGTCTGTTTCCCCCCTCTCCCATCCATGTTTCTGTTACCCCCTCTCTCCCTGCCCCCCCTTATTTCCCTTCCCATGTGTCTCTGTTCCGCCCTGCGTGCCTCACGCTGAGCGTCGTTGGTTTTATATTCAATGTCTTGCGTTTTTTATGAGCGATGTTGTTTGCATTTTCCAAGTACTGCGTGTCTGGCGTTGTGCGGCTAAGTTTTTATCTCGGCTGTTAAATTCGTAATTTTTTCCATGTGTTGCGTGCCTTGTGAACAGCGCCAAAATCCTGCACGCGATCTGCGATGTATCGCCATGGGCGCCTTCAATCTCTTTTCATCCTTCCTCATGCAAATTACTTCTCTGACGGAACAGAGGACCCTTAGAGGGACCCTGAAAGGACAACAATGCGTGGGCAGACAAATGTGCACTGGGGCAGAAGCGCCCACAGTCAATCGCGCGCCCCAACATACATGCTGGGAGATAAGGGAGAAGGTGGGAGAGGAGAAAGTGCTGGGAGAGGAGAGGCATGGAGATCCGGGGAGAGAAATGATAAGGTGATGGGAGGAAGCAGGGTTTGAGGTCATTGAGGTAAGCAGAAGGGTGATTCGGAGGGTGGGGATGCAGGCAAGAGGCTGATGTGATTGGGAAGCCTGGAGATGTACTCCCAGTACTTCATCATCCTCTTGCTTCCCATCAGCTTATTAACCGTGCCTCGCCATCTCCTGATCTCCAGGCTTCCCAATCACATCACCCCCTGCTTTCCCTCATCAGCCCCTTGCCTGCATCCATTACCCTTCTTATCCCCCCTATTAGCTTATCACTCCCCTGCTTTCGCAATTACCTCATCACCATCTTGCTTTACACCCATCACCCCCTGCTTCCCCCCATTACCCTCATCACTCCCTGCTTCCCCCAGTTAGCTCATCACCCCCCTTGCTTCATTCCCACCCTCCGAATCCCCCTTCTGCTTCCCTCAATGACCTCATTACCCCCCTGCCTCCCTCATTACCTGGTCAAAACCTGCTTCCTCCCATCACCTTATCATTCCTCTGCCAGGACCTCCATCCATGCCTCTCCTCTCCCAGCACTTTCTCCTCTCCCACCTTCTCCCTTTTATCTACCAGCATGTATGTTGGGGCGCTCGATTGGCCGTGCACGCTTCTACCCCAGCGCACATTTTTCTGCTGCGCAATTGTCGCAACACTTATGTTGCTGCAAATTCAACGCGCGCTTCATAGACGGGGTGCCCACACAACTATATATGCGATTACAGATAATAATCATGCATGTTTTAAATGTATTTTAATTAACAGATGCTTTTAGTAAGCCTTGAAATACAATGTTTCACTAAACTGTATGCACAGTAATTAATTCTACCCCAGCTCTGTTTATCTAGATGAAAGTTTGAGTTTTGCCAACACTTTCGCAGGCTGGAGAATCGTGTGTTGTTTAGGATGATGGACACCGACTTATTTATACAGAACAGCATGTCCACCCTGTCTGTGGAGCAGCTCACCAGCCGAGAAGAATCAATAACAGACGTGAGAGACCAAATGGCAGACATTGCTGAGACTAAATTTAAATAAACATTGTACAACTGCATGAAAGAGCTGACAGAATTTAACGACCAGTATAATATATCTGTATAGATAAACTACAGATCATGGATCTGTGAAGAACTGTCATATTGGTTAATGAAAGATGTTACTACTTGCCATTATAAAAGTCAATGTGTCTGTGATGAGTACAGAGGAAGTGCATGTGATCTGTAAATGGTGATAATCTCTCAGAGTGTGTATGATCTGTATAGAAAGAAGATTTCACAAGGAAAATGCAGCACAGGTGAATGAGGCATAATAATCAATGGGGTGCAGGGACAGGGTGTATGATCTGTAAGATGTAATCAATGAAGGGTTAAAGGGAGAGTGTGCATGATCTGTAACAGGAGGAGGGTGGTCATCTGTAAAGAGTGTTAATCAAGGAAAATATTCATCTGGTGGGGAAGATGATCTATAGGGAGTGATGGTCTATGAGTGGTGATAAATAATGAAAGGGTGCAACAAGAGGGTGGATGATCCTTACAGGGCAATAATCTATTAGGAGAGCAAGAGGAGATTGGATGATTTGACAGGTGTAAGTGGTTAGGATTTGGTGCTTTCACCACTGCCACCTGGGTTCGATTCCAGTCATGGAACTAAGAAGTCGCAACACCCTGAAGCCAAACATGGTTGGGCCTCATCAGTATTTGGATGGGAGACCACCAAGGAATACCAGGAGCTGGATGCTGTCGCCCAATGGAGAAGGAACTGGCAACCCACTCCAGTATCTTTGCCACGAAAACCAAATGGATTAGCATTACCATGGACATAAAGATGTGCCCGGTGTGTGAGGGTTCATGAGGCCATGGAGCAATCAGAAACGACTGGACGATGCCAAAAAAACAAACAAACAAAAAACGATCTATGAGGTGTCATGAAGTTTTAACCCTTTGCCCCCTTCTTGAAATGATTAAGAAAGTTCTGGAAAGCTTAGTGTAATACTGAAATTCCATATTTTCCATCAGAAAACAGTTGTTTCAATGATACAAAACTCAACAAAACCAAGTGATCTGAAGTTGAGAAATTCTCTAAACCCTAATTTAATTGCTAGGCATGTTCTGTTCAGTGTGTATTTAACCCTTTCTGCACTATGATTTCCCCTGCTATATAATGTTAAAATCTTATAAACAGCCGTAGCCAAACAAACCCACACTTTCACTCAGTTGTCCATTCCAGAATTACCTGCTGTATATATATCATCAGAGGTAGGTTGGCTGAACTCCAGCACTACCTGCTCACATTTCAGCTAAACTGACAGAGAGAGCTCATGTACCTGAATGCCATCAATTAATATCATTAGATTAACATTAATATAATCATTACACAGACACATTATTTTGCACTCTAATTAAATATAGATTTGCAGAGTGGAAAATCATTATAACTGAGTGCCCTCTAGTGGCCATGATATCTATGGCATTAATAACATGTTTTATGTTAGATGTAAGCAGATAAGCCAAAAGGCAATACGTTACGGTGTAGTAGTAATCATGGTGCAGAAAGGGAACTGAAAAGACACTTCTTGTATATCCTCAAGTCTGTTCTATAAAATGGAAGAGCAAGTAAATTTTATAATCCGCAGCCAGCAAATCACTGATACAACAAAACGCTCACCCCACACCATCTATGCTTCAGTTGCCCATTAATCCAACTACGTGAGGCGCATTTAAGGACTTGAGGGTTTTCAAGAGAAATACTCTGCCAACACTAGTATAAGGGGGTTAAAAACAGATTTCTTAAAAAATACGATCTAAACCGTAAGATCAATTAAATTATTTAAGTGTACGTTAAAAATCTATTTTATTATTATACTTACAGTGTAATTATCACACACAAACTATTTAGGAGATGTTTTCATCAACCTGGTTTGCTATGAAAGCCAATCTGATCTGGACTTCTTTAAACATACCTTGTTATATGAGCAACCACTTTACACAGCTTAACTTATGCACAAGAGGGAATTTAAACATCACTGCTCAATGAAAAAAAAAATATATATGTTTGAAAAAGTCATAAAGCTAGTTTAAAATAGAAAAAATAAATACATTTTGATGCCTCTGCAGGATCCTAGAAAGCTGTGGCAAAAGCAGTGTGTGAGAGGGGAGTTTACTTTTCTGGAGAGATATAACAATTATATACTTTAATGCAACGTCCGGCTTTTAAGCTAATGAGAGGAAAGGGCCTCAGATTTCTGACTTCTTTTGGTGGCTTACCATCTGTTAGTCAATGAGAAATATAGACAACAGTGTTCTCTGCTTTTCCAGTTACTATCATTTGATTTGAAACAGGTTTTGCTTAATTGTTTATGCACTTTTGTGATGTTTAAAACATGCTCTTTTAAATGCATTAAAAGCTGTTGTGTTCATATAACAAGGAATACCTATACTGTAAATAAGGATCTGCTCTCTGTTATAAAGACATGTTTAAAGCACATTTTTTATTTTTGCATTTGAAAAACTGTGTGTAAAATGTTTCACAATATTAATTTTCTTTTCTTTTTTTTTTATGAAAAAGATCTCATTGCTGAATAAACCTATTTAAATGTATATTTGCTGAGAGGGTCACTGCTTTGCAGCCAATGAGGAGTACTTTCTTTTGCATCAGTCTACTTTCTGAATTCAATGTATGTTCTCCTTGTATATAACATTGCGTAACATATTTGCACTTTAAGCATCAATGAATAAGCCTGACTTAAACTGTGCCTGGTTCATCCAGCCTTGCATATTCCTAAGAGCTTAGTGAATATAGTACAGTATGTTCAGGTGAATGTGGAGTACTATTTGAGAGTCTGGAATCATTTTCATTGTGGAAAATTGTCTTGTTCAGAGCCACACAATGCAATCTAAGTATGTTTATGCATATTTATGACATTGTGCGTCTTTAAAGGATAATCTGAACATTGCAAGACTTGGCTGCATTTCCCTACTAATTACTTGCAATAAAATATTTTCTGCCCAGAATTAAGGATTGAGAAAGGAGTTTGTGATCATCTCTAAAACTTTCAGCTTAATCAAGTCAGGCTCATTTAATGATTGTCTTTTGTGCCAAACAAGGAGTAACAATGCTTTAAGCGAGGGGAATGGAAGGAGAGACGAATAGTTCAATCAGACTTACTCTCACAGGTCTCTGCCAGGGTGTTTATTGGATTTTTGGTCTCTGTAGCATTTTAATGAAGCACGGTGTGGAGGGGAATTCCAGGTCTCTGTCAATACTGCTCAATAACCTGACCAGCCCTGTAATAGCATGGAATGGGAGTCATCAGTTAGATGAAAGCAGCTGTGAGGGAGAGGTGCAAGTGGAGGAAAGTTGTGCAGTGAGAGGCAAGTTGGAGAACGGCAAACGGGTAAGGGTAGATGGGTAAGGCAGCTGGTTAAGGGAGACAAGACGGCTTAGCTTGGGATGAGAAAATATAGTGGAGGATAGTTGGCCATTTGAAAAGATGAATGGGAAGGTGTAAAGGAGATTTACATTAATATAGCAGCTCGACAAGGGACAGAAAAAGAACAAGATGAGGAATGATGAGGGCTTTGACATATGGAGAGGTAAAAGGAATTAATAGTTGGGCAATTAGTGGGGTAAAATTTGGGGCCCAGGAGAAGAGAGTAGGCCCATTAACTTTGGAAATGTTGAAAAAAAGTAATTAGCAGAAGTAGTAGAGAGCAAATGAACAGTGGACGTGAAGAAGGTTAAACTTCGAAAAATGGAATTGGAAAGTAAGTGAGCAAAGAGAAAAGGAATGGCAGTTGAGAAAGCAAGAGGATTGGTGGAGGCATGGACAGTGATGTGGGGCATTGAGAAAAGGAAGGAGATGAAAAGAGAGAAAACAAATAGGAGAGGTGGAAAAATGGGCAATGGAAAAAGTAGATGGGCAGGCATGTGGGCAGGAGTTCTGGAAATAGAGGATAGTGAAGCAGCAGGGTGTGACAGCCAATTTTTAACAGGTAAACACACTGCTATACTGGGTAAAATATAAAAGATGCAAGAGAGAGAGAGAAAACAAGGGGTGGCTTCTATATTGTGTGATGTGGTTCATAAATCTTATATTTTTAGTGAAATACAGCCTTATTAAATTGCGATTCAGTAAATTTAAAAGGGCTCTAATTAAGCACACAGCATATTTTTTTACAGAAGTTTTTAGTTAGCGAACATCTATACAAAAGCAAGGACTTCACTAACTAAAAACTAAATAAAATATGCTATGTGCTTAAATAGAGCCCTTTTAAATTTACTGAATCGCTATTTAATAAGGCTGTTAGTTTGTCAAACCCTCAGTGCCCTGTAATCTAGATGACTAATCAGAGTATTGCAGTATATAGCAATATCATTTTACGACAGCTTGTCTTTTGTCCCCCGTGGGTTTGTTATTACATATAATTGCTCTTCTGTATATTCCGATACTCATGTTAAACCTTAATCAGTATGGCTTCTGACTAGATAAAGAGTTGCAAGTCTCAAAAACATGTCACTAACAAAAATGTATCACTACAAAGAAGCCTTTCATAGAAATGCATTATACGTTGGGAAAATATTTAGGAGCCTTTTCTCTTAGGAGAGTTCCACCCCTGTGTGTCTAACACATTTGGTACCTCTTTGGCACTTAAAATGTAAACCTTTCTACTGTAGTAGGCTTTATACAGTTTTGTGATCATTCGTCCCCATTTGTCACCCATTTCAGTGGAATATTGTTGTTTTTTTTGGAAAATACTATCCCTGGATTAAACTACCGTATATACTCGAGTATAAGCCGACCCGAGTATACGCCGAGGCACCTATTTTACCACAAAATACTGGGTAAAATGAGTTACTCGAGTATAAGCCAAGGGTGGGAAATGTGCTGCCCCCTGTGTCCCTCTTGTGCCCTCTGTGTCCCCCTCTCCCTTCCCTCTGTATCTTCTCCCCTCTTCCTTCCCTGTGTCTCTTCTCCCCTCTCCCTTCCCTGTGTCTCTTCCAACCTCTCCCTTCCCTGTGTCTCTTCCCCCCTCCCTTATCACCCTCCTCAACCCCACTCCTCAACCTCCCTCCTCATCCTCAACCTTCCTCCTCATCCTCCCTTCTCATCCTCCCTCCTCATCCTCCCTCCTCATCCTCAACCTCCCTCCTCATCCTCAACCTCCCTCCTCATCCTCAACCTCCCTCCTCATCCTCAACCTCCCTCCTCATCCTCAACCTCCCTCCTCACCCTCAACCTTCCTCCTCATCCTCAACCTTCCTCCTCAACCTCCCTCCTCATCCTCAACCTCCCTCCTCATCCTCAACCCCCTCCTCAACCTTCCTCCTCAACCCCCCTCCTTAACCCCCCCATCCTCATCCTCTCTCCTCAACCCCCCCATCCTCAACCCCCCATCTTCAATCCCCTCCTCAACCCCCCCATCCTCATCCTCTCTCCTCAACCCCCCATCCTCATCCTCTCTCCTCAACCCCTCCTCCTCAACCCCCCATCCTCAACCCCCCATCCTCATCCTCAAACCCCTCCTCATCCTCAAACCCCTCCTCAGCCTCAACCCTCCTCAACCCCCCCATCCTCATCCTCAACCCCCCATCCTCAACCTCCCTCCTCAACCTCAACCCCCCTCCTCAACCTCAACCCCCCTCCTCAACCTAAACCCCCCTCAACCCCAAGACACACGGGGGGGGGGGGGGGTTAGAGACACACGGGGGGGGTTAGAGACACACGGGGGTGTTTGAGAGACACAGGGGTGTTTGAGAGACACAGGGGGGTTTGAGAGACACGGGGCGGTTTGAGAGACACTGGGGGGGGGGGGGGAGGGGGGAGAGTGACTCGAGTATAAGCCGAGGGGGCCCTTTTTTGCCTTAAAAAAAGGGCTGAAAAACTCGGCTTATACTCGAGTATATACAGTAGATTGTTAAGTACGAACAGTTACTTGTACAATTTCTATGTGTTTTCACTGTAAAGTTAATATAATGTAAGTATAGAATATTACATTGTCTTGCTGGAGGGAGAGGGTAACTGTATTTGCAACATCCGATTAGTTATGTTTATCTGGTGTCAGAAAGAACATATCTGTATGTGAATGGCAGATGCTGCCTGTACTATTATCTGAACAATGCAACAAATATACATGTTTACATATACACTTGACAAACAAGTTCCAATTCTTCTTGAACTAATGTGGCACCTTTAACTTTATAAATTAAACAACAGGATAGTAATGACCCTTTAGTAAAAATGTAGACAGATCAGTTAGTATCTGTGTTTTGCTAATATCCATGTATTTAATGGAAAATGTTATGTTTAGAAGCATGCAAAATATCAACTTGGGTTTCATTGTTAGTTTATATATAAAATCTCTGTACTGTGACTAAGTTTCAGTCTCCATTTATGGACTAGGCTGCATACTTCAGGCTGCATCTCACACTAGATGTGATTATAGTTATTTTCAAATGGATTTATTATTTTGCATTCCTGCACCAAGAGCTATCATTTAAGCCAGACAAGGTGGATACAATTCCTTTACACTGTAATGAGTTACCTCTTTTTCTCTAATACAAAATACTCTCTCCAACCCCCAAAATGTTGAAACCCACACTAAAATGTATTCCTCTTTTTTTTTCACAAACCTTAACGATTTACATAAACAAGTATGCAGTACCACAAAGCATTTTAATAAACAAACAAATTAAATTATACTTCATGCAAAGTTATAACTGGAGTTAACACTATTTAAAAATATCACAACTTTTCCTGTGCCATTTCCGCTCTAATAGCAATAATGAGCGCTAGATTTCAGTTTGCTATTTATTCAGCTCATATACACAACTTCCACAAGGTTTCACTGATAGAAATGTTCTCACTTTATGATGATGTGTTAAAATTTCTTAAACTTCTTCTACAGCTAAAGCTAAGCTTATTTTGCAAAACTGCATGAAGATTTACAGTCACACAGGCTGCCGGGAGACTCGAACACTATGATTTATAACAGTCTTTTAGGCGGCTGTTTGGTTCAATGTTCCTTCAGCAATAATTAACGGGATACTGTCACGCTGAAAATATTACTGTTTGTCCTCCAGCTGGTATCACCCACCTACAGAGGAGCTCAGTTCCGCCTGCTGTACAGGCTGCTCAAGTGCTCCCACAGGGAGGCCAATAGTAGAAGCACAGATTACATGACGGATAAGAACCAAAAATACCCATCTAAGCTGCCATTCTATTTACCTCAAAGTTTGGCTTAAATAACCCTCAGAATAGCCTCATGCTTATCACAGGTGTTTGACCCTTCCACTGTCGCACAGAGGCTGTTATGTATATCTACTGCTCCATCTGTAAAGTAGTTCTTTTGTACATTGCCTCTCAATCTTCCATCTTCAAAACATGACCTCTTGTTCTTGCATTCATCTTTTTTTCTGGAAGATATTTCCCTCCTCAACTTTATTAAAGTCATATGTAATTTTCCTGGAATATGAATGCATCTGATAGAGGAGAACCAGTAGTGTATAAAAACATTTTTGCATGAACATTTAAATTTGTTTTGGCCAATAAAAGGCAACTTTGTACTAAAGTATGGGGATCCTGTATCTGCAGCAAAGCATCATGAGATTTGTAGTCTGACACGTAATCAGGTAAGAATGTATTATGTATTATGTATTTTCATATAAGAGTCTCTCATTCCACCTCAAGTCCCTGCAGCAAAGAATAATAAAGTTTACATATAAAATACACTCATTGTGCTATACCAAACACTGGCTGCAGTGTGGGTTCTGACTTGGTTACATTTCTGCACCTACCACTTACGCTAGAAGTCAATTCTCTGTATGATTTCATTTGGGTTGCTTATGGTGGGAGGGGCTGATTGTGTTTAGCATAGCTAACGCACCCCCAGCTGAGGTAGCTCTCAGTTCTATAATTCTCTCCCTCTTCCACTGCAGCAATGGATAGCATAGAGTTTACATATAAAATACAATCATAATGGTATACCAAACACTTGATGCCGAGTTGGTTTAGCCTTGGTTACTGATGGTGGAAGGGGCTGACTGTGTTTGGCTGAGGTAGCTCTGCAGTCTCTCTTTATCTCTCTATGTAATTGGATACAACAGGCACAATTGTTTGGTGAGTAACAAACAGGCTAAAATCTATACTTGAATGCAGTGTTTTTATAGTGTGAAGTCCAGGGGGACCTCTGGACTTTGAGGCTGCTAAAATGTTTAAGTCCTCCCCGGCCTGGCAATACTTACTATTGTTTAAAGTGTATCATTGTGTACTTTTTCTCATTTATAAAGTATGGTGTCATGGCCACATGGATATCATATTTAATGTTTATACAAGAATATAAGTATGGAGCATGAAAAAGTATTCACCAGGATATATTTGCATTAAAATGGTAAAACTGGAGGAAATTTCATAATCTGTATGGCTAGTAAGATGCTGAAAAGTGTTTTTATGCACTGTATAGGCACTATTTAGTATCCTATTTAGACTTATATGTGGCCCTTAAAAAGGTATATGAAAGTGAGGTCCGTTATGAATGCATCCTGTAGAAGGCATCATAACCCACCTAGCAAAAAATACAACAATTTTTTGCAGAAAAGAAAAAAATGTGCTGGGGGTGATGCATCCCCAGCAACTGAGATTTGCATATTGGATCTCATATTTAATGAGATATCCAATATGCAGCTCATGCACATGCTGACTGCCTAAAGGAAAGGAAAGTGTCTCAAATAATGTGACTTCCCACAGTAGGGAAGACTACAGGTGCCAACTGAGCATGCCTCCACAATCCCCAGGCCAAAAAGAAACATTGTATAATATATGCGAATTATCCCAACATTGAGAGAAAACTGTTTCCAAAAGCAAGATATTCAGCAAACTTATAAATTCTCCTCTATCCGATGCATTCATAACCCAGCTCCCTTGCATATAGCTTTTAATGATTACAATGGAATCATCCTGTACCTCTTCACTCCAGATGGGTTAGCAAGAGGACAAGGGGCTACGCCCCAGATTCCAAGGGCTGGTATCCAAGCTAAGCACATATCACTCAGGATGGTACACGTGTATTCACTTTATGTCAAATATACCATTTTACCAAGTCATGAAGGATGTGCCTTTGTCTGGCAAGACCAGCCCTCACCAGAATACACTGATCCTTATTCATTATGATTATATAACAATAAACCTATATAAATATGTTGTGTTTTACCAATAAAGCAGTTTTAGTTTGTACTTGCATAACCTTGTGTGAGTGTCAATTTGGGGAAAGTATAATCCTTACACAAAAAGATTAAAGGCGCTCATCTGATCTATCTAAGTAGGTTTGTTCTATATGTCTGGTTACCTACTCTGAGAGCAGCCTACTTTATCTCACTTGTGCCCTTCACAGGGAAAAATATCCTGTAGCATATGAGTCTGATCTCACTCAATATAGAGTTCCCCATCACCCATTAGGTGCTAAAACAATACAACCAAGCATGCTACATGTGTTTATTGTAGCTTTGCTGCATGGTTTAGCCTTGACAGTCAGAGCATTTGAGGAATTGTACATTTTTGCACCAATTTAAAGTCATACAAAAGAACTGAGGATTGCATTTGAAATATCAAAATATTTGGTAAATCCTTGCTTGGTTGCACACCCCTTCTGGATCACTACCTTATAGATATTGAAGGGGCTTTTATATCTTAATGAAGATGTGAGCCATACCATTTAAGGGTCACCTAATATGGTCAGGATATAGCAGAGAGGTCAGACAAATCGTGGTCCACTAGCAACCCACTCCTGTATCTCTGCCAAGATAACCTTTTAGCCTTAGGAGCTGATCCTGCCCAATACTATTCAGGAGTGTATGCTCTTGCAAACTATTGAGTTTTCCACTTATCTTGCTGAAAGCATTGGCCACTATAGCTGACACATTTCTATAGTACAAATAGAAACTTCTGTGTTTAAAGCCTCATATCACCTTATTCAGTTAACAAGCTGAAGTTGTGTTTTTTCATTTTGATTAGTTTAAATCATATATAACTTAGACTGGGATTTTTAACAATGATTCGTTATTATCAATTATTTAAATACCTTAAAGGTATCTGGAAGTTGCCCTATGTGTAACTTTTTTCTAATCTAACACCTGATGCCTATATCAGTAACACATTACATTGATTCATTCTATACACATACAGACTTATTTTATTTACATATCAAACTTATTTTCCACACCCTGCTTACATTGGCACAGTGTACCTACCAATAGAAACACTGCATTTGGGTATGGATTTTAACCCTTTGCTAATCCTCAAGCCAGCAGCAGCACAATGCAGAGATCTATATAACAATGACTGGTTCCTCCTGCTTCCTGTTGGCAGGTAAAAATAAGACTATACATCTCATGACACTTTGGCGCACAAACTTGCTTTACAGATTGAAACAAATATAGCTGCCTGTGATTGGCTAAAACGTATGATTCATTTTATATTAATTTGCACAGTGATTTCAAGGGGGGTTAACGTAAACAATCAACTGCTAGCAAACTCAAGAGGTTTAGGTTTATTTTGGTATTTTTTTATGCAAAAAAAATCAAGGAAACTTGTGTCTTTAAGAGATACTGTGGACACCAACCTTCTCCACCCTCTTGAATAGTCAACATAGCATGCCAAATTGGTGTATCTATGCGAGTATAACACTGTTATTTCATTTTTACTATACATTGTTTTCCCCAAAAAACTGTTTTTTGAGAGGAGCTCTTTAATGATATGTGAGGAAATGTGGTTGAAAAATAATGGAATAGGGCAATCTTTAAATTCTGCATATATTATTAATATTGGATTAAATATAATACTATTGTAAATACCTCATTATTCTTCAAGGGATGATGTGCTGACTCCTCACAGGCAGCCCTCACCGAAAAAAGAGATCCTCCCAGCTCACACCAGAGTCTGCCTGCATTCCCATTGGATGCATGCATAGACTGACAGAGCAACTTGACCAATCATAGCAGAGCTTTCTAATTCCCTCCATCCACAAACTCCAGTTATTGGATACTAGCAGTAACAGCTATAACTCTGCAGAGAGACCCTTTAAGTGAAACCTCTGGAAAGTGAAAGGCACCCTAAATCCATATATATATATATATATATATATATATATATATATATATATATATATATGTGTGTGTGTGTGTAAATATGGCAACATTTCTTATGTGAGACAGAGAGAGGAAGTAAGAGGGAATAAGTTGAATACTGAGGGAAAGTGCTTTGTTACATAAGACATTTTGTTTGGGAGGCAGAAAATGGTCCCCCAGACAGACAGTCTGACTCTTCACCAGGGTTGTTTTAAACATGTCTTTTTATTGTTTTTGAAATATTCAAATAACATATATCTTTATAACTTCAATATTTCAGTATGCCTAAAAGGTTATCAAAAGAATGCTGGCACTATAAAATCAAGTTGTAATTTTTTAAGTCATTTGTAGAGGGCATGACAAATTGGCTACACAATGTGCTAGCCATTTGTATATCAAAATAATTATCAAAATAGGTGCTTGCTGTGTTAATTAGTATTACAGTATGTTTAATTCTGTGGTGGCAAAACAAATTGCCCCACTGTTATGAAATAAAACCCCTACTCACATATTAAGCACTTTAATGTACAAATTAGCCTATGGAGCCACATATTAGTAAAAAGGGGCAACATGTGCAACGCTATATACCTTAGGAGTGATTTACTTAAAGGAAAATGGCAAGTACAATGTATAGCTATTTAAGGTGAAAGAAATATGGGATCTATTCCTCTTCACCTTCGCATGTCTTCGGCAGCACTGACAGCTGCAGTTACAGGAGCCATCTGGCAGAGGGAGCTGTCAATTTTCGGGCGCGGTTATGTTTGATGTAAGGCAAAGAACTATTCTCCCTTCCGACCTGGTGCAACTCGGCGGCGCTGAGTCAACAGCGAGGCCATCACCATGTTCGACGCGGGCACTCGGCTCCCCCAGGGCCTCGAGGCTTCTTCTGTCGGCGTGCCTTATATAAAAACTGGCAGCGCCATCTATCGGTTGCAGTTGTCAGATTTTGTGAAGTTGAAGAGGGAAAGGACCGAAATGTGTATTTGGCTGGCAATGCCCCTGTAAGCATCAAGGGTGAAAAATATATTCAGATTTATTTTATTTAAATATCATATTTAAAATGTTTATATAGTAAAGAATGACATAGTCTTCAATTGCTGTTATATGCATCTTTTTATTTTTGTGTTAGTTTATTTGCTTTTCTTCATTGTCACCATGGAGGGTGATCCTATTTTAAATTGCACTTAAAGGTATAACAAAGTGAGGTGGGTTATGAATGCATCTTGTAGAATGCAATCATAACCCACCTAGCAAAACGGTTTGCATGAAAAAATGCAATCCGTTTTTGCATTAAAATAAAAAATGTGCTGGGGTTGAAGTTCACACCCTCTGTAGCTACTGCAGTTGCTTCAATGGATGCTGTAAGCTGCCACGACGGGTACACCAATCTCTCATGTGTACCCTCACACACAGAGCATGTGCTGCTGATTTGCTTTTCAGGCACTGGGAAGCAGAGCGTTAACAGCCTGCTAGGGGGGTGGGATCAGATCAGTGCAGGATCAAGCCTCTCATTCACAGACACACTCACTCTGTAACATACACACACACCCTGTCACACACTCACTCTGGGTTGAGGTGTTCTGCGCCTAGAGGAGAGCTGATCTGCTCACAGGCTGCCCATCCTAGGCGCAGCACACCTCAATCCAGAGTGAGTGTGTCTGTGTGAGTGAGAGTGTCTGTGAGCAATTCTCTGGGGTTGGGGGAGGTCATGGGGCAATTTTCTGGGGCTGTGGGGCAATTCTCTGGGGCTGGGGGAGGTCACAGGGCAATTCCTTGGATCTGGGGGGCCAGTTCTCTGGGGCTGGGCGGCAATTCTCGGGTTGGTGGAGGTCACGGGGCAAATCTCTGGGGCTGGGGGGCAATGCTGTGGGGCAATTCTCTGGGGCTGGGGGTCAATTCACTGGGGCTTGGGGAGGTCAAGGAGCAATTCTCTGGGTCTGGGGGGGCAAAAAATGGGGGTTGGGTGAGGTCACATGGCAATTCTCTGGGGTTGGTGAAGGTCATGGGGCAATTCTCTGGGGCTGGGGCAATTCAGTGGGGTTAGTGGAGGTCACGGGGCAATTCTCTGGGGTTGGGGGGCAATTCTCTGGGCCTGGGGGAGGTAATGGGGCAATTGTCTGGGGCTGCGGGGGCAATTCTCTCGGGCTGGGAGGCAATTCACTGGGGTTGGGGAAGGTGATGGGGCAATTCTCCGGGGCTAGAAGGCAATTCACTGGGGTTAGGGGAGGTCACGGGGCAATTCTCTGGGGTTGGTGGACAATTCTCTAGGCCTGGGGGAGGTGCTGGGGCAATTCTCTGGGGCTGGGGGGAAATTCACTGGGGTTAGGGGAGGTCACGGGGCAATTCTCTGGGGTTGGTGGGCAATTCTCTGGGCCTGGGGGAGGTAATGGGGCAATTCTCTGGAGCTGGGGGCCAATTCTCTGGGGCTGGGGGAGGTCACAGGGCAATTCCTTGGATCTGGGGGGCCAGTTCTCTGGGGCTGGGCGGCAATTCTCTAGGCCTGGGGGAGGTGCTGGGGCAATTCTCTGGGGCTGGGGGGAAATTCACTGGGGTTAGGGGAAGTCACGGGGCAATTCTCTAGGGCTGGGGGCAATTCACTAGGGGTAGGGGAAGTGATGGGGCAATTCTCTGGCACTGGGGGAGGTGATGGGGCAATTATCCGGGGTAGGGAGCAATTATCTGGTACTGGGGGAGGAAATGGGGCAATTCTCTGGGGTTAGGGGCAATTATCTCGGGCTAGGGGGCAATTCTCTGGGGTCAGGGGAAGTGATGGGGCAATTCTCTGGGGCTGGGAGCAATTCACTGGGGTTAGGGGAAGTGATGGGGCAATTCTCTGGGGCTGGGGGCACTTCACTAGGGGTAGGGGAAGTAATGGGGCAATTCTCTGGGGCAGGGGGAGGTGATGGGGCAATTCTCTGGGGCTGGGGGAGGTGATGGGGCAATTCTCTGGGCCTGGGGGGGCAATTCACTTGGTTTAGGGGAGGTCACGGGGCAATTCTCTGGGCCTGGGGGAAGTAATGGGGTAATTCTCTGGGGCTGGGGGGCAATTCACTGGGGTTAGGGGAGGTGATGGGGCAAATCTCTGGGGCTGGGGGACAATTCACTGGGGTTAGGGGAGGTGATGGGGCAATTCTCCAGGGCTGGGGGACAATTCACTGGGGTTAGGGGAGGTGATGGGCCAGTTCTCTGGGGCTGGGGACAATTCACTGGGGTTAGGGGAGGTGATGGGGCAATTCTCTGGGGTTGGGGCAATTCTCTGGGCCTGGGGGAGGTAATGGGGCAATACTCTGGGCTAGGGACCAATTCTCTGGGTCTGGGAGGCAAAAAATGGGTTGTGGGAGGTCACGGTGCAATTCTCTAGGGTTGGGGCAATTCTCTGGGCCTGTGGGAGGTAATGGGGCAATACTCTGGGCTAGGGGCCTATTCTCTGGGGCTGGGAGGCAAAAAATGGGTTGGGGAGGTCATTGGGGCAATTCTCTGGGGCTGTGGGGGTAATTCTCTGTGGCTGTGGGGCAATTCACTGGGGTTGGTGGGCAATTCTCTGGGGCTGGGGGAGGTGATGGGGCAATTCTCTGGGGCTGGGGGGCAAAAAATGGGTTTGGGGAGGTCATGGGGCAATGCTCTGGGGTTTAGAGCAATTATCTGGCACTGAGGGAGGTGATGGGGCAATTCTCTGGGGTTGGGGCAATTCCCTGGGGTTAGGGGAGGTGATGGGGCAATTCCCTGGGGTTCGGGGAGGTGATGGGGCAATTCTCTAGGGCTAGGGGAGGTGATGGGGCAATTTTCTGGGGCTGTGGGCAATTCTCTGGGGCTGGGGGAGTAATTCATTGGGGTTAGAGGAGGTGATGTGGCAATTCTCTGGGGCTGGGGGCAATTCACTACGGTTAGGGTAAGTCACAGGGAAATTCTCTTGGCCTGTGGGGGCAATCCTCTGGGGTTGGTGGGCAATTCTCTGGTGCTGGGGGCAATTCACTGGGGTTAGGGGAGGTAATGGGGCAATTCTCTGGGACTGGGGGCAAAAAACGAGTTGGGGGAGGTCATGGAGCAATTCTCTTGGTTGGGAGCAAATCTCTGGCACTGGGGGAGGTGATGGGGCTATTCTCTGGGGGGCATAAAACGGTTTGGGGGAGGTGATGGAGCAATTCACTGGGCAAGTCTGTGGGGGCAATTCTCTGGGGCTGGGGGAAGTGATGGGGCAGTTCTCTGGGGCTGGGGGAGGTGATGGGGCAATTCTCTGGGGCTGGGGAGGTGATGGGGCAATTCTCTGGGGCTGGGGCTCAATTCACTGGGGTTAGGGAGGTGATTTTTGCAATTCTCTGGGGCTGGGGGGCAATTCACTGGGGTTGGGGGAGGTGATGGGGTAATTCACTGGGGTTAGGGGAGGTGATGGGGCAATTCTCTGGGGCTGAAGGGCCATTCACTGGGGTTAGGGAAGGTGATGGCGGAATTCTCTGGGGTTAGGGGAGGTGAATGGGGCAATTCTCGGGCTGGGGGCAATTCACTGGGGTTAGGGAAAGTCAAGGGGCAATTCTCTGGGGCTGTGGGAGCAAATCACTGGGGTTGGTGGGCAATTCTCTGGGGCTGGGGGAGGTGATGGGGCAATTCTCTGGGGCTGGGGGGGCAAAAAAAACGGTTGGGGGAGGTCATGAGGCAATTCTCTGGGGTTGGGAGCAATTATCTGGCACTGAGGGAGGTGATGGGGCAATTCTCTGGGGTTGGGGCAATTCCCTGGAGTTAGGGGAGGTGATGGGGCAATTCTCTAGGGCTGGGGGAGGTGATGGGGCAATTCTCTGGGGCTGGGGGGGCATAATTCACTGTGGTGAGAGGAGGTGATGTGGCAATTTTCTTGGGCTGGGGCAATTCACTAGGGTTAGGGGAAGTCATGGGGCAATTCTCTGGGTCTGTGGGGGCAATCCTCTGGGGTTGGTGGGCAATTTTCTGGGGCTGGGGGAGGTGATGGGGCAATTCTCGGGCTGGGGGCAATTCACTGGGGTTAGGGGAGGTGATGGGGCAATTTGCTGGGGCTGGGGGCAAAAAACAGGTTGGGGAGGTCATGGAGCAATTCTCTGGGTTGGGGGCAATTCACTAGGGTTAAGGGAAGTCACGGGGCAATTCTCTGGGCCTGTGGGGGCAATCCTCTGCGGTTGGTGGTCAATTCTCTGGGGTTGGGGGAGGTGATGGGGCAATTCTCTGGGGCTGGGGGCAATTCACTGGGGTTAGCGGAGGTGATGGGGCAATTCTCTGGGACTGGGGGCAAATAACGGGTTGGGGGAGGTCATGGAGCAATTCTCTGGGTTGGGAGCAATTCTCTGGCACTAGGGGAGGTGATGGGGCAATTCTCTGGGGCTGGGGGCAATTCACTGGGGTTAGGGGAGGTGATGGGGCAATTCTCTGGGGCTGGGGGCAAAAAACGGGTTGGGGGAGGTCATGGAGCAATTATCTAGGTTGGGAGCAATTCTCTGGCACTAGGGGAGGTGATGGGGCTATTCTCTGGGGTTGGGGAAGTGATGGGGCAATTCTTTGGGGCTGGGGACAATTCACTGGGGTTAGGGGAGGTGATGGGGCAATTTGCTGGGGCTGGGGGCAAAAAACGGGTTGGGGAGGTCATGGAGCAATTCTCTGGGTTGGGGGCAATTCACTAGGGTTAGGGGAAGTCACGGGGCAATTCTCTGGGCCTGTGGGGGCAATCCTCTGCGGTTGGTGGACAATTCTCTGGGGCTGGGGAGGTGATGGGGCAATTCTCTGGGGCTGGGGGCAATTCACTGGGGTTAGGGGAGGTGATGGGGCAATTCTCTGGGGCTGGGGGCAATTCACTGGGGTTAGGGGAGGTGATGGAGCAATTCTCTGGGACTGGGGGCAAAAAACGGGTTGGGGGAGGTCATGGAGCAATTATCTAGGTTGGGAGCAATTCTCTGGCACTAGGGGAGGTGATGGGGCTATTCTCTGGGGTTGGGGAAGTGATGGGGCAATTCTTTGGGGCTGGGGGCAATTCACTGGGGTTAGGGGAGGTGATGGGGCAATTTGCTGGGGCTGGGGGCAAAAAACGGGTTGGGGAGGTCATGGAGCAATTCTCTGGGTTGGGGGCAATTCACTAGGGTTAGGGGAAGTCACGGGGCAATTCTCTGGGCCTGTGGGGGCAATCCTCTGCGGTTGGTGGTCAATTCTCTGGGGCTGGGGGAGGTGATGGGGCAATTCTCTGGGGCTGGGGGCAATTCACTGGGGTTAGGGGAGGTGATGGGGCAATTCTCTGGGACTGGGGGTAAAAAACGGGTTGGGGGAGGTCATGGAGCAATTCTCTGGGTTGGGAGCTATTCTCTGGCACTAGGGGAGGTGACGGGGCAATTCTCTGGGGCTGGGGGCAATTCACTGGGGTTAGGGGAGGTGATGGGGCAATTCTCTGGGGCTGGGGGCAAAAAACGGGTTGGGGGAGGTCATGGAGCAATTATCTAGGTTCGGAGCAATTCTCTGGCACTAGGGGAGGTGATGGGGCTATTCTCTGGGGTTGGGGAAGTGATGGGGCAATTATTTGGGGCTGGGGGCAATTCACTGAGGTTAGGGGAAGTAATGGGGCAATTCTCTGGGGCTGGGGGCAATTCACTGGGGTTAGGGGAGCTGATGGGCAATTCTCTGAGGCCTGGGGACAATTCACTGGGGCTGGGAGAGGTGGTGGGGCAATTCTCTGGGGCTGCGGGGCAATTCACTGGGGTTAGGGGATGTCACGGGGTAATTATCTGGGGTTGGTGGGCAATTCTCTGGGCCTGGAGGAGGTAATGGGGCAATTCTCTGGGGCTAGGGGCCAATTCTCTGGGGCTGGGAGGCAAAAAATGCGTTAGGGGAGGTCATTGGGGATATTCTATGGGGCAGTGGGGGCAATTCTCTGGCATTGGGGGTAATTCTCTGGCACTGGGGGAGGTGATGGGGCAATGCTCTGAAGCTGGGGGGGGCAAAAAACAGGTGGGGGAAGGTCATGGGGCAATTCTCTGGGATTGGGAGCAATTCTCTGGCACTGGGGAAGGTAATGGGGCAATTCTCTGGGGCTGAGGGAGGTGATGGGGCAAATCTCTGGGGCTGGGAGTTAATTCACTGGGGTTAATGGAGGTGATGGGGCACTTCTATGAGGCTGGGGGCAATTCAATACGGTTAGGGGAGGTGAATGGGGCAATTCTCTGGGACTGGGGAGCATAAACCTGGGCTTGGGGGAGGTGATGGGGCAATTCTTGGGCTGGGGGTCAATTATCTGGGGTTAGGGGAAGTCAAGGGGCAATTATCTGGGGTTGTGGGCAATTCTCTGGGGCTGGGGGCAATTCTCTGCCACTGGGGGAGGTGATGGGGCAATTCTCTAGGGTTGGGGGCAATTCTCTGGGGTTAGGGAAAGTGATGGGGCAATTCTCTGGGGGCAATTCACTGGGGTTAGGGGAAGTGATGGGGCAATTATCTGGGGCTGGGGGCAAATCACTGGGTTAGGGGAACTGATGGGCAATTCTCTGGGGCTGGGGGGCAATTATCTGGGGCTGGGATGTAATTCACTGGGGTTAGGGAAGGTCATGTGGTAATTATCTGGGGTTGCTGGGCAATTCTCTGGGCCTGGGGGAGGTAATGGGCCAATTCTCTGGGGATGGGGGCAATTATCTGGCACTGGGGGAGCTGATGGGGCAATTCTCTGGGGCTAAGGGGCAATTCACTGGGGTTAGGGAAGGTCATGTGGTAATTATCGGGGGTTGCTGGGCAATTCTCTGGGCCTGGGGGAGGTAATGGGCAATTCTCTAGGGTTGGGGGCAATTATCTGGGGTTAGGGAAAGTGATGGGGCAATTCTCTGGGGCTGGGGGCAATTCACTGGGGTTAGGGGAGGTAATGGGGCAATTCTCTGGGGCTGGGGTAGGTGATGGGGCAATTCTCTGGGGCGGGGGGCAATTCACTGGGGTTAGAGGAGGTGATGTGGCAATTCTCTGGGCCTAGGGGCAATTCACTGAAGTTAGTGGAAGTCACGGGGCAATCCTCTGGGGTTGGTGAGCAATTCTCTGGCACTGGGGGAGGTGATGGGGCAATTCTCTGCGGCTGGGGGGCAAAAAACAGGTTGGGGGAGGTGATGAGTCAATTCTATGGGGCTGTGGGGGCAATTATCTGGGGTTGGGAGCAATTATCTGGCACTGGGGGATGTAATGGGGCCATTCTCTGGGGTTGAGGGAGGTGATGGGGCAATTCTCTGGGGCTGGGGGCAATTCACTGGGGTTGGGGGAAGTCACGGGGCAATTCTCTGGGACTGTGGGGTATAAAACTGTTTGGGGAGGTGATGGGGCAATTCTCAGCCTGGGAGCAATTTACTGGGGTTAGGGGAGAATTAGGCAATTCTCTGGGGCGGTGGGGGCAATTCGCTGGGGTTAGGGGAAGTCACGGGGCAATTCTCTGGGGCTGTGGGGGCAATTCTCTGGGGCTGGGGGAAGTGATGGGGCAATTCTCTGGTGCTGGGGGAAGTGATGGGGCAATTCTCTTGGGCTGGAGTTCAATTCACTGGGGTTAGGGGAGGTGATGGGGCAATTCTGTGGGGTGGGGGGCAATTCACTAGGGTTAGGGGAAGTCACAGGGCAATTCTCTGGGGCCATGGGGGCAATTCTCTGGGGCTGGGGGAAGTGATGGGGCAATTCTCTGGGGCTGGGGGGCAATTCTCTGGGGCTGGGAGGCAAAAAATGGGTTGGGGAGGTGATGGGGCAATTATCTGGGGTTGGGAGCAATTCTCTGGCACTGGGTGAGGTGATGGGGCAATTCACTGGGGTTGAGGGCAATTCTCGGGTTAGGGGAAGTGATGGGGCAATTCTCTGGGACTGTGGGGGCAATTCTCTGGGGTTGGTGGGCAATTCTCTGGGGCTGGGGGAGGTGATGGGGCAATTCTCTGGGGCTGTGGGGGCAATTCACTAGGGTTAGGGGAAGTCACAGGGCAATTCTCTGGGGCCGTGGGGGCAATTCTCTGGGGCTGGGGGAAGTGATGGAGAAATTCTCTGGGGCTGGGAGGCAAAAAACGGGTTGAGGAGGTGATGGGGCAATTCTTTGGGGTTGGGAGCAATTATCTGGCACTGGGGGAGGTGATGGGGCAATTCTCTGGGGTTAAGGGCAATTCTTGGGTTAGGGTAAGTGATGCAGCAATCCCCTGGGTCTGGGGGCAATTCACTGGGGCTGGGAGGCAAAAAAAGGGTTGGGGGAGGTCATGGGGGGATTTTCTGGGGCTGAGGGAGGTGATGGGACAATTCTCTGGGGCTGGGGGCAATTCACTGGGGTTGGGGGAAGTGATGGGGGGCAATTCTATGGGGCTGGGGGCATAAAACTGGGTTTGGGGGAGTTCATAGGGCAATTCTATGGGGCTGGGGCTGTGGGGGCAATTCTCTGGGGCTGGGGGCAATTCACTGGGGTTGGGGGAGGTCATGGGGCAATTCTGTGGGGGCAATTCTCTGGGGCTGGGGGAGGTCATGGGGCAATTCTCGGGCTGGGGGGCAAAAAACAGGTTGGGGGAGGTCATGGGGCAATTCTACGGGGCTGTGGGGGCAATTCTCTGGAGTTGGGATGCAATTTTCTGGAGCTGGGAGAGGTCATGGGGCAATTCTCTGCAGTTGGGGGCAAAAAACGGGTTGGGGAGGTCTTGGGGCAATTCTGTGGGGCTGGGGGGAGTATCACCTGGGACGTAGATAAAACAATCATTGAATGAAGGGACTTAAAACTAAAGGAAAGGAAAGTGTCTGACAACATGTGACTTCCCACAGTAGGGTAGACTTCTGGCGACAACTGAGTATGTCTGCACAATCCCCAGGCAAAAAAAGAAACCATATATAAGATATGCTAATTTTCCCTGGGAATTTCTGGGGGTGTCAATATCGAGAGAAAACTCTTTGCAAAAACAAGAAAATCAGCAAACTTCAGGCTAACGGTTTAACTGTTTACTTCGGAAAAAAATGTATTGAATGAAAAAATTCCAGACACTATAAATTCTCCTCTATCAGATGCATTAATAACACACCTCACTTTAATATACATTTAATTTCAATCTTCTTGTATATTCCCACTCACTATGGTAGCCTTTCATTAGAGCTGAAAAGAGATGTCATTTGCATTCAAATTCATCACAAGTAACTTTGTCCAATAAAAAGGTATCACCTTATACTGTAATACTCTGATTATTTATGTGATATATACACTGCTCCAAAAAATAAAGGGAACACTTAAACAACACAATGTAACTCCAAGTCAATCACACTTCTGTAAAATCAAACTGTCCACTTAGGAAGCAATACTGAGTGACAATCAATTTCACAGGCTGTTGTGCAAATGGGATAGACAACAGGTGGAAATTATGGGCAATTAGCAAGACACCCCCAATAAAGGAGTGATTCTGCAGGTGGTGACAACAGACCACTTCTCAGTTCCTATGCTTTCTGGCGGATGTTTTGGTCACTTTTTAATGCTGGTGGTGCTTTCACTCTAGTGGTAGCATGAGACAGAGTCTACAACCCACACAAGTGGCTCAGGTAGTGCAGCTCATCCAGGATAGCACATCAATGCGAGCTGTGGCAAGAAGGTTTGCTGTGTCTGTCAGCGTAGTGTCCAGAGCATGGAGGTGCTACCAGGAGACAGGCCAGTACATCAGGAGATGTGGAGGAGGCCGTATGAGGGCAACAACCCAGCATCAGGACCGCTACCTCCGCCTTTGTGCAAGAAGGAACAGGAAGAGCACTGCCAGAGCCCTGCAAAATGACCTCCAGCAGGTCACAAATGTGCATGTGTCTGCTCAAACGGTCAGAAACAGACTCCATGAGGGTGGTATGAGGGCCCGACATCCACCGGTGGGGGTTGTGCTTACATCCCAACACCGTGCAGTATGTTTGGCATTTGCCAGAGAACACCAAGATTGGCAAATTTGCCACTGGCGCCCTGTGCTCTTCACAGATGAAAGCAGGTTCACACTGAGCACATGTGACAGGCGTGACAGGGTCTGGAGACGCTGTGGAGAACGTTCTGCTGCCTGCAACATCATCCAGCATGACTGGTTTGGCAGTGGATCAGTAATGGTGTGGGGTGGCATTTCTTTGGGGGGCCACACAGCCCTCCATGTGCTCGCCAGAGGTAGCCTGACTGCCAATAGGTACCGAGATGAGATCCTCAGACCCCTTGTGAGACCATATGCTAGTGTGGTTGGCCCTGGGTTCCTCCTAATGCAAGACAATGCTAGACCTCATGTGGCTGGAGTGTATCAGCAGTTCCTGCAAGACAAAGGCATTGATGCTATGGACTGGCCCGCCCGTTCCCCAGACTTGAATCCAATTGAGCACATCTGGGACATCATGTCTCGCTCCATCCACCAACGTCACGTTGCACCACAGACTGTCCAGGAGTTGGCAGATGCTTTAGTCCAGGTCTTGGAGGAGATCCCTCAAGAGACCATCCGCCACCACATCAAGAGCATGCCCAGGCGTTGTAGGGAGGTCATACAGGCACGTGGAGGCCACACACACTACTGAGCCTCATGTTGACTTGTTTTAAGGACATTACATCAAAGTTGGATCAGCCTGTAGTGTGTTTTTCCACTTTCATAATGGGGGTGACTCCGAATCCAGACCTCCATGGGTTGAAAAATGTGATTTCCATTTTTTAATTTTTGTGTGATTTTGTTGTCAGCACATTCAACTATGTAAAGAACAAAGTATTTCATAAGAATATTTAATTAATTCAGATCTAGGATGTGTTATTTTAGTGTTCCCTTTATTTTTGAGCAGTGTATATCACATATTATATTTGTCCTGCTACGAGTCGTCGTCACGCTGTTTGCGTGGTCCGTACGAATAGCGGGCTTAGCGATGAGCGCCGCAGGCGCTCATCGCCCGGCGAGCCTCGCGAAGCGAGGCTCGCCGTCAACCCGTAGAACTTTAGCGGGCTTAGCGATGAGCGCCGCAGGCGCTCATCACCCAGCGAGCCTCGCGAAGCGAGGCGAGCCTGTGAGCGTAAGGGCCGTTGCTCACGCTTGCGGGCTCGCATAGCGAGCCCGCAGCCCTCGCGTAGCGAGGGCTGCGTGCAAGGGCCTCAGTTTTTGGGATGGAGCAGCCACCTCCTCCCCACAATGCCCTGGTTCGGGTTCCGGAGGGGGAGCCAGACGCCGCCACTGCCACTAGCCGAACCCGCCAGACGCCGCCACTGCCAGTAGCCGCACCATCCCGGGGCCCGGCAATCCAGTTGTTGGGATGGAGCAGCCACCTTCTCCCCACAATGCCGCCACTGCCACTAGCCAGCAACTGAGGCCTTTGCCCGCAGCCCTCGCTGCCCTTGCCCGCAGCCCTCGCGTAGTGCCTCGGTTGCTGGGATGGAGCGACGAAGGCCTCAGTTGCTGGCATGGAGTGCCTTCGGCGCCATGATCCCCAGAGATGGTCGGTGATGTGTGTAGCCCTGCATTGTATCTCCCTCTGTCCCACCCCCTGGCCGGCTCCTCAGCCCCCTCCTCCAGGTCACGCACACACAGAGGCTGAAGGTAAGGATGATAGGGGCTGGGAAGGCCATAGCTGTGCTGACCAGCGGGGGGGGGGATGCACAAGGTGAGGGGGCCTGTGAGGAGCTGTGTGTGTAATGGGGGCACAGACTGCCAGGACATGGACTTGCTGTTATATAGAGTAAAAGGCACCTGAATTGGTGGATTGACTCACGTGCAGAAAGGGTTAATAATCATTATATGTACGACATGCTTATAAACACTGATCATTAAATAATTTTGTGTGAGCTGCAGTTGTTTTGTAGTGGGGGCTGCCATGTTTGTTTCTGCTTAACTGCTGTAGGGAGAGCTGGCCTTAAAGGGGCTCTGTCACCCCAACAGAAAGCTGATTTAACTTTAAAGAGCATCAACAACTGGATATACATTGCGCGAGAAGTTTTTCTTTACAGTAAATAATTGCTGAAATATTTAGAATAGATTTTGGGGCTTTTGTATGTTATGTGGCTCAGAGTGCTTGATAAGGGTGTGAGAGGGGCTTAACTGTTAGATAACATTGTGGGTCTTTGTTTTGCCAGATCTATCCTGTTATGTGCATGGACGGGAAGCCTCCTGTTGCCGGGTGCACCTGTGTCCTGTGTCCCAATGTACTCCCTAAGCTCCCAACCCCAACCCCCTACACCCCTTGCCGGCCCTAACCCTAACTTCAACCCCCTACAACACTTACCGGGCCTAACCCTACACCCCTTGCCGGCCCTAACCCTTATAGCCTAACGCCATTTTACACCAATGCAGAAGTACACAACTACGGTCTTATCTCGCACACGCACAAAATTACATTGCACACATTCAGCACGCTTACACAGCAGCTCCACACCACTAATGCTGCAGCAACATCAACACAGAATGCAGCTCTTCAACACAATGCTTTAAAATAGGTAAAGTATATATATTTATTAATTGTATTATATATTTCAGTAGTAGACACAAAACACCATTAGCTACCTTACAATTTCATTGCCGTCATTTTTTGACGGGCAATTCGCTAGTATATATATATTAGCAACTTGCCCGTCAAAAAATTACGGCAATAAGATTGTAAGGGCAGTACATTTTGTTGGTGTTCCAAGATGCTTCAGCGCTCATTGCGACCCTTGCGCTGAGCGCCTTTGGCGCTCATTGCAAGGTTGTTTGTGTGCTATGAGCATTGTTTTTTTTTGTTAATGCAAATGAAATTATTAAAAAATAATACATGAATATACTTTACCTATTTTGAAGTAATATATGCAGGAAGCATTGTGCAGAAGAGCTGGCAATCTGTTTTGATGTTGCTGCAGCATACAGTGTGTGTTTTGAGGGCTGTGGAGCTGCTGTGTAAGTGTCATTAATGTGTGTAGTGTAAATAGGCTGCGTGCGCGACCAAATCCGTTAGGGTAGCTGTGTAGTTCCGCATTGTGTAAGTTAGTGTTATAAAATGGCGCCTAATGTGTGGTACGGGTCTGTGGCTGATTTGGCGTGCTTGTTCTTGAATCGCGTCCATCTTTTTGGGGAAATCTGTATGTGTTTGGTGGTGTTTTGCCTCTTTAGAGTGCTGTAGCCTCGTTTTCGTTTTTTTCAACAGCCATTTTTTCTCTCGCTTAGGGAATTTTTGGGTGTCTAAACTCTTTTATTTCGAGTTAAATTGAGGTGTAACTTCAGTTTCCGAGGTCCTGGGTGCCCCCCCCCCCCCCCCCCCCCCTTGCTGTAGGTAAGCTTTTTATGTATTTGTGAGTATTTATTGTGTTTAATGTTTTCATTTGGGCGGTAAGGTCTTATTTTTGCGAGTTTGTAACGTTTTTTTTTTCTAAGTTCCGTGTTTCGTATTTGGTTCTCTTAAGTCCGTAAATTTAGCGAGGTCGCTCCATGCCAGCAACTGAGACCCTCGCTTCGTAATTATCTGGGGTTGCTGGGCAATTCTCTGGGCCTGGGGGAGGTAATGGGCCAATTCTCTGGGGATGGGGGCAATTATCTGGCACTGGGGGAGCTGATGGGGCAATTCTCTGGGGCTAAGGGGCAATTCACTGGGGTTAGGGAAGGTCATGTGGTAATTATCGGGGGTTGCTGGGCAATTCTCTGGGCCTGGGGGAGGTAATGGGCAATTCTCTAGGGTTGGGGGCAATTATCTGGGGTTAGGGAAAGTGATGGGGCAATTCTCTGGGGCTGGGGGCAATTCACTGGGGTTAGGGGAGGTAATGGGGCAATTCTCTGGGGCTGGGGTAGGTGATGGGGCAATTTTCTGGGGCGGGGGCAATTCACTGGGGTTAGAGGAGGTGATGTGGCAATTCTCTGGGCCTAGGGGCAATTCACTGAAGTTAGTGGAAGTCACGGGGCAATCCTCTGGGGTTGGTGAGCAATTCTCTGGCACTGGGGGAGGTGATGGGGCAATTCTCTGCGGCTGGGGGGCAAAAAACAGGTTGGGGGAGGTGATGAGTCAATTCTATGGGGCTGTGGGGGCAATTATCTGGGGTTGGGAGCAATTATCTGGCACTGGGGGATGTAATGGGGCCATTCTCTGGGGTTGAGGGAGGTGATGGGGCAATTCTCTGGGGCTGGGGGCAATTCACTGGGGTTGGGGGAAGTCACGGGGCAATTCTCTGGGACTGTGGGGTATAAAACTGTTTGGGGAGGTGATGGGGCAATTCTCAGCCTGGGAGCAATTTACTGGGGTTAGGGGAGAATTAGGCAATTCTCTGGGGCGGTGGGGGCAATTCGCTGGGGTTAGGGGAAGTCACGGGGCAATTCTCTGGGGCCATGGGGGCAATTCTCTGGGGCTGGGGGAAGTGATGGGGCAATTCTCTGGTGCTGGGGGAGGTGATGGGGCAATTCTCTTGGGCTGGAGTTCAATTCAATGGGGTTAGGGGAGGTGATGGGGCAATTCTGTGGGGTGGGGGGCAATTCACTAGGGTTAGGGGAAGTCACAGGGCAATTCTCTGGGGCCATGGGGGCAATTCTCTGGGGCTGGGGGAAGTGATGGGGCAATTCTCTGGGGCTGGGGGGCAATTCTCTGGGGCTGGGAGGCAAAAAATGGGTTGGGGAGGTGATGGGGCAATTATCTGGGGTTGGGAGCAATTCTCTGGCACTGGGTGAGGTGATGGGGCAATTCACTGGGGTTGAGGGCAATTCTCGGGTTAGGGGAAGTGATGGAGCAATTCTCTGGGACTGTGGGGGCAATTCTCTGGGGTTGGTGGGCAATTCTCTGGGGCTGGGGGAGGTGATGGGGCAATTCTCTGGGGCTGTGGGGGCAATTCACTAGGGTTAGGGGAAGTCACAGGGCAATTCTCTGGGGCCGTGGGGGCAATTCTCTGGGGCTGGGGGAAGTGATGGAGAAATTCTCTGGGGCTGGGAGGCAAAAAACGGGTTGAGGAGGTGATGGGGCAATTCTTTGGGGTTGGGAGCAATTATCTGGCACTGGGGGAGGTGATGGGGCAATTCTCTGGGGTTAAGGGCAATTCTTGGGTTAGGGTAAGTGATGCAGCAATCCCCTGGGTCTGGGGGCAATTCACTGGGGCTGGGAGGCAAAAAAAGGGTTGGGGGAGGTCATGGGGGGATTTTCTGGGGCTGAGGGAGGTGATGGGACAATTCTCTGGGGCTGGGGGCAATTCACTGGGGTTGGGGGAAGTGATGGGGGGCAATTCTATGGGGCTGGGGGCATAAAACTGGGTTTGGGGGAGTTCATAGGGCAATTCTATGGGGCTGGGGCTGTGGGGGCAATTCTCTGGGACTGGGGGCAATTCACAGGGGTTGGGGGAGGTCATGGGGCAATTCTGTGGGGGCAATTCTCTGGGGCTGGGGGAGGTCATGGGGCAATTCTCGGGCTGGGGGGCAAAAAACAGGTTGGGGGAGGTCATGGGGCAATTCTACGGGGCTGTGGGGGCAATTCTCTGGAGTTGGGATGCAATTTTCTGGAGCTGGGAGAGGTGATGGGGCAATTCTCTGCAGTTGGGGGCAAAAAACGGGTTGGGGAGGTCTTGGGGCAATTCTGTGGGGCTGGGGGGAGTATCACCTGGGACGTAGATAAAACAATCATTGAATGAAGGGACTTAAAACTAAAGGAAAGGAAAGTGTCTGACAACATGTGACTTCCCACAGTAGGGTAGACTTCTGGCGACAACTGAGTATGTCTGCACAATCCCCAGGCAAAAAAAGAAACCATATATAAGATATGCTAATTTTCCCTGGGAATTTCTGGGGGTGTCAATATCGAGAGAAAACTCTTTGCAAAAACAAGAAAATCAGCAAACTTCAGGCTAACGGTTTAACTGTTTACTTCGGAAAAAAATGTATTGAATGAAAAAATTCCAGACACTATAAATTCTCCTCTATCAGATGCATTAATAACACACCTCACTTTAATATACATTTAATTTCAATCTTCTTGTATATTCCCACTCACTATGGTAGCCTTTCATTAGAGCTGAAAAGAGATGTCATTTGCATTCAAATTCATCACAAGTAACTTTGTCCAATAAAAAGGTATCACCTTATACTGTAATACTCTGATTATTTATGTGATATATACACTGCTCCAAAAAATAAAGGGAACACTTAAACAACACAATGTAACTCCAAGTCAATCACACTTCTGTAAAATCAAACTGTCCACTTAGGAAGCAATACTGAGTGACAATCAATTTCACAGGCTGTTGTGCAAATGGGATAGACAACAGGTGGAAATTATGGGCAATTAGCAAGACACCCCCAATAAAGGAGTGATTCTGCAGGTGGTGACAACAGACCACTTCTCAGTTCCTATGCTTTCTGGCGGATGTTTTGGTCACTTTTTAATGCTGGTGGTGCTTTCACTCTAGTGGTAGCATGAGACAGAGTCTACAACCCACACAAGTGGCTCAGGTAGTGCAGCTCATCCAGGATAGCACATCAATGCGAGCTGTGGCAAGAAGGTTTGCTGTGTCTGTCAGCGTAGTGTCCAGAGCATGGAGGTGCTACCAGGAGACAGGCCAGTACATCAGGAGATGTGGAGGAGGCCGTATGAGGGCAACAACCCAGCATCAGGACCGCTACCTCCGCCTTTGTGCAAGAAGGAACAGGAAGAGCACTGCCAGAGCCCTGCAAAATGACCTCCAGCAGGTCACAAATGTGCATGTGTCTGCTCAAACGGTCAGAAACAGACTCCATGAGGGTGGTATGAGGGCCCGACATCCACCGGTGGGGGTTGTGCTTACATCCCAACACCGTGCAGTATGTTTGGCATTTGCCAGAGAACACCAAGATTGGCAAATTTGCCACTGGCGCCCTGTGCTCTTCACAGATGAAAGCAGGTTCACACTGAGCACATGTGACAGGCGTGACAGGGTCTGGAGACGCTGTGGAGAACGTTCTGCTGCCTGCAACATCATCCAGCATGACTGGTTTGGCAGTGGATCAGTAATGGTGTGGGGTGGCATTTCTTTGGGGGGCCACACAGCCCTCCATGTGCTCGCCAGAGGTAGCCTGACTGCCAATAGGTACCGAGATGAGATCCTCAGACCCCTTGTGAGACCATATGCTAGTGTGGTTGGCCCTGGGTTCCTCCTAATGCAAGACAATGCTAGACCTCATGTGGCTGGAGTGTATCAGCAGTTCCTGCAAGACAAAGGCATTGATGCTATGGACTGGCCCGCCCGTTCCCCAGACTTGAATCCAATTGAGCACATCTGGGACATCATGTCTCGCTCCATCCACCAACGTCACGTTGCACCACAGACTGTCCAGGAGTTGGCAGATGCTTTAGTCCAGGTCTTGGAGGAGATCCCTCAAGAGACCATCCGCCACCACATCAAGAGCATGCCCAGGCGTTGTAGGGAGGTCATACAGGCACGTGGAGGCCACACACACTACTGAGCCTCATGTTGACTTGTTTTAAGGACATTACATCAAAGTTGGATCAGCCTGTAGTGTGTTTTTCCACTTTCATAATGGGGGTGACTCCGAATCCAGACCTCCATGGGTTGAAAAATGTGATTTCCATTTTTTAATTTTTGTGTGATTTTGTTGTCAGCACATTCAACTATGTAAAGAACAAAGTATTTCATAAGAATATTTAATTAATTCAGATCTAGGATGTGTTATTTTAGTGTTCCCTTTATTTTTGAGCAGTGTATATCACATATTATATTTGTCCTGCTACGAGTCGTCGTCACGCTGTTTGCGTGGTCCGTACGAATAGCGGGCTTAGCGATGAGCGCCGCAGGCGCTCATCGCCCGGCGAGCCTCGCGAAGCGAGGCTCGCCGTCAACCCGTAGAACTTTAGCGGGCTTAGCGATGAGCGCCGCAGGCGCTCATCACCCAGCGAGCCTCGCGAAGCGAGGCGAGCCTGTGAGCGTAAGGGCCGTTGCTCACGCTTGCGGGCTCGCATAGCGAGCCCGCAGCCCTCGCGTAGCGAGGGCTGCGTGCAAGGGCCTCAGTTTTTGGGATGGAGCAGCCACCTCCTCCCCACAATGCCCTGGTTCGGGTTCCGGAGGGGGAGCCAGACGCCGCCACTGCCACTAGCCGAACCCGCCAGACGCCGCCACTGCCAGTAGCCGCACCATCCCGGGGCCCGGCAATCCAGTTGTTGGGATGGAGCAGCCACCTTCTCCCCACAATGCCGCCACTGCCACTAGCCAGCAACTGAGGCCTTTGCCCGCAGCCCTCGCTGCCCTTGCCCGCAGCCCTCGCGTAGTGCCTCGGTTGCTGGGATGGAGCGACGAAGGCCTCAGTTGCTGGCATGGAGTGCCTTCGGCGCCATGATCCCCAGAGATGGTCGGTGATGTGTGTAGCCCTGCATTGTATCTCCCTCTGTCCCACCCCCTGGCCGGCTCCTCAGCCCCCTCCTCCAGGTCACGCACACACAGAGGCTGAAGGTAAGGATGATAGGGGCTGGGAAGGCCATAGCTGTGCTGACCAGCGGGGGGGGGATGCACAAGGTGAGGGGGCCTGTGAGGAGCTGTGTGTGTAATGGGGGCACAGACTGCCAGGACATGGACTTGCTGTTATATAGAGTAAAAGGCACCTGAATTGGTGGATTGACTCACGTGCAGAAAGGGTTAATAATCATTATATGTACGACATGCTTATAAACACTGATCATTAAATAATTTTGTGTGAGCTGCAGTTGTTTTGTAGTGGGGGCTGCCATGTTTGTTTCTGCTTAACTGCTGTAGGGAGAGCTGGCCTTAAAGGGGCTCTGTCACCCCAACAGAAAGCTGATTTAACTTTAAAGAGCATCAACAACTGGATATACATTGCGCGAGAAGTTTTTCTTTACAGTAAATAATTGCTGAAATATTTAGAATAGATTTTGGGGCTTTTGTATGTTATGTGGCTCAGAGTGCTTGATAAGGGTGTGAGAGGGGCTTAACTGTTAGATAACATTGTGGGTCTTTGTTTTGCCAGATCTATCCTGTTATGTGCATGGACGGGAAGCCTCCTGTTGCCGGGTGCACCTGTGTCCTGTGTCCCAATGTACTCCCTAAGCTCCCAACCCCAACCCCCTACACCCCTTGCCGGCCCTAACCCTAACTTCAACCCCCTACAACACTTACCGGGCCTAACCCTACACCCCTTGCCGGCCCTAACCCTTATAGCCTAACGCCATTTTACACCAATGCAGAAGTACACAACTACGGTCTTATCTCGCACACGCACAAAATTACATTGCACACATTCAGCACGCTTACACAGCAGCTCCACACCACTAATGCTGCAGCAACATCAACACAGAATGCAGCTCTTCAACACAATGCTTTAAAATAGGTAAAGTATATATATTTATTAATTGTATTATATATTTCAGTAGTAGACACAAAACACCATTAGCTACCTTACAATTTCATTGCCGTCATTTTTTGACGGGCAATTCGCTAGTATATATATATTAGCAACTTGCCCGTCAAAAAATTACGGCAATAAGATTGTAAGGGCAGTACATTTTGTTGGTGTTCCAAGATGCTTCAGCGCTCATTGCGACCCTTGCGCTGAGCGCCTTTGGCGCTCATTGCAAGGTTGTTTGTGTGCTATGAGCATTGTTTTTTTTTGTTAATGCAAATGAAATTATTAAAAAATAATACATGAATATACTTTACCTATTTTGAAGTAATATATGCAGGAAGCATTGTGCAGAAGAGCTGGCAATCTGTTTTGATGTTGCTGCAGCATACAGTGTGTGTTTTGAGGGCTGTGGAGCTGCTGTGTAAGTGTCATTAATGTGTGTAGTGTAAATAGGCTGCGTGCGCGACCAAATCCGTTAGGGTAGCTGTGTAGTTCCGCATTGTGTAAGTTAGTGTTATAAAATGGCGCCTAATGTGTGGTACGGGTCTGTGGCTGATTTGGCGTGCTTGTTCTTGAATCGCGTCCATCTTTTTGGGGAAATCTGTATGTGTTTGGTGGTGTTTTGCCTCTTTAGAGTGCTGTAGCCTCGTTTTCGTTTTTTTCAACAGCCATTTTTTCTCTCGCTTAGGGAATTTTTGGGTGTCTAAACTCTTTTATTTCGAGTTAAATTGAGGTGTAACTTCAGTTTCCGAGGTCCTGGGTGCCCCCCCCCCCCCCCCCCCCCTTGCTGTAGGTAAGCTTTTTATGTATTTGTGAGTATTTATTGTGTTTAATGTTTTCATTTGGGCGGTAAGGTCTTATTTTTGCGAGTTTGTAACGTTTTTTTTTTCTAAGTTCCGTGTTTCGTATTTGGTTCTCTTAAGTCCGTAAATTTAGCGAGGTCGCTCCATGCCAGCAACTGAGACCCTCGCTTCGTAATTATCTGGGGTTGCTGGGCAATTCTCTGGGCCTGGGGGAGGTAATGGGCCAATTCTCTGGGGATGGGGGCAATTATCTGGCACTGGGGGAGCTGATGGGGCAATTCTCTGGGGCTAAGGGGCAATTCACTGGGGTTAGGGAAGGTCATGTGGTAATTATCGGGGGTTGCTGGGCAATTCTCTGGGCCTGGGGGAGGTAATGGGCAATTCTCTAGGGTTGGGGGCAATTATCTGGGGTTAGGGAAAGTGATGGGGCAATTCTCTGGGGCTGGGGGCAATTCACTGGGGTTAGGGGAGGTAATGGGGCAATTCTCTGGGGCTGGGGTAGGTGATGGGGCAATTTTCTGGGGCGGGGGCAATTCACTGGGGTTAGAGGAGGTGATGTGGCAATTCTCTGGGCCTAGGGGCAATTCACTGAAGTTAGTGGAAGTCACGGGGCAATCCTCTGGGGTTGGTGAGCAATTCTCTGGCACTGGGGGAGGTGATGGGGCAATTCTCTGCGGCTGGGGGGCAAAAAACAGGTTGGGGGAGGTGATGAGTCAATTCTATGGGGCTGTGGGGGCAATTATCTGGGGTTGGGAGCAATTATCTGGCACTGGGGGATGTAATGGGGCCATTCTCTGGGGTTGAGGGAGGTGATGGGGCAATTCTCTGGGGCTGGGGGCAATTCACTGGGGTTGGGGGAAGTCACGGGGCAATTCTCTGGGACTGTGGGGTATAAAACTGTTTGGGGAGGTGATGGGGCAATTCTCAGCCTGGGAGCAATTTACTGGGGTTAGGGGAGAATTAGGCAATTCTCTGGGGCGGTGGGGGCAATTCGCTGGGGTTAGGGGAAGTCACGGGGCAATTCTCTGGGGCTGTGGGGGCAATTCTCTGGGGCTGGGGGAAGTGATGGGGCAATTCTCTGGTGCTGGGGGAAGTGATGGGGCAATTCTCTTGGGCTGGAGTTCAATTCAATGGGGTTAGGGGAGGTGATGGGGCAATTCTGTGGGGTGGGGGGCAATTCACTAGGGTTAGGGGAAGTCACAGGGCAATTCTCTGGGGCCATGGGGGCAATTCTCTGGGGCTGGGGGAAGTGATGGGGCAATTCTCTGGGGCTGGGGGGCAATTCTCTGGGGCTGGGAGGCAAAAAATGGGTTGGGGAGGTGATGGGGCAATTATCTGGGGTTGGGAGCAATTCTCTGGCACTGGGTGAGGTGATGGGGCAATTCACTGGGGTTGAGGGCAATTCTCGGGTTAGGGGAAGTGATGGAGCAATTCTCTGGGACTGTGGGGGCAATTCTCTGGGGTTGGTGGGCAATTCTCTGGGGCTGGGGGAGGTGATGGGGCAATTCTCTGGGGCTGTGGGGGCAATTCACTAGGGTTAGGGGAAGTCACAGGGCAATTCTCTGGGGCCGTGGGGGCAATTCTCTGGGGCTGGGGGAAGTGATGGAGAAATTCTCTGGGGCTGGGAGGCAAAAAACGGGTTGAGGAGGTGATGGGGCAATTCTTTGGGGTTGGGAGCAATTATCTGGCACTGGGGGAGGTGATGGGGCAATTCTCTGGGGTTAAGGGCAATTCTTGGGTTAGGGTAAGTGATGCAGCAATCCCCTGGGTCTGGGGGCAATTCACTGGGGCTGGGAGGCAAAAAAAGGGTTGGGGGAGGTCATGGGGGGATTTTCTGGGGCTGAGGGAGGTGATGGGACAATTCTCTGGGGCTGGGGGCAATTCACTGGGGTTGGGGGAAGTGATGGGGGGCAATTCTATGGGGCTGGGGGCATAAAACTGGGTTTGGGGGAGTTCATAGGGCAATTCTATGGGGCTGGGGCTGTGGGGGCAATTCTCTGGGACTGGGGGCAATTCACAGGGGTTGGGGGAGGTCATGGGGCAATTCTGTGGGGGCAATTCTCTGGGGCTGGGGGAGGTCATGGGGCAATTCTCGGGCTGGGGGGCAAAAAACAGGTTGGGGGAGGTCATGGGGCAATTCTACGGGGCTGTGGGGGCAATTCTCTGGAGTTGGGATGCAATTTTCTGGAGCTGGGAGAGGTCATGGGGCAATTCTCTGCAGTTGGGGGCAAAAAACGGGTTGGGGAGGTCTTGGGGCAATTCTGTGGGGCTGGGGGGAGTATCACCTGGGACGTAGATAAAACAATCATTGAATGAAGGGACTTAAAACTAAAGGAAAGGAAAGTGTCTGACAACATGTGACTTCCCACAGTAGGGTAGACTTCTGGCGACAACTGAGTATGTCTGCACAATCCCCAGGCAAAAAAAGAAACCATATATAAGATATGCTAATTTTCCCTGGGAATTTCTGGGGGTGTCAATATCGAGAGAAAACTCTTTGCAAAAGCAAGAAAATCAGCAAACTTCAGGCTAACGGTTTAACTGTTTACTTCGGAAAAAAATGTATTGAATGAAAAAATTCCAGACACTATAAATTCTCCTCTATCAGATGCATTAATAACACACCTCACTTTAATATACATTTAATTTCAATCTTCTTGTATATTCCCACTCACTATGGTAGCCTTTCATTAGAGCTGAAAAGAGATGTCATTTGCATTCAAATTCATCACAAGTAACTTTGTCCAATAAAAAGGTATCACCTTATACTGTAATACTCTGATTATTTATGTGATATATACACTGCTCCAAAAAATAAAGGGAACACTTAAACAACACAATGTAACTCCAAGTCAATCACACTTCTGTAAAATCAAACTGTCCACTTAGGAAGCAATACTGAGTGACAATCAATTTCACAGGCTGTTGTGCAAATGGGATAGACAACAGGTGGAAATTATGGGCAATTAGCAAGACACCCCCAATAAAGGAGTGATTCTGCAGGTGGTGACAACAGACCACTTCTCAGTTCCTATGCTTTCTGGCGGATGTTTTGGTCACTTTTTAATGCTGGTGGTGCTTTCACTCTAGTGGTAGCATGAGACAGAGTCTACAACCCACACAAGTGGCTCAGGTAGTGCAGCTCATCCAGGATAGCACATCAATGCGAGCTGTGGCAAGAAGGTTTGCTGTGTCTGTCAGCGTAGTGTCCAGAGCATGGAGGTGCTACCAGGAGACAGGCCAGTACATCAGGAGATGTGGAGGAGGCCGTATGAGGGCAACAACCCAGCATCAGGACCGCTACCTCCGCCTTTGTGCAAGAAGGAACAGGAAGAGCACTGCCAGAGCCCTGCAAAATGACCTCCAGCAGGTCACAAATGTGCATGTGTCTGCTCAAACGGTCAGAAACAGACTCCATGAGGGTGGTATGAGGGCCCGACATCCACCGGTGGGGGTTGTGCTTACATCCCAACACCGTGCAGTATGTTTGGCATTTGCCAGAGAACACCAAGATTGGCAAATTTGCCACTGGCGCCCTGTGCTCTTCACAGATGAAAGCAGGTTCACACTGAGCACATGTGACAGGCGTGACAGGGTCTGGAGACGCTGTGGAGAACGTTCTGCTGCCTGCAACATCATCCAGCATGACTGGTTTGGCAGTGGATCAGTAATGGTGTGGGGTGGCATTTCTTTGGGGGGCCACACAGCCCTCCATGTGCTCGCCAGAGGTAGCCTGACTGCCAATAGGTACCGAGATGAGATCCTCAGACCCCTTGTGAGACCATATGCTAGTGTGGTTGGCCCTGGGTTCCTCCTAATGCAAGACAATGCTAGACCTCATGTGGCTGGAGTGTATCAGCAGTTCCTGCAAGACAAAGGCATTGATGCTATGGACTGGCCCGCCCGTTCCCCAGACTTGAATCCAATTGAGCACATCTGGGACATCATGTCTCGCTCCATCCACCAACGTCACGTTGCACCACAGACTGTCCAGGAGTTGGCAGATGCTTTAGTCCAGGTCTTGGAGGAGATCCCTCAAGAGACCATCCGCCACCACATCAAGAGCATGCCCAGGCGTTGTAGGGAGGTCATACAGGCACGTGGAGGCCACACACACTACTGAGCCTCATGTTGACTTGTTTTAAGGACCTTACATCAAAGTTGGATCAGCCTGTAGTGTGTTTTTCCACTTTCATAATGGGGGTGACTCCGAATCCAGACCTCCATGGGTTGAAAAATGTGATTTCCATTTTTTAATTTTTGTGTGATTTTGTTGTCAGCACATTCAACTATGTAAAGAACAAAGTATTTCATAAGAATATTTAATTAATTCAGATCTAGGATGTGTTATTTTAGTGTTCCCTTTATTTTTGAGCAGTGTATATATATATATATATATTAGCAACTTGCCCGTCAAAAAATTACGGCAATAAGATTGTAAGGGCAGTAAATTTTGTTGGTGTTCCAAGATGCTTCAGCGCTCATTGCGACCCTTGCGCTGAGCGCCTTTGGCGCTCATTGCAAGATTGTTTGTGTGCTATGAGCATTGTTTTTTTTTGTTAATGCAAATGAAATTTTTAAAAAATAATACATGAATATACTTTACCTATTTTGAAGTAATATATGCAGGAAGCATTGTGCAGAAGAGCTGGCAATCTGTTTTGATGTTGCTGCAGCATACAGTGTGTGTTTTGAGGGCTGTGGAGCTGCTGTGTAAGTGTCATTAATGTGTGTAGTGTAAATAGGCTGCGTGCGCGACCAAATCCGTTAGGGTAGCTGTGTAGTTCCGCATTGTGTAAGTTAGTGTTATAAAATGGCGCCTAATGTGTGGTACGGGTCTGTGGCTGATTTGGCGTGCTTGTTCTTGAATCGCGTCCATCTTTTTGGGGAAATCTGTATGTGTTTGGTGGTGTTTTGCCTCGTGTTTTGCTGTAGCCTCGTTTTCGTTTTTTTCAACAGCCATTTTTTCTCTCGCTTAGGGAATTTTTGGGTGTCTAAACTCTTTTATTTCGAATTAAATTGAGGTGTAACTTCAGTTTCCGAGGTCCTGGGTTCCCCCCCCCCCCCCCCCCCCCCCCTTGCTGTAGGTAAGCTTTTTATGTATTTGTGAGTATTTATTGTGTTTAATGTTTTCATTTGGGCGGTAAGGTCTTATTTTTGCGAGTTTGTAACGTTTTTTTTTTCTAAGTTCCGTGTTTCGTATTTGGTTCTCTTAAGTCCGTAAATTTAGCGAGGTCGCTCCATGCCAGCAACTGAGACCCTCGCTTCGCGAGCCCGCAGCATTAGCAACCACCTGCTTGCTCAGAACTATATTTGTGATATATATATATATATATATATATATATATATATATATATATTAGTAAAGAAAAAGTACATTGGTGTTCACATTTGAATGTCTAAAACAAGTTAAAAAAATGTGTTTCTTGCCCAGAATTCCTAGAAATACTGTTATTACACTGCAGTCTGGGAACCTTGGCAGGGACATGCAAATGTGCCCACAAACGCTTCGCTCTTGCAATCCATAACAATATCAAACATGTTTTCCCTTAAGCATATGCCTGCTGTATCATGCCTTTGTGCGCACATTTGCGTGTCTCCTGACCTTAATATCATCAAGCCACTCAAACGTGCAGTTCGTGCAATACGACCAAAGACTCTGCATGACCTGGAGGCATTTTGCCAAGACGAATGGGCAGCTATACCACCTGCAAGAATTAGGGGCCTCATAGACAACAATTACAAAAGACTGCACGCTCTTTTCATGTGAGAACACTTAATAAATTACACTCTGCTACAATGTAAAGTAGTAAGTGTACAGCCTGTATAACAATGTAAATTTGCTGTCCCCTTTAAAATAACTCAACACACAGCCATTAATGTCTAAACTATTGGCAACAAAAGGGAGTACACCCCTAAGTGGAAATGTCCAAATCGGGCCCAAAGTGTCAATATTTTGTGTGGCCACCATTATTTTCCAGCAGTGCCTTAACCCTCATGGGCATGGAGTTCACCAGAGCTTCACAGGTTGCCACTGGAGTCCTCTTCCACTCCTCCAGGATGACATCACAGAGCTAGTGGACGTTAGGGACCTTGCACTCTCACACCTTCCGTTTGACCATGCCCCACAGATGCTCAATAGGGTTTAGGTCTGGAGAGATGCGTGGCCAGTCCATCACCTTTTCTTTAGCAAGGCAGTGGTTGTCCTAGAGGTGTGTTTGGGATCGTTATCATGTTGGAATACTGCCCTGCGGCTCAGACTCCGAAGGGAGGGGATCATGTTCTGCTTCAGTATGTCACAGTACATGTTGGCATTCATGGTTCCCTCAATGAACTATAGCTCCCCAGTGCCGACAGCACTCATGCAGGCCCAGACCATGACACTCCCACCACCATGCTTGACTGTAGGCAAGACACACTTGTCTTTGTACTCCTCACTTGGTTGCCGCCACACATGCTTCACACCATCTGAACCAAATACATTTATCTTTGTCTTATTGGACCACAGGACATGGTTCCAGTAATCCATGTCTTTAGTCTGCTTGTCTTCAGCAAACTGCTTGTGGGCTTTCTTGTGTATCATCTTTAGAAGAGGCTTCCTTCTGGGACGACAGCCATGCAGACCAATTTGATGCAGTGTGCGGTGTATGGTCTGAGCACTGACAGGCTGACCCCCCACCCCTTCAACCTCTGCAGCAATGCTGGCAGCACTCATACGTCTATTTCCCAAACACAACCTCTGGATATGACGCTGAGCATGTGCACTCAACTTCTTTGGTCAACCATGATGAGGCCTGTTCTTAGTGGAACCTGTCCTGTGAAACCGCTGTCTGGTCTTGCCCACCATGCTGCAGCTTAGTTTCAGGGTCTTGGCAATCTTCTTATAGCCGAGGCCATCTTTATGTAGAGCAACAATTCTTTTTTTCATGTTGAACTAGTATGAGAGAGTGTGAATACGATAACACCAAATTTATCACACCTGCTCCCCATTCACACCTGAGACCTTGTAACACTAACGAGTCACATGACACCGGGGATGGAAAATGTCTAATTGGGCCCAATTTGGACATTTCCACTTAGGGGTGTACTCACTTTTGTTGCCAACGGTTTAGATATTAATGGCTGTTTGTTTGAATTATTTTGAGGGGACAGCAACTTTACAGTGTTATACAGGGTGTACACTTACTATTTTACTACTACTACTATTTTAGCTTTCTGCTCTTTTTGAAGTCTTCACCAAGCCTTTTGCTTGGAGCCTTTTCCCTTAAATTCAGCTTTTGGCCTTTGGCAGGCGTCACCAAGCCCTTGCTTGGAGATTTCCCCTTTTTGTTCCAGCTTTTGGCCCCTCTTTTGCAAGCTACACCAAGCCCTTTGTTTGGAGATTTTTTTTTCCCTTTCGGTTTTGACACTGCACTGTAAATAAAAGACATTGGTCCTTTTTTCATCGTCACGTGGCTTCAACAGTCCATAAGCCCTAAACAAGCCCTTGCTAGGTAGTTCCTAGATAATTTTTGGCCCATCCATTTTTTGGCCCAGCCTTCTTTCATTGTCATGTGGCTTAAAACAAAACCCTCGTTGTAGATTTGGCCCATATCTAATAAACCGCGTCCTTGCCCATGTTTCAAGGTAAGCTTTTGGCTTTCGCTATGCACCTCACTGCTAATTTCGATTCACATCAGCTGTCGTTGCCCATGCTAAACACACGTCCAGCCCTATCAGGCCATGATCTCTGTAGCACCGGCCACAATTTAGCTACCCCTCACATTCCTTCTAGCAATTTTAGGTGCCTTTTTGCACCTTATATAGTTATATAGTTACATAGTATTTAAGGATGAAAAAAGACTTTCAGTCCATCAAGTTCAACCTTTCAAGATCTTCTCCGATCTGCAAATCCCTCCTGATCCCAGACACCGGCGACCGGACTTCTCCCTGGATCAATACTGCCTCTCTAATTATCCATGATAACCCTAAATTCCCTTTTTAATTAGAAATAAATCCAATCCCTTTTTAAAGTTATCTATCAAATCCGCTGTCACCACCTCCTCTGGTAGAGAATTCAACAGATTAACCACCCTTACTGCGAAGAACCCTTTTCTTTCTTTAAGGTGAGGCATTTACATTGCTGGAGAGCCATGGTTTTGAAACTGCATTGTTTTTGCCAGTTCTATCCTTGCCGTAGGAGAGTTACCCGACAATATATATATATATATATATATATATATATATATATATATATATATACAGTGGATATAAAAAGTCTACACACCCCTGTTAAAATGTCAGCACCTTTTGATTTTATTACAGCACTCAGTCATTTTGGGTGTGAGTCTATCAGCATGACACATTTTGACTTGGCAAGATTTGCCCACTCTTCTTTGCAAAAACACTCCAAGTCTGTCAGATTGCGAGGGCATCTCCTGTGCACAGCCCTCTTCAGATCACCCAACAGATTTTCAATCGGATTCAGGTCGTTGCTCTGGCTGGGCCATTCCAAAACTTTAATCTTCTTCTGGTGAAGCCATTCCTTTGTTGATTTGGATGTATGCTTTGGGTCGTTGTCATGCTGAAAGATGAAGTTCCTCTTCATGTTCAGCTTTCTAGCAAAAGACTGGAGGTTTTGTGCCAATATTGACTGGTATTTGGAAATGTTCATAATTCCCTCTATCTTAACTAAGGCCCCAGTTCCAGCTGAAGAAAAACAGCCCCAAAGCATGATGCTGCCACCACCGTGCTTCACTGTGGGTATGTTATTCTTTTTGTGATGTGCAGTGTTGTTTTTGCGGCAAACATATCTTTTGGAATTATGGCCAAAAAGTTCAACCTTGGTTTCATCAGACCATAACACCTTTTCCCACATGCTTTTGGGAGACTTCAGATGTGTTTTTGCAAAATCTAGCCTGGCTTGGATGTTTTTCTTCATAAGAAAAGGCTTTCGTCTTGCCACTCTACCCCATAGCCCAGACATATGAAGAATACGGGAGATTGTTGTCATGTACCACACAGCCAGTACTTGCCATATATTCCTGCAGCTCCTTTAATGTTGCTGTAGGCCTCTTGGTAGCCTCCCAGACCAGTTTTCTTCTTGTCTTTTCATCAATTTTGGAGCGAGCTCCAGTTCTTGGTAATGTCACTGTTGTGCCATATTTTCTCCACTTGATGATGTCTTCACTGTGTTCCATGTTATATCTAATGCCTTGGAAATTCTTTTGTACCCTTCTCCTGAGTGATACCTTTTAACAATGAGATCCCTCTGATGCTTTGGAAGCTCTCTATGGACCATGGCTTTTGCAGTGGGATGCGACTATGAAAATGTCAGGAAAGACCAACTAGAGCAGCTGAACTTTATTTGGGGTTAATCAGAGGCACTTTAAATGGTGGCAGGTGTATGCTGACTCCTATTTAACAGGATTTGGAATGTGATTGCTTAATTCTGAACACAGCTACATCCCCAGTTATAAGAGGGTGTGCAGACTTATGCAACCACGTTATTTTTATTTTTATTCCCTCCACCTAAAAGATTTCAGTTTTCAGCATGACAACGACCCAAAGGATACATCCAAATCAAGAAAGGAATGGCTTCACCAGAAGAAGATTAAAGTTTTGGAATGGCCCAGCCAGAGCCCAGACCTGAATCCGGTTGAAAATCTGTGGGGTGATCTGAAGAGAGCTGTGCACAGGAGATGCCCTCGCAATCTGACAGATTTGGAGTGTTTTTGCAAAGAAGAGTGGGCAAATCTTGCCAAGTCAAAATGTGCCATGCTGATAGACTCATACCCAAAAAGACTGAGTGCTGTAATAAAATCAAAAGGTGCTTCAACAAAGTATTAGTTTAAGGGTGTGCATACTTATGCAACCATATTATTTTATTTTTATATTTTTTCTTCCCTCTACCTAAAAGATTTCAGTTTGTTTTTCAATTGACATGTACAGTTTATAGTTCACATTAAAGGTGGAAAAAGTTCTGAAATTATTTATCTTTGTCTCATTTTTTTACAGCACAGAAACCTGACATTTTAACAGGGGTGTGTAGACTTGTTATATCCACTGTATGTATGTATATATATATATATATATATATATATATATATATATATATATATATATATACTAGCGAATTGCCCATCAAAAAATTACCGCAATACTTTTTGAAGTCATGGTAATGCTGTTTACCACACAATGTAAGTCTTTTGCTCCTCTGAGGATCTTCATTGCAAGCCTCTCCCTTCGTGTAGTTCAAGTTTCCTCCTTTGCAACGATCACATTTGTCGCTTATCACGAAGACAGATATATAGTCTGTAGTACAGCGTAAAATATAAAAAAAAATTAGTACAGTGAATTAATACATTTATATACTTTACCTATTTATATTTAATATGCAGCAATCAATATCCTGAAGAGCTAACAATCTCTTTGAATTTTCCTGCATCAGAAAATTAACAGTTGAACTGTTGATCACCTGAGATAGTGTCAGCAATGTGCCAAGTTTGCAGTGTAAAATAGGGTGCGTGCGCAAGGCCAAACCATTAGTTTAAGCGGGTAAAGTGCCATGGCACACAAGCATTTTGGTATATTTTGTATCTCCTACGTTACTGGCTAACTCGTACGTGCCTGGCGGTGATTGCGCGCCTTGGTCTCACTTAGCCTCGTTTTAATTTTTTCCGGCTGCCATTTTTTTTCTCGTTTAGCTGTTTTTTGAGTGCCGAAGCTCAGCAAATTGATCCTGGCGTTCCCCTTGTGCTGTGTGTGTTTTTATTTTAAAACATATTTTTTCGTGTTTGGCCGCTAAACTAGTATTTTTGCAAGGTAGTTTTTTTTTGTCTGCGAGATTCTGAGGTGTGAATTTTTTTTTTAAGTCCCGCTTTCCTCAACTGCTTGCAGCCTAAGTAAGTCCTGCATTTCTTAACTGCTTGCAGGCTAAGTCCCTGGTGCTTCAATGCCTCAACTGCTCGCCTCACTCAGTAAGGCTTGCTGGACGATGAGCGCCTTTGGCGCTCATCGCCTAAGTGCTCCGAGCTGGGAAGGCTTCTATGTGTCAATGGCTCGCTTTGCAAGGCTCGCAAGGGTGACGACAACTTGCAGTTTGACAACTATTATATGTGATATAATATGAAAATAGCTCCCTGCCTTTTTTCATTTGAGTGCCAAGAACGCGCTGAGCTTGTCCTTTCCACTGTTAGGACGAACTCCGCTTTTGTTAGTACAAGCTCAGCTCACAGTGCTCCATACACACACATATTCTGTTGAATTGACACCCCCTTTCCCATATACAGTACTTTGATACAAAACAATAGGAGGAATCGGAGAAAGTGAAACATGGTCAGAGCTGGAAAACATGATTTTGCCTTTACATGCAGGACTTTCTTCAAAAGAAGGGTATTTTTTCTGGCTAAGAGGAATAGGGAATGTTCTATGAGAAGAGGGACAAACCTTCCAATAGAGGGACAGTTAGGAAATATGTAGTACTGGCGACTTGCCCGTCAAAAAATGACGGTCAATAAAATTTTTAATGCTGGGAAAACTGTTTGACAGACAGTATTGGTCTCTGACATTCTTAACCTTTTGTTTTATTAAGTACCAATAAATAGAAAATTTTGACTAAAACTTTTTTTTTTTTTAACTTTCAACTTGTATTTCACCAACAGATATATATACTGTATTTACGGCGTATAACCCGCACTTTTTCTCCCTGAAAATAGGGGGCAAATGATAGGTGCGTGTTATACGCCGATATTCCCTCCCCCCTCCTCATCCTCAACCTCCCTCCTCACTCTAAACCACCTCCGCATTCTACCCCCCCTCCTCATTCTAACCCCCCTCCTCATTCTAAACCCCCTCCTCCTCAACCTAAACCCCCCTAAATACCTCCCCCTCACTTACCTGCTTCTGCTCCGGTCTCCGCTCCACTCCTTGACCCATTGACGTCACATGCGCGCCAGCGCACCATGTCATTAGCATATACCGGGTGGCACCCGGTATATGCTAATGACGTGGCGCGCTGGCGCGCATGTGACGTCACCGGGTCAAGGAGTGGAGGCCGGAGCAGAAGCAGGTAAGTGAGGGGGAGATATTAAGGGGGGTTTAGGTTGAGGAGGAGGGGGGTTTAGGTTGAGATGGGGGGGTTTAGAATGAGGAGGGGGGTTAGAATGAGGAGGGGGGGTTAGAATGCGGAGGTGGTTTAGAGTGAGGGGAGTTGAGGTTGAGGAGGGGGGTTGAGGATAGGGGGTTTGAGGTTGAGGAGGGGGTTGAGGATGAGGACGGGGGTTGAGGATGAGGACGGGGGTTGAGGATGAGGAGGGGGTTTGAGGATGAGGAGGGGGTTGAGGTTGAGGAGGGGGGTTGAGGATAGGGGGGTTGAGGAAGGAGGATGAGGATTGGGGGGTTGAGGAGGGGGGTTGAGGGGATTTGAGGATGGGGGGGTTGAGGAGGGGGTTGAGGATGGGGGGGTTGAGGAGGGGGTTGAGGATGAGGAGGGGGTTGAGGATGAGGAGGGGGGTTAAGGATGAGGAGGGGGGTTGAGGATGAGGAGGGAGGTTGAGGTTGAGGATTTTGCTTCAAAGTCCTTTTATTTGAAAAAAAAAATTTCCCCTGAAATTTCCATCTTAAAATGAGGTGCGTGTTATACGCCGATAAATACGGTATATATTTTTGTAAATATGAACTTTTTTAATTGTCATACATGTAATAACAATATAACAATGTTTAATTTTTCATGAATAAATATTGTAAACCATAACAAAGTTTGTAACATGCAACTTGTATTTTAAACAATAATAACTTTTTGAATTGAAAAAACGAAGTATTTTCTACACTAACATGCTTTGTAACCTTCTTTTTTTTTTAAACTCATGTTAAATTAAATTGCCATTGAATCCAGAGGAAGACAAACAATAAAAAACCCCAATGAAACTTGTCCAATTGTATCAAAGAGGGGAAAAAAATAATTCCTTCCTGACCCCATTAACTGGTGATCGGATTGCTCCCTGAATCAATACTCCATCTTAAAATTATACAGTTGAATGTATTAACAAATGCTTAAACTTAAGTTATTTTCTTCTATAAATCCTGGATCAGGCAAATTAAAGTTGGCACAATTTAATCCATGACAAAGAAAGATTTCCTGTATTTTGATTAATGCTTTAAATTGTGCAATGGTCTCATTATAACGTTGCAAGAAATCTTCCCACATATGTAATTTACATTTATCCCAAAAAGTTAAGGCATCTGGTACATTGCAAAATATACAAATAAAAGCAAATTGTTCTCTTCTTTGCTTCGGCATTTGACATAGTGCTGCTTCCTCAAGACATCTCTCCCATTCTGTATCGTCTGCTAGAATGTCTTGCAGCTAACTGGAAAGAGTCATAAACTATGTCATTGACTGTGCATAAATGTTCATAACTTTGTGCACCGGGAACATGTAAAAGCAGTAATTTTAAACTGAAATGTTCAATGTCTCGTGGACTAACGGTATATATTCTTGGTATAATTTTATAATCCTGTTTCTTTCGTTGTCTCGATTCACCATTTACGAATACATAGTGATTTGGAATGTCCATGTATAAAAATTGTCTGGCCTCAGTGTCCTGACAATTTAATTGAAACCAAGCAGTAAGCGTTATGTTCACTTTGTGCTAAAGCATTTGTTTCATTGCCGGTCGTGAAGCAAACAAATTGACTTTGTGGCAGATGGACAGCTAATCTATACACAGCATGTGACCGATCATGCATCTAAAATTTTAGAAGACGCCACATTGCTTCAGGAGCACTTACATAGCGAGCATCTAAATAAGAACAAAGTTTGTCATGTAAAATGGGGTTGTCTTTTTCATTGTCTGCACCTTGCACAACAACTGTTGCTGCATCATATCCTTTATATATATATTTATACACATATTGTATGGATTTGATGGAAGTGCAAGCTTCCACATTGATATGTGCATTGTACTTCATCAGCAAATGTGGATTGTATTGAACCACATATCCATTATCGACCTTTTGGCCACGGATAATAGCTGTTTGTCCTTCTCTTCTTTTATACAAAGGGTATCCATCACAATTAACATAAGTCTGCATTTGAAATTGTTTTGGAAACTCTTTTATGCATTTCTTATTTTCCATACATGGTGAGTTTGGATTGCTCTCTCCACATGGTTTATGTATCATTCTATGAGTTACAATCTCATAAAGTCTTGAATGCTTTTCTGGATGTGGCAGTTCAGCACTAATCCCTGAATCCACATTATCTGCTGTATTTAATTTATCTTTTTCTTGCAAGATTAAAAGTATATGTGCATGGGGCAGGCCTCTTTTTTTAAATTCAATGGTAAACACAAAAGCCACACAGTTTCCAAATAAGTCTGCTTTAGTGATATCATAAATTAAGGAATTAAGTTTGATTTTGAATACTCTTGCGACCAAATCTGGTCGGTCAGAAGTAGTTTGTCCAAGCATAACATTTTCTTTGATCTCTTGCCATTGTGGATTACATGTAAATGTAATAAATAAATCTGGTTTGCCAAATTTAGTGATAATAGCCATGGCATTATTGTATCTTTCTCACATATTGTGAGGAGATCCTTGGAAAGAGGATGGCAAAATCATTGCTCGTCCAGCAGGAATGTCTCTGTTTGCAGGCAATTCAGTGACATAATTCATCAATACACAATATTGTTCAACTCGAAGCTTGTTTTGTTGAAATTTGACAAAATTTTGATTATTTGCTTCGACTTAGATCAATAATCCGAATGTCGTGTGAGCGTACCCCCACATAAAATAGTATTATAATGATCCCGGATAGCAGTTTGTGCCACTTTATATTACAGCATTGAGATATTGTTTCTACGATCTTTACAATTGGTATAACTTTGCAACTGCAATTTTGGTTGCCATCCTGGTTCCCCATTTGGAAAGAAAATGGGATATGTCATAGAATCCAAATTACTGCTTAAAATATTGATGTTTATAAAAGGTTGTTCTTGATTGCGTGGATATATTCTAATATCCGGCTCAAATGGTGGTTCCCCATCATCATTTTTAAATACCATGGCAACCACATTTGCTGTTGGTAAATTATAGCGTCTTTGATCAGTATGGCGATCCCTTTTGAGAACCATATTAACTCTTGGCATTGGCAATTTATGTTTTTGCGCATGTGCCAGTTGTTCTTTTTCAACCTCCGCTAATTTTTTGTATGCTTTACTATAAGGGTTGTTCGCCATAATGTTATCAAGCTGTTCAAAGACTATGGGTAAGCATTGTCTATTTTCAGGAAGCAGCATTCGTTGTTCCACAGCTTCCATTGTATTGAATACATATAACTGTGCAAATTTCCTTTGTTCTCCTGTTTCTGTGTGTAAATGTGAAGTCCGGTGGTATATTTGTCCTTGGACTTTTCGGCTAATGTTGCACCCATTGAAGCAAATGAAATTGCACTGTTATAAGAGTGAATATTTTTCTTAAAATTTGTGTAATTGGGAAATGTAGGATCACTTATGATACGTTTTAAATATTCTGGGAATGTGTGTCTTTCTGGAAGTCTTACCTTTCCTTTCTGACAGCAACTAATAAACTCTCCATCAGTTGGTCGTTCTTTTTGAAAATGATAAGCCCCACAAAACTGACAAACCACATTCATTAATCCACAATAATGAGTGTGTACTGTTAGTGCTCTAAAGAAAGCACTATCATGACCTTCATCAATATAAATTTAATTTGAACTTTGTACATCTACATTGGTGTCATCTCTATCAACATTGGTATCAGGAGGCAAAATAGGTTAATTTGAGACAGTTTTACAGACATTTTTTTGTTTACTTTTTCTTTTCTTTGAATCTCCAGCAGACTCGTTTTGTTGTTCTCAGCCATTTTTCTTTTATTTAGAAGTCTCTGTCGATCTTCTTCTCTTAAACGTTGTGAAGTCTCAGGGGTCTGTGCATCTCTCCATCTCTGCTTCCTTTCCCTTGCCATTCTTCTTTTATATTCTTTCTTATCTTCTGCATTGTCCGCCATTGTAATCTGTAATTGGAAATAGAGTATTAAGAATGACATTCATTTTATTACACATATTTTTTACCCTGTCATATATTTCTAAAAATGCTGTCTGTCTGCGTCTCTCTCTCTCTGGCTGTCTGCGTCTCTCTCTCTGGCTGTTTGCATCTCTCTCTCTCTGGCTGTCTGCATCTCTCTCTCTGGCTGTCTGCGTCTCTCTCTTTGGCTGTCTGCGTCTCCCTGTCTGTGTGTGTCTCTGGGTGTCTGTTTGTCTTTGGGTGTGTGTTTCTATGGGTGTCTGTGTCTGTATGTCTATCTGGATGTCTGTATTTCTGTGTCTGTCTTGGTGTGTATAGGTTTCTATCTCAGGTGTCTGTCTCTCTGCGTGTCTATAGGTGTGTGTCTATCTGGGGGGGTGTCTGGATGTTTGTGGGTATGTGTCTGTGTCTCTGGGTGTCTGGCTGCGCAGGTGTCTGGCTGCGCGGGTGTCTGGCTGCGTGGGTGTCTGCCTGCATGGGTGTCTCTGGGTGTCTGGCTGCGTCTTTTCTGACTGTATGTATGTATGTCTGTCTCTCTGTAGGTGTGTCTATATCATGAATGGAAAAACAGAAACAGTTATTGTGTTCCTGAAGAAGAGCTACACAAAAGAGCAATTGACCTAATATAATACATGAAATAAAATATTTAACTGCTTCTAAGGTGCTATCCCTGTCAATGAGCAGTAACATAATGATGAATGAATGAATACAGGAATACACATAAAATTTTTATTATAATTTTTTTTTCTCCTTCTGATATACCTGTAAATTACCTATTCTATGTTTGAAAATGCTCCTGTTTTGAGGCAGGTGTAGACGTGAGAAATCTGTAAAAAGATGTAAAATTCATAATTAATTTTTTTATTGAATTAATGTATGAAATACCATTACTCAACGCAAATCAATAGTTCATATAATATTGTGTTAACAAATGTCATCACAAAATCATTTACCTGTCAATTTAATATTCTGTAATGTTAATTGTTGCAGAGGAGACTCCAGTATTGAGGCAGGTGGCGATGTCACAAATCTGTGAAAAGAATTAAAAATATTTTTTTTTTTCCATAAATGCATAAATCATTGATATTACTTAAAGTACTTGTCCTTTTCATACATGCATGCAATAAAGTAAATATAAATACTTTAAAATGATATACCTTTGAAGGTGATGTGATTGCAGATAAAATGCTGCAAACAGACGTCTGTGTAGTTAGGTGGGCAGATGATCAAACAGTGAGAAAAGAAATTGAAAAAAGGGCTTGTTAATGTTTGCTATGTAAAATAGAAGTAAATGCACTGTAAAATGTAAGTAAGTGATATAAATATGTAAACGGTTTGAGGATCCTATACCTTAATACAATGAGCTTAAAGAATCATCAACAACAGTAATATCTAAATTCAGTGCAAAAGGGGGATATATTTGTATGCATTTTTTACTTTAAATTTCTTCTATGAATGATCAATGAACATTAATAGTTGAGTAGCAAGCACAAAATGTAAAACGACTATACATTTGTTTTTCTTTTACTAAATGTGTTATTATGACTAATTAATAATTAACATTATTAATAATCGGAATGATGAATAAAATAATAAATGAACATTAATAGTTGAGCATCAAGGTCAAAATCTAATTCCAGTGACATTCTTTTTTTTGTTATAAACTATTCAATCAATAATGTAATCATAAAGTGAAATTAATGACAATTTTTAAAAAATTAATAATTAGTAATTAATAAAATTAATGTCCATTAAAAATTAATTAATCAATGAATAAACATATTTGAAATGGTTAATGATTAATACCGTGCTAAAGTACAAATATTGCAAAATGCAGTAATGTATTTTTTTATTTTTTATTAATAAATAATAAATTATTAATATACTTTACCTATCACTAAGAACTATCCAGCAATCAATATCCTGAAGAGCTAACAATTTCTTTGGATTTTCCGGCAGCAGAAAATGTCCAGTCAGACTGTCATCACCTGAGGAGAAAGTGTGAGCTCTGTGGCAATTGTGCCCTATATATAGGCTTTGTGCGCAAGGCAGAGCCGTTAGTTTAGGCAGGAAATCCGCCATTTCAGATACGTTATTGTGTAGATTGTCTTAAAATGGCGGCTATATTGTATGTGTGTTACGCGCATCGGAATGATTTTGCTATACTCTGTTGTACTACCTGGTGAAAGTCCTACGTGTTCGGCTCGGTTTTGCGTGTTTGCGTGTTTCGGGTCGTGTAGCCTCGTTTTCGTTTCGGTGGCCATTTTTTCTCTAGCTTAGGGGATTTTCTAAACTCGTGAATTTGGACTTGAATGGAGGTGTAACTTCACTTGCAGAGGTCCTGGATGACCCCCCCCCTGCTGTGGGTAAGTTTTGTATGTGTTTTTTGTGTGTATTTATTGTGTTTTGACTGTTTTCTGTTGCACGCAGTTCGTCTGTGTGGGTGTTTGTGAGGTGCCTTTGAGCCTCCACCTCCGCAAATACGGCCCTTCGCTTCGCAAGGGTCCGCCTTTGCGGACAATAACAGCCGACGTTGGAGCCTCCACCTTCCGCAAATGCGGACCAAACTGCATCCCTTGCTTCGCGAGGGATGCAGTTCTTGTGAGCTCGCTATGCGAGCTCGCAAAGCGTGACGACGATTCGTAGTTTGACAACTATTATATGTGACTAGAACGTTCTGTGTTCTTTATTTTTTACAGATTACTTTTTACCTAATGGAAATCCAGGCCTGTATGAGCGGTGGTATCAGTGAGCTATTCACAGGATGAAGGATGAAGAGTTGTCATATGACACCTCAGGAACCTGTCGTTCTAGAGAAGCAGATTTATACACTGGTACCTACATTATCCTATCAGTGAGGATTTATTCTCTATACCTTGTGCTGCTGCATTTGCATTGTTAACAGGAAGCCTCATGTTCAGGGATATTATGCTATTAGCTTTTTTATACTGATAATTGTGCGCTAATTGTGTAAATTCCCTCAGGTTACTAAATTGAGGCTATTAAAATGTTTGCCACTGCGAGACATTACTACGCACATAAATATGTAACAGAGTTTATTAAATGAAAGCTCATTTCTGTTTACTGTGTTTCCTTCAGTCTAACCCCCTGGATCTTGTAGAGGAGCTACTAACGTCTGGCAGTGATAATATATACAACAATAATATACTGGGGTTAGATACAGGTCAGCTTGTGATTATGCTGTATAATTGATTTTATTTGGAGATGTGATTAAAATATTTAAAAAATACGAGTTTGGCTTTGTTAAGCTTTAAATCTCTGTTTATGTATAATTTTGTAAAGATATATATTTTTCTTAGAATGAGGACTAAAATACAAGATCGATTCAAGCCTACGAGTAAGCCGCATAGTCGTGAAACAATAGTATGGCAGTCCCTAGAAAGATTTACTGATCCTTTATAATGTGTGGATTGTGGCTATGAGGTTCCCTATGTAGGGCATCTATTATATCAATTGATTTGTGAATAGATGTTACAGCCTATCACATATAATAGTTTTCGTACTTACAGATGTTGGTCACGCAATGTTAAAAGTTACGGGTTTGCTTGTGCGCAAAGAACAACAAAGGCGCTCATCGCGAGGCCCGCAATGACAGAGGCTAAAGGGGTTTTAATCAATTGTTTTTAAACTGGGACCGTATATATCAATAAAAAATCAGATAGAAGTAGATCATTCCTTCTAGATAATACCTGTTTTACTTCAGTTCTCTATTACCAAATATTGATATTACTATGTGTTAAGAGTTGAGAGGTTTAGGTATTTCTTAGGCTCCTGGCACAAGAATATTTTTTTCCGCTGCTATTTATTGGATAGAACTATTAGCCAGATTTGGGGCTTCAGCTAGTGCGCCTTCCAGGCAGAAGGACCCACCAAGGTCATAGGCCTCCTCTCCTCACTATTCCTTTTCTTGAATGGAAGTTGTATAGAAGTATTGTATTGTATAGTGACTGCGCAGAAACAAATTATATGCCCTAGTTGAGATGCCCTAGTTGAGAAATTATTTGGTGCATAACTGTCCTTTTTATACTTTACAGCGTTTTTTTTTTCTTTGTATATTGACTAAATAGAGATGTTTTAACAGTCATTCCCACCATTTTGATGTAAAGAAAACAAGTCTTTAGTATATATATATTGGGTAACAAATTTATTTTTGTATAATTCATTTACATCCAAGCAGATCTGCCCTGCACCATCATGTATAACAGTCCAAAACCAAGTATAAAAGGTATAGGGACCAAAAGTTACAAGCCTCCTCTAAATGTGCTCTAATATATATATATATATATATATATATATATAAAAATATATATATGTGTGTGTATGTATATATATTATATTATATTATATTATAATATTATATACACGGACCAGTCAAATTATTATGCTAATATCCTGAATAACCTCAGTGTTCAGCACGGACAGCAGTTAGACATCGTGGTAGTGAGTCAATAAGATCCTGGAAGGTTGGCAAGGAAGCCATGCAGCTGCTGCAGAGTGCCTGGTGGAGCATCCATATGGTGATCAAGGTGGTCCCACAGGTTCTCAATGGTGTTCAAGTCCCGGGAATTTGGAGGCCAGGGAAGTACTTGGAAGTCTTTGTCGTACTCCTCCAACCACTTCCTGACAATTCTGGCCGTATGAGATGTTGCATTGTCCTGCTGGAAGATCCCATCCGCTCCAGGGAAGACAGTCAACATATATGGGTGTACTTTATCTGCAAGGATGGATAGATAACCAAGTCGGTTGAGAGTGCCTTGTAGAGGTGTGAGTGGACCCAGACAATGCCAAGAAAACATTCCCAGACCATAACGCTGCCACCACCAGCCTGTGTTTTTCCAACAATGGTTGCAGAGTGTTTGTTCTCTGAGGTTTCACTCCTGATACGCCAACGTCCGTCCAGTTGATGGGCCTACTGTCGTGCCAATTGAAGTGGTTTCAGACAGGGAAATGTTGTCAGCATGGGTGCAATAACCACTCATTTGCTTCAAAACCCTATAAGCAACAGGGTTGGCTTACTGTTGTTTTAGACACACATCTGGTAGCCCCTTGGTTCTTTTGCTGGACGGTGAGTTGCTCAACTGTAGTGTGTTGGTTGATCCTCATACACCTACGCAGCCGAAGGTGCCATTTGTCCAGTGTCAGTAAACTTTAACCACAGCAGCACTTGAACAGTTCACAAACTTCTCTGTTTCAGAAATACTTCCACCCTTTATTATTATCTTTTATTTATAAAGCGCTAACATATTCCGTAGTGCTGTACAGATGTTACGTACATGGCAAAAAAAGATTAAACGTAACAAAGAAAGAAGGGCCCTGTTTTTTCGTTTAAAATCAAATGTACATAGTGCTTGTTTTCAAAGCACCCACACAAGATTGAAAACTCACAAACTTACAATCTAAATACTGCCACCCTTGGCCCAAAAGCCAATGATGATCCCCTTTTCAAAGTTGGATAAATAGCACGTTATACCTATAACAGCAATGGTTGACAAGTTTGTAGAATGCCTACATGTCCTCTGATATATCCACCAAGGCAGCTCACAATGCGTGCCTTATTTAATTATATGTGTATATATATATGTGTAAATATATATATATATATATATATATATATATATATATAAAATTAAATATCGCAAACCATGCTATCAAAGGTAAGATTTGCAGGCTTGAACATGATCGCTGACGCAAGGCTGTAACTCGTGGTTAGTAACAGCCAATGTAATGTGTGTCCAATTGTGACTCGTGGTTCAAGCCCGTAGGACTTTGAAATCCAACCTCCATTTTTCATCAAAGTCCTACGGGCTTGAACCACGAGTCACGGTCGGACCCACATTCCACCGACTGTTTCAAACCAGAAGTTTGGGTCTTGCAATATGACCATAAATCTGCAATATAAAATCTGCAATATAAAATCTCAGGATTCAATGAGTTAATACATATCAGGCCACCCACATGTACAATTACATTGGCTTCATTGATATTTTGTGGCTTTTTGATTTACATGTCACCACCATCAGCCCTTTTAAATTCAAAGTACAACGTGAGACCCGCAACGGCTGCAGGCTTTAAATGAAATTTGAGCTGGGCACGAGTTACTGGCTTGAGACGCAACCCCGTAAATATGGAATATTAAATATTATATTTTAATGTGTAATATTCGGGGTTAGATCAATCTCAGGAATCAATGAGTTAATACATGAGGCCCCCTACATGTACAATAACATCAGCTTCAATCATATTTCATATTTAGTGAATTGCTATTTGATTGACATGTCACCTCCATCAGCCCTCTTAAATTCAAAGTGCAACGTGAGATCCGCAACGACTGCAGACTTGAGTTTAAATTTGAGCTTGGAGCTGGTTATGGGTTTGAGACTTAAGCCAGTAAACCTTAGATGGACTTGCAAGCTGGAAAGGGGATGGACTAGCCACGATCTGCCTGAAACATCTAATTGCAGAATAAAGCAGTGCGACACAGGCCTTTCAGCCAAACACATGCGGGCTAGACAATATGATTGACAGTGGGAGCTTATAAATTTAATTGACACACGCCCATGCGTTGACTGTGTTGTAAATTTAATTGGAAGCAGCACGCAGGTCCAGGAGCTGGTGGGTGTATTTTTGGAGAGACAGAGTAGCTGTGATTTGGAGAGAGGTAGATTAAGTTTTTGATTGATTTATATTCTATTTCAAACGTATTTACACTTAAAATGTACACATATTTACAGATTACACATATTTGCAGGACACATAGGTTAAAGGTGACACATAGAGATATATAGAGTTCCCAGGGTGTTGATAGTTTGGCGAAGGGACAGGCCTCAGGGACAGCTAAGGGAGGCCAGGGTCCCCGTCTACAGTCGAGAGGGCAAGAGGCTTGGGGCAAGCATGAATGTGGTCCTCCTCTGTGAAATCCATGGCCGCCCCGTCATCCTCGCAAGGGGGAGGGAAGTAAAGCCTGGGCCTAGGGCTCCGGCTTGGAAGGAGGTAGCGGCAGCAGTGTCTGCAGTAGGCACTTCGCCTAGGCATGAGAGGTCAGTGAAGCATCGATTTAATGACATAAGGGCCAAGGTGAGGAGGATGATGTCCAGAGAGGAGCAAGGCCGCAGCGTGACCTATAATGAGTGGGAGAAGGTTGCAAGGGACCTTCTGAGACCGCCCCCCGGTGATGGAGCCAGAATCCATGTCAGGTGAATATGACATACACCTACGTGCCACCACATGTGTATCACACACACTACACATGTACATGATGACCAACAAGGACACTGACATGTCAGCTCCATGAAATTAACAATGGATAGATGGATGCATCATTAAATCCATGAAGCTTACAAATCACTATCATTCCTGGGCACCACCACAGTAATCAAGTAATAGAGAGTCCATTTATTGGTGTGCCCACTGCAGCCAGTGCAGTTACAGACGTTACGTTAGAAGCCAAGAATCTAGCATAAGATAGCTAATCGGTGTTACAATGAGGAGAATCATCCATGTTCAAGCCTAGATGTCAGATAGTATTATTCATCAAAATAATGACATGTACCTTTATTTTCTATCTCTCAGCATCCAGGAGGAGGTCTGGGTCCAATGGCGAGCCAGAGACGGGGGTGTCGGCCCACGCCCAGCAGGAACCAGTGCAGGGGGAGGAGGAAGGAGGAGAATCAGAGAGCCATGGCTCCTAGGAGAGGGAGGTCATTGTGGTGGGGGAGTCCCCCTGGATAGAAACCAAGCCTGCATGGATTTGACCCCACTATCCCACTCCTCAAATGACTTGGGATTTTGCCGGGGCCCTCCAACTTGAAAGCCAGCCGTTCAACACCTCCTTCACCACACACCAGTGTGCTGGCCTGGTTCCCACCGGGGCACAGACACGACAACCACCAGCATCACCCCTTGCTCCAGCCGGGCCTCAGACACCTCCTCACTCCATCCCCGTAACGTCCTCACACGGCCCTGCAACGAGGACCTCCATCTTCACCACCACCATCGAGCTAGGCTGCGCAGGTGGAGATGCTGGCCAACATGCTTGAGCAGTGTGACTTACTTCGGGGGACCCAGGCCTGCATCTCTGCCAACCATGCAGAGGTGATGTGCAGCCTGGCCAGGAGCTCTAGGGAGAAGAGGAGGCATCATCTGATGATTGAGACTTACCTGGCCGGGCTGCTAAGGTTGGGGCTGGTCCCCATCCTCTACCCCAGAGACATCGACCAGACACCAGCAGCCCGGCCCCTCCTCTCCTTCCACTATGCCTCAGCCCCCACCAGGTGTGGTGCCACTGCTTCCCCTGCCCCACCTCCAGCAGGAAGATGGCGTCTGGCCATGGACAAAGTGGGCCCTGTACCCAGGCAGATGAGGATATAGGGGCCGTGGACATGTTTGTGCCATCTAAATGTGCTGCAGTCCATAGGGTCACAGAGAGTCGAACACGACTGAAGGACTGAATAACAAAAACTTGATCTATGTGATGTGGCGGTAAAATATGGCCACTATTTGTGTTCCCATAGGTAGATGTGATGAGCGAGATGTATATACAATTATATTGATGTTTTAAGGGCCACAATAGAGCCTCTGTGAGTTGGAAAGGGTTAATATGGCAAGGGTTTCATGTTTTTGTGTTGCTATTAAATCGGGTAAAAATGTTAGATACTGGGGCTGATTGGTCCCAGTGGGTATAGTTTGCGCTAAAGAATGGCCTGATGTAGGACTGGCTCACTTGAAGGCTCTCAACTCTTGCAAGAACAATTGTTCTAATAATTGTTAAAATGTGTGTTACGTGCAGGGGCTGTGCTGCTTCCTCAATTGACACTCCGTTCATGTAGGTGTATAGAATATGTAAAAAAACATTGTTAATTGTTAAAATGTGTGTTACATGCAGGGGCTGTGCTGCTTACGCCAGTAGAAGCAAAATTAGTCAAGAAATGACTTTCATTTACACCAGATGCCGAACCTGATTCATTTGAACTTTTTGTAGACCTTCATAAGTTTGTACTTAAGATCACATTACAACAACACTTCCACAATATTTCCATGGAAGAGGCAAAGATATATTAGGAAGCAACAGATATTCCTGCTATCAGTGTCCAAGTTGACTCAGGAGACCTCGACATCATGAGTATCTTCGAAGAACTTATAGCTACTCCTCATTCAACAGAGGAAACAACCTCTGGGAACCAGAATGATGTACAATACTTTGAAATGAGGTCAACATTATGAAATAAGAAGATTTACCATTCCAACTTGAAGCCTAAATCGATCTTTCTTCCTCTCCAATCCCAAGGGAATTTCATTCAGTTACTCTGCAAATTAATGCTAAAAGAAATTGAAGACATTTCATCTAAATCGGGAGTTACGGCCTTGCGTCAGCAATCATGTTCAAGCTTGTAGGACTTCAATGAAAAATGGAGGTTGAATTATGAGTTACGATTGGACCCACATTCCAGATATAATGCAATATTGAGAAACCCGTAAATATGATATTCTATTACATGCGAGTTCCATTATATGTGTAAACACATTGATTGCCAGAATCGATATAACGCGGAAATTAAACAGGAAATAAAGTATTTTATTCGGGCGGTTTGCAAGCTTGAGAATGGTGTGCTATTAATACTAATACTAATACTAATCGCTAACGTCACTTTCCCTTGTAATAATAGTACAGTAGAGTGTTTATACAGTATATGCATTTGCGAGACCAGTAACTTGTGGTTCAATTTTTGCCATTTGCAGGCTTGACAGAGTGGTTAGCAAGGGGGAATTTGAGAATTGAATAGCTATTTGGGATTTTTACCGATCACAACTCTTGTGGCCGCGAAAGATCAAAGGCTTGGAGGGCTTTAACTTGTGATTTTATATCGCTATGAATTGATATGAATCACAGCTCGGAGCCTGTAACTTAAACGGAGCCCACAAACGGAAGCCAATTGAATAGCTAAATAAGTTACAGCTCCATTTGCGAGCCCGGATCTCCAGAAAGCCCCAACTGAATGAGGCTCTAAGATTTTAAATATCCAAGACTTCTAAAACACCTTCCCATTTAGGATTTCTCACGGTAGATTTAGCCTGTGTGGTTACACGAAAGGCTGCACTGCCAGATGGTTAATCTGTACATTATCTATTTTAGGTATTGGACCCTAGTTTACACATGGTTCTTGTTTTGGTTGGTGTAGGTGTGTGCCTACTGTTAACAGCTGTATTTCATGCAAAACAAAAGACTGGACATGCTTAGTCATCATTTTGCTTTGCACATAGTTTTACACTGAAAATCACTAATTATTGGCAAAGATCTGCAATAAGTGAGAGGTACAGAGTGCCCTTAGGGAGTGGATCAAAAAGATTAAATGACAGGTAGAAAATACAAACATCAATGTAAGTTACTGTAGAAAAAAAGCCTTTATAAACATTGAAATAATAACGTAAAGTATTACAAATTGTTTTAAATTATACCATATTTGGAACCTTCACTGTGTCACTTTAACAGTACACTGCTCAACGGTGCCCCCCTGTGCATACCTCGGTATGAGGATCAAAGCAGAAAGAGAGGCAAAAAACTAAAGGATCTGCTTGAGAAAGCACAGCCGCAAGGGAGGGAAGTGCGAGATGTGTGTGTGAGTTTATCATACAGCGACAGATTGGATCCAAAGATATTTCTAGCTTAATGTGCCCTGTGTTCTGTTAGTCTTTAAATAAGTTGTTAAAGAAATGTCCCAGAAAAGCTGTGAATATCACTTTATGGAGGCGAAATCTGTTAATTAATGTAAAAGGAAAATATTTTTAATTGGTAGTGGGGCATTTCACAGTCGTTCATCGCAGCGTGGTACAGAACAGATTTTTTTTGCAGGATTGATACTGTCAGAGCATCCAGTTTAAATTAATTCTACACTCTTGTTTGCTTATGGGAACTTTAAATTGGTATTAAAGAACGAACCTCTGATCTATCAGTTATATAAATGCTCACAGGAAATGCATCAGTACTGAAAGAGTTACTGGCTTTGTAAATAAAGTTTAAGAACATTTTTACATTTCAATCATTGTGTTTGTGTTAATTTTGTGTTAATTTTCTTTAGCACTCCATGTGTTGGAGACTGCCAACCCTGAGGTGGTGATTGCTTTATGTTCATTCCTTACTTATTGTCACTGAGTCTCAAATTGACAAACTGGTGATTCCATATCTGAAGGACAACTTGATATAATATGGTAATACTGAATTCCCTCTAATACAGATCTAACAAGTTGCACACCTCAACATTCTAGATATCCATTCCATACTGGCACAAACCTTACAACTCTTCACTATGGACCCTACTCTACATATACTCCTCCACTACTGCCCTAACACTACATACACTCCACCCATACTGGCTTAACATTCTATACAAAACGTCCATGATGACTTAACATTGTATACACCCATCACATAGTACTTAAGGACTACATACACAATTCCCATACTACCACAACACTCCATAGGCCATTCCCATACTGCCACAACACTACATATATCCCTCTCATACTGCCCAAACATGCCATACATCCTTCTCTTACTATACCCAACAGTATATCTATCCATCCCATACTGCCTCAACACACCATATACTTTTCAGTATTGCCCTACAACTACATATACCCCTTCCAAACTGCCCTTAAATTTGCCTTTTTCATATTGACTCAATCCTATGTTCATGTTCCCTTACTGACTCAACACTCCATTCACCTCTCCCATACAGTCCAAAAACTCCATATTTTCTTCCTATATGCCTCATCACTCCATACTCCCCTTCTTTACTTCCCCTAAATGTGTAAAATACATTAATGCATTCACCCTCATCTATAAATCAGGTTTTATTTATGTTTCTTAATTGTACAGTGCCTTGCAAAAGTATTCACCCCCCTTTACTTTTTACCTATTTTGTTACAGTACAGCCTTAAGTTCAAGGTTTTGTTAAACTGAATTTTATGTGATGGATCAGAACACAATAGTCTAAGTTGGTGAACTGAAATGAGAAAAATATATACATAAAATTATTTAAAAAAAAATAGAAAACAGAAAATTGGCATGTGCGTATGTATTCACCCCCTTTGTTATGAAGGCCATAAAAAGCTCTGGTGCAACCAATTACCTTCAGAAGTCACATAATTAGTGAAATGATGTCCACCTGTGTGCAATCTAAGTGTCACATGTCATTACATATATACACCTTTTTTGAGATACCCCACAGGCTGCAACACCTAAGCAAGAGGCACCACTAACCAAACACTGCCATGAAGACCAAGGGACTCTCCAAACAAGTAAGGGACAATGTTGTTGAGAAGTACAAGTCAGGGTTAGGTTATGAAAAATATCCAAATCTTTGATGATCCCCAGGAGCACCATCAAATCTATCATAACCAAATGGAAAGAACATGGCACAACAGCAAACCGGCCAAGAGACGGCCGCCCACCAAAACTCACAAACCGGGCAAGGAGGACATTAATCAGAGAGGCAGCACAGAGACCTAAGGTAACCCTGGAGGGGCTGCAGAGTTCCACAGCAGAGACTGGAGTATCTGTACATAGGACGACAATAAGCCGTACGCTCCCTAGAGTTGGGCTTTATGGCAGAGTGGCCAGAAGAAAGTCATTACTTTCAGCAAAAAACAAAATGGTACGTTTAGAGTTTACGAAAAGGCATGTGGGAGACTCCCAAAATGTATGGAGGAAGTTGCTCTGGTCTGATGAGACTAAAATTGAACTTTTCGGCCATCAAAGAAAACGCTATGTCTGGAGCAAACCCAACACATCACATCACCCAAAGATCACCATCCCCACAGTGAAACCTGGTGGTGGCAGCATCATGCTGTGGGGATGTTTTTCAGCAGCCGGGACTGGGAAACTGGTCATAGTTGAGGGAAAGATGGATGGTGCTAAATACAGGGGTATTCTTGAGCAAAACCTGTACCACTCTGTGCGTGATTTGAGGCTAGGACGGAGGTTCACCTTCCAGCAGGACAATGACCCCAAACACACTGCTAAAGCAACACTTGACTGGTTTAAGGGGAAACATGTAAATGTGTTGGAATGGCCTATTTAAAGCCCAGACGTCAATCCAATAGAAAATCTGTGGTCAGACTTAAAGATTGCTGTTCACAAGCACAAACCATCCAACTTGAAGGAGCTGGAGCAGTTTTGCAAGGAGGAATGGGCAAAAATCCCAGTGGTAAGATGTGGCAAGCTCATAGAGACTTATCCAAAGTGACTTGGAGCTGTGATTGCTGCAAAAGGTGGCTCTACAAAGTATTGACTTTAGGGGGGTAAATAGTTGTGCACATTGACTTTTTTCTGTTATTTTGTCCTATTTGGTGTTTGCTACACAATAAAAAAAAGAAAAAAAATCTTCAAAGTTGTGGGCATCTTCTTTAAATTAAATGATGCAAATCCTCAAACAATCCATGTTAATTCCAGGTTGTGAGGCAACAAAACACAAATAATGCCTATGGCGTAAATACTTTTGCAAGGCACTTTATATAGTAGTGTACAGTGTATCTACTCAGTAAAGAATACCCCAGTCTCCCTGAATGTTATTTTTCTGATTTGGTGTCTATAATTATCCATGTAATTACTGTGTTCCCTCTTGCACACAGGGCATGGCTGAGGCTGTTGTGTGAGCACTTACTGTCCCCTGGGAGATCTGTGACTGCCCCATACTTGCTGGGTCAATGTATTTGCTGTATACAGCAGGTCCTGGTCATGCACAAAATGAGCTGATGTAATGTCAATACTAAGCTCTGTGACACTCTGTGAATTGAAATCTTTCCAATCCTACTAGTTCCCTGCATCACTCAGGGCTCGCTTAGTTTTCTGCAGGCAACAGAGCAGTTTAACCCTTACAGACAGAGAAGATTGTACTATGCATTTGAGCATGTCTAATGGGGAGGAATAAGTTAAACTTTTTATTTTTACTCCATTTTACAAGGAACCCATGACTTAAACTAAACTTGTTTCCAGAATGGCCAGACATAGCAACCTCAATCACATTAAAGAGTTTTTGAATTTATCAGAGCCCCGAAAACCAACTGAACTTTTCTTGATTTTTTAACATGATGCATGTTTGATTGTTTTATAGGAGGTTTTTATGTAACTCAGTTAATGTTCCATAAAAGCTCTTTGGAAATGAATTGGCACATCAGGGTCAGAAAGGACCAAAATTACAGACACCCTGTGAATGGAAATGCACTCTGTCTACTGCTTCTCATCTTTTTCCTGTGTTTTCTTCAGATATTCTAATACCCCCCAAAAAAATGTTTTTCTCTGTTATACACAAGTAGCAGAAATTGTATGTAAACTTGACATAACATCAAGATGTCCTCTATTAAACTGCTGTATATAGAAGAATCCCAGCAGGGTGCATGTATTGTTTCAGCACCTAACCACACTCATGAAAAATGTATTTTAGGACATTGGAGGATGAGCAAGCCCTTTGAGAATGGCTGTTATCTGAACAACATTTTAGCAAGCTTTTCCGTACAATTGCTCAATTTTAAGCACAATGTACAGGATTATTTCTTAAAAGGAATTTGACCTTATGGATACAATACTGCATTGAACCATCATATAGAACTGTCATAATCAAGTAGAGAAAGTGTAACACTTTTTTGGTTTGAAGGACCTTTCACTGTTACTTTTTAAATTCTTCTAACTTTTACAGCACTTAAGTCATCAGGAGTCAAGTTGCATCACAGTATTTATTTTTATTTTATTTTTTTATAATTAACTTTTTTATTGAAAGAATAAACAGATAGAACATCGTAAGTTCAGCAAATCATATAACAAATCTCTCAAGTATCAACAAGATATATCAAAAAGTTTCTTTCAAAGTTTTTCTTTTTTGGTTAGAATAACACATGAACATGTAAAACATATATATAAAGTCACACAAGGTCTTGAACATGTATACATTCCTCAAAGCAGGCATGTGTCCAGGAGGTACAGTAAGGTGAAACCATAGATCAAACATCAGGTCAACCCATTAAAGTAGTTCACGCAAACCTTATTGTGAACCTCGTAGAGTCCATAAGTCCCAGCAGGAGGCCCATAGACGGTATCTTTCATCAATTTCAGCTGAAAGTGAGCTCATAGCCCGAATGAACCTGATTTTGTGAAGTACTTCAATGTGAGTAGGGGAGGTAAGTTTCCAGTGTTTAGCTATGATGCATCTCGTGGCCAAAAATATCTGTGTTGTTAAACATTGTTCTGATTTGAATAGCCCCGTAATTGGAAGGCCTAGCAAAGCTTCCTCAGGCTTTTGTGTTAATGTTGTCCCCAAAAGTGTTTCTAATAGGTCGTATGTTGCTGTCCATATGGGTCTTATTTTCGGACACTCCCACAGCATGTGAATCAGTGTACCAGTGTCTGTGCAGCCCCTAAAACATGTGTCAGGGTGTGTTTTGTTCAGAAGATGGAGTCTTGCTGGTGTAAGGTACCACCTCATTATTGTCTTAAAAGAGTTTTCTTTTAGTGTCACGTTTAGTGAAGAGGTATTGGCTTGTTTGAGGATCTTATTCCATTGGCTGTCGTCTAGAGTTACCTGCAAGTCAGCCTCCCATGCAGTTTGGTAATGTGGTTTAACCCTGTTGGTGAGAGACACCATCTGATTGTAAATAATGGCTATATTGGCCTTACCTCCGGGATTGTTGATACAGCATTTCTCAAAGGGAGATTTGGTGTGATATTTGTTGATTTTCGTAGAGTGTGTTAGTGTCTCATTAATTGCCATCAGATTAAGCCACTCTCTATGTGGCACCTGAATTATGTCAGTGATAATTGACGATGTGTTGCTTTGTGAGGTCACCCAGGTATCTGCCACAATTGTTATTTTGTTCTTTATCCACCATTTCATCTGGGTAAATTTATTGAGGTACTGACCTTTGTGTGATTGCCATAGTGGAATCAAGCCAGAACCCACGCTCAGGAGGTCCACCCTTCTGTTCAGGTCTTTCCATAATTTCAAAGAGTGGCTAATACAAATTGGTAACTCTCCTGTTCGTAGGTCCCGACCTAAGCTAAGCCATAAAACCTGCGATAGTACGCAATGCTTGTCTTCTAGAAGTTGCCTCTCTATGTCTGCCCACACCGGTATGGCCTCTTTTTTAAACCAGGTCGTGGTTTGAGCTAATCTAGTGGCCTTATAATACTTGATTAGATCAGGGAAGGCTAGCCCCCCTTTCTGTTTAGGCGCACACATTGTGGTTCTATTAATTCTTGGTTTCTTGTTATTCCAGGCGAACTTAAAAAGTGTTTTTTGCAACACTCTAAGGTCGGGTAACCTGATCGGGGTTGGGATTGTCCTAAATAGGTATAATAATTTGGGAATCACATTCATCTTGATGGAATTTATTCTGCCCAACCATGAGATGTTAAGGAAGGACCACTTGGAGATATCTGCCTTGATTCTGTTAAAGACAGGAGGAAAATTTGCCTCGTATACCAACGCTATAGACCGCGGAATATGAATACCCAAATAAGTTATCTGTTTGGGGGCCTATTTTATGGGAAAGCTGTTTTCTAAGTACTGTTTCATCGTTTGGGGTAGTGTAATGTTGAGGGCTATGCTCTTGTTAGTGTTGATTTTGAACCCTGACACTCTGCCAAAGTCTGTGAGCAATTGGAATAAATTAGGCAGGCTTGGTATTGGATCTGTAAGTGACAGCATGATATCATCTGCAAAAAGGTTGAGCTTATGCTCATTAGGGCCAATCTGCACTCCTTTAATGTTTGGACAATTTCTAACTGCCGCTGCCAATGGTTCAAGACTATGGGCGAAGAGCAAGGGGGAGAGTGGGCAGCCCTGTCTAGTTCCCCTAGTGATATTAAATTGTTTGGACACAAATCCCTGATATATAATACATGCTCTGGGATCGCTGTATAAAGGCATAATGCCCTTCAAAAAGCCATCCCCCAGACCAAACTTCGCCAATATTTTCCACATAAAAGTGCAGTCTATCCTATCAAATGCCTTTTCGGCGTCTAAAGATAGGAGCATTAGCGGGATATCCTCTCTGGTAGCCAAGTCTATCAGGTTAAAGATTCTCCTGGTGTTGTCGGGTGCTTCTCTACCTGAGATGAAGCCTACCTGGTCTGGATGGATCACGTCCGGCAACAATGTGGCCAATCTGTTTGCCATTATTTTGGAATATAATTTGAGGTCCGTGTTGATCAACGAGATCGGTCTATAACTACCGCACTATCACAGTATTTATTGAGCTTATGGGGACAAGGTTGCAGATCCTGAACAAACAACAAGTTACAAGCTCCCTCAAAATGCTTATATATTCTATTTAATGCAGTAATATTTTCATTTTTTTCCCTTTGAAGTTAGAATGTCTAAAGAATCGAAACAAATATGCAAAAAAATGTTTTGCTGCAACAAACAATATATTGCCATTTGTGCATGCTTGTGATTTTTGGTCCTTTCAGTGCCTTCAAGTCTAGGAAACTCCACACATCTGTTATGGATGACTGTTTGAGGTTTGCATCAGAAAGAAGGAATTCAACAATGTTTCTTAGTATGCTTTTGTTCTGAATGTTAAGATCCTGGAGTGGAATAAACTACTTTAATATAATTGTCTGCAGATATTTGTCCCTGACAGCCAATGTGCAGGAATACAGCTGTCATACTTTTGTGCCAGAGAGATGTAGTGTTTTATATACAATGTATTCACACACAGGCATTTCCTGTTAGCTTCAAGGAAGTTTAAACAAGTTTTACTCAATATTGTTTTCATGCAAAAAGTTAACTTTGTCAACTTTAAAGCATTCTCATTTAAATGCATGATTATTTTTTTTGTGTTCCATGTCCCTTTAATTAGGTTACATAAAAACAATGGGCCATATTCTATTAGAAGCTTGTAAGTGACTCTAACCTGTAATTTAGTCTGCAGGTTTTTTTTCTGTAAATGTCTAGATGTATTCTATTGACTCAAGCCCGCAGTTTATGTCTCACAGCTTCCACACGTAAACCATGCCCGATTTCGTAAGACTTCCAGGGTGCACGATGATATTATACTTGCAAAGGTTTAAGAAGCCTTTGAATTGCGACCGTTTGACAGCCCTTGAAACCAATAGGAAGCCTAAAATGATAATCAACTCTGCAGGAAAGGCCTTTAAAACCTTTGAAACCCATAACAATTTAACTGTGTTGTAACTGAGCATGTTCACACGCAGGTTTACACCACACATAATTACTTATATCATATAACTCACACACACAGATTATTACTTACACGTAGCTATACATAGAGTTAGGCCGCAGCACATAAACAGGTGGGGAAAGTAGTGGTAGGGAGGGATAGGCCCCAGGGAGAGATGAGGGTGGACAGGATCCCCAGGCACAGATGGGAGGGCAAGCACAGTGTCCCTTATTATACCCAAGAGGGAAGCGAGGCCTAGCATGAAGGCACAGGCTCGGAGTGAGGTTGCTACAACTGCATCTCTGCATTGGGCTTTGCTAACAGGGATGTGAGATCTGTCCAGCAAAGGTATGATGGCAGCCTGGCCAAAGTCAGGAGGAAGATGGCGGAGGGCAGTCCGAGCAACAAGTGGTGGCCCTCCAGTTAGCATCAACTATACTGAGTGGTCACAGATTGGCCAGTTACACACTGTACAGCAGATTCAGTTAAATGTGTACTCATGAGCTGCAGACGGCAGGACACCTCCAACGACTGGAGGACATACCACTCCCTTTAAAACCTCATTGATCTCGGGGCTCTTGTGCTTAGAAAGAGGAGAAAAGGGCTGCATCTAATATTTTAACCTTGTCATCAACACTACTCACTGAATATCTATTCATCAGAAGTGTTGACATACTCCTGCCTGGCAATAGAATACAGGTTCATGGCCTATGTGGTCAACATTTTTTGTAACCATGTGGCTAACAACCGTTACATGGACCATGATCCTCTTCTCTTTGGACATGTATTGTTATGTGAAACATTTAACCAGTTGATGTTCCAAGTTGTAATGCCATTGAGAAGAGACGGTGCAGTATATCTTTAGGCAAAAAGATGCCTATATGTATACAGCACATCTCATAATCTTTTTTATTTTTATTAATGTCTAAAAATCCCTCTAATGATTGTGTTGACAAGCCCAAAGGGTGTCTACACAAGTTCCTGATCCCCACCAAATCGGCATGCAGCAACCGGGGAGCAATATGAAACCACTATTTACCTGCTCTTGCTTGCTCAGCCAATAGTAGAGCAGTGTTGTCAGCCTCCCTGTCACTGCTGGGATATGACATCCCTGCTTCCTGTCTATGGTGTGTGCTGTTGCCATAGCAACTAACAGTGCTATGGCTCAAATCTTTCATCTAACCGGATTGGCCAAAACAAATTATGGAGGGGTGTTAATCTTAATTTCAAAATATCAGAAATTACAATGCATTTTTAAAATTTTGCTAACTTCAAGGTAATTGTTTAAATGTTTATTTCTTTTTCATGCAAACGTTTTTTTTCATATACTATTAATTCTCCCCTATCAGATGCATTCATAATCCAGGAAATTTACATATCCCTTTAAGGTCTGTTCTTCATCTTCAAGCAGTGCTATCATATAATGTAAGTCATCTATCTAAAGGCATTAGATCACTGACAATCGCCCCCCCCCCCCCAGCAGAATGATCTTAAATACCATATAGGGCTACATATATCTTCTCTAACGAATATGCCAGATGTTATGTTTAATTACTATCAATACTGTCATGGCTGCTTAATTGCATAGTCCCTTTAGCATCTGCTAATCGATCCAGTAGTAATATGTGCATTATTGTTGCAAATCATCCTCTTAACATTATAATAACAAAATCCTTTGTCTAATTTAATTTATAGACATTATAGATGATGGCTTTTGCCTTACATCAATATAAATGGCTACATGTTTAAAAGTCATGTGATCATTATAATCAGTTTTGTTCAGATAACACATGTATATCTATGAGATGTGATATCACTGTGGCTCAACTATGTAGATAGATAATAATATTACTCCTGATTGAGGTTACAGTGACGCACTCTTTGTGAAATTAATCATTACTAACAGTCATGGTAGGTGATTATCCATGACTGATTTACTTTGGTTAGCACTGCTTGTAGATGAGGATCTGGTACATTTGTTTATTGTTAATAATAGTTAGTACTAGCATGATCACTGTACTGTAAATATAGATATTATTACATTTTTATCCACCTTTTTTTATTGTTCAATTTTTTAGAACCCAATGTATGTTTTTAATTGAACTAAATTACATAATCCAGAAGTTATTACATCAGTTTAATTGAGCAGATGAAGACCATTTATAAGTGCTTTGCGCATAACTGGTTACTTCTATTAAATGGAGTGATGTATGATGAGATATGTATTCATCAGGTTATGGTTCCTGTGGTATTGACCACATGTGACTCTAGTAGATGCTGTGCATCATAATTATTATACATCATTAGTCCTTTTTTACAGAACAGCCTCTTCCCCTCTTGGATAAGCACATACCACAGCCATAATAATTACGCACAGTCGCATACATTTATCACTATGCTCAGTATAACAAAAATTTATTTTTATACACAATTAGCACTATTTCTGTGTGTTTGTAATGGTTAATGTTTTGGGGCATCAGCATACATAACATTTATTTAGGAATATGTGTATGTAGTGTGACAGTGTGCCCCAAGGGCTGATTTAAACTACAGATTTTCGCAGACTTTTTCCAAGGAGGTGAAAGTGTTGAACTACTTGATGAGACTTAATTAGTTCAGGTGAAGCACAGTCTTAAAATACCTGTATGAGCCTACAGTCTTAATAAATCTGTGAAAACAAACTTGGTGAAGAATAAATTGTTTACTGGAGCTGCCAGTTTTGAACTGCAGAGACAGAAAACGTGTATGCTGTTTTTGGAACCTGCATCCTTACAGAGTTTGAGAGAGCAACTACAGGCTATTTTCAAGAAGGACACGAGAGAAAATCTATTCGATATTTGTTGCGGCAAGGATTGCTGAATCTGAGTTTGGAGTAAAGTGGATGCCAAACTGCCTGGAGATTGGTTGCAAACATTAACGTACAATTATTGAGACTGTTAATATACCGCAGGGAGAAGTCTGTGAAGTTAACAGATATAAGCCTTCACAAATAGTGGGTCTTAATAGTCCCTGGAGGTTGTGGTATTTAGATGGTAGGGCGGGCAAGTACTTCACCCGTCTATGTGAAAAGCAAAAGACGACTGAAGAGAAAAGAGACTTGGAAATAGTACTGTTGAAAATCTACTATTGAAAGAGTGGACTGTAAAAAGCAAACTGTTTTACCTGACAGAAGCAGTTTTCAGGGCTAGCTAGGGTGTGCAGCTTTGAGCTAGTATGTCTATGTAGATTTTTTTATTTTATGCTGAAGTAAGCTATTTCTTTTGTATTTTTGGCCTTTTGAGGACAAAACAGTGTCCTACAAGAAGAAGACATAAATGTCTATTTGGGAGCAAAGGAAGAGTCCTCCCAAATACAAACTGACTGAGCCATTTGTGTGGGAGCCACAGCAACATGGTAAACAGGAGAAGTGAGATATCCTCACTAATCGTGTATCTCAGAGAGAATCAGAAATCACCAATACCACCTCTCACCTACGAGAGATAACAGAATCCCTGAAGCAGAGGGAATGCAACTATGATAGAGAAGGAGCGGATATTACATAATCCACAAGCACAGAGGACAGCCAATTCATCTGGAGACACAGTTGGTTAAGATCGATGCATGAGGAGAAGAGACTAATACTGACCTCCATGACTTATGTACACAAGGCGCTGTGTTAAATGCAGAGCAATGTCTACAGGAAGCTTATATGTGAAGCATAGAGCAGGAGTTGTATAGGAGAGACAGATAGAGGAAGAAAGAATGGTTGAGCCGAGGTAATCAGGGAGACCCTAATGGAAAAGACAGCAGAGATTCTTCAGCTAAACATGCAGCAAAAGATCTAGCGTTAGCAGAGTAAGAAACTGCACCTGAAGGCAACAAGGAAAAATTTTAATCTGGAAGACTTGGAGGCAAAGCAAGAGGAAAGAAAGAAAAAGAGGAAGGAAAATGGGAGAATGCTGAAATCACAATTTTGTTTCAGAAACTCAAAAGGCTGCTAAGATTGGTGCGCATGGCCAATTCTTAGTGCAGGTAAATCGAAGTTTATTCAAATAAAACAATATATACACAATTAAGTCCACTCACATTTTCCTACTTCGTGAACAGAGGTAAGTTATTAGTTTTCATACACATCCACTGGTAAGGTGGTCCACATCACAGGTAGGACAGGTGAGTGTTAAAAATAGAGTTCATTATGCAAAATGAAATCTATATCTACAGGGTATTTATAAGAGGAGTGTATGTGTGGGTTCTATTAACAAATAACACAATTAAGGGGAATCAAGATCCCCTCCAACTGAAGAACAAATGTCCCTGGTTTGTGAGCCAGGGTATATGGAATCCTATGTATATATAGTGTTTTGGGTTAGGAATGGCTTATTCTACTTAGAAACACAACTAATACTTATGTATATACCCTTAAACAATAAAAACAAATAGTGATATTTCACACAAATGACATATAGTGCTTCTAGATCATCAAACTTGTTTCACTTAAAAAATAAAGCTTTCTCAAAAATAAATAAACACAATTCATGTGTGTGCTGCTAAAAAATGGGTGTAGATAGCACCAGAGTGAGAAAAGAGGTCTATATATGGCCTCTATCGCTTACTTTCAATTCTGATGTAGTGCTATTTTGCCAGCACACCAAAATCCGATGGTCGGGTTGCTAACCCCCCCATGCTCCCTATAGCAACCAGGACGTTCTCCTGACAGTTTTTCGGCATCACAGTTCTCTGAATATATCAGGGAGAATGAGGTAGTGGTGATATATGGAAATGAGTGGGATATCAACTCCTATGGAATCTAAACCCTGGGGGCCATGTAACTCCAATGTACATAAAATACATAATAAATGTACATATAAAAAGAAGTATTATGTAAAATACATAAATAAAAGAAGGTGTATACTACAGTACTAAATATGAGTGTTAAATATAGAACAGGGTCCCCATCACCACATGCTGATATCGGATGTACAGTAGCATAATACACTTGATGAAAAAGGCTCTCCAATCATTGCCCCCTAGATGAATGGACCCCTGAATGGGCTATCTCTTGCAGGGACTATTTCTCAGATAGATATTGGATGGGGTGATTGACTAGTTGTAGATGTGAAAAATAAAGATGAAATGTTGAGATTAAGTTATACAAGGTATGCTGCAAGGTCGATATCTTTTTTTTTTTTTTTAAATAGTTTTTATTGAAAGGAATACACATTTTTTCAGAACAAGCAACATAAACCCCCCTAAATACACCCCCCACACTTACCTGCTTCTGCTCCGGCCTCCGCTCCGCTCCTTGACCGTCATCGGGTCAAGGAGCGGAGCGGAGGCTGGAGCAGAAGCAGGTAAGTGAGGGGGAGGTATTAAGAGGGGTTTAGGTTGGGGAGGAGGGGGGTTTAGGTTGAGGAGGAGGGGGGTTTAGGTTGAGGAGAGGGGGGGTTAGAATGAGGAGGGGGGGTTAGAATGCGGAGGGGGGTTTAGAATGAGGAGGGAGGTTGAGGAGGGGGGTTGAGGTTGAGTAGGGGGGATGAGGATAGGGGGGGTTGGGGAAGGAGGATGAGGATTGGGGGGTTATGGAGGGGGTTTGAGGAGGGAGGTTGAGGGGGGTTGAGGAGGGAGGATGAGGAGGGAGGATGAAGAGGGGGTTGAGGAGGGAGGATGAGGAGGGAGGTTGAGGAGGGGGTTGAGGATGAGGAGGGGGGTTGAGGATGAGGAGGGGCATTGAGGAGGGGGTGTGAGGAGGGAGGTTGAGGAGGGAGGATGAGGAGGGAGGATGAGGAGGGAGGTTGAGGAGGGGGTTGAGGATGAGGAGGGGGGTTGAGGATGAGGAGGGGGGTTGAGGAGGGGGGTTGAGGAAGGAGGATGAGGATGGGGGGTGGAGGAGGGGGTTGAGGATGGGGGTTTGAGGAGGGGGTTGAGGAGGGAGGATGAGGAGGGAGGTTGAGGAGGGGGTTGAGGATGAGGAGGGAGGTTGAGGATTTTGCTTCAAAGTTCTTTATTTGAATTTTTTTTCCCCCTGAAATTCCCTCCTTAAAATGAGGTGCGTGTTATACGCCGGTGAGTGTTATATGCTGATTAATACGGTAATTAATTTTCTTACTAACCTCCTGCGCATCTAGCTTCTCCGATTTCCAGTGACTGGCAATGTGTACTTTGGCAGCGGCAGCCATTATCTGGAATAGCCTATTCTGGTTCTTTGATAAATTAGGAAGTTTAATCCCCAATAAACAAGACTCCATGGTTGCCGGAACCGTAGTCTCAAATAATGACGTCGCCATTAGTGCTAACCTTTCCCATAGCTCGTGAACCGCCTGACACAGCCACCAGGTATGAATATGGTCTCCTATTTGTTGACAGCCCCTCAAACAGTTACTGCTCACCCTAGGGTCATACTTATTGAGTTCATCTGGAGTGCAATATATTCTCTGAAGTACTTTAATAGATGTCTCTATGTGTGTGTAATTACATGTTGCCCTGCTTAGATTGAAGAATGATTTCTGCCACTTTTTCCATTCCCATCCCCCCCCCCCCAGCTCATTTTCCCATTTACAGATATATGTTGGTGTGTCTGTATTTTTTGACTTAGTAAATATATTGTAAATGTTTTATATATTTCGCTGACCCAGCTCCTTATCTTTAGATAGTTGTAATACTCCCCTGAAGGTAGAGCATATTTTTCGCCAAACTGCTACAGAGTCATTAAATGACTCCCTATAAACCAGGAGCCTAACTTGTCTAAGCCCCTAAAAGCCCACCAATGTTTAGATGTTATGTTCATTGTTGCCCAAATATCCTGGGAGGAAAGGACCGACGAAAGGGGAGATGCACCTATATCTAGTTTGTTCTTGGATCTGGCCCATTTCCACGTTGTTATAGTCGGATTTATTATGGGGTTCGGATGTGATTTAATCGTGCTCAATCCTTCAGGCACCCAAATGAATGTGTCCCAGCTATGTTGTTGCATTTGCTGTTGTTCTAAAAATACCCAACCCGGCTGATGCTGGACTGAATGCGCTTGTGGTAGTTGGGACAGTCTATCCGCTTTAAAATAATCCCTCAGATTGGGACATGATAGCCCCCCTCTTTTTTATGTCTGGACATTACCTTCCTAGATATACGAGATTTCTTATCTTTCCACAAATACCTAAAAATACTGGACTGGAACCGGTCCAGTTCCCTCATGGAGATCGGCATGGGGAGTGTTCTAAAGAGATATAGAATCTTTGGCAGAATGTTCATTTTGACTGCCGCAATTCGGCCGGTCCAAGAAAGAGGGTAATTCATCCATCTGAGCAAGTCCTCATTCAACTTTCTGTACATGGGGGGGCGGGGGGGGGGGGGTAGTTAGCCCTATACAAATCAGAGATTTCAGGTGTAATATTAACCCCTAGGTATTTTATATGTTTGGTAGGCCACGAGAAGGAATACAGAGATTTCAGGTGGTCTATGTCGCCCTGAACCATGCCTAAGCTCAAAGCCTCTAATTTCCCCAAATTCAGCCTAAGTCCTGACATTTTGCCAAACCTGTCAAGAGTCGACATCAATGCTGGTATGGAGGACCTGGGATTTGTTAGGGTACATAGGATATCATCCGCGAAAAATGAGCACTTATACTGTTGTAACCCCATTTGGAGCCCTTGAATTTCCCTATCCGCTCTAATGAGCTGCGCCAGTGGTTCCACAGCCATGGCAAATAATAGGGGTGAGAGTGGGCATCCCTGTCTTGTACCTCTCTGTATGTTAATTTGAACTCTATGCTCGCCTGGCAACCTCAGAGTAGCTGTCGGGGCTTCATAATATGTGCAGAGTAGAGTAATAAACAGACCCCTGAGACCAAACCTGTCCAGAACTTTAAACAGCTCCGGCCCCTCAACCGTATCGAAGGCTTTCTCTATGTCTAGAGCCAGTAGACACATCGGGGAGCTCGCTTTATGCGCTAGATATTGAATATTGAGGGTAAGTCTGACATTGTCCCCTGCCTGTCTATGAGGTACAAACCCCGCCTGATCTTTGTAGATAATCTCTGGCAAGAATCTGGAGATCCGTGTCGCCATAATTTTGGCCATTAACTTGATGTCCCCATTCAGTAGGGATATGGGCCGATAGTTATTTACCTCAAGACTATCCCTACCTTCTTTCGGGAGCACTACCAATTCCGCCTGATTTAGCTCTGGAGGCATTTTTTCCCCTTTCATGATAGCGTTAAATAGGGACGTAAGATGGGGATTTAACAGGGGTTCAAATTTCTTATAGTATAAGTTGGTATAGCCGTCCGGCCCCGGGATTTGCCTATCTTGAGACCCTGGATTGCTGCCTTCACTTCTTCGGATGAAATATCTAGGGTAAGGTTGGCTAGTTGCTGCTCGTCTATAGAGGGAAGATAAATAGTTCTTAAAAAGGAGTCAAGATCCAGCCCATCAGTCAGCCTTCCGTTCGGATGTATCAAAAAGTCCCAGAACTGAGTAAGTGAGTAAAGTCTCTGAGTTACTTCCAGTTATTGGGCTTGCTTTCACTCTGATCGTGTTGTTATCAAGCCCTCAGGGGCCAGTCCAGGATCTCCTCTGTGTTGGGAACTGCAAACACCCTGGCTCTTGCAGGATACGTTTTTATCTCTGGAACTTCTGGGGGGGAGCGGATCATCTTTTGGAAGCTGTGAACCCACTAGAGTCCATTGTTTTTTAGGGATGGGAGGGGGTGGAGGGCGGCCATGTTCTTCTGCCGGTAGGTCTGCTGGGCAGAGACGAAGCAGGCGCAATACTGCAAGACAGTCTTCTAGATTGCGGATGGTGTGCGAGGTGCCTTGGTAGCTGAAGGTAAGGGCGAAGGGGAAGTTCCACCGATACTGCAGTTTGTTCTGCTGAAGGACCGCCAACGCAGGTTTCATCTGCCTCCTCCTGTCTAGCGTGTTTGGATAGGTCCGCATACACTTGTAGACTAGAGTTGTCTGGTCCCTTGTGTGGTAACTTGTCTTCCTTGCATGGTAATTCTAGGTGGGAGGGCTGGGAGTCTTTGCTTCCCTCCCACAATTGCTGGAGGAAGTGATGCAACTAAGGGTATATCCAGGCAGGAAACTGCTGTTACTTCCTGTTTCTTCCTTGATGGTGAGGGTGATGGAGGTGATGGCGATGGTCTAACCGTGGGTGAGATAAAGCGTTTGGGAAAGGGGATTACTATATAGGTAGATAGATTTAAAAAGGGTTGTTGCTCCGTGGGTCTGGGCTGTGTGTTTGTGATACATTTATAGTATTGTGTTGTTGCCTTTTAATAAATACCTTTTAATGTAGACGAACCTTGTGTAATATTTATATATATTAATTTGGTGATACACCACATTTGGCGACCACGAATTTTAGACTTCTACAAAGGTTATTTATGAGGTAATATCACATTAATAGATAGTCAGATTTATTTTTGGGAGAAGAGAAAAAAAAAAGTATTTTGTCTAATTATCCTCTGCATGGGAAATCAAGTGCTGATTGTGTGTGGAGTCTAGTTCGGCCTCCATTTTAATATACAAGCTTGGGCAGAGGCCTCAATTATTATTTTTAATCCTTTATATCTTATTTTGCTACATAAAACAAAGATATCATACAGGTTGTTTTTGTGGGTTTCAAATATCTGAGTTGAGTTTTGTTGTGCTTTTGACTATCAGAGTACAGGCCTAGCCCTGCATTTGAATAAGGCTCCATGCGGCTTCTTTGTGTATTTGAAGGCTGATTTGATATCCTAGTTCGGCCTCCATTTTAATATACAAGCTTGGGCAAAGGCCTCAATTATTATTTTTAATCCTTTATATCTTATTTTGCTACATAAAACAAAGATATCATACAGGTTGTTTTTTGTGGGTTTCAAATATCTGAGTTGAGTTTTGTTGTGCTTTTGACTATCAGAGTACAGGCCGAGCCCTGCATTTGAATAAGGCTCCATGCGGCTTCTTTGTGTATTTGAATGCTAATTCAAGCCTCCAATTTAATATACAAGCTTGGGCATCAGGCCACAATTAGTTTTGTTGTGTGTTTCAAATACCTGAGTTTGTTAATACTATTATTTTTGTTTTGTTTTTGTTTTTTTTCTCTTTTTTCTTTTTCTTTCTCTAGTCCTTTATCATAGTACAGGCCTGGAGAAAAATAAATAAATAAACCATTTTAAATCTTATATATATATATATATATATATATATATATATATATATTATTTCAGACGTGCATTTTAATACACTATAGGCTTCCATACCTTATACTTTTCGGGTGTCTTGCATATCCTAGTTCAGGTATATCTCCTACCCTGCAGGCCTTGCTATTATATTTTAAGTTAATTAGCAAGTATTACCTTCACCATACTAAGGTAAGTATAATTTGCATTGTGGGTTCTAGTCTATTTTTCTACATATTACACCTGGCCTACTGAATAGTCATCAACTATTGTTGGCTACTCAGAAGCATGCTACTTTAGTCGCAAATTGATTTGGATTCTTACTTGGGTGAGTAAAAGAGTAGGAATGTCTTTTCAAGGGGCCAAATACTTTCTCACAGAAGTGCGTGAGTACTTTAGGAAACATATTCAAAAACATGATGGTCCATATGAGCTTCCAATCCCAACAAGAAACTGTACAGCACTAACCACAGCCAGGAAATTAGTAAGCGATGTACTGACAGTGTGGGGAATTCCAAAAGTCCTTGATTGCGACAATGGAGCGGCATTCATAGGAAATGTAATGAAGGAACTTTGTAAGATGGTGGGTATTGAACTGAAACACCATATCCCATAAGATCCACAGGCAGCAGGTCAAGTTGAGCGAATGAATGGCACCATAAAAAGAGAGCTGAAAAAGCTGGTGGCAGAACATGGGCAAGCTTGGGACATATACATACCTTTAGTATGTGCCCGACTTAGATCAAGGCCCTGTAGATCAACAGGATTTTCACCGTATGAAATTTTAATGGCCTCCTGGAAAAACTGGATGACAATACCTCCACCTGTAGCTTTACAAACCGCTGCAATCACAGATCAATGGGTAAAGGAGTTGGCCACACACTTGGAAATTGTTCATAAATCTGTGGCTGTGGAAGATGAAGAACAATACCAACATCGAAAGCGATGGTATGATGCAGCAGGGGATCTGACATCATATGAGGCAGGGGACAGCGTTATGGTGCAGAATCAAGATGAACACCTTCCTTGGGGAAGAGCAAAATGGAAGGGACCATATACTGTAGTAGATAAATTAGGGACCTCTGTATACTTGATTGATCACGCAGAGAAAGGAGAAGTCTGGCTGCATACATCACAGCTTAAAAGATTTAGGAAGGACAAAATATGGAATAGAGGTTAAGTACAAATTGAATAAATACATACACATTGTTTTTTTTGGGTTTTTTTTCTGTTTGTGTATGTATATGTCTCTAATGCTGTTTTTATTTTTTATGTATATGTTTCTAATGATGGAATCTAGTGTTCCCACAGAGCAAGGCTGTATAAGAATGAAGATGCGTGTCAACAGAAGATTGTGGTGGATCCTTGTTACAGGATGGATAAGTATAAGCTGTATCACAGTAGGAATGGGGAGACAGGCAATAAGGCCAGAAGATACCGCAAATAAGGGAAAGAGTTTGAAAAGATTGGAGTTACATTATGTTCAAGCAGATAGATTTATTTGGCCCAGGGAATTGGAAGTAAAAGAGGGTGGAGGGTTACAAGTAAACATTATTTTGCCACATAATAGTACCAGGGGATTAGCTCTTAGAGCTCCAATAAAAAGTATAGAGGGACATAACTGGGAATGGGTTATAAGATATGGACAGATAATGAATACAGGAAACTTTAAAGGAAGGACTAAAATAACAACAAAGGTACAAGGGAGGGTTACAAATATTACAGTAGTAGTGAGTAACTTAACATTAGAAGAAGGTGGAGAATGGGACGCTGCAGTTATAGCTGCCCAGCCTGACCTAGAGGAATTCTGCAATTTTGATACTGGAAAGGGGTGTGTTCTAACAATATATGAAGTATTTGTCTCTGTAAAGGAGCTGCAACGTTGTAAAGATCAGAAGAAGGTACCATGGCCAATAGGCGGATTGGTGGTGGTACCAACACATGAAACAGTTGTGCAAGGGGTTGGGTGGACTTACTACCCAATAATTCTAAATTTTAATGATTTTTCTATTCCTCCAAAGTGCCCGGAATCACAGCGGCAGTGGTTTAAGCAAAGTATACAAGAGACCATCATTGAGTGGACCGGAGCAGGGAGTCGAGAAAAACGGGACACACTTGCAGCCCTTTTAGGCGGAGTCGGAACTGGATTGGGAGTATGGAATTCAGCAGACATCATTGGACTGAAAAGCAGGATAAACTCCCTTACTGATGGCATGGGACATGCTATGAAAACAGGTGGAGTAGCTGACTCCCTTATAGTGAGTAGACTGACAGACAATGTTGATGACATACACACCATTGCCAACAACCTGCATCTAGTTGAGGAAAATATTGCTTCCATTGCTAACAGCATTAAGAATGAAATAGTGGGAACTGCCATTTTCTGTTCTATGGTTGGAGGAAAGCTGTTGGCAGATTTAAAGGAAACTATTAAAGACATCCAGGAAAACAAGTGGGCAAGACAAATCAATGCAACAAGGATTATAACGTCATTGAAAAGAAAAGGAGTGGACATCACTGAGGACAATCTTAAATACAGCTATATTGAAGGCCCAGATCAATGGATGCCACATGGACTACAATCTGGGACAATAGGACTAATCCTGGCAATTCCCCGTTGGGAGGGGCAGGCAGAGCAACTGAACTTTATACATAGCATTGGCACGTTAAGTGATGGAATCTACAAGCAACAATTCCCATCAAAAAGACTGGCCACTATAACAGGATTGGAGATGGATGAAAGCTGTTGCAGGAAATCTCAACACCGATGGCTGTGCAGTTGTGTTTGGGACAAAGGAGCTGAGGAGGATGGCTGGGTGCAGTTGATAAAAGAAAACCTGGTGCAAGAGGTGATCCGCATAGGGGACATTGCATGCTTTCTCTGCCACTCTGAATATAGGACAGTTGATGAAATATGTTTGGTGGAAGAAGGGTCTTGTATCATGGTAACCACTACTATACATGTAGGAACTCATACACTATTTCCATCAAGAAACCTTACCACTGAAATGATCAATTTTACTGCAAATGCAGATTGGACAAATTTGACAATGAAGCTTTTTCCCCCAATTCCAAAGCTTACCTTGGAACTTCATGAGTTAGTAAAACGTACCAAACAACAACTACACCCCATCAGCTTACTGCTGGAACAACAGAAAAAGGAAATAGAAATTACTACAAAAAAACGTTGAGCATCCCTGGTGGGGAATTCTTACCAATGCAGAGACACATCCAGTCCTACGAACACTGTCGCTGGTACTCATGTTCATTCAAGTATTAACGACAATTATAATAATATACTTTTGTGTGGCAATGAAACAAATGAGGAAGAAACTTGCAAGGAGGATATATAATAATGAAATTTAAATGTTGTTTTTTTTTTTTGTCTTTTTCCTCTTCTTTCTCTCTCTCATACATTCTTCAATAAAGTTTTACATTGCACATACATAAACATTTATCACACACTCTCACCTAAATTCTATAAGTTCTGTTTCTGTGTAATATGTGGATTGACAGCCATAGGAAAGTACAGGAGAACTTATGTCGCTGAGGGAACTATTCCGGAGGGACGGTGGGTTGAATTTCTCCTGTATATCAGGTGTTTGCTCCCACTAGGTTCTCCTGTACTAGAGGGATAACTAGGAAACTGAGCAACATAGAAGAAGAAAAAGTGAGGGAATGTGGTAACTTGTCTTCCTTGCATGGTAATTCTAGGTGAGAGGGCTGGGAGTCTTTGCTTCTCTCCCACAATTGCTGGAGGAAGTGATGCAACTAAGGGTATATCCAGGCAGGAAACTGCTGTTACTTCCTGTTTCTTCCTTGATGGTGAGGGTGATGGAGGTGATGGCGATGGTCTAACCATGGGTGAGATAAAGCGTTTGGGAAAGGGGATTACTATATAGGTAGATAGATTTAAAAAGGGTTGTTGCTCCGTGGGTCTGGGCTGTGTGTTTGTGATACATTTATAGTATTGTGTTGTTGCCTTTTAATAAATACCTTTTAATGTAGACGAACCTTGTGTAATATTTATATATATTAATTTGGTGATACACCACACCTTGACCATCTGCATCTTCCTAGTTTCTGACAGTAGGAGGTCTCTGGCCTGTTGTCTTAGGAATCGCACAACAACATCCTTAGGGGCCTCCGGATTTGTGAGCTCGCTCTATTTCGAGAACCGCCTCTGGCTGGACAGGTAGTATTCCTGCAAAGGTTTCCTTTAAATACACTGCCAGATCCTGTGTGGCCCTTGGCACCCCACGTATCCTGATGTTGTGGCAGCGGGACCTATACTCTAGGTCCTCGATCTTATCTGTCAGCTCCATGATGTTGCATGAATTTTGATCAATGGCGGACCTGTCATGCTCCTTGAGTCTACAGCAATCTTAAGCAGCTACCTCACAGTGAGCTTTGAAAAGTTTTTAACTGTATAGGTACCTGAGTACTTTGGAACCGGGAATAGTAAAGCCTCCCTTTAGTGCCCCCCAAGTTTGCAGGGCTTTTAGTAGCGGCAAAGTTATCTTTTCTGGGCCTTTAATGCAGCCTCCTTTTGTTAGGGTACAACTTGCAGAGTCTGGATGGTATCGTGGCTGGCTGTGTTCAGCTTAAACTGCTCTGTAGATATACCTCCTCTTGAGGTTTCGGGTTTCTGGGCTGGATATTAGTGGACAGTGGCTTGTTTGGGCACAGGGGTAGATGTCTGGGCACAGGGGTAGATCTTAAGCCCACCTTGTGGTGCCGCAAGATGGCGGCCACTTCTTCGCGGGCCTGAGTCTGGTAGAATGTCAAGACTCATTAAAGTTGCAATGTCCCCAGTCAAGGTGTAAGCATACAGCTCCTGAGTTGGATGCTCTCAAAATAAAACAGTGTCCTGGTAGGGCTTGTGGGGGGTGAGGGATTCAAGTGAAGCAGCCCTTCTGGCCCAGTGTTTACTCCACAAGGGTGTCTTCTAGCCTTTGCAGGATAGGGAGATATTTACAGTAGTGCTGGGCAGGTGAGGGTGTTGAGTCTTGTGGAGCTAGCTCTCCTTTTATTAAGCTGCTCTAGCTTGAGATGAGGTTGGTGCTGGGAGTTTCCAGGCATGCCTCGTGGGGACCCAAAATGGTGGCCTCCCATCTTCCCGCAGGTTTTCCTGCCGCCCTGCTCACTTCTGCCCCAGGCTATGGGCTTTATAGGCCTCTGCTGGACCTTCCAATCACACCTCTGCAGGTATCTCACCTACGTCTATGCCCTGGGGATCCCCTGGGGTAGCTTGGACCTCGCCATACGTGCCCCAAGATGATGGCTTCTTCCTCCCTTCTACGGCCCCCACGGCCGCCTCTCCTACCTCCACAGTCCAGGATCTGGGCGCCTGGAGCCTCCGGTCTCAGTCCCTTCTCTTCCAGCACTTCTTCAGTGCCTGTGCATTGCGTCCTTCTTTGGCGGAGCTCCCCGTTTGAGAGATGTGTGCACCCTCTTCTCCAGGTTCCGAGGATTCAGGGTCTCGGGGTGTGTATCAGGCTGCTCCCCCCATTCTCCCCTGAGGTATTTTATGGGGATTTTCGGCCCTGATCAGCCTGTGGCCGGAGCTCACACAGAACACGTCCAATGGCTATGGATGTTGGCTCCGCCTCTAAGGTCGATATCTTTGTTGAGTCCCAGTGGCTCCAAGGTCCCAAATTTATATATCCACTGTAAAACAACATTGTCTAAGCTTCAGAATGCGGTTGCCCCTACGTATATTTTTATCAATGTGGTCAATTACCTGTACAGTTATACCTTTTGGTATCTTTATTGTGTTCCGCGGTGAAATGTGCAGAAAAGCTATTCGTGAGTTTACCTTTGTTAACGTTGTACAAATGTTCATAGAATCTTGCCTTGAGTGGCCTCTTGGTGCGTCCAGTGTATTGTTTATCACATTTGTATGTGATCACGTAAACAACTAGGTGCAGGGGAACAGTGGGGTAAGGGGGAGAGGAGGAACTGTGGGGTAAGGGGGAGAGGAGGAAAGAATAGTTATGTTAGTGCTCCTGCAATGGTGCATAATGACTGGGCAATTAAAGCACCAGGACCTAGACTAAGGTAGTAGCTCATGATCCCACCAGAGGGGGGGGGGGAAATAGAGCATATGATAACTAACCTCCTCAGACTATCCCATGAACCCAATAGTAACCTACTACTCAATTAGGCAAAAGGAGCAATGGTAGTTTCTGCAGCCCCAAGACCAGACTTTTTTTCAGTACCAATACTGAGATATACACTTATGATTATTTGGAGATTAAAGTGTCCACATGAATATTGACCTATCTACAGGGTACTTAATGAGTGGATATAGTTGGTTATGTGATAAACAGACCAGTGTTGAAATCCCAGGTACTAATGCCCAGAGAGGGGATACAGTATCTGGTAACTATAGCCTGCTAGAGTTGGGTGATTCTTGTCAGATAAAGGGGGATCCTGGTCAAAATAAAACTGAACTATGTATTAAATGTATCCAGTTCTTCTGGTGTCTATTTTTTGCGTGAAGATACCCATTTCGATGTACAAGCATGAGTAGATAATCTCTTCTTCTCCAGATAGGATAATATCCAAGAAGGGTAAGGAAGTCTCATCACTGTTCATGGTGAATGGTGAATTGTAAGTTCATTGTATTGGAGTTGACATACTTCAGGAAATCGTCCTTCCTGATAATGTCATCAGATTTCCATATGATGATAATATCATTAATAAAGCGTCTCCAAAATACAATGTTGTTGGTAAATGGGTTCTCCTTCCAGATGTATAGATCTTCCCATAGGCCCATGAACAAGTTGGCAAAACTAGGGGCGAACCAAGTGCCCATGGCCGTACCTTTATTAAGTAATTTTTGTTGAGTATAAACTCAATAGCTTTCAATATAAATTCTAGCCTATGCTAGCCTATGTGTTGTGTGTAAGCCTGAAGTCGATGAACAGCTGAAGACGTTCCAGAAATGCCAAACATCTGATAGATCCTTTCAAACAGAGAAAGAGTCACAGACCTTGCAGGAATGGAAGCACAGTGGTATCAAGGATCCCTGCTGTGAAAAATGAGACAGATGAGGCACAAAGTCAAGAGCTAGAAGCAGCCCTGAAAGAGTACATGCTTGTAGACACTGTAAACGATACTGTACCAGAACAGAAGAAAGATGGCCGTATGAAGCTGATACAGTTTGCTGAGAATTATCTGTCCTTTCAATCCATGGACTCAAGACAGTTTGCAGGACAATGAAATAAATTTCGATGAAAAGGGGAAGAGAAGCAGCCTGAGAAGTCTCTGTCACATAGTGAAGATAATAAAAATTATGTTGTTGATGAACCGAGAGAGAGTTGGAGACTCAGCAGAAAGGGCTGGAGAAGGGAACCCAGCAAGCTCAAAGCATCACAGAATTTAACCAAGAATTACACAGATTAGCAGAGAATCAGCTGCTATTTACAACAGACACCAACCCCCATCGGGTTAAATTAAAGGAGCAACTGTGTGATGTTGAGTGAGAGAAAGAAGCAATACTTCATAAGATGGAGAATGCCCTCATCTGCAGTGTGAGACAGGAGCTGGCAGAGCTGAAAGCAGTGAATCAGAGCAGAGATGCAGAAGTACAAGTCGAGGTACAGAAACTTCCCAGTGTGCTTAGTGAATCAGGAGGCCATGATCACTAGCAGATCACAGGAGTTACAGAAGAAACCCTCTGATCAGAAGGCTCTACTCCAAAGCTCCACAGAGAGTATCACTGAGATGAATACCTGGAACTTCCCTGAAATGGTCAGGAAACTGGAGGAGTATGTGCATACTCTGCGATGCATCACCACTTATTCTACTTCCAATGAATGTAAGAGCAGTTCCAAGGTTAATGACATGAACTTAGGATGGCCTGAGTTGGAGAGCCCAGAGGTCTTGAGGAACATGAGATGACAGAAGGCCAATTCCTCAAATAGGAAACAAAATTGGCAAAGTTACAAAAAATATTACAAGTAGTCCACGAGGAAAAAAGAGCTATAAGATTAGGGTCCTGTCTGAGCAAACTGAGACTATCAGAAGCATTTACAGCCTCTCGGCTAAAGTCGCTCAACAACATATTGTTGAGCTGAGGGGGGAGGATGGGACAGTGTATATCAGAGGCTTACTTAAGCCACAGATTTTGAAGACTTTTTACAAAGAGATGAAATAGTTAAACTCCCAGATGAGTCTAAATGAGCTCAGGTGAAGCACAGCCTTAAAAATCTGGAAAGGAGAGATGAGAGAAGGGACCCATGTTGTCTGCTGCTGTTAAGCAGTGACTGCAAGCTAGAGAGAATGGCTTGTTGGTGCTGTCTGAGCCTACAGTCTTGAAAATAAAGTGAAAACAAACTTTGTGTGGAATAAAAAAATGTCTTGCAACTGCTAGTTTTGAACTGCATAGAGAGAAAAGGTGAATGCTGTTTTTGGAACTTGCAGTCTTACAGGTATGTGAGAGAGCAACTACAGACTCATGAGGTAGTATTTTCCGAGAAACTACCAGTGCCACGTGCTAGTCCAGGGAAACAAGAAGGAGCTTAGGGAGGTTAATGCGTGGCTAAAAAAGTTGTTCATTGGGAAACAGTGATCACAACACATTCTCATTTGAGATTGAATTAAAAAACTAAACTGTAAACGGCCAACAAAAACTCTTATTTTTAAAAGGGCAGATTTTAACGGTCTAAGGGCAGCAATATAAAGTATAGACTGGGAAGGAGAACGTTCAAATCCTTACTAAATATACATACTTATCACCATATACCATGTGGAAGTAAAAGTTGAAGGAGTAAATCACAACCCATGTGGCTTAACAATTACTTAAAGATGAGGAGTAAAAATATAGGCAACGACTTCTTTACGTGAGTACAAGGAAATCAACAAGGCTTGCAAAAGGGCTATAAGACTGGCTAATATAGAAAATGAAAAGTTAGTTGCAAAGTAGAGTAAGACTAACCCTAAAATATTTTTAAATATATTAATAGGAAAAAGGCCAGGAAGGAAGCTATAGGAACATTAAAATGTAACACAGGCTGTCTGATAATTAGTGACCAGGAAAAGGCAGATGAGCTAAAAAGGGTTATTTTCTTTGGTATTCACAAGGAAGGTACCAGTGGTTGGGACACTGCAACAAAATGGGGCTACACAACCTTCACCAAATAATTTGTTAACACAGGAAGAAATCCAAAAGAGGTTGGGAAAAATAAATGTTAATAAAGCCAGAGGTCCTGATGGAATATTTTCAAGGATACTGAGGGAACTGGGTTCTGTAATAGCCAAACCATTATATCTAATTTTTCAAGATACACTCAACACAGGGTCTCTACCAGATGACTGGAGAAAAACAGAGGTGATCCCTTTATTTAAGAAGGGAGCAAGATCAAATCCAGGAAATTATAGACCTTCAAGTCTCACTTCTGTAGTGGGAAAGCTTTTAGAAGAGTTAATAAGGGATAGTATACAAGAATATGTCTATTTAAAAAAGATAAGTAGGAATCAACACAGATTTATGAGGGATAGGTCATGTCAAACAAACCTAATTAGTTTAGTTAGTAGGAACTTGGATCAATGCAACGATGTAGTATTTCTGAATCTTGGAAACGCTTTTGATACAGTGCCACATGGGAGACTATTGAGCAAACTAAGGGATACAGGAATTGCAGTAAATATCTGATCTTGGGCTGAGCGCAAGCTAAAAGACAGTAAGCAAAGGGTTGTTGTAAATAGAACATACTCAGATTGGACTAATGGAGTAAGTGGGGTTCTTCAGGCTTCAGTATTAGGTCCTCGCCTTTTTAAGATATTTATTAATGATTGGAAAGTATTATCTCCATTTTTGATGATGACACTAAGTTGTGCATGGTAATTCAATCAGATAATGATGTACTTTCCCTCCTAAGGGAATTGCATAAATTAGAGAAATGGGTGACTAAATGGCAGATAAGATTTAATACGAATACATTTAGGGTTTGCATCTGGGAAGGAAAATTAGCCAAGCAATTTATATTCTTAATGAATCAAATCTAGGGGTATCAGATGTTGAAAGGAATTTGGGAGTACTTTTGGACAACCACCTAGGTAGCAGTGCTCAATGCCAAGCAGCATCTGCAAATGCAAGTAAAATATTAGCATATATTAAGAAGGGTATAGAAGCAAGGGAAGAAAATATAATTCTTCCACTATACAAATCCCTAGTACGCCCTCATTTGGAATATGAAGTACAATTTTGTCACCACTACATAAAATGGACATTTTAGAGCTGGAAAAAAAGTATAGAGAAGGGAAACAAAACTAATAAGGGGAACGGAGGGCCTAAGCTATGAAGAAAGACTAACCAAATGAAACGTATTTTCTCTAGAAAAAAGGCATCTAAGAGGGGATATGATTACCTTATATAAATATATCCAGGGTCAATACAAGGCTTTGTCAAGTGAGCTTTTTGTGCTAAGAGGTTTTCAACTGACAAAAGGACATCCTTTGAGATTAGAAGTAAAAATATTTCACCTTAAAGAAAGAAAGGGGTTCTTCACAGTAAGGGTGGTTAATCTGTGGAATTCTCTACCAAAGGAGGTGCTGACAGTGGATTTGATAGATAACTTTAAAATGGGATTGGATATATGTTTTAATAAAAAGGGCATTTAGGGTTATCCTGGATAATTTGAGAGTATTGATCCAGGGAGGAGTCCGATCACCAGTATCTGGGGTCAGGAAGGATTTTTTTTCCCTATTGAGACAATTGCCACAGTTTTACGTTTTTTTCTGTTTGCCTTCCTCTGGATCAATTAAAAATTAACAGTTTATCCACACATTGCAGATCAGAGGAGATCTAAAAAGGTCGAACTTGATGGACTAAAAGTATTTTTCAACCACAATTACTATGTAACTATGAGGTGTAAGCTGTTTTCAAGAGGGAAGCCAGAGAGAAAGTATATCTGCATTGGTTTTGCTGTAAATTTGAGTTTGGAGTGAACTGGAAGCCAAACCATCTGGGGATTGGCTGCAAACATTAAGGTAGAATTATTGAGACTGTTAATATACCCCAGGGAGAAGTTTGTTAAGTTAACAGATTTTAGCCTTCACCAAACAACGGTGTTAAGGGTCCCTGGAGGTTGGGGTATTTGGAGAGTAGGGCGAGCCAGTACCCCACCCATCTGTGTGAAAAGGAAAGACGACTGAAAAGAAAAGAGACTATTCAAGAAGTGGACTGTAAAAAGAAAACTGTTTTACCTGAGAGCGCAGAAACGTTTTTCAGTGCAAGCTAGGGTGGTCATCTGGGAGCTAGTATGTTTATGTAGATTTTTTATTTTATGCTGAAGTAAGCTATTTCTTTTGAATTTATTAAAAAGTACAAAAAGAATCTAGCAATATCTGCTGCTTACGTATGTTCATCTATTGGACTAATGGGTCCCCAATAGCATCCTTGCCACAGTAGATCATATTCCTGTATAGACATCCCTTCATTCGAGTACTGTAATCATATGCTTAAGTTAATTGGGATGTGCCAAGTGTTTTAACTTTCTATGCTAAAAGTAATGTTTATATTGTCACTTTTAACATCCTTTCACATACTGGTGCACCTAACACCTAAAATCTGAATGAAGTGAGCTATCCTTCTGAAATAAGTATCCCTACTTACTGTATAATACATTGTTTCAAAAATGCCTTCAAGCTCAATTTCATATGTTATTATAACAATATTTTCCATCATGCATGAACAACATTATTGGTGATGTTTGTGAGTTAATACTCAGGAAAAGTATACATTGTAGCACTGTTTAGTATCACCATTCCCCTGAAGGGTTGTTAACTAAATGACAGGATTTTTTAGCTATTATTTCACATAATTATTATTGGTATAACTTTTGCCACATTGCGAACAACAATGGCGTGGGGATTTACCGGATAGATGAACTCAAGATTGCCCTTGATGGAGGTCAGTTTGCTGTTGCTCCATGTGCCTCTCTATAGCCTCCTTGTGTGTCTGTTGGCTTTCCTTAATAGCTTGACCACATTCTTGCAACCCCCTTGGACTGATTTGTCCCTGTGCCTCTAAAAGCATGTTCCTTACATGCTCCTTGGGACAACGCAGTGCCTGGCCTGTGCTATCTAGTGATATACCTATGTAACCAGCATCAATCTCCCTCCATTCTTTAAGACCCGATGCTGCCCATGCGGACATTCCTCAGACCACATATAATAGTTGTCAAACTACAAAATATTGTCACGCTTTGCAAATGCAGACCCTCGCAAAGCGTGGGGTCGCATTTGCGTAGGTGGAGGTTTTACGGAACCTCACTTTGTAACAACACAACCCCACAAAATCGCTAACTCGCAGCACTTTACTCCTACGGTGCCTCAAACCACTCCATAAAACTCTCCCACACAAACCTTAACTCGCAGCACTTAGTCCTACGGCACCTCAAAACACCCAAAAAAACTTGCAGCACTTAGGCGATCAAAGGCACGGGTCTTAGCCTACAAAAACGTACAAAACGCGCTATCCCCTTAGGTTGCAAGCAGATGACAGACATGGGACTTAGGAAAAAAAAACTACAAGTCGCAGGACTTAAAAAAAAAAAAAAACAAAATAGCAAAAATACAAACGGACGAAAAGCAAAAAACACTAAAAAAACAATAAATACACAAAAAGAAAATACAAAAGCATTACACATAGCACAGGGGAACAGCCAGGGCATCTGGGAGTGAGGTGGAACACGAATTTGCTGAGTTTCGGCACTCGTAAATCGCCTAACCAAAAAAAAGAAATGGCGGCCCAAAAAAATGAAAATGAGGCTACACGACCCTGAAGCGCGCAAAAGACCGCCAGACACGTAGGACTTTGACAGGCACGTAAAAGGTACCAAAAAACACTGTTAGAAAACACAAAAATGCTCCTGAGGTGCATAACACATAGAATATCGACGCCATTTTACAACACTAACTTGCTAATCTACACATTACACATCAGAAATGGCGGCTTCCCTGCCTAAACCAAAGGTTCTTTCTCGGGCACACTTGCCACAGTGCTGACACTTTTTCCTCAGGTGATAACAATCTGACTGGACATTTTCTGCTGCCGAAAAATCCAAAGAGATTGTTAGCTCTTCAGGATACTGATTGATGTATATTAAATTCAAAAGGGTACAATATATTAATAATCAGTAATCAATAATTAATTAATTAATTATTAATAAAAAAAAGGATTTCTTAAACAAATTGAGCAAACAAGAATTGACCCTTGATTTAGTTTAGCAATACTTTTATGCTTACCTGTTTGTAAGATATAAATTAGTTGAATAATTAATTAATAAGGTACTTTAATTTATTAATTATTAATTAGTAATCATTAAGAAAAAAAAACAGCTTAATGTTTATTAATACATTAATGCCCCAAAAATGTGAAGACATTTACACATTGATTCATTAATTAGTAATGTACATTATTGAATTAATTACTAGTAATCATTATGAAAAAAAGTAGATTTTACAATGCCTTTAGTTTACGAATATATTAATGCTTACATCTTTAGAATACATTTAGTCAGTGATTAATTGATTAAGAATGTACATAAATTTATTAATTTGTAATTAGTAATATAAAAAAAAATTAAAAAAAGAACCACAAACAAGATGTATATTTTAAGATGCACTGACATATCCGTGATGATGCAGATTGCCTCATAGGAATTAATTCAAATATTACAAATGTTTTCCCTCTTTTTTGACAGTTTCAGTGAAGCTGCAGCTGAATCAACACAGAGATTGATGTTTGCAGCCTTTCAACACCATAAACAGCACCTTCACAGGCATATCATTAAATGATGTTTAAAAAAAAAAAAAAAAAAGGATTTAAATCTTCTTAGTTGGAATTGATGACCGTTATTGATTAATTAATGTATAATAATATATTAATAAACTAATAATTAGTAATCAGGACTTAAAAATAATAATAATAATAATAATAATAATTAGTAATGTGTTCCATCTATGCTAATATATCTGTTTTGCTGCTGATTGACTGATAGGGATGAAGCAACATATTACAAATGCTTTTCATCTTATTTGACAGTTTCAGCGTACCTGCAGCTGACTGAACATAGAGAGTGACGTTTGCAGCCATTCAACAGCATAAGGATCATCTTGACAGGTAAATCATTAAATAAGGTTCTTAGAGCTAAAAAAATGATTACACTTTTTTTATTTGGAATTGATAACACTTATTAATTAATTATTGTATATTAATATATTAATTAATTAATAATTAGTAATCATAAAAAAAAAAAGGTTGATTTAACAATACATTGAGGAATCTGCTTTTATGTTTTGCATCTATGCCAATATATTTGTGTTGCTGCTGATTGCCTGATAGGGATGAAGCAAAATATTACAAATGATTTCAATCTTATTTCACAGTTTCATCATCTCTGCAGCTGACTCAACACAGAGAGTGACCTTTGCAGCCTTTGAACACCATAAAGATCCCCTTGAGACAGGTATATAATTTAATTATGTAGTTATGGAACAAAAAAAGGCTTCATTTATTTGTTGGTAATATGGATAACAGTTATTGATTAATTAAATTGATAATTAGTCATCATTAAAAAAAATTGAGACTTCAATAAAAGTAATACCAAATTTTAACATGCACTTATATATCTGTCTTACAGCTCATTTATGTACATTGTTTTTGGAAATATTAATTAATAATAAGATAAAAAAAACAAGATGAGGTTAGAAGACTTTTAAAAAAATTACATTTTGCTAAGCACTTAAATATATGGAGTTCATTCAATCAAGAAGGAATGGAATTCAATGATTAAAAATTATTTTCATGTTATTTCACAGATTACTCATCTCTGCACCTGACTGAAGACAGAGAGTGAATTAGAAGGGATTTTTACACAAAGAACAGCAAGTTCACAGGTATATGATTTTAGCATGCCTTTATGGTTTGGGATTGATGACACTTAATGATTAATTCAGGAATGTATATTTATATAATATATTTATTTAGGGACTCCTTCATTTGCAATTTGAAAAATTGAATAGGGATCGATATATTACGACATAGCATATTATTTAAAATTAACATTTTAGTGAATGAACATCTATCCAAAAACAAGGTTTGAATAAAGAAAAAAAAAGAAAAAACACTATGGGCCTCATTCAATTGCGATTTGGCCAATTGAATAGGGCTCTAAGTAAGCACATAGCATATTTTTTTAAAGAAGTTTTTAGTTAGTGAAAACCTTGCTTTTGGATAAATGTTTACTAACTAAAAACTTATTTAAAAAAAAAAAATGTATGTGCTTATTTTGACCCCTATTCAATTGGCCAAATTGCAATTGAATGAGGCCCTATGTGCTTATATAGTGCCCAATTGCTTGGAACAAATTGCAAATTAATGAGGTTTTTAGGATTTCATTTTGCAAAAAAATGAAATAAAAAAAATAACATGAAGATGAATGAGGTTTTGAGATTTTAATTGGTCATTACAATAAAGAAAAACAATATATATATATATATATATATATATATATATATATATATATATATGCTTAAATAATTACCTTTTTAAAGAACCTCATTTAGACATCATATCTACATTCATTGCATCTTTAATAAAAATTGAACATTCTTTTAGGACAGGTCTATACTTTGATAATAGTATGTTTATGTTTGATCTTCTTTACGACAATATAAGAAACTTTTTAGGTTTAATATTGATCTCAGTTTTGGATTAAGTCAGTAACGTATATTCATTTAGTAATTAATTTATAATTCAGTACTCCTAAAATAAAATAAAAATTGTCAATATATATATGTGCAGTCCTTTGCTTTTTAATGTATGTCAATAAAACACTCCAAAAATGGTTTAATTTATTGCATAGAAAAAAAAAGATTTTAAAATCTTTGCATTCTTTAATTAATGTTATTTAACTTTAGATTGAGAACAGCTACAAACAATATGTACTGAACCCCCCAAAAAAGAAATCTTACACCTGTATTTACAATTACAGATTACAATGGCGGATAATGGAAAAGACAACATTGAACGCAAAAGAAGATTGGCAAGGAAAAGGAAGCAAAGGTGGAGAGATGCACAGTCACCTGAAACTTTCCAATGCTTTAGAGAAGAAGACCGACAGAGACTTTTAAATAAAAGAAAAATGAGTAAAAAAGCACAAAGTGAGTGTGCTGGAGCTTCAAAGAAAATAAAAAGTAAACTAAAACATGTCTGTGAACCATTGCCCAATGATACTATATTGCCTATTGACACTAATGTTCAGACACATGACACCAATGTAGATATAGAACGTTGTAGTGATATCAGTAGTGATGAGGAAGCTCATGATAATGTGTTTAGTAGAGCACTAATAGTAGACACTCATTATTGTGGATAACTTAATGTTGTTTGTCAGTTTTGTGGGGCTTATCATTTTCTAAAGGAAAGACCAACTGACGGAGACTTCATTAGTTGTTGTCAGAAAGGAAAGGTAAGACTTCCACAAAGACACCCATTTCCAGATTACTTACAAAGTATCATGAGCAATCCAACATTTCCAAATTATACCAATTTAAAAAAAAAAAAAAAGGTCTTATAACAGTGCAATTTCATTTGCTTCAGTGGATGCCACATTAGCAGAAAATGTCCCAGGACATGGTCCTTACTGTTTTAGAGTTCAGGGACAAATTTACCACCGAACTTCACATTTACACCCACAAGAAGGCGAGCAAAGGAAATTTGCACAGTTATATGTCTTAGATACAATGAAAGCTGTTGAACAAAGAATGACGCTTCGAGAAAATAAACAGTGTTTGCGCATAGTCTTTGAACAGTTGGATAAAATTATGGCCAACAACCCATACACTCAAGCATACAAACAATTAGCACAGGTTGAAAAAGAACAACAGGAACATGCTCAAAGACATCAATTGACAATGCCAAGAGTAAATATGGTGTTAAAAAGAGATTGCAACACTGATCAAAGACGGTATCATTTACCAACAGTAAATGAGGTTGCCATGGTTTTTAAAAATGAAGATGTTGAACCACCTTTTCAGCGGGATATTAGAATATATCCACACAATGAAGAACAACCTTTTATAAACATAAATATATTAAGTTGTAATTTAGATCCAATGACATATCCCATTTTCTTTCCAAATGGTGAACCTGGATGGGAACCAAAATTACAGTTGCAAAGTTATCCGAATAGTTAAGTTTGTGTTAAATGCAATATTTCTATGCTCGAATATGAAGTGGCAAAAACTGCTATTCGAGATTCTTTTAATCCAATTTTATGTGGGGGGACACTCACACAACAATGGATTATTGATTCCTATCTAGAAGTCGAAGCAAATAATCTAAATTTCATAACATTTCAACAAAATAAGCTTTGAGTAGAACAGTATTGTGGATTGATGGATTATGTAGCTGAATTGGCTACCAACAGAGACATTCCAGCTGTAAGAGCAATCATTTTGCCATCCACTTTCCAAGGATCTCCTTGTAATATGCGAGAAAGATACAATGATGCCATTGCTATTGCCACAAAATTTGACAAACCAGATTTATTCATTACATTCACATGTAATCCACAATGGCCAGAGATAAAGGAAAATTGTAATCTGGGACAAACTACTTCTGACCGGCCAGATTTAGTGGCAAGAGTATTCAAAATCAAACTCAATTAATTAATACATGATATAACTAAAGCACAGTTATTTGGAAAATGTGTGGCTTTTGTTTATACCATTGAATTTCAAAAAAGAGGACTGCTACATGCTCACATACTGTTAATCCTGCAGTAAAAAGATAAATTGAATACTGCAGAGAGAGTGGATTCAGTCATTCCTGCTGAATTGCCAGATCCAGAAAAATATTCAAAACTTTTTGAGATTGTTACACACAGAATGATTCATGGGCCATGTGGAGATATAAATCCTAATTCACCATGTATGGAAAATAAAAAATGTACAAAAGAATTTCCTAACCAATTTAAAATACAAACTTATGCTAATTGTGATGGATACCCTTTGTATAAAAGAAGACAAGGACAAACAGCTATTATCAGTGGACAAAAGGTTGATAATAGATTTGTCATTTCATACAATCCACATTTGCTCATGAAGTACAATGCACACATAAATGTTGAAGCTTGCACTTCTATTAAATCCATCAAATACGTGTATAGGTATATATACAAAGGATATGATGCAGCAACTGCTGTTGAGCAAGGTGCAGCAAACGAAAAGGAAAATCCAATTTTACATGACAAACTTTCAAATTATTTAGATGCTCAGTGCTCCTGAAGTAATGTGGCGGCTTTTGAAATTTGAGATGCATGATCAGTCACATGCTGTGTATCAATTAGCTGTAAATTTGCCATGAGCCAGTTTGTTTGCTTTACTGCAGGCAATGAAAGAACTGCCTTAGCTCAAAGTGAACACAGAAATACAACACTTACTGCATGGCTTCATTTAAATTTTCAGGATACACAGGCCAGACAATTTTTATATATTGAAATTCCATATCACTATGTATTTGTAAATGGTTTATGGCGACAATGAAGAAGAGATACGCATAAAATTATACCACACATTTATACCGTCAACTTTTCAGTTTAAAATTACCTCTTTTACATGTTCCCGGTGCACAAAGTTTTGAACATTTATGCACAGTTATGAGACTTTCCTGTTAGCTGCAAGACATCAAAACTTCAAAGCTGATGATACAGAATGGGAGAGATGTCTGGAAGAAGCAGCACTATGTCAAATGCCAAAGCAAATGAGAGAACAATTTGCGTTCATTTGCATCTTTTGCAATGTACCTGATGCATTTACTTTGTGGGAAACTTAACATTTAAATTTAATATGTCTGAAGACTTCTTGAAACGTTACAATGTGCCAATAGCACTTTTAAAAAACTTGAAATTCAAGAAAAAATAAATGGAAATTCAAGAAATATTGCTTGCTCATGGATTAAATTGTGCAAGTTTTAATTTGCGTGGTCCAGAACTTATAGATGACATCAACTTTGATGATTATGACACTGAGCTAGAAACACAAAAAACACAAGAAAAACTGGCAACTTTAAATACTTTACAATTACAAGCATTTAATGCCATCACAAATGCTACAGATGATGAAATGGTCAAAGACTATTATTTCTATCTAGACGGCCCTGGTGGATCAGGAAAAACGTATCTGTACAATTGTTTGATGACTTACATTCGAGCACAGGGTCAGATAGCAATACCATTTGCAACAACTGGAATTGCAGCACTTTTGTTAGACAGTGGTAGAACTGTGCATAGTGGATTTAAACTGCCAGTTCCAATTTTAGAAACAACAGTGTCAGATATGTGACTGAATTGTTTACAAGCCCAAAAATTAAAAAAAGTAAATAAATTGGCATAGACGATTCAACAATGATGTCATGTCATGCTTTGCAATGTATTGATAGATTCTTAAAATAAGTGATGGATAATAATTTGCTATTTGGTGGAAAGGTGATGTTGTTAGGAGGAGATTTTAGGAAAACATTACCTGTTGTGCCACATGGAAATAGAACTGATATCATTGAAACATGTATCAAGACAAGTAAACTGTGGAAAATATTTACACATCTCAAATTAGAATTCAATATGAGCTCTGAAGGCCAAAATTAATTAAATGATTGGCTCATTCAAATTGGAGAAGGAAAACATCCACAAAAACATGATTTACCTAATGATATAATTGAAATTCCATCAACAATGGTTTGTAAGGAATTACTCATATCAGCAATCTTTCTAAACACTCTAAATAACAATGATTACGCAGACATTGCAAACAAAGTGATATTAACATAAAAAAATATAGATGCCTTGAATCTAAATAACGAAATTTTAAAAATTCATCAATGCACCACAAAAGAATTATTACAGTGCAGATTCAGTTCTGGCTGATGATAAAGACAGTAAATCGAAGTTTTAGTATTTAATATATTAAGTCTTTAACCCTATCTGGAATACCACCACAAGTTTTGCAATTGAAAAAAGGGGCAATTGTCATGCTATTGTGAAATATGAATCCAAAAAAAGGACTTTGTAATGGGACCAGAATAATTGTGCACGATTTAAAAGATCATTTTATACATGCAAAAATTATGACTGGGACCAATAAAGATGAACAAGTTTTTATACCAAGAATTGATTTAGCTCCAAATGAGAGTGGTTTGCCTTTTGTCCATCAAAGGAGACAATTTCCAGTTATCATGGCATTTGCCATGACCATCAATAAATCCCAAGGACAAACTTTTAAGTCTGTGGGTATTTTTTTACAAGAACCTGTTTTTGCTCATGGACAACTCTATGTTGCTTTTTCAAATCCAGATGAGATTAAAGTTTCAGTTGAAGACAACCCAAGTCAGGGTTATTTACTACACAATGGCCGTATTTTTACAAAAAATATTGTGTGCTACAAAGTTTTGTAATCACAGATAATAGTGGTTTAATTTGAAGGAAGAAATTGAAGGCCAATTGGCCTCTTCTTAGTGGAACACTATTTCAGTTACAAAAATATGTCATCAATTTCAGAAAAATACAGTAATAACCAACCAAAAAGGAAGAAAGGAAAAAAATCCCATATACAGAAAAAAAGTCTGCTGTACTCTTTGAAAGGAAACAATTTTCAAGGAAAAATAAAAAAATGTAATGTCTTGGAAGTCACTTTAGACATGATTGGCTCCACAACACAGTTAGCTTGCATTTTATTACCCTTACTGTTTAAAATGTAATGTTTCTTTCAGGTTAAGATTAAAAATATGCTTGAAAAGGACTGATAAGTTGATGCATTCTATGTAATTAATGTTTAATGTTAGAAGCAGCTTCATCATTTGTTGAAAAATGTAAATGGTGCATGATATATAGATTATTGATCCAGGGACAAATCCAATTGCCAGTTAATGGAGTCAGGAAGGAATTATTTTTGGACAACACTTTCAACAAATTTACAAAGTTGAAATTACATTTAGTGAAATTTGCCTTCCTCTGGGTTCAATATTCAGGATCACTATAGTTTAAAATAAATTAAGGTTAAATGTTATTATCTTATGTTAATGTTTGCATTGGTATCATTGTATGTTAAAAAAGTTTGTAAAATTAATTTATTGAATGTTAAAAAAGATTTGTCATTTGCAGCAGAAGCATTTGTTAACAAAATTCAATGCATTTTTCAATAGAAAGTATTCATCCAGGGAGTCGTCCAATCGCCATTTAATGGGGTCAGGAAGGAATTCATTTTTTCCCCTTTTGAGACAATTGGCTAAGTTGCAATGTTTTTTTTTACTGTTTGTCTTCCTCTGGATTCAATACCTATGTGCTTTACCAGGAGTTTAAATACAAGTTGTATGTTAAAAAGAAGTCTGTCATGGTTGAAGAGACTCATTTACAAAAAGTTCAACGATTTCATGTTAGTATTGTTAAAAAAAAAAAAAAAACGGGGGTGTGGCTAAGCTGCTGGAGAGGAAAGACATGTCCTGCAAGAGCTCCAGCTAAGGCCTGGGTTAATCTGGGACAATCGACCCCTATAGATGCCCTGAGTGAACAACAAACAATATCACTAAACTCAGAAGACCTAGGGGAACAAATTGATCCCAAAATTACCTTAAAAAAAAACAATAAAATCGGAAGAGTCCCCTGCATGGAATCCCTACCCAGCTGAACTTTTCCCCTTGGAAGCCTGGAGGGAGAGAGTGTGGAGCTGCACTCCTGAGGACATATATAAGCAGGTACTGGGGAGAGGCTATAGAGCTGTGGGGGGAAAGGATAGCCCTGATCCAAGGAAGGGGTACCCAGGGGGGCATCAGAAGCAAATTAGCCCCAGAAAAATTAAGCAATCCGGGGCCCCTTACCCACATATCCCCATCAAAGCTCTCCCCATACCCTGGGTCCAAGCAACCCAGCCCAACCTGTCTACTTAGACTCAGAACATTAAAAGTACACTGCACAGGGCTCACTTACCAACCAAACAGGATTACAAAACCATTTGTTTTTCAAGGCTAGTTTCCAGGCCGAATCCCTGCTTGTGTAACAGACTGTACTAGTGGAACTCTACTACCACCTAGTGGACAAAGTTCAAAAGCACCAAGCAAGTAAAAAGAGACAACCAAAGCTCAATTTTCAACTATAAGCATTTAAGCTATGACCACTTCGGTTCAAGAACTTTTAATAAATCCAAAAAGATGTAACTAGCAAAAAGCCCAGCAATATAGGGACGCTAACAATTGCTCTGGGACAAACCAAGTGAAACCAGGTCTCTGGCAACAACTTGATCTACAATACTCTCACTGAGATGGCAGGTGTTGCCACGAGAAAGAACAATAAAGGGATCCAATCTTACTGCCTACCCAAATCTTCAGCAAGTTCTCCCACCAATAAAACACCCACAGCCGCAGTCCACGCAGCAACAAGCTCTGAAATGTCAGCGCCTAGCACTAAAAGTGACATCCAGGACCTTAAAGACCTAATATCCAACTTCAGAGAGGAGGTCAAATCAGACATCCGGAAGGTGACAACAGAACTAACCACAGAAATTAAAAAGGTGGACGATAAAACAACAAAACTGGAAACTAAAATTTCGGAAATAATGCAACATAACAACAAGCTAACAGAGGAGATCTTGGCTTTGAAGGAGGAACAATCTAGACAACAGTTGCAACAGGAAGATCTAGAAAACAGATCTAGACGACAGAACATAAGGCTGAGGAATGTGCCGGAGTCTGTCAAGGACCTACACGCATACCTAAACGATCTATGTGAATTTCTCCTCCCAAACATACATCCAGAAAACTTGAGAATGGATCGGTTTCACAGAGCCCTAGGATTCCGTTCATCTCCACAGGAGCGCCCAAGAGACATCATTGCCAGATTCCACTACTACTCCACCAAAGAACTGTTCATGAAGGCCGCAAGAAAAGGCATCCCTCCCATCGAGGGGCACACACCGCTGCTTTTTTCTGATCTAGCCCCGACTACCCTTGCCAAAAGGAGACAACTGAAACCGGTTCTGGACTGTATCCTGGCTCAAGGATGGAGGTATACATGGGGTTTCCCTTTTCGCCTCAATATATCCAAAGAGGGAAAATTCTTCACCATCAGAACACTGGAGGAAGGCATTAACTTGCTGGCGGAATGGAACATCAAGGTCACTGTCGGAGAGCTGTTTTCATGCTACTCTGACAACCAAAGCTAGTTGAATCTGAAAACGAGTAGATCCAATAAGGTAGCACCCACACCAGTGAAAGTTCTAATACACACTATAGACAGTTAACCCAGGCCGTAAAGGCAAAAGCAACACACACCTAGAAGGCGTCCCTACGGGCGCTAACACGTAGACTTCCAAAAACCCCTACAGTAGGGAAAGTTTAGGCGGACCAATTCAGTGTCAGTTTAGAGACACTAACTGGCCCACCAGTAAAATACGAAGAGGACAGCAAACGCTCTCCTCATAGTAGTTTAAATTACCACACTTTATTTAAGTAAGGAACACAATTAAGTTCAAACATACTAAGAGCCTTCCTGACCAACAGTAAGACACACAAACAGACTCAAGTACTTAGACTTCTTACCCAGGATTACCTTAGGGTTCCCCACTAGAGGAAAAGTAGGAACTTGCTTAATTACTGAGCCAGGTTTTTATAATTCCAAAAGTTTAAGTATAAGCAATTTGGCTCATACTCGGTTGTCTTTTTTCCTTTGAGTACAGATACTCTCCCACACAGCCAGCTGCTGAGCAGTCTTCGGGCGGAAACCAGCAGGAGGCACAGGATAACGAAGTAACAGGCTTCCAGAAAGGTGAGATAGCCATTTAGACACACCAAAGGGTCATACACCTCAATAAGAAATATGGACATTGTCATTGCGTCACACAACGCTCATGGTCTGAACGAACCAATCAAGAGGGGGGTAGCCTTGAGAAATTACCAAAAACTAAATCTTGATATCGTAATGATTCAGGAAACTCACTTTAGAAAACAAGCACTACCAAAATACTGGTGGGGAGTCTTTACTCAGGCATTCCATTCGACCGCAGATACCAAACAAAAGGGAGTCACGATTTTGTTCCACAGAAGACTCAACTTTCAGTTAAGTAAAATTCAAACAGATAAAGATGGCAGGTTTTTAGCAGTACATGGGACAATACACGAACGTAAGGTTTCATTCTTGAACATTTACGCCCCGAACACAGATCAAACGCCATTCTTTCAAAAAATACAGAAACTCACAGATAGCTGGGAAGACGGACTTAAGATAATAGGAGGAGACATGAACGCGGTCTTAGACCCGCTCAAAGACAAGTCAAACGATTTAGGTTCACAAAAAATCCCCACAGCGACCAAAGCTCTCAAAAAACTCCTAAAATCAAACTGCATGATTGATACCTGGAGAAACATGAACCCCACAGAAAGGGAATACACATTTTTTTCCGCCAGACATGGTTCGCTCTCCAGAATAGACTATATCCTGATCCCACAGAACGTTACAGGGAACCTAACTGAGGCCTCTATCTGCCCCATAGCATGGTCGGATCACGATCTAGTCAAAATCTCCATGAATAATCTCCTACCGAAAGGAAATAACCCAAGGTGGTCATTAAATCCCAGTATACTGAACGACCCTATCACACGAGATAAGGTCAGAACTGCAATCGTAGATTATCTTGACCTCAATACAGTAGGGGAGATAGACATAGATGGAATTTGGGCAGCTCACAAGGCAGTGATCAGGGGAGTCTGTATACAAATTAGTTCAATCAAAAAGAAAAAAGACCAAGCACAAATCTTACTTCTAAACCAGAAAATTGCTGAAGCACAGAAACTATTTGTTAAAGATAAATCACGACATACCCATGAGAAGATACTAAGTTACAAACAAGAACTAAACACTATTTTAAGAGGGAAAATGGTCAATATCCTACAGCGAACTGAAGCTAAATTCTTCAGATACGCAAACAAGCCCGATAGAATGCTGGCCACGAGACTAAAAGAAAAAAGAGCAAACTCATTCATAGCCAAAATAATCACCAAAAATAGGCAGACAGTTTTTAAACCAGATCAAATAGTAAACGAATTCAGACAATTTTATGCGGACCTTTACAGCAAAACACCCGAATCAGGCACCCCAACCCACAAACTAGAAATTGAAAATACACTAAATAACTTAAATATACCCCAATTAGACTCTATCAAAGCTAAATCACTCTTAGAGCCCATCTCGGTCGAAGAAATACAGGATGCGATCAAATCCACAAAGGCACACGGGGCCCCAGGGCCAGATGGCTATTCCAACCTCTACTACAAACATATGAGCGATCTACTTAGCCCCACCTTACATAAGCTATTTAACAGCTTCTTAGCTGGTGAAAAAATTAAACCGGAATTCTTAGAAGCTAAAATAATACTGATTCCTAAACCGGGGAAAGACCCATCCCAATGTGCTAGCTATAGACCAATATCTCTGATCAACACAGATTTAAAAATATACACCAAAATCTTAGCGTCAAGACTAGCGAATCTGTTACCTGAAGTGGTACATCCAGACCAAGTAGGGTTCATTAAGGGGAGAGAAGCGCCAGACAATACCAGAAAAATTGTTGACCTTATTGACATAACCAAAAGTAATGAAGGCCGCGCTATGTTGTTGGCGCTTGATGCCGAGAAGGCATTTGATAGGTTAGATTGGACATTTATGAACGCCACACTGAACAAATTCGGAATTCCGGAAGGTTTTCTGCGAAGCATCGCGACATTATACTCGGAACCAACCGCACAAGTTACATACCAAGGACACAATTCACTAAAATTCAACATCACAAGGGGGACAAGACAGGGGTGCCCTCTATCACCATTGCTGTTTGCCCTCAGTATAGAGCCCCTAGCAATTGCCATTCGTCAGCACACTGACATATCGGGTATACGGGTCGGCCCGACAGATCATAAAATTAGCCTTTTTGCCGATGATATCCTACTAACAATATCAAACCCCCTGGTTAGTCTACCTAATCTATTCAAACTTTTGTCTCAATTTGGCCCACTGTCAGGATTCAAAATTAACACAAGTAAAAGCATAGCCCTTAATATATCACTTCCTCCCACCACGGAAAAACTACTTGCCAATAACTTCCCAATAAAATGGGCCCCGAATTCTATCAACTACCTAGGCGTACAAATTACAAAATCAACTAAGACCCTATATGAAGCAAACTACCCAACCCTCTTTAAACAATTAACTAGGGACCTGCACAGGTGGTCAGAACTAAAGATTTCGTGGTTAGGAAAGCTACATGCTGTCAAAATGAACGTACTCCCCAAACTGCTCTACCTTTTTCGGACCTTACCTATCTCGATTTTAGCGATAGACTTGAAAAAAATACAGAAATTACTAATGAGTTTTCTGTGGAACAATAAAAAACCTAGAATAAACAGAGAAACAACTACCGCGACTAAGAAGGATGGTGGGCTCGGATTTCCAGACATTTCCAGGTACTTTAAAGCTGCTAGATTAGCACAACTAGTTAAGTGGTATGTCAGGGACTCCCCCCCGGTATGGGTTCAATTAGAAAAACACATACTAGGGTCCAATGATTTAATCATGCGTCAGTTACTATGGCTCTCAACCCAGCAGGGCTTCAAGTTACCCCAATCAATTCCATCAAGTGTGAGGCATTCAATTTCCCTATGGAAAGATATAAATAAGAGGAACAGACTGCTGGGCCAGGAGTCAGGGCTCAGCCCTCTATGGCCACTTTCAACTAACCCCAAAATAAACTCTAATGCTCAATACAGATGGTGGATTGATAATAATTGCTCAATTGCGGCAGATTTACCGGTTGTTAATCAAAAATGGTCCACCACCGCATTCCTAGAAGACAAACCCCTTCCTCCGGGGGAATGGCTTAACCTAATCGCTATAAACCAAAGATTAAATCACATCACTAAGAATAAAGGAGGGCAAAATATATCCTTATTCGAAAAATGTTGCATTAAATTCCCGGGAGGGAAAGGAAACATCTCCACAATATATAACCATTTAAGCGATTTAGTCACTCCCCCTAAATTACACTATGAATCAGCATGGGAAGCTGACCTCAACATAAAGTTAGACAGAGACCAATGGAATAGTATTCGGAAACAAGCCAAAAACACATCACTTAACGTAATTATGAAAGAAAACTCCTATAAAGTTATTATGAGGTGGTACCTAACCCCAGTAAGAATGCACATAGGGAACCAGACAATTAGTGACATATGCGAAAGGGGCTGCAACCAAAAAGGGACTCTAATCCATAAATTATGGGAATGCCCTATGATTAGACACACATGGGTGGACACCTACAAAACCCTGGAGAAACTATGGGGTCAATGCTATCCCATGAGACCAGAAGAGGCCATCCTAGGATTACCGGTAGAAGGGATGTCCAACTCAGAACAATTCCTAACTAACCAAATTTTCCTAGCAGTTAGGATAGTAGTAGCCGCCCATTGGAAATCACCCACCCCAACATTTGAAGTAGTCTTAAACAAAATTGAGTTCGTTCGATCCATGAGCGTTTTGTCCGCAGAGGTTGACCATAACTACAAGCGCTGGGCCTCCTGCTGGGCCGCCTGGGAGACAAGAAGCGGCAGATGAATCGGGTGAGTGACACTTCTCCCTACAAAGGAGCTATTAGGGGATCCATAGTAGTAGTGGTCTTAATTTACCCAACATCATTAGCCCACACAGTAACCTAAACACAGAATAATCTTTCTATTAGATGCTACCAACCAAGCTCAAAACAACAGTTGGTCAGGAATCCAAGTTCATCATATTTTTCCCATAGTTATGGGACTTCATTAAATATAGTTTTCTCGTTAGCCTTAAGTTATTTAAAAGCTAATATCAGCTATTATAATACCAGAAAAACGGAAAAGGGAGAGGAGTTTTGGACAGGCAGAGGACACACTGGAAACCAAATATGTGAAATACGTTTATTGTTAATTCCTATTTATCACTTCTAATGTTTTTGGTGTACTATGTTATATGTCTGACCTGTCTAATAAAAATCAATTAAAAAAAAAAAAAAAAAAAAACCGTTACCCACTGTTTACAATATAAGTTGAATATTACAAACCTTCATGTAATGGTTCAAAATATGTATTCTGAGAAATTAGATGTAATGTTATATTAATTTTCCATACATGACAATTACGAAGTTTGATATGGTTTAACAGTACATTGTTAAAAATAAAAAATAAACATTTTTGTACTTCTTTGTAGATAAGAAAAAGATTCAGAGTGTTAGAGAATCACATTGCGTCACAAACAGCATTTCCAGCTTTAAAATTCTATTCACCGTCATTTTTTTATGGGCAAGTCGCTAGTATTATATATAAAATGAAAGTCCACATATGAACCTCTATGTGTGTTATGTATCATTTGTAAGGCAGTTACAGTGCCTTGCAAAAGTATTCACCCCCTTGACTTTTTTAATATTTTGTTACATTAAAGCCTTAAGTTCAATGTTTTGCTAATCTGAAATTGATGGATCAGAACACAATAGTCTAAGTTGGTCAAGTGAAATGAGAAAAATAGATAAATAAAACTATTTTTTAAAAATAAAAAACAGAAAATTGGCATGTGCGTATGTATTCACCCCCTTTGTTATGAAGCCCATAAAAAGCTCTGGTGCAACCAATTACCTTCATTAGTGGAATTATGTCCACCAGTGTCACATGATCTGTCATTACATATACACACCTTTTTTGAAAGGACCCAGAGGCTGCAACACTTAAGCAATAGGCACCACTAACCAAACACTGCCATGAAGACCAAGGAACTCTCCAAACAAGTAAGGGACAATGTTGTTGAGAAGTACAAGTCAGGGTTAGGTTATAAAAAAATATCCAAATCTTTGATGATCTCCAGGAGCACCATCAAATCTATCATAACCAAATGGAAAGAACATGGCACAAAAGCAAACCTGCCAAGAGACGGCCGCCCACCAAAACATACTGGCAAGGAGGGCATTAATCAGAGAGGCAGCACAGAGACCTATGGTAACCCTGGAGGAGCTGCAGAGTTCTACAGCAGAGACTGGATCTGTTCATAGGACAACAATAAGCCGTATGCTCCATAGATTTGGGCTTTATGAGTGGCCAGAAGAAAGCCATTACTTTCAGCAAAAAACAAAATGGCACATTTTGAGTTTGCGAAAATGCATGTGGGAGACTCCCAAAATGTATGGAAGAAGGTGCTCTGGTTTGATGAGCCTAAAATTGAACTTTTCGGCCATCAAAGAAAACGCTATGTCTGTCGCAAACCCAACACATCGCGTCGCCCTAAGAAGGCCATACCCACAGTGTAACCTGGTGGTGGCAGCATCATGCTGTGGGGATGTTTTTCAGCAGCCAGAACTGGGAAACTGGTCAGAGTTGAGGGAAAGATGGATGGTGGTAAATACAGGGATATTCTTGAGTAAAACCTGTACCACTCTGTGCATGATTTGAGGCTAGGACGGAGGTTCACCTTCCAGCAGGACAATGACCCCAAACACGCTGCTAAAGGAACACTTGACTGGTTTAAGGGGAAACATGTAATAGTGTTGGAATGGCCTAATCAAAGCCCAGACCTCAATCCAATAGAAAATCTGTGGTCAGACTTAAAGATCGCAAACCATCCAATTTGAAAGAGCTGGAGCAGTTTTGCAAGGAGGAATGGGCAAAAATCCCAGTGGTAAGATATGGCAAGCTCATAGAGACTTATCCAAAGTGACTTGGAGCTGTGATTGCTGTTCTACAAAGTATTGACTTTAGGGGGGTGAATAGTTGTGCACATTGACTTTTTCTGTTATTTTGTCCTATTTGTTGTTAGCTTCACAATAAAAAAAAAAAACATTTTGAAAGTTGAAAATCATTTTTCTTGCTATTTAGTCATGTACATTGTCTTTAATTGTTTTATGCATCCTTCAGCAACACTTTTAAAGTTACAATATGAATGACCAGTCCAAAAAAAATTTGGAGACTTGTGCAAATAATTATAATGAGTTTCCATGCCTTCCCGTGCTTTTAACGTACAGTATTGTGTGTTTAAATGCTCCTACAGCAATAATAAGAGCCACATTCAATTGAGCGATTTTGAAATCGGGTAGCCCGTAAGTGAGGTCGCAAGCTATTATGCCTTTCAATTGGTGTATTTTTTCGGGCTCAGAACGGCTTCCGAGTTACGGGCTTGAAAAAATGGTAATGGTTAAAGTCGTAACTTATAGCCTCCAGAAGCCTTTGATCTGTCACTTTCGCAAGGCTAAAATTGTAAACCGCGAGGCGGAGCCAACGTCCGGACCAGCAGGACGTGTCAGGGGAGAGCTCCGGCACAAGGCGGCAATAGAGGGCTTATAATTGTCCCAAAAGACCCTGAAAGAACCCCAGCAACATCGGGGGATATTAGGGGGAGCCGTCCTGACCCCTCAAGAAGCTCACCGGACCGGCGGAGAGCGCTTGGGAGCCGTGAGGCGGAGGAGCCAGCTGGGAGACCTAGAAGAGAGGAGCAGCACACCAATCCTGGGCAGCATGGACCCCGGCGGCCACCGGAAACCAGCAGGAGAGCAGGGCACATAGGCCCAGAAGCGGAGTCCCTGCCGCAGAGGAGAAGAGGACGCCAAACGTGCTGAGCAGCACCTCAGCCTGGGACATTGCAGACCCGACCACCAGACGGAGGCGAGAGAGCGAGACACAGAATCAGGCACAGAGGAGGTAGCCGCCATCTTGACCAAGCCAGTAAGCTGCTGGATATAGGGGCTGCAGGGGCTCTGTATAAGCCATTTGGTCACCAAGAAGACGGGGGGAGGCAAAAAGAGGATCAGAACAACTCCCAACCCAGATAAAAACAGAAGGCCGAGAAGGAAATAACAAAGAAGAGGCGGGGCAGAAGGGGAAAAGCCCGCAAAAAAGCGTTTACCCTTTTGTGGTGCCGCGAGGTGGGCCCAAAATCACCATCAGAGCCCACAAAACTCACACCAGAGCCCAGAAATCCTCCCCAAGACCCAGAACTCTCCCACAGGGCCCAAAAAGGCCACTGACCACTGCCCACCTGTAACCAGCCTAGAAACTCTGAAGAAGACAAACATTTATACAACCAGCCACGACATTATTCATATTCTGCGAGTAGTACCCTAACAAAAGGAGGCTGCATCAAAGGCCTGAGTAACAGAAAGGAGAGGCAACTTCATTAAAACAGCACAGCTGGACTAGTAGGGGGAGAGCCGAAGAAAATGTGCACGCACACTACACATAGAAGGTATGTGCTGAAGGGACCCTGGAACTAGAGGAAATGGGGAAGCGACAAGCAGAATGAGCTAAAAGAATGATAACATATTCCTGAACGACAATGAACACCTCAGCACCCCAGCCTAAGCAGCTCCACTGCACACAATAGCCACACAATAGGGGGGGGGGGGGGGTAATAGCAACCTACTCAAGTTAAATTAGCTAACTCCAGGGAAATACATTATAATTAAGACAGATCCACGGAAACCTGCAAGCCTGGAGCAGAGGCAAGGCCGATGATGAAGAAGGCGAAGAAAAGCATATCTTCCAGGGGCATACCCGATCATTTCCCAGCAGCATCCACACCGAAGATCAAAGCAGGGGAGAGCTCCCCAGAAAGGTCGGAGATGTCGGAAGCAGAGGGGGATCGGCCCAACACAATCACAGATGTGGACTTCTCGGTGTCGGTAATGGCCAAATTCGAAGTGTTGCTAAAGACCCAGCTGGCATTAGCACTAAAAGAGGTGAGAGACGAGATCTGTGCGGTAGGACAGAGAACCCAGGAGCTGGAACAAACAACCGACCAAATCATATCTTCTCAGGAGGAAGACAAGCTGGAGATAAGTGCCAATACATCCCGCATAGAGGCTCTGGAAAACAAGATAGAGGATCTAGAGAACAGATCTCGACGACACAACGTCCGCCTGAGAGGCGTTCCTACAAAAGTGGGTGACATCATGGCATATCTTGAAGGGGTATTCTTTACCATCATTCCCGGCCACCAAAAGGAGGAGCTGCTAATTGAAAGGGCCCATAGGGCGCTTGGAGGCCCTAGAAACCCAGAAAAACCAAAAGACATTGTTGTGCGCTTTGTGAGACAAGGCTCCAGAGACTTACTAATTGCTACGGCAAGAAGGATGCCCAAAATAGTGGGGCCGGATGGTTCTTCATTACAATTGTTTGTAGATCTTGCTCCATCAACCCTAGCGAAGAGGAGAGAGATGAAACCAGCTCTGGAAATCTTAACAGCGAACAAAATCCAATATCGATGGGGATTTCCATTTAGCATACAATTCAGGTGGAAGGAGCAGTCACATATAGCTTACTCCCTGGTAAGCCTTCAAAAAAAACTGTTGCATCTACAGCTGGAACCAGAAGGTACTAGCCTGACTGATCAGTTACCCAAACCCAGGGAGAGGCCATCCAGAAAATGGTCTGAGGCCTCCGCCAAGAAAAAACTAAGAAACAACAACAGAAAGGAACAAAGAGATCAAAGCGGTGGGCCTGAAGAAATGGAGCCACCAAGTAATGTATTAAGGGACTGATAATCTACGCAGTGGTAGCAAGGGCTAAGGGACGACCTTATGGTCAATAACATAGGACCTCGTTGTAATGCTTAGGATGGGTCAGAGTATTTGTAAGGAAGAAGCTGGGGCGCTGCTAGTTAACAAAGCTTATCAGGAACTAGATATAAAGTTAGGACAATCTAAGCTGAAGCTTGTAATGTTTGTTAGCCGACCAAATTTATTGGGGGAAGTTATTTAGTAGACAATATTGAGTAGCGTAGTTGCCTACTACCAGGAAGTTCCTCACACTAGGGATTTTTAGTGGGTTAAGGGAACTCCACTCCCTAGGCACGCTAGGTGCAAGATGGCTAGATACGTGAGGAGGGGGAGGGGGAGGGGGGGGCAGGGCCCAAAAGGGTCTAGTTTACCAGATTTTGTTATTAATGTTACACGTTGTATTTCTCATGCCCAGGTTGGTAAAGCAACGGATGCGATGGCGACTCGCTGGCTCTCACGGACCTTGATCGCGGATTCCAAATCCTCTGACTCTACAGGTGGTGAGTCTCTACTGACGATAGAAACACACAAATCCAATAAAAATGGGCTTTAACACCCCCTCCAAAAGAAGCAAACCATTCCAGTCGTACAAAGACCATAACAAAGCAGTAATCTTTATTCACACTTGTCAAAAAAATAGTAGATAAGCAGGGATACACCTGTTTCTGACAGGAACCGTCTTAGATACCCTGGTTACCTTAGCGGCCCTATATGCCCCCACTAAATCACCACACAATCATCTAATCAGAGCATTGAGACACCTAGCGAAAGTGAGGGAAGGCAAGATTATCCTAGGGAGAGACTTCAATTTGACGTTAGACGTAAAGAACAATAGAACAGGAAAGGACCTGGGAGACAAATTTTCTAAAAAACTGAAACTAATACACCTGCTGCTAGGGGAACTAGGAGTAGTGGATCTATGGAGGGAAAGTCACCTGGGGATTAGAGACTTCCCCTTCTACTCATATCCCCACAAAGTATACTCCAGAATAGACTACATACTAACGGACTCATTACTTTTAAAGGATGCTGAGGGAGTGCAAATAGTACCCTGTGCATGGTCAGATCATAGCCTGGCTAAAGCAACCATAAATTTGGGTCCCACAACTAAACCTCCTTACAAATGGAGACTTAAAGAAAGAGTAATGACGATCCCGTCAGTAAAGGACAGAATAGCCCAAGAACTAGAATTTTTCTTTGAGATAAACGAATCGACGGAGATGGGGATTGGCTGGGTCTGGGCAGCACATAAGGCAAACATCAGGGGCATGTGTATAAAGGGAGCGGCCAAGTTTAGGAAGGAACAGAAAGCTCTAGAAAAAAAACTTACAGAAGAGCTAGGCACCCTAGAAAAGAGAAACCAGCAAAACCCAAAAAAGCAGACTAGGCGGGAAATTGAAAGAGTGAGAGTAGAATTAGATAAGATTTACTCAGAAAAGGCGGAAAAAATTCTTAGGAGAACCCATCATAAATTCTTCCTCCAAGCAAACAAACCTGATAGGATGTTAGCGAGAAGGTTGAGATCTAAACAAATGCAATCCAGAATTCACTGCATAAAAGTAAGGGACAATATAAGAACAGCTAATCCCACTAGAATACAGGAAATGTTCTTCAAATTCTACAAGAACCTCTACTCGGCGGCCGGTAGGGAAACAGAAGGTAGCATTAGAACATGGCTAAACAGGTATGATTTACCAAGATTGGAGGAATCTGAGGTGGAAGCGCTAAATACCAAGATCTCACAAGAAGAAGTTAGGAAGGGAATCCAGGCAATGAAAAGTGGTAAGGCCCCGGGCCCAGATGGGTTCACTAATATGTATTATAAGATCTTTAAAGATCAGTTAACACCCAGATTAACCAAATTGTATAACCATATCCTAGAAAGGCAGCCAGTCCCCCCGGAAATGAATCTTGCAGAAATAACTCTTTTCCCTAAGGAAGGGAAGGACAATACAGAGGTCAAGAACTACAGGCCCATTTCACTTCTGAACGGGGATATTAAATTGCTGGCTAAGATTATGGCAGACAGAGTCTCAAACTTTCTTCCAAGAATTTTCCACAAGGACCAGGTGGGGTTTATCCCCCATAGGCAAGCAAGAGATAACATTAGAAAAGTAATTAATCTAATTCACCATGCCAAAAAAAACAAGACCCCGGCATGCCTCCTAACGTTAGACATCGAAAAGGCCTTTGACTCTCTGGAGTGGCCCTATCTCTGGGAGGTCTTAAAGAAATTTGGTTTCAAAGGAGGATTCCTAAATTTAATTGATACATACTACAGGATTCCGAAACCCTACCTGAAACTCCCGGGCACACTGAATCAGGCCATCAAAATAGGGAGGGGTACGAGACAGGGGTGCCCTCTGTCCCCCTTACTCTTCGCCATCGCAATAGAACCACTAGCACAGGCAATCAGGATGAACTCGGGGATCAGGGCCCTGGTAATAGGGCCACAACACTTTAAAATTAACCTGTTTGCAGATGATATGTTATGCACAATAACAGATCCAGAGCAATCTATTACAACTTTAATGGACACCCTCTCAGAGTTTGGTTTAAAATCAGTGCTAATCATTAACGTTGAGAAAACAGAAGCAATAGCTATAAATCTGGAATCAAACACAAGAGAATTACTATCAGATAAGTTTAAATTTCAATGGGCCAAGGAATATATTCATTATCTAGGGCTAAAAATCACGCCACATACGGATACCTTGTACAGGTCTAACTACCCCCCGCTTTATAAAAGACTTAGCAAAGATATGCAAAAATGGTCTAGGTATCCTATTTCATGGCTAGGATGGATTAACGCCTTTAAAATGATGATTCTACTGAAGCTATTATATTTGTTTAGAACCCTGCCAATCCCCATCAACCAGGTAAACTTGAAAGGATTTCAGAGGAAGGTGTCCCAATTTACATGGAAGGGCAAACCCCCCAGAATTAAAAAGGAGATAATGTACAGGCACAAAGATAGGGGTGGACTGTCATTTCCAGACCTGAAGAAATACTATAGAGCTGCGCAACTATCGTTTATTCCCATAATTCACTCGGGGGCTCACCAACCGCTATGGAAAACCATAGAAGACCAGTGGCTAAACCCTTATACCTGGGACACCTTGGTCTGGCTAGACAAGGAGCCGGAGAGTGTGGGAAAGATCTAACATCCGGTAATTGCCAACACGCTACAGGGTTGGAAATGGGCCCTAGAACACACAAGCCTATTTAGACACCCTTCTCCGATGATCTTGGTATTTAGTCACCCACAGTCCCCAGCAAGGATGAGCGCGGAGGCAAAATGGTGGTGGAAATCTAAGGGGTTGGATAGGCTAGGAGCATGGCTAGGAACAGATAACCCAATAACTTATGAATACTTGAGAGATACCCACGATATCCTCATCAATCAACACTTTAACTTCTGCAAAATCAGACATCTGGTAAACAGTATAGGAAGAAAACAAGGTTCTCCTAAAAAAACATGGCTTTCGGGAATTTGCTAGAAAGTTCCTCTGACTAAGGGAATCATAGGGGGTATTTACGATATATACAATACACCTATAGAAGGGGTGAGGGATAAATACATAGAGGACTGGGAAAAGGACATGGGAGAGCACTGGGAAACAAAGAAATGGGAAAAGGCCTGGCAAAGTATTTATAAAGGTTCGCTAAACCACACACTCCTAGAAACTGCCATTAAGGTTCTCCACAGAACTTACCTAACCCCTATAAGAATGGCAAAGTGGAACAAATCGGGGGGGAAGAATTGTACAAGAGGATGCCAGACCCCGGGCTCCTTCATACACATGTGGTGGGAATGCCCTAAGGCAGCACAGATTTGGACAGCCGTGACAGATCTTGCAGCTGACATACTTAGAGCCCCGGGAGGGGGCACAATAGAATCTTGTCTACTGGGAATCCCAGACCCGCAGCTTTCCCCAACACAGAATAAGCTACTCCAATACATGTACATGGCTACCAAGTCACACCTCGCTAAACAATGGAAAATGGACACATTGGAACTTCAGGCAATAAAGAACAAAATAAACTACCTAGCAGTAAATGAGCACTTGACACATATCCTAACAGATTCTGTCCAGAAATACAGAGACGTATGGGAACCATGGTTAGCGTATAAGGGCTGAGTAAGGGGGATCAAAGGTGGAAAAGGTGACGAAAAAAAAAGAAGGAGGAGGAAGAAGCGTGAGGGGCGCCGGGGGAACCAGCGATGAGCCATGAAGTTCAAAAATAACGAGGTAAAAAATAAAAATTATGAAGCTATCTTATTATATGAGAAAATACAGGTGACCAAACTGTTTTAAGTTATGTTAGTTAAATTGTGAAAGAATGACTAAAGGCTACAGGGGATAGATATGTTAATACGAACAAGAAAAGATACTCTGTACCTGAGAGGAACAAAAACAGGGGAAAGAAGGAAAGGGGGGGCCATAGGTTTAGTACAGGCTCAAACCCGAATATGACTATAAATAAAGATAGGGATCCCCATAAGAGAGTTGTCGTTTTAAGATTTCACCTTTTTTAAGTTTAGAAGTTGTATGTAGAAGTTCCATAAGGTTAATAATCAACAGACTCACACAGGCATGGTGATGAAAAAAAAACTATACACTATATGGGACATAAGGGGGCTAAGGTTTAACCCACTAAATAGTGATAGGCCCCATTAAGCCTAGCCTGCGAGCTAAGGATTACTGAGTCAATATGCGAAACGTTATAAGGGAAAAAAGGTCTATTGTTATGTTACTAGAAAACGGAAAATGAAAGGGGAGAGGTCATGCTGTTTGCTATGTCAGATTACACATGTTTATAGTAATTAACGTAGAATGTTAATACCTGACCTGCGAGTCATGGCTTACTGAAAGACTGTTGATCAATGTTTGAAGTGACCAATAAAAATTATTGGGGGAAAAAAAATTGTAAACCGCTATTCAATTGCTCAATTTACTCAAGCCTGCAAATGTATTCATACCCATAAACGGCAAATGAAGGAGAAACTCCTACATGTGCTAGAGAGGACGCACAAAGGGGTTAAACACTGATTCGTAGCACTGTAAATGCAAATAAAAAATCAATACTGTACTGTAAATAACAGGGAAAGCGATGGCAGACATTAGAATTAATTGCACAACAGTCTGAAACTTGCAAATCAGCAGTAGTTAAGATTTATTTTTATGTTTCATTTCGGGGTTAAATTGATCTTGGGTATCAATGAGTTATCAGGCCACCCACATGGACTAGAACAGTATTGGCATTCATTTTCAGAATTCTTTATTTTGCAAGTTTTGCGAGTCTGATGGCATATTGGATCCCCGAACCTAATTGATTGACATGTAACCTCCGTGTTTTACTGCCGTAATAATGACAGTCTAATTTCCTATTGGCCGATTCGAAATGGGCGGTTACAGGCTTGCTGACTTGATCAGGTTCCCACCCAGAACTGCTCTGAACCAGTACATGATTTACAGTTTTGGCTTGGGAGCCACAATTTGCAGCCTTGAGCAATTGAATAGCATCAAAATCGGAGACGAACGAGAGCCCAAAACTCTTTTTCAGACATTCGGATGTCAGCGATCGATTTGTGAGTCTCAAATTGAATGGAGCCCTAAGTATTTGCAAAAGCCCTTGTGAGTCCTATTTAGTACTCATAATACTTTTTTTCTGGTTGTGGGATAGACTTTATTTGTGAGCTAGAGCTACAGGTCTAATAGAATATCGTTTTTGTGTAAATTTTATTATTTAGCGCTCGTAATGTTCAAGCTGTGCTAAAATCAATGGACATGTAAGCCTAAAGTTGCGTCTTTGGCTGGTCCGAAGTGATTGTTGGCGGGGAACTCATAATTGCAATGAGAGTAGCTAAATGTTTAATCACACTGGTGAATTAAAGCCTTTGTTGAAACTGACGTTCCAAGCAGTGTGAACAGAAATAATTATGACTTTTAGCTGCATTCAGGAATGTTAGCACTTATGGTGAGGTAACCATCAGTTTACGAGTGAAATTAAGTGTGTTTAACTTTACAATCTGGGCAATAGAATGGGGCCCATTATTATTAACCAGTGACATATGCATTAAAAGCTTTTAGTTTTCAGTGCTTTATCTAATGTAGAGCAGTATGGATACATATTTCTCCCATTAAAGAAACACAAAGGTAAAATATATGTATCATGCATATTTAATATCGCACAATGATTCTTGCATGCTTCACACATTCATGTACATTGAAAAGTGAAGGGGCTGGATTGTTCCCGACCTGTTAGATAACATTGTGTTATATATTTCTTGCCATGTGATAATAAAAACAAATAGGTTGCAAAGCTTTCTGTCTAGCTATCAGCTGTTGGAAAGAAGAGGAGCAAACCATTCCCCTTGAAGCTTTAATTATGCCACATTTTTTAAATATGTAGAATACACATTCTGTAATTTGGTGCATCAGGAACCTGCATATCCTACTTGGTGTGTGTATGGGCACCAGTAAGTGCAAGCCCTGTGGGTCAGATCCTCCTGCAGTGCGTCTGTTTATCTAGAGCCGTTTACTGGATACACACATCTGCTGATACAAGCACTATGCATTATTTAAATCCAGCAATACACCCGCTGTGTGTATTGTGACACCTCCAAGGCGTCTTATCCCAGTAAAGCATCCTAATCCCAGGAGCTTCTCTGGGAGTCGGAGATAAGTCTTCAATGGGAAGTTCAATATAATATTTACTGGATGTTTTTCCTTCTCAGTCCCCAAAAGAAAAAAATGATTTGGTAAAAAGTGTATATTTTTCTTTGAGAGCACGGAGGCTGCATATAAATACGGAGCTGCGGCAAGGATTTCCAACACAGTTATTATCTGCACAACTTTTACTGCTGACAGATTAATCCCTGCAAGAAAATGACCTCACAACACAATATGTTGGACACAATTATCAGGGATAAAACCTCTATAAAAAAAAGATTGTTTCACGTCCTAATGCAGTGTTTTATTAGACTAAAACCATTCTATTACATTTGTGTTAATTTGGTTAATTAAATCAATTACTAAAATAATCTCATGTGGACAAATATCTTTATATAGTATAATAATAGGAAAGCTCTCTATGTAAATACAGAGATTGCTCATATATATACACACACATCTCTCTCTCTTGGCCTTGTTCCAGTAACACAAGGTGACACACACAGGTTAAAATGACAATTAAATGTTAATTTCCCATACCTGTGGATTTTTAAATTGCAGTTACTGTCTATGTAAAAATAATCAATGAGTTTGTTAGCTCTCATGTGGATGAACTGCACAGGCTAGATACTGAGCCATGGGGAGCAGAAAAGAACTGTCAAAAGACCTGCTTCTCAAGGTAATGGAACTTTATAAAGATGGATAAGGATATAAAACGATATCCAAAGCCTTGAAAATGCCAGTCAGTACCGTTCAATCGCTTATTAAGAAGTGGAAAATGTGATGATCTCTTGATACCAAGCCAAGGTCAGGAAGACCAAGAAAGATTTCAGCCATAACCACCAGAAGAATTGTTTGGAATACAAAGAAAAACCCACAGGTCACCTCAGGAGAAATACAGGCTGCTCTGGAAAAAGACGGTGTGGTTGTTTCAAGGAGCACATACATTACGATGATACTTGAACAAAAATGAGCTGCATGGTCGAGATGCCAGAAAGAAGCCTTTACTACACCAATGCCATAAAAATGCCTGGTTACAATATACCCGACAACACCTTGATACGACTCACAGCTTCTGTCACGCTGTAATTTGGAGTGACGAGACCAAAATAGAGCTTTATGGTCACAACCATAAGCGCTATGTTTGGAGAGGGGTCAACAAGGCCTATAGTGAAAAGAATGCCATCCCCACTGTGAAGCATGGTGGTGGCTCACTGATATTTCTTTTGGTGAGTGGGAGTGAGCTCTAAAGGCACGGGGAATCTTGTAAAAATGGATGGCAAGATGAATGCAGTGTGTTATCATAAAAAACTGGCAGACAATTTGCATTCTTCTGCACGAAGGCTGAGCATGGGACACTCTTGGACCCTCCAGCATGACAATGACCCTAAGCACAAGGCCAAGTTGACCCTCCAGTGGTTACAGCAGAAAAAGGTGATGCTTCTGGAGTGGCCATTGCAGTCTCCTGACCTTAATACAGTGGGGGGGAAAAAGTATTTGATCCCCTTCTGATTTTGAACGTTTGTCCACTGACAAAGAAATTATCAGTCTATAATTTATTTATTTTTGTTTCAAAGATTTTTTTATTCAACAGCTTTTATGTTACATAACAAACAATTACATTGCAAACATCTGTTAACTGAATTATTGAGATAATTGTGTCTATTGTTATTAAAATATAGTATTCATATCAATAAACAATCATTCAGCCAGATATCTCACATTTTTTCCTTTTTTGGTGATGGTTTTAAGTGAATACGCAATTAAAGTTCCACTCCTAAGTGTTCCTCACTACATCCATTCCTATGATCTCCCGTGCCACCCTCAGTACCTTTTGTCGTCTAGATGAGTTGCCTCTCCGCTTCCCAGCTCTACCAGTTCCAGTCCGCTCCACACTCCACTCCCCGGACAAGCCACTGCTGTTAGCCAAAATGTAATGTTCTTTCCTGTCCAGACCTTACAATGTGCTATCTGGAGACTGAATCCAAGGTCCCCAAATTTCTAGGTAAATGTGGTGAGTGTCCAACAAAGTGTGAGTCATTCTTTCGTTAATGCAAAGATAATTTATTTTGTTTATGACTTCCTGAAATTGGATATGACTGCTTTTCCATCTTCTAGCAATTATATTTTTGGCGGCTAAAAAAATAATTTGGGCCAATTTGTTCCCCTTATTACCCAGTCCCTGGTAGTGAATTCCCAACAGACAAGTCGAGATTGATGGTTCTAGGGGAGATTTAAGAATTCGTGAAGCTAATTTGGTAGCTTCAATCCAAATATTAGCCACTCTAGGACATTTCCACCACGTATGAATAAAGTCTCCCCTTCCCTGGCATCCTCTAAAGCACCTATCTGAAGTTGTTGGAGATAACTTATTTAGCCTGGCAGGAGTCATGTATGCCCGGTGTAAGATTTTCAATGAGGTTTCTAGCAAGCTATAGTTATATGAGCCCTTAGATAGGCTCAGAAAGGATTCCGCCCATTTGTCCCCCTCCCAGTTTTGTTGCATGTCTATCTCCCATTTTAATGTGTAAGCAGGCTTCCACGAAGCCTTTGGGGCATTAAACATAGTCTACAGTGAGCCTAAGGTTCCTCCAGTTAAGTTTGTGTTTTTACATATTATTGACATCCACGATTCTTTGGGCGGGCCATGAATCCTATGTATCTCCTCAACCCAATGTCTAATTTTGATGTAGTTAAACATTTCTTGGTGTGGTATCCCTATTTTCCTGTTCATTTCTGCCCAAGAAATAATTCTGTCGCCCTCAAACCATGCCTCAAGTTTGTCTAAATTGTGTGTAGTCCAGAATGCTTTGGAGTCAGCTGTGAGGGTGGTCGCTAGAGAGGTTGATGTAAAGATTGAAGTAAGAGGTGATACGGGGTGAATCAGCTTATGTTCCTTCCTAGCCCATTTCCATATTTTCAGCGTAAATTTAGTTATAGGGTTATGGATTTGGGAGTCAAACGTATGCGAACTCGGAGCCCATAAAATGATTTCCCATTTTAATGGGGCCATTTGTAGCTCTTCAATAAAAACCCAATTGGGCTGTAGGGTGGTAGAATGTATCAACGGTATAGAGGCAATTTGAGCTGCCCTAAAGTAGGTATTGAAATTAGGGCAGGATAATTCTCCTCTAGACTTATGTTTATACATAGTATGTCTGGCGATCCTAGGAGGTCTATTCCTCCAAACAAATCTAAAGACCTGGGCTTGAAACTGTGCCAATTCCCTGTTATTAATTTGGATCGGCAGAGTCCTGGCCAGATAAAGCAGCCTCGGCAAGATGTTCATCTTGACCGTGGCTATTCGGCCCGTCCACGAAATCTGCCTTTTTGTCCAGCTGTCTAAGTCCCTTCGAAGAGTCTTAAATAGGGGTGGGTAATTGGTTTTATAAATATCCACTAGTGAGTTAGTCAACTTTATCCCTAGATAGTTAATGTAAGAGGCAGGCCATAGAAAGTTGTGTACCTTTTTTAGTTGGTCCAAGATGTCCCCAGGAATGCCCACACTTAAGGCTTCTGTCTTGCTATGATTCAATCTCAGTCCAGAGAGAGTGCTATATTCATGGATTGTGCCCAGTAGGGCGTCTATGGAGGAGCCAGGATTCGAGAGAGTGCACAGTAGGTCATCAGCAAACAAAGAACATTTTAGATGCTGATGTCCCACCCGTACCCCCTCTATAGAGGAGTTTGCTCTTATCGCCTGGGCCAAGGGCTCTATGGCCAAAGCAAAGAGCAGCGGGGACAGAGGGCACCCCTGTCTCGTGCCTCTCTCTATATTAATACTAGCCGTCTGGGAGCCTGGTAATTTTAAAGTGGCCTTGGGTAGCGTGTAGTAAGTGTGTAATAAGTTTAAGAAGTTGCCTTCAAACCCAAACTTTGCTAACGTGGCAAATAGAAAGGGCCACTCTAAGGTGTCAAACGCTTTCTCTATGTCGAATGCAAGCAGGCAGACCGGGGACCCCCTAGACCTAGCCAAATGGATGACATTTACAGTTCTCCTGATGTTGTCGCCCGTTTGCCTGTGTGGGATGAACCCTGACTGGTCTTTGTGAATCAAGGAGGGAAGGAATATTGAGATCCTTTGAGAGAAGATCTTGGCAAGCAACTTGACATCCCCATTAAGCAGTGAGATAGGTCTATACTTCTTGGCATCTCTCTGATCTCTACCCTCTTTAGGGAATATTGTTAAGTCAGCATGGTTTAGTTCTGGGGGGGTAATCTCCCCTCTCAGTATCGAGTTAAAGAGATTACATAGATGAGGAGCCAGAAGTGTTGAGAATTTCTTATAGTAGATATTGGTGAACCCATCCGGGCCCGGGGATTTTCCTAGTTTTAGTTCCTTAATCGCTTCTAGAACTTCCTTGATAGTAACTTCCTTATTTAGAGAGTGTAAGTCAGCGGGCGAAATCTGAGGAAGGTCCAGTGAGTTTAAGTAAGAAGCAATGTTATTTTCCATGGCCACCTGTTTAGTGGAGTATATATTTTGGTAATATTCCCTAAAAACTTTTTGTATTTCATTTTGGCTATATATGAGGTCGCCCTCTTTATTCCTGATTTGGGAAATCCTGGATTGGGCGTACTTTGCTCTCAGGCTTCTGGCTAACAATTTATCCGGTTTGTTCGCTTTATTGTAAAACAAAAGCTGCGTCCGTCTCAGTGCCTTGTCCGTTTTTATGGACAATACGCTATCTAGCTCCAGCCTCGTCTTGTCTATCTCTGTTCTCAGGGAGGAGGAGGGGGAGAGCTGATTTCGAAGCTCCAGTCGTGCCAATTTGCTCGCCAGATCTCTCTCCCTTTGTAGATTCTGTTTTTTGAACTGAGAAGCCAATTTGATGCACACTCCTCTTATAAAGGCTTTATGGGCCATCCAAACCCATCCCGCTCCCGTCTCCCTGCCCGCATTGGACCCAAAGAAGTCTAGCAACTCTCTCTCTATCTGCTCCTGAGTTGAAGGCAGTGAGATTTGGTATTCATTCAGCCTCCAGGTGTAAGGTATGCTGAATTGACTTCCCAGGTCCACTTCCAATAAAACTGCTGAATGGTCGGACCAAGTGCAAGGCACTATGGTCGCTCCGTGTGAGCTGTCAAGAAGTGAGCTGCTAATGTAAATAGTGTCAATGCGCGAGTAGGAGCCATGTGTGGGTGAGTAAAAAGTAAACTCTTTCCCTCTCGGATGAAGTCCCTTCCAGGCATCTACCAGGCTAACAGAGTGCAGGAGTTTCTTAATTTGTCTAATTTTGTTGGAGAATCGGTCACTCACTGGAGCCCTAGATTTGTCCGCCTTTGGGTCTAAGACTAAATTGAAATCCCCTCCTACCACTAAGTTCCCCCAGTCCCCCCCTTCCAGTGCCCTTAAAAATCTTATTAGGGCCTTATGTGGTGCCGTTGTGGGGGCATAAAAGGAAGCCAGAGAAATCGTGTTTCCCAAGATTGTACCTTTTATAATGAAGTGTGGGTGGAATGGAAGAATTGAGGGTAATCTTTATTAAGATATGTAGGGGTCTTATGCCTAGCGAAGTGGGTCTCCTGTAGGAATATTACAGATGGTTTGTAAGTCTTATAGTATAAAAAGGCCTTCCTCCGCTTGAAAGGAGAGTTAAAGCCCTTCACGTTGTGAGTGAGTACTGTTATGGGCATGGGTAAATTAATAAGGTGTCTGTCAGATATGCTGAATTAGCCTTACCTTTCCGGCGAGCTGTCGAGGAGGGAGTGAGGAGCGACTTCTCCTTCTGGAGGTGTGGCTGATCCCTGGGTGAGCGAGTTCTAGCAGGCTTGATTCTAGTTAGAATATAAAAGCAAGAGTGCGTGAGTTTTGATGCCACCCCCTGGTGCCCTATCATAAAAAACAGTTGGCTTAATTTTGGCTTGGATAATGTAATTGTAAATGGGATTAGATTGTCCCCGTTGACCTGCAAACAGGCAACCACTAGAGCCTCCACCAAATAAGGATCATTACGCTTATGCCCTGAGACCCCGGGAATGCAAAAGGGGCACAGGGGGCGAGTAGGCAAAGGATGTGGGTAGTTTAAATTATTTGGATGGTGATTGGCATTAGGAGGACGGGTAAGCAGCGTAAGTAGCTGATCCCAGCTTAGATATACTCTAAAAATGTATGCTTTGGCAGGGACACAGTAATCAAAGAATGAATTGCTTCGTTCCGAACCCAGTAGAGGGTGGGTGAGCAAAGGTTGGTAAGTAAATGTTAGGTGAGCACAAATACAGAAAGTTGTGAGAAGAACAAATAGAGTGGTTATTGAAAAATCAAGCATTCTTAGGACCTCTAGCCCTAACCTATTCCTGTCAATCCGTTAAAGTACTAGCAGGTTCCGCTTCAGTACATGCCGGCAAGGACAATTATAAATAAGATAAAAGGAGTGTTACCGTAATAGAGTAGCCAGATCTATAAATAATTTGTGCAAACATTAATAACAAAACTCTTCACATAAATTATAAACAGTAGAAACAGCTAAACCTAGACCAGCCTATTCCCTCAATTAGCAACAGTAGGTGTTTCTTTAACAATCTACTACAACCTGCTAGGTAGGAAGGAAAAGCAAAACATGGGTTAATAACAGTTCAAAAGTCTTTTGTCAGCTGGGTACAACTCGTAGCAAAAGTCCTGAGTTCCTCCGGGAGCCAGCCCAAAAGGCAAGAAGTAGGGGGTAAAGGTAGTACAGAACAGTTAGCTCAGTTCTGAGCAACCTTCCTGAGAGTCTCCCCTAGGTAGCAGCAAAAAAGCAAACCAAAAAAGCAAAAAGGAAACAGGACTTTCTGATAGCATGGTGCCTCTTTAGTCGACCCCTCGTTTTGAACAGTCCTGAGGATAAAGACAATTGTGCTAGTGTGTCAGCGTGTCCATGTTTTGGCTGGGGCGTCTGTTGGCAGTTTTTGAGACGTGATCAGCAGGCCTCTTTTGTCTGGTCACTTCAGACCATTGTCTCTTCGGAAGAGGCAAAGTTGCTGAAGCAGATGCCATAGGGGCTGGGTCCCCCCCATTCAGTTCTAGACGCTTGAGAAGCTCTTGGCAGTCATCTAGGGAGCGTGTTGTATATTGGATACCTCCAACAGAAAAGATCAGGGCAAAGGGGAATCCCCAGCGATATCTGATGCAATGGCGTAGTAGCACTTCCAGGGCCGGCTTCATCAGCCTCCGTCTTTGTAGCGTAGTTGGAGAAAGATCCGCAAAAAACTGGAGCTTAGCCCTGTCAGGACCACTGATCGAGGTCTTGTTGCGGGTAGCTGCGAGGATCAGGTCTCTGGATTGTTGGCGCAGAAGCCGGACAATGATGTCTTTAGGGAGGTCTTGATTGCGGCTCCCCCCAAGGGCTCTGTGCGCTCGCTCTACCTCCCACTCGTGGTCCGGGTATCCTGAGATGATCTCATCTATCGTGCCCTTAAGGTAGCGTGGTAGATCGACTATAGCCGTGGGGACGCCTCTAATCCTCAAATTAAATCTTCTGGATCTATTCTCCAAGTCCTCCAACTTATCTTCTATATCCGAGATACGGGAGGAATTGCCAGCAATGTTGGCCCTGTCCTTCTCCTGCGCCTCTACCACTTGGTCCATGGTTTCCTCAAGTTGATGAGTCCTCTGTCCGATCTCTTGTATGCCTTTTTGCAATGCCGTGACTGCTCCGTTGATATGGGAGGCCAGGAGCGCTTCAATTCTTGCCATTGAGGCACTATTGATGGATACCTCCGGCTGTAAGGTTGCCTCCTGAAAGTGTAAATCTGAGATGTCCGATTGCTCTGAGGCAAGGTCTTGTGCCGGTGTTTCTAATGCTTCCAGAGTTTTAAAATGCTCGTAAAAAATTTTTGACGGTAAGGATTTTTTATTTTTCCCCATTTCTGCGCCGCTGATTGTCACCGGGTTGGCTGTTAGATGCCTAGGCATTTAGCCAGTTGATCTGATGAGAACCCTCCGCTTCCGCTATATCCTCTCAGGTTATTAGATCTGCTGTGCTCGGTGCTGTCGGGATACACCCAGTTCCTGTAATGTTGTCTTGGTGTTTTTTTGGTCCTTGTCGGCTAGAACCATGTAGGGCCGCTGTAGTTACATCTTAATGTATTGTTGAGCTCTGTCAATCATGTGCTCTCAGTAGGCCCAAGCTGCTTTCATCAATGTCCCACTAGATGGCGTCAATGCTCTGTCTGGTGCGGGTGATGTATCTTGTTGTGTGCTGGACTGCACTATTTTCTGAGCACCAGTAGGTGGCAGTGCTGCTCCCTCCAGTGATGATAGGATGCTTGGTTTGTTGTTGTACCAATACTGAGCACAGGCCACGGCTGAAGCAGTTATATAAGGAAAGGTAAATCTTGTTACCATTAGTAATGAGGCAGTAGTAGTGAAGATGAAAATAAAGAGGTTGTATGCCCCCTTTTACAGTCTTATAAGCAGTGCAAAGTCTTTGTCCCCTTAGGGTCAGTATCTAGGCCTTAGAATCTTAAAGTCCTGAGCAAGCCCTTATATTACTTTAGTCAGGGAGCAATGAGGTCATCCCTTAGTGTCGCTTTCAGTGCCAGTAAAGTTGCAATATCTTCAGGCACTATTAAGCACATAACCTCTGGGCTTGGTGTTGTCAGAGTCAGAGTCAACTTCTCAGAATCTTTTAATGTCCCACTTGCATAAAAAAAACAAAGTCTGTAATAAAATATGGGAGGGTTCTGTGTTGCATCAAGCCTCTCTTAGCAGTATCTGCTTTCTCTGTCCTTTGGAGTGTTTTTAACTGTACAGGTCCCTGAGCTTTTGAGAGCCAAGAGTATTAAAGCCTCTAGTTTTGCAGTGTTTTTAGTAGCAGCAAAGCTGTAATCTTTTCTGGGCCTCTCACACAGTCTCCTCTTGTTAGGGTGCCATTTTTAAAACCAGCTAGGTCCTCCTGTGCACAATCCTGGTCATATATATCAATTTGGTGATAGATAAGTCACTTTATATATGGTCTTAAATGTTTTTTTCAGCAGAAACACACATCCTCTTTCATATATTATAGCTTTGAGAGATAAGCTGCTGGGTCTTCTTCTCTTAAAAAGTAATACAGTTTATTGTGTACCATATCTTTAGATTATTACACAGACTAGATCTCCAGTAGTATAAGGCAAATAATTGCATAGGTTTGAAACAGACAGGCAATATGAGTCATTACCAACCTTAAGTAGGCATGTTGTTTAGCAGTGTTTCAAAGTCTCCTTTGTTCTGGTTCAGCTGCAAATCTCAGGAAAAAAGTTGCCAAACTTGATTTTTAAAGCCAGCTGGGTCCTCCTGTGTGCAAATTTGTTGATTTTGTGATAGAGAAGTTACTTTATATATAATTTTCATGCTTTTTAAAGCCTTATTGCTGGGAGCTATGTTGTTTTGCTTCCTCTCTGTTTGCTGCTAGCCACACCCTCATCAGTCTATAATTTTAATGGTAGGTGTGTTTTAACAGTGAGAGACAGAATAACAAAAACAAGAAAAACGCATGTCAAAAAAGTTTTAAATTGCTTTGCAGGTCAATGAGGGAAATAAGTATTTGTCCCCTTCAACTTAGTACTTGGTGGCAAAACCCTTGTTGGCAATCACAGAGGTTAGACGTTTCTTGTAGTGGGCCACCAGGTTTTCATACATCTCAGGAGGGATATTGTCCCACTCCTCTTTGTAGATCCACAGATTTTCTATGGGATTAAGGTCTGGAGACTGGCTAGGCCATTCCAGGACCTTAATGTGCTTCTTCTTGACCCACTCCCTTGTTGCCTTAGTTGTGTGTTTTGGGTCATTGTCATGCTGGAATACCCATCCACGACCCATTTTCAAAGCCCTGGCTGAGAAAAGGAGGTTTTCACCCAAGATTTGACGGTACATAGCCCCGACCATCGTCCCTTTGATGCGGTGCAGATGTCCTGTCCCCTTAGCAGAAAAACACCCCCAAAGCATAATGTTTCCACCCCATGTTTTACTGTGGGGATGGTGTTCTTGGGGTTATAGGCAGGATTCCTCCTCCTTCAAACACAGCAAGTTTTTTGGTCTCATCTGACCACAACACTTTTACCCAGTTCTCCTCTGAATCATTCAGATGTTCATTGGCGAACTTCAGACGGGCATGTACATGTGCTTTCTTGAGAAGGTGGACCTTATGGGCGCTGCAGGATTTCAGCCATTCATAGCGTAGTGTGTTACCAATTGTTTTCTTGGTGCCTATTGTCCCAGCTGCCTTGAGATCATTAACAAGATCCCCCCGTGTAGTTCTGGGCTGATTTCTCATGATCATTGAAACTCCACAAGGTGAGATCTTGCATGGAGCATCAGACCGATGGAGTCTGACAGTTATTTTGTGTGAATAATTGTACAAACTGTTGTCAGCTTCTCACCAAGCAGCTTGGCGATGGTCTTGTAGCCCATTCCAGCCTTGTGTAGGTCTACAATCTTGTCCCTGATATCCTTGGACAGCTCTTTGGTCTTGGCCATGGTGGAGAGTTTGGAATCTGATTGATTGATTGCTTTTGTGGACAGGTGTCTTTTAGACAGGTACAAATCTGAGATGAGGAGCACTCCTTTTAAGAGAGTGTTCCTAATCTCAGCTCCTTACCTGTATAAGAGACACATTGGAGCCAGAAGTCTCGCTGATTGACAGGGGATCAAATACTTATTTCCCTCACTGACCTGCAAATCAATTTATAACTTTTTTGACATGCGCTTTCTTGTTTTTTTTTGGGGGGGGTTATTCTGTCTCTCACTGTTAAAATACACCTACCATTAAAATTATAGACTGATCATTTCTTTGCCAGTGGACAAAAGTTCAAAATCAGCAGGGGTCAAATACTTTTTCCCCCCAATGTATGATCAAGCCACTTTGGGGAGATCTGAAACGTGTGGTTCATGCAAGACAACTGTGGTGTATCACCAAATTAATATATATATAAATATTACACAAGGTTCGTCTACATTAAAAGGTATTTATTAAAAGGCAACAACACAATACTATAAATGTATCACAAACACACAGCCCAGACCCACGGAGCAACAACCCTTTTTAAATCTATCTACCTATATAGTAATTCCCTTCCCCAAACGCTTGATCGTACCCACGGTTAGACCATCGCCATCACCATCAACCATCACCAACACCATCCAGGAAAAACCAGCAAGCAACAGCAGTTTCCTGCCTGGATATATCCTTAGTTGAGATGATGTAATTTACATCACATCCTGTCCATGCATGACTTCCTTTAGCAATTGTGGGAGGGAAGTAAAGATTCACAGCCCTCCCACCTAGACCTGCCCAAGGAGGTCCCGAAAGGAAAATAAACCACCATGCAAGGAAGACAAGTTACCACATTCCCTCACTTTTTCTTCTTCTATGTTGCTCAGTTTTCTAGTTATCCCTCTAGTACAGGAGAACCTAGTGGGAGCAAAAACCTGATATACAGGAGAAATTCAACCCACCGTCCCTCCGGAATAGTTCCCTCAGCGACATAAGTTCTCCTGTACTTTCCTATGGCTGTCAATCCACATATTACACAAAACAGAACTTATAGAATTTAGGTGAGAGTGTGTGATAAATGTTTATGTATGTGCAATGTAAAACTTTATTGAAGAATGTATGAGAGAGAGAAAGAAGAGGAAAAAGACACATTATTATATATCCTCCTTGCAAGTTTCTTACTCATTTGTTTCATTGCCACACAAAAGTATATTATTATAATTGTCGTTAATACTTGAATGAACATGAGTACCAGCGACAGTGTTCGTAGGACTGGATGTGTCTCTGACTCATGAAGTTCCAAGGTAAAAAGCTTCATTGTCAAATTTGTCCAATCTGCATTTGCAGTAAAATTGATCATTTCAGTGGTAAGGTTTCTTGATGGAAATAGTGTATGAGTTCCTACATGTATAGTAGTGGTTACCATGATACAAGACCCTTCTTCCACCAAACATATTTAATCAACTGTCCTATATTCAGAGTGGCCAATAAAGCATGCAATGTCCCCTATGCGGATCACCTCTTACACCAGGTTTTCTTTTATCAACTGCACCCAGCCATCCTCCTCAGCTCCTTTCTCCCAAACACAACTGCACAGCCATCGGTGTTGAGATTTCCTGCAACAGCTTTCATCCATCTCCAATCCTGTAATAGTGGCCAGTCTTTTTGATGGGAAGTGTTGCTTGTAGATTCCATCACTTAACGTGCCAATGCTATGTATAAAGTTCAGTTGCTCTGCCTGCCCCTCCCAACGGGGAATTGCCAGGATTAGTCCTATTGTCTCAGATTGTAGTCCATGTGGCATCCATTGATCTGGGCCTTCAATATAGCTGTATTTAAGATTGTCCTCAGTGATGTCCACTCCTTTTCTTTTCAATGACGTGATAATCCTTGTTGCATTGATTTGTCTTGCCCACTTGTTTTCCTGGATGTCTGTAATAGTTTCCTTTAAATCTGCCAACAGCTTTCCTCCAATCATAGAACAGAAAATGGCAGTTCCCACTATTTCATTCTTAATGCTGTTAGCAATGGAAGCAATATTTTCCTCAACTAGATGCAGGTTGTTGGCAATGGTGTGTATGTCATCAACATTGTCTGTCAGTCTACTCACTATAAGGGGGTCAGCTACTCCACCTGTTTTCATAGCATGTCCCATGCCATCAGTAAGGGAGTTTATCCTGCTGTTCAGTCCAATGATGTCTGCTGAATTCCATACTCCCAATCCAGTTCCGACTCCTCCTAAAAGGGCTGCAAGTGTGTCCCGTTTTTCTCGACTCCCTGCTTCGGTCCACTCAATGATGGTCTCTTGTATACTTTGCCTAAACCACTGCCGCTGTGATTCCGGGCACTTTGGAGGAATAGAAAAATCATTAAAATTTAGAATTATTGGGTAGTAAGTCCACCCAACCCCTTGCACAACTGTTTCATGTGTTGGTACCACCACCAATCCGCCTATTGGCCATGGTACCTTCTTCTGATCTTTACAACGTTGCAGCTCCTTTACAGAGACAAATACTTCATCTATTGTTAGAACACACCCCTTTCTAGTATCAAAATTGCAGAATTCCTCTAGGTCAGGCTGGGCAGCTATAACTGCAGCGTCCCATTCTCCACCTTCTTCTAATGTTAAGTTACTCACTACTACTGTAGTATTTGTAAACCTCCCTTGTACCTTTGTTGTTATTTTAGTCCTTCCTTTAAAGTTTCCTGTGTTCATTATCTGTCCATATCTTATAACCCATTCCCAGTTATGTCCCTCTATACTTTTTATTGGAGCTCTAAGAGCTAATCCCCTGGTACTATTATGTGGCAAAATAATGTTTACTTGTAACCCTCCACCCTCTTTTACTTCCAATTCCCTGGGCCAAATAAATCTATCTGCTTGAACGTAATGTAACTCCAATCTTTTCAAACTCTCTCCCTTATTTGCGGTATCTTCTGGCCTTATTGCCTGTCTCCCCACTACTGTGATACAGCTTATACTTATACATCCTGTAACAAGGATCCACCACAATCTTCTGTTGACACGCATCTTCATTCTTATACGGCCTTGCTCTGTGGGAACACTAGATTCCATCATTAGAAACATATACATAACAAAAACAACAGGGGCCATTCTTTTTGCAAGTTTGTTCACGGCCCTGTAATCAATGGTAAGTCTCCATGATGAGGCTGCTTTTTCATCTCCATTCCCTTTTAACACAGTTTTTCTCACAGGCCAACATGGTGAGTTACATGCATACCCATTTCCAGATTTAATTATTCCACGTCTCTCCAGCATTTCTATCATCTCGTTAATTGCCCAAACAGGTATGTCTTGGATTAGCTTCTGCAGCCATTCTGGTTGTCCGTCTAGTTTCAGTTTTTCTTTTTCCAGACTTTTTATCGGAGAGACAATATATGCCATTGGGAGCACAACCCCTTTCGTCAACTTTGTACTTGCCTTATTCACCTTTTCTGTCTTCCACAAACAAAAATTTGCAAGATCTACAATGAAATTTCCTTTTTTTTTTAAATTCTATTCCCAATATTTCCTCTGGCCAACCCACTATTGCTTCTACTTGTATTGTTTTTTCTCCAACTGCTACATCAATTGGACCTGCTCTAACCTCCTGTGGATTCCCAGTAACTCCCATAATACTTACTGACGAATCCCCATTTTTGACCCTGTTGGTCATTGTAACTGCTGCTCCTGTATCTACCAACATATTTTTCCCTACCCCTGCGATGACTGTATAAATGGTAGGCCGACCTGCCTCATCCATGGTTAAATTAGCTGAGTGAATGAGATGCTGAGGCGCAGGGGTTGGGATTTGTCATTGTGACTCACTTCTACTCTGTCCCTCTTTTATCATCTTTGCCTCATTTTCCTTCAATTTCCTCTCTGACTCAGCTACCTTGTTTTTAAGTATGTGATTTTCCTCTTCTATCCTATCCTTCTGTCTCCTGAGTTCCCAATAGCCCATGTTACCGTTTCTCTCTCCCTCCTGATTAGCCCTCCAGTTGCTGCCATCCCTATTCCTATAGTCCCTAGGTGGATCTCTCCATCTTTTGTCAAAGTTCTGTTTTGGTCTCCAGTTTTGATCATCCTTCTTGTTCTGGGGTACATCCATGGTTTCTCCATTTACCATCTATATCTCTACCAGACTCGACATTAAATGTTCTTACAGCTGAAACAGAGCAGGCCTGTTCTGTGAAAGGATGCTTGATCCACCACTTATCAGCTCTAGTTAGTACCATTTCCAAGTCTGTTGGTGTTGGATCAAAAAGCCTGATAAATTCTTGACACTCCCGGGGAAGGGCTTCCATTACTTTTGCTATATGTTCTGGTGAGCTCAGCACTAGAGGCTGTTGAGGTTGTCGTAGAGAATACCAAAAAAATATCCTTTGAGCTACCTCTCTAGGACCATCTGTTGGCCTCATGGTAATATTTGCTATTTTTTTCTCTATGCTAAGTAGATAGAAATTAGTTGCAGCAATTCTTCCTGCCTGATCAGACACACTGTTATTAAATCCCAATAGTCTACTAGCCAAAGGACCCATAGCGTATTCTAACAGTTCTGTCCATTCCTCTAAGTTAAGACCTCCTTTTTTAGCTCTATCTGCTCCCCTCATAAACCAATGTGTAAACGTATTAAAGTTGTTAGTTGGCATACTTCCCCACCATTTCTGGAAATTGTCTTTATCTGCCATAAACATCGGTCGAGTCTGCATAGAAAATCCTGTAGGTGTTTGCCTTGCATTAAATAATTCTGAAACAATAACTGGTGCTTGTGGTATGGTATCTACTTGTGGAACAGAATAACATAAGAAATCTTTTCTATCTTGGTTCATTTTCGGCACTGGTTCTTTATTTTGTGCCACGAACATATCCAGATCTGGATATATTTTGGCAATGTCTCTGACTCCTTTTATCCCTTCTAACTTTGTTTTATTTTTATAGTCCATTATTATGTTTTGAAGTTCTGTTATTTTTACTCCATAAGCATCCCTCTGCTCTTCTATTTCCCTTAACTCCCTTTCTAGTTCCCCACAATTGTAGTTGTTCTCAAAGCTGCAATTTTTAAACAATCCCTTTTGTCCATTGCTTCCTCCATTTTATTTGTTGTTTCCAAATTATGCTGCCGTAATTCTACAACTAAGTCTATTAGGCCTCCTATTGTGGCTACAACAGCTTGTGTGACCAAACTTTTTCTCTTCTTTGTTCTATACTTTTTGTTATTTACAATTTGTGTTAGAACATCCATTAATCTCTTCTCTTTTTCACTGTCAGTGTTTGCTGGCTCTGGAAGCTCATATGGACCATCATGTTTTTGAATATGTTTCCTAAAGTACTCACGCACTTCTGTGGGAAAGTATTTGGCCCCTTGAAAAGACATTCCTACTCTTTTACTCACCCAAGTAAGAATCCAAATCAATTTGCGACTAAAGTAGCATGCTTCTGAGTAGCCAACAATAGTTGATGACTATTCAGTAGGCCAGGTGTAATATGTAGAAAAATAGACTAGTACCCACAATGCAAATTATACTTACCTTAGTATGGTGAAGGTAATACTTGCTAATTAACTTAAAATATAATAGCAAGGCCTGCAGGGTAGGAGATATACCTGAACTAGGATATGCAAGACACCCAAAAAGTATAAGGTATGGAAGCCTATAGTGTATTAAAATGCACGCCTGAAATAATATATATATATATATATATATATATATATATATATATATATATATATATATATATATATATATATAACATTTAAAATGGTTTATTTATTTATTTTTCTCCAGGCCTGTACTATGATAAAGGATTAGAGAAAGAAAAAGAAAGAAGAAAAAAAAAAACAAAAAAAAAAACAAAAAAAAAATAATAGTATTAACAAACTCAGGTATTTGAAACACACAACAAAACTAATTGTGGCCTGATGCCCAAGCTTGTATATTAAAAATGGAGGCTTGAATTAGCATTCAAATACACAAAGAAGCCGCATGGAGCCTTATTCAAATGCAGGGCTAGGCCTGTACTCTGATAGTCAAAAGCACAAAACAACTCAACTCAGATATTTGAAACCCACAAAAACAACCTGTATGATATCTTTGTTTTATGTAGCAAAATAAGATATAAAGGATTAAAAATAATAATTGAGGCCTTTGCCCAAGCTTGTATATTAAAATGGAGGCCGAACTAGGATATCAAATCAGCCTTCAAATACACAAAGAAGCCGCATGGAGCCTTATTCAAATGCAGGGCTAGGCCTGTACTCTGATAGTCAAAAGCACAACAAAACTCAACTCAGATATTTGAAACCCACAAAAACAACCTGTATGATATTTTTGTTTTATGTAGCAAAATAAGATATAAAGGATTAAAAATAATAATTGAGGCCTTTGCCCAAGCTTGTATATTAAAATGGAGGCCGAACTAGGATATCAAATCAGCCTTCAAATACACAAAGAAGCCGCATGGAGCCTTATTCAAATGCAGGGCTAGGCCTGTACTCTGATAGTCAAAAGCACAACAAAACTCAACTCAGATATTTGAAACCCACAAAAACAACCTGTATGATATCTTTGTTTTATGTAGCAAAATAAGGTATAAAGGATTGAAAATAATAATTGAGGCCTATGCCCAAGCTTGTATATTAAAATGGAGGCCGAACTAGACTCCACACACAATCAGCACTTGATTTCCCATGCAGAGGATAATTAGACAAAATACTTTTTTTTTTTCTCTTCCCCCAAAAAATAAATCTGACTATCTATTAATGTGATATTACCTCATAAATAACCTTTGTAGAAGTCTAAAATTCGTGGTCGCCAAATGTGGTGTATCACCAAATTAATATATATATATAAATATTACACAAGGTTCGTCTACATTAAAAGGTATTTATTAAAAGGCAACAACACAAAACTATAAATGTATCACAAACACACAGCCCAGACCCACGGAGCAACAACCCTTTTTAAATCTATCTACCTATATAGTAATTCCCTTCCCCAAACGCTTGATCTTACCCACGGTTAGACCATCGCCATCACCATCAACCATCACCAACACCATCCAGGAAAAACCAGCAAGCAACAGCAGTTTCCTGCCTGGATATATCCTTAGTTGAGATGATGTAATTTACATCACTTCCTGTCCATGCATGACTTCCTTTAGCAATTGTGGCAGGGAAGTAAAGATTCACAGCCCCTCCCACCTAGACCTGCCCAAGGAAGGTCCCGAAAGGAAAATAAACCACCATGCAAGGAAGACAAGTTACCACAACAACCAATGACTTTGCATGACCTGGAGGCATTTTGCCAAGAAGAATGGGTAGCTATACCACCAGCAACAATATGGAGCCTCATAGACAACTATTACAAAAGACTGCACGCTGTCATTGATGCTAAAGGGTGCAATACACAGTATTAAGAACTAAGGGTATGTAAACTTTTGATCAGGGCCATTTGGGTGGTTTCTGTAATCATTATGATTTTAAAAGGAGCCAGACAACTATGTGATAATAAATGGCTTCATAATATCACTATCCTTCAATAAAATACATTTTTGTTTGCATGATCAGTCATATTTTCAAAATAAATGCCAACATTTTACAATTTCTGCCAGGGTTTGCAAACTTTTGAGCACACCTGTGTGTGTATATATATATATATATATATATATATATATATATACTGTATATATATATATATATATATACATACAGTCAGATAGTATTGCAGTGTATAGTCATACCTTTTTAATTGGACAAATATATTAGGTAGAATAATAAGCTTTCAAGAGTAACACCTCTCTTTTTCAAGTCAGAAGCAATACTAATTAACGTAAGCAGTGCAATACTAGAGTAGAGATTCAAAGTGATAGACATCATAAATCATGTTCTGTTCGGGCAGTATATATTACAAGAAACTGAACCAGAACCCTACCATTCAGCTCAGGAAACTTATTTAAACATTCCCTAAGAAAGTGCAGCAATAATTGGAGCAGCTCATACCCACACATCCTACAAATGGGACTTTCTACATGCTGCCAAAGATCCACAAGCCAGGCCACCCAGGGAGACCAATTGTTACAGGTATGGACACACTGACTGAACAGATATCTGACCTTGCTGAAAACATACTTAAGCCACTAGTTACAAAACACCAGCAGCTACAAGATACCACTGACTTTCTCAACAAACACTACTTGTAACCATGGATGTTGAATCTCTTTATATCAACATCCCACACAAAGATGGCACTGAGCTGTGCCTAAAGTTTTTCTCAGCATACTACTGGAATATGTCCTGACCCACAACTACTTCACCTTCAACCAACATGTTTACCTACAAATAATGGGGTTCGCAATGGGCACCAAATGGCCCCTCAATACGATAATCTATTTATGGCCAACCTGGAAAAGAGATTCTTATCCACAATGCACATGTAACCGAACAGAACATTATTCGTCATATCTGTCACTTTGAATCTCTGCTCTGTATTCCACTGCTTTCCTTAATCAGCATTGCTTCTGACTTGAAAAATAGAATTGTCATTCTACAATAAAAAAATACTTTATAATGCAATTCTCTATTACACAGGCTAACTATTTTTTTTTCTTGGTTTCTTGATTTTTAGGCCTGTTCCTGGGGCTATTTGGGGCGCTGATTCAGAAAATTGCATTGGAAATACCGCATCAGCTCTAGCTTCTTAGATATAGATATGGCATAATAGAGCAGAACATTAACATTGGGCAAGAAAAGATTGGCATCAAGGGAATATGTTGGTTGAGGACAAAAGGTAATCAATGAACCTTTGGTAGCACGAGATAGAATCATAATGCCACCATTACATATAAATGGAAAAAGTGAAGACAGGAATTTTCAATGGTCCTCAGATCAGACAACTTATAAATGACCCACATTTTATAGCATCAAAGAATGAAATCAAATCATGTGCCTGGTCTTCATTTGTTCTTGTTGTGAAACACTTTTGTGGCAACAAGAAGGCAGACAACTACTCACAATTAGTAAGTGATATACTCTTTTATTTCAACAGGCTTGGCTGTAACATGAGTGTTAAAGTCCTTTATCTGCATTATCGCTTTCCAGAGAACCATAGATACTTAAGCAAAGAGAAAGGTGAAAGATTTGACCAAGACATAAAAACAATGGAAGCCTGATACCAAGGAAGATGGGATGCACACATGATGGGGGCAGACTATTGTTGGAATCTTATGCAGGATTGTCCTGGCAGTTCCCACTCTCAGAAGTCTAACAAAAGAAGCTTCTTGTGTGTAGAATGACTGGAAGGTTTGAATCATAAACATAAAGTGGTATATGGCATATATTCTGTTTCTCAGCAAATAGAGCAGATAAGGGAAAACTGGTGCCATTTTTGGAATCAGCAGGTCAAATATACCCAGAAACAGGTTTAACATTTGAGGCACCAAAATGTGTGTTATTAATCTATCTATCTATCTATCGTTGGTTTTTCATTCAGATTTCTAATGTTTTGCTAGGAATGATCTTACCCCAATATATTTGCTGTATTGTATTTACTGGGAGAAAACTGATTACCAGAGATCTTGGCTTATGAGTGAGTTTAATGTGACCAAGCATCCGATAAGTTATATTTTGTGGGGTGAGTGCAGGGCCAGCTTAAGCTGATTCAGCAACCTAGGAGAGGTCTTAGATATTACATATTAGTTACAAGTATAGTAAAATGGAACACTTGCTTGGAAAATCTTATTTTTACCAGTCAAAATACAGAAATACTGTAATCATAACAGAACAGTACTGTGCTACCCAATATATCAGTAACACAAGCAAAGGCTATAAAATAGGAATGTTTTCATCATGTTAAACTGTTTTCTCTTGTGTCTTCTTTTTGCAAAATTAATTAATATATAATATATTATTAATAATTATTATATTATTATATATATTTCCAAAACATACAGTTATATTACTATGTATATACAGGAGTGGTTAAAAATATCTTATACTTAGGAGCCAGGACTATTTTATAAGTGCCAGCTATAGTATTTCCAAAAATAGAAGCCCATTATAGAGATTAATTTTAAAAATTATTTAGGAGCCAGAAATAAAAATTTTAGGAGTTTTTGCTCCCAGCCTCGCAGGAAATTTCCACCCCTGCTTAATTATATTTTTCTGAACTTATTGTGTATTTATTTCTAGAAATAAATAGCAGCAATAGAAATAAACTAAACAAAAATAACTAAACAGCTACCAAAGACTAGAAACAAATTAAAAGTAAAATCAGAAACTTTTCCAACACATAGAAGGTGCCACAGGTCAGAGGCACTGACTTTTGACCCAAGATGCATTTTTTGTGAAAAATGGCATGCCCCGATGGTGCTTCTCTTAAGTTGGCTCCCTGGGCACCCATTGGGTAGAGCCAGTCCATGGTGAGTGGACATCTTGACCTCTATAAAGTGAGCAGATTGCAATTTTACTGGTTTTGTTTAAATAACACTTAATATTTTTAATAGGAATTCACTCAACCAATATATTTAGATGTTTTAAAAAATATACTCCTTTCCATCATGAATCCTTAGTTTGGAAATGTTTTTAGAATGAAAAATAAAACAATACAGGCCTTATTACCTTTTTATGTCATTATGCTGCTGTGGCATTTGGTTGATCAGCTTCCTGAGGTGGGGAGAAGACTTTGATTACACAGGAAATTTATATCTGCATAATGGGAATGTGGCATCTGTAGCTTCAGAACTTGCAATAACGGTAATGGAAAGATCTTTAGTTTACACGGACACACCCTCTCGAAAAAGTAACAAACAGAATGTCTGTAGTAAACAATAAATTGGTATAAAAGATCAGTGTGACGATCAGTGAGTAGGGGCCATACAAGCCCAGAGCCACCTGCTATAGACTACAGGTTATCTACCCACAAGGACAGTTGGGTTCTTTGAAATCTCTGCACCAGCACCCTGATATCTGGCTTCTGTATCAGTCAGAGTGTCTTCATCAGTAATCAGTGTTTCCAGGAGTCCAGTTAACCTTCCTGTTGTAGTGACCAGAACAGGTTACTTGTAGGGTGGAGATGGGTTCAGTATCGCAGCCCACCAGAAACAAAATAAAGAGACCATATGAATTCTTATATCTTCAAGAGAACTGATTTATTTTTTTAAGTGACAGCAGTATTTATTAGGGCATAGATACAGAGGGGGGTGTAGCAGACAAACACAAGAGATAAACTCCACATGGGGTCTAACAGTGTTTTCCTGAGATCAACAGGATTAACCTGCAAGCCACATCCTGACGTTTCTAGCTCATATCAGATGGGATTAACTTAATCTGCCAACAATGGGCCAGAGTGGATTATAACTACAATGGAGGTGCTCATGCACATAATCCAGTGGCTGGAGCCAAACTGTCTGTCTACAAAATGAGTTCTATGGGCTAACACCCCATGCCAGGAAAAAGGGGATCATGACATTTGTCCCCCCTCCCAGGACAGCAGTTCTGGGGCCTATGATCCTGACGGATGAAAGGCTTGAACTGAAGCCCATAGCCCAAGTTACCAATCCAAATAAAAGTTGTTGGCCCCAAGTAGCCCACTGCTTAAGTCCCAGTGCATGACCTCACTCCTGGAGAGAATACGTAGGTTGGCCCCCGTTGTGGGTGGTTGCCCATCTTTCAGAAAAATGTCCACAGTCTCTAACCACAATTTCTATAGGGTCTTGGGCACATAGTCACAGTTCTACAGTCCTTCCAGGGGGCATCTGGGCTAGCAGCCACTTCTCAGCCACCCCTCCTCACTTCCTCACTGCACATACATCTGGGATCCCAATCCTCAAGGTCCCAGGTTGAATACAGCCCAACCCCAGCTCCCTCTTCCTTCAATAACCCACCCCCAAACTTGCAGGCAATAAATCTTGGGGGACACAGCCCGGGCCTCAGAATAGTAGGATATCATCCAGGGGCATCCTACTACCCCTTTAGCCACAGGCAAAAGGTGGCTCTGGTGTATCCCAAACTAAGGGAGCAGCTCTGGGGGGGGGGGGGGGGAATATGCACTTCCCCGCCGGCACACATCTCATCAGGGTTAGTTGTCAAGGCAAGGGTTGTGGATAAACAGAGCAGGACTCAGGATTTAGGTCTCTGGATGGAGGCCCTTTCACTGGCTGAGGCTCACCTGGGGTAGCAGACTTTGCTGGGGTCGGTAGCTCCTTAGGGTAAGTATCCTCCAGGGCTGATAATATTTGCATTACCTCTGCAGCTAGGCTACCATGTGTCAGGTCCTCTGGTACCGTGTGCTGCTTGCCCCATATCATTTAACTCTTCCTGGACTGAAGCAATCCCATCAGCCCTGATAGTAACTCTGCAGGGTTTGGGAGGGGAGTCTCAACTTGGTTCCTTCATCTGGGTTTTCAGGGCCAGTGCCCTCACCTGAACTCCCACACTTATCTGGATCAATCTGATCAATGCTAGGGCAAGAGCTTCAGGATATCAGGGGACGCCCCCCTCTCCTGATAGCCTCATGCCCCGATCTGGCATCACACTCTCCATGACTGTCAGCTTGGTGCCTGGACATCAGCATTTTGTGGTTCAGGACAGGTAACAGTCCATAGGTAGTTGGGCAGACTCTTAGGGCTTGCACCCTCTTCTGCCAACTGTTCAGTCTCCAGCTTCTCGCACTTGATTAGAGGCTGGAACTTTTTCTGTTTGTTGACAATCTCCCAGTGGCTGGTGCTGCTTTACATGCTCCCTGGTCTTGCATCTACCAGGATCTGGACTGTTCTCCCGGGCCTCCCCCCTATCTGGTAGGTTCCCAGAAATCCCCACTGATCTCGCCTGTTCTATAGCCGTCAGATCTCCAGATACCTTCTGGTTTCCTTCCTCCACCTATAAGGGTGTAGCCAACAGTCCATTTTCTCTGGCAGTGTATCCTCTGCTAGCTCAGCTGGGGAAGCATGGGGTAACTCCAACTATGGAGCCAGGTCCCACCTGGGCCCACCTGCTCAAGCAGTTCATCATACTGTTTTTCGAAATGAATTTCTTTATGGACCAACGGTTTAAGCAACATTTCTTCTGTTGTACCTGGCTCAATTTCCACATCCTTTCGGCGCTGTGCAAATAGAATTTCCAAGCAGCTCTTGGATCTCCCTGCAGCACATCCGGGAGCCCTTCCACCAGTCAAGCACTGTAGAAGGAGGGCCCTTGTGATGCAGAGTTGGAAGCATTTAGGTCCTCAAGTTCCAAGTCAAGCTCCAATCACACCAGATCCTCAAGCCGTTCTGCTAGCTTTTCACCCAGCTGGAGACCCAAGGGAAACCATCTGCTGATTTAGAATAGCTGTCCCACCTAATCCCCGTCTGTGGCAATCCATTCCCTTTTGTCGCTCCAGCATATACTGGTGATGAGGCTCCTATTCCTCCCTGATCACCTCTGCTCTGTTAGGCCTCAATGTTGGTCCCTGATCCCCTCTATCTAGCTGCTGGCCTTCCTTGGACATGGCCTGGATTTGAAGGTTTGCCCAAAATCGCTGAGTGGTTTCTGTTTCCCCGCCCAAACCGCTGAAATACTGGACTTCAAAACTGCATAGATCACCATATCCCAGCCTCTACTACTGGTTCTTGCATCGAGATTCCACCACCTGCTGACCAGTTGTGACGATCCGTGAGTTAGGGGCTATACAATCCCATAGCCCACCTGCTATAGACTATTATTTATCTGATTGATTATATACTTCACAAGGACCCGTTGGGTTCTTTGAAAATTTTGCACCTGCAACCTGATATCTGGCTTCTGTATCAGTCAGAGTCTCTCCATCTGTAATTCGTGCTTCCAGGAGTCCCGGTAAATTCCTGTGGTAGTGACCAGGACAGGTTACTTGTAGGGTGGAGATAGGTTCACGTCATCGCAGCCACCAGAAACATAATCTGAGATACAAAATTTCTATATATCTCCAAGAGAACTGATTTATTTTTTAAATGACAGCAGTATTTTATAGGGGATAGGTTACAGAGGGGGTTGTACACAGCACAACAATGAGGGGTGTGGCAAACATTAGAGATAAAACTCCACATGGGGTCTAACAGTGTTTTCCTGAAATTGGATTAACCTGCAATCCACATCCTGTTGTCTCTAGCACATATCAGATGGGATCTAACTTAATCTGCCAACAATGGGCCAGAATGGATTATAACTACAATGGAGGTGCTCATGCACATAATCCAGTGGCTGGAGCAAACTGTCTATCAACTGAGTTCAATAGGCCAACACCCAGGCCAGGAAAAAAGGGGTCTGTGACAAAAAGCACTCTAAGGGCTGTATTTATTTTATTTTTACTTGCTGAAAACATTTTGCCCATTATCAAATCGATAATGTTATTAGTATCAATAGTGGCAAGATGTTAAAATGTTCTCAGTATCCCAATTTCTCCTCCCAGGTGTCCTAACACTGTTATTTCAATATTTCTTAGCCATCTTTAAAACAAAGTCGAATACAATAAAATAAAGAGCTGCATTTTTAAACATAATCCTGCTCCTCTTTTGTGGTCCTCTATGTGTTATAAATAATAGTTAACAGGGTTAAAATACGTGCAGTTCATCTTATGACGTCAATTGAATAGACTTGACCCAAAGTGTCACCATGACAACCCCATCCCTCTATAATGAGTCTTAAGTAACTAAAATCTGATTATACCATGGTCATGAATAACTACTCTTTGAGTTGAGAGGGTCGGATTAATGTAAATATTAATATTACTCTGGTTAGAGCATATGCATGTCGAGAAAAATTTGCCTTTTGAACCCCCCAATACAGGGGTCCTGATTAATATAAACTGTGTATACATTTAGTATACTTAATCCTCTTTCATCATGTTAACTGACCGTTAAAGTAAATAACGTTATTCTCCTTTCCATTCAAAGTCAGTGCAGATGGTTATCCAGTTTGACAGTGTAAAAAACTGGTTAATGATTTCTAGCACCATCTGCAGTTTTGATGTGTAGTAGGGTTTGGACCCAATTCTTCATTACTAGGGGCTCAGCTCTGACTCTACTACAAACATAATCCTTCACTACTTGATGCATTACTGAATCATCTAAAAACTCAACAGAAGCAAAAAATAATTACAACTCTATCTGTGTAATTAATGTTTTTTTTAGAGTTTTTGTTGCTGATAATTATCCTTCAATAATACAATAAGGTCATTTTTTCCAGATACTTCTGTGATCTCTCGGTGATTAAAAGTGTCTTTTGACATATTTTGTTGCTACTTGATGCATTTTGGGATTTTATAATCAACCAAAGTAATAAGGAGCGATAATCTACTGAGATATATATTTTTTCCATATATGTGAAAGTTCACATTGTAGCAGTTTCTGTAAAAACAACAGAACTATAAACAGCCCCAGGACACATAAATGAGTTACATATCAAACAAATTCCTTATAGTCCCAATTGTTGTAGTGCTGAAAACAGAATTTTATCAATACAACTATTTCTGTCAGGAGAAATAAACAGAAATGTAGCTGGGGACGAAGTTCAGAGTTCTGCCAAGTCTTGGGCTCTCGTACTAACGTCAAGGTGAACTTCCTCCATAAATCATTTCTCATTAAATCACTGCGGGGGAATATCCAGAGCTCGGCAAAATGCGCCCAAGAGGAAATGCAGCCATTTTATACAAGAACTTAAAATAAAACCAGAGCTGCATATGTAAATAATTCATTAGGATTGTTAGGTCGATAACGTTGTATTGAGATATAGAATGGTGAGACATACCCTGCGCTATTTGTGGTTACAATAAAATTATAAGGCAGATTTACTTTTTTTTTTCTTTTATATTTCAAGTGGTTTTACATCAATCATAATATTCAGTGTTTTCAACCTTTTGTGAGCTATATCCAGGATTGCGTGTATATCTTCCCTCATGTGGATAAAATCAAGAGAAATGAATGAGCACATTTTCTATGCAGCTCCATTTTGCAGTCTAATTTGTTTGCTATATTATACATATTTTTTAAATTTCTGTTGTAGGCCCCTCTGGGCAGGAAACCCCCCAAACAAACATCTTTTGGAACTCCCTGCCCTTACAAAAAAGAAGCAGGAGGGAAGTCATAGGGTGGTCAATGAGATAGGGGGGGGGGGGGGGGGGGCAGGGGAGATTTGCAAGAGTATGGACTTTACACTACAGACAATTTAAAAAAATATATACTGTTTTTGCACCGGAGCCCTCCATTCACTAGTTCCGTCACTGCTCAAAGTGATGGACAAACACTTCAACACTTCTATAACCAACTAAACTGCTGCATAAGCTTATAAATCACTGATAGTGATAGACCACCTCACTGCAGATTTATCATGGCAGGCGTAGATAGTGTCAAGTAATTAGAGTAGCTGAGGGACCACACCTTATTAAGACAAGTTCTATCTTTAAAAAGTACAAGAAAATTAATCTTTGTGTTGTGTGTATCTAGTGAAGGACCTCTTTGGGACTTTTTCTAAATTATGTGTAGTTTTGTGCTTCACTTTGAAGATTTGAGTTGCCATTCGCACCAGTGCAGTTATGAGACGCTCTGTGGATGGTATATAATTAATACTCATAGAATTATTTCTAACCATTTTTAAGACAAATAAATATTGGGAAAATTCTTGAAACACCTGTTAGGCACTCTGAAGAAACTGGCACAGCATTTTTTTGTTTATTTTTTATTTTTCAGTTTAAATTAAAAAAAAGAAAAAGAATTTGAAAAAAAATTTAATAGTTTACACGTACACAGCAATGACATCACAACCCATTTATAAAGTAAAAGCGCACACACACAAGTCCCCTTAGTGGACCTTTTCATTCTCTTTGTTAGAGGTGACAAAAATATGAAGACTTTTGTTTTGTTTTTTAAAGTAAACCTACTTGGTGGGCGTTCTGGCAAATGGACAAGTTAGATTGAAACTGGTCGGTGGTGGGCTTATGAAATGCCATGTGAAAAAAATAACACAATATTAGACACTATTTTAAAAATTCTGGGGCATAATTCAGTTTTTTCCCACGGCAGGCTACGGTTAACCCCTTCAGAAATCTTGCAAATAAACAGAAGGCCGAGCAAGCTGATCGGCAGGTTTAAACACTTACACTGTCAGAGATGACAGGTTGTGTATTGCTCTGGCAATAAGACATTTATTAACTCCATTCACAGCCAGGGACCTGTAAGATTTGCGTTCTGGCTGTGAATCTGTTAAAAAAAATTCTTTGGATGCATAAAACAAAATATAAAATACAGTGAATTAGTATTTAGTATCGGACCCTGACGGAGGATCAGAAGAAAGATGTCTGAGTCACCAGCTGCCAGCTCTGTTGAAGTAGATGGGGCACAGATAGGTTGTACTGATCAGAAATGGGTGACATATATACAAAATGCCTACATTTTATCTGCATAGTTTGATGGCGCCTGGCACCAGCCCCGGGCATTCGGAGATCTCTCCCCACCACTGCAGGAGCTCAGCCACCATGTTTGTAGCGATTCTACACTGCCCACATTACAGTAACATTTGCTTGGTATCATTTATTCTCTTCCAAATCATAAAACCACTGTAATCCCTGTATTTCTGTAATTGTAACTACTCCCTTACACCCTCAACTGGGTCATATTGTAGTAGATAACACTTTTCCCCAAAAATGGTATTATATTAAATGAATGTAACAGCTGCAATGGAATCTTACCCCATTACAGTGCAGATTTAACCCACATTTATTATAGATATTATACTCAGAATTCATTTGTATGAACACTTTCTGAATGTTTCCCTTTTCTTTTCAGACACCTCTGCCTCTGTGGTCTGCCCCTTGTAGAGGTGAGAGCTCCCTGATCTCTCTCTAGCAAAGCCCTGAGACATATCCCATCCTGTAATAGGACCCTGCTTTACCCAGATGCCAGCTCTGTCTGCTATGGATAGTCTGGTCCTCATGTCTCCTGATCCCACTGAATGCGTAACAAGAAGTGGAGTGAATATTGATCTTAAGATATTATATGAAATGGAAATAGACTGTAGATCTCATTACCTGAAATTGGGAAAAAGTAATGAGGTTAATTAATAAGGTGCATACACATCAGGTAGTATGAGGGGCTAAGTGATGGTAAGATTAGGATGTATATTGGGGAGGGGATAGTAATCCTCCCTCAGCTCAGAGAACATCTACTGTGGGGTTGTCCCTGAGATGATGGTAATATGTCATGTCATGCTGGACGAAGAAGATACATGATTCAGAATGGTAGAGAGTATGGTGCATATGCACAACAGCTACACAAACATATTAAGACATACAAAGACAGAGTTGGATTCAAATAAAGTGACAGCAGATAGACCACACAGGAATAGAGACAGATGGATAAGGATACAAATAGTCAAAAGGGTTAGGTACCACATGTAGACTAGAAATGAACAATGATAAGAGAGAAACACAGAAAGATAAACAGTTAGACATATCTATAGTCAGACACCAATAGCAAACATAGAAAGACCGTATTGATGGTGTAATGGAGGTTGTATCCATGAACACAAACAACAGATCAGTAAAACTCAACCCCGAGAACCCCAGGACTCAGACAGACTATGCAGTCGTGGTTCCAGACATCTTTCTTGGTCTCAGAGCAGCTCCAGGTGGCAGGGCCCTGGCTATTGAGCTCCTTTGGGGCAGAACTTTACATTTGTTCTTGAAGGTAGCCCTTTGACTTAGTAAACCTGCCCCCTTGTACTGCTCTGGGCACACATATACTACATACATGTTAAAGCAATTCACAGCAGAAAACCAAAAATATGCCATTACAAAAATAGAAATGAACTTTCATTTGGTTTCAAATTTAATTAACCCTTCACCTCTAGCTTGGATACTGAAGATGCACTGGAGGGGTTGTGTTACCATCAGATTGTCTGCTGTGTAGTCTAGAATAAAAGACTCTTAGAAAGCCTGAAAGTCATTACTTGGTCCTAACCTATGGCTGCTGAAAGGTCATTACTACACATATCACATATTCTGTAGACATATAATCCAGTTCTCTATTATTACTCATTATTTTTATTATCAGACAAATTAAAACTATCACCATGATTAGCTATACTATATGTAAATGTTGTAAAGTGACATTCAGTTATATATTGATAAAGTTATCATATATTGTTTTTTTCTGATATTTGAGCTGAAAGCTGCAATGCCTGCTCAGTTCATGGATATTAACAAATAGGCAACCAAATAAGAAATTAATTAGAGACTTTTTTTAGTTAAAAAAAAGATAAAATGTTTTTATGTCTTTTTTTATAGCCTTGCTACTGGCAAATTAGCCACCCACAGCACCCTCCTCTCTTATAAAGCCCAAGGGTCATGAGTAGTAACACCAACGCAAGGCATAACTTGAAGTCCACACGCACTTCACTTTTTCTCCACAAATATAGCACATTATTGTTACATGTTACAGGTTTTTATGTTTTCTCTGTATTAAAAGGCACACTGACTGATGACACTGTAAAACAAGTGTGATAATAAACATACTTTTATAGCTTTTTGTTGCTTAATAGGGTTGTGCTGTATACAATAATTAAATTGTTTCACTTACTGGCAGGTAGTTGCCATTTTCTTAGTGACTTCAGCAGGATTAGTAGCTCAGTATTAACCAGGGACATACATAAAGCCAGACCAAACATAAAGTGAGATACATTCAGTAGTTTGGCCTGTGCAGGAACTGCTGAATGTACACATGCAATGACAATCACTGGCCTGAAAGTATGCAAGATAACTAGTGTAACTTCCAGATCATTAGGATCACATTTCAAGAGAATAGAAGCCACCTTATATTTTTTTAATCACATTTTATTTGTATATAATCGGCCCATGTTCCTTTAGTACAGTGATGATTTTTGGTACATAGTGTTAATCATGGTTTCACTAGTACTGCTGATAATTTGGGAAAGAAAATATTGGAAGACTCCCATGAGGCTCATTTGGTTGCAAGGGCTACATGACAGTTTTTACCCATTAGGAAGCAGATGTTGCAGCCTTCTGCAAATCTCAGACCCCAAGATGGTTTGTGAATCTCCCCCATTATCACTGACTACATAAAGTTTTATTAATACAGAATCTGATTTTCACCTAAAGCTGCTCTAATTAATGATTATGAAAATTATTTTTATTTTGTTTTTACGAAATAATGAACATTGCAAGGAAATGCTTGATAATTTGTGAGGATTTTTCATGTATGTTGGCATTTCATTGCTGATAACTGTTTAATTCCACAAAGACAAGCAAGGTTCTTTCCATCTTTTATATCAAACATACTTAGTATTATTTCATTATCTTTATTGTATTATGAATAATACCTGAAAATGTGTATTTAATATCTTGTGAATTTCAGTTGTACAATATATCCTTTGAAAATATTTAACTACAAGCAAGTAATGTTTTTTTTAAATACGAGTGGACCATGTATGTCTTTGGAACAATGTAAGAGATAAAAAAGACAGTGGGATACCAAATTTACTCTATTTCATATATAAAGCTTGCTACTGGATTTTTTTTATTAGAAACTCTTGATTGTCTCACTAAAATTATTATTATTATATTTACATTTGTATAGATTGTATTCTGGTGAGTATATTATTGTTTATTTATATATATATATATATATATAGTATACTATATATATATATATATATATATATATAAGGGTGGAAATTTCCAGGTAACCAGAAACACCTACAGTTTGTAATTCTGCTTCTAAATACTTTTCCAAAGCATGATTCATCATACTTTGGAGAAATATTTATATGATCTATTGGCACCTATAAACATTATTGGTTTATGGTTCATCTATTGCAGAATGGTAATAGAGAGCCAGCCTTTAGGATATATACTACACCTGTATTTTACAGTAAAATCAGACAATGTATGTGTCAATATTGCATTTGTGTTATTATTTGATTATATACTATATATATATATATATATATATATATATATATATATAAAACTATCATTTAATGTATGGTGAGCACTAGAGTGAGAAAAGCTCCTCCACCGTACAGAGTACAGAAAACGAATAATACATTAATAAGCACATTTACATGTCTAAAAGGTGGGGACATGCAAATGAGAATACAATGTACCTCACCTCTTTCAATCCAAAAATATCAATTATTATACCATTGCTCCCCTTAAAGCATTTGTAACGCTGTATTAAACCAGCCTTTGAAGCTAAAGCAACGAGTTGGATTTTGCGCAACCCAAGAAATTCTTGGTATGTGCAAAATCCAACCCGGTAGCTTTGCTTAAAAACGTTTAATACAGCGGGCCAAATGCTTTAAGGTAGCAATGTATAAAATTGATATTTTTGGATTGAAAGAGTGAGTTACATTGTATTCCTCATTTGCATGTCACCCGCCGTTTTAGACATGTAATGTGCTTATTAATGTACTTATTGTTCTTCTGTACTCTGCTCACGGTAGACAGCCTTTTCTCTCTAGTGCCTCACCATACATTAAATATAGTTTTATATATATATTTATATATATATATATATACTATATATATATTATATATTTATTATTATGTGTGTGCTGGCCTTAGGCTTACAGGTTTGTGTTTCTGAAGGCAGCCTTCACCTGCAGGCAACCAACTTCTCCCAGTGTCCACAGCATTATTGTCTCCCATAGGAAACGCCTCACTGAGATACGGTTAAATAGGTATGTTCTTTAACCCCTTCAGTTACATAACATTTTGACAGTCTTATGAAGACCATTTCATTAGGTATTAAAAGATGCATTCATCATTACTGGGGTACAAACTACTTCTACTCTGATCTCAAAAATACATAGCTAAAACTTCTATGTGGTTCATAACTAATAAACATGGCTGCCCTGCGTAAAACCATTAATCAAATATCACCATATCAAAAAATGTACCTACTGTAATTTGGAATAATTTGGTTTGAGGTATTTTTATTAACCATTGGTAGTAGAGGACCTTTGCTGTGTGGTATTTCCCTAAAATAATTACGGTATATACGAATATGAATGTTTGGTCACATGGGTTCATTAGACATAATGGCTGCAAACCTCCAATATTAATAGATATGAGCACTGGCTGTTTCTTCTGTCTTTATGAAGAAAAGTTTTGCAGGTTTAAAAATGTTATTGCCGAAATGCATTTCAAAAAATGTTTGCAAGTCACCATATCTGTTACATATTTAGCAAGGATAGATTGTCTCTCAATGTGTTATTTTGGAATCATTCAGTGAATGCACCTTTAATCTGTAAGTGAAGGGTTAATGATAAAGAAATCCATTCTTATGAATACAATGCTCTTCTGTACCAAGGAACATATACCAGTCATTTCAATAAATATCTCTGCATATTTATATTTATATATGTATATATAGATTCTACTAGTAATAAAATTCATTTTATTTTCTCTGTTAAATTCATCTTTGACAAAGTTATATTTTACTTATTTCATTTTGTTAGTTCTAAAATAAAGGCAAAATGGGCAGGGTCCTAATTTTGAGAACATTCCACATTTACTTTTCTGTATGAAAAAGAAAACAATATCATTCCATTTAATGACACATTTTGGCTTTTGTGACCTTTTTGTCTTTAAAACTGTCACAAATGTTTGTCCCATCAAATAGATTCTTCTTTTCAACTTCACATCAGTTCCTATTTTTTGTAGGTTTTTTAATACTTCATTTTAGTTTTTTTGATGCATCGCAGGAAGTCACAAAACCAGGACGCAAAGAAAAAAGTCTTAGATAATTTCCCCCATTTTGGAGGGCATTTTTTTTTCTTTTCTCGTCCTGTTTTACGGCTCATTTCCAATGCAACTAAACAGAGGGATAGCAGTCTTCCTTCCCTCCACCACACTGGCATATTAGGGCCACGTGACAGAGTTCTGCGTATAAACAGACGTAGGTCAGATCTTGGGACAGATCCGCTCATCTCCCAATTCACTTTTCCATATAGTTTTTTTGTATATTTTAGTTTTAAACATACTGCAATCAATATGCTCTGTAGACACCACAACCTGATATGCAAAGAGAACACACCTATGATATCTTATGGCAACAGTCTTTATCTACGATCACTCACAGGACACATTCAGACTCACACGCTCACTCAGTCTGGTACTGTACCATGGACACTACAGCTTCCTTGGCTGTACACGGCTACATTTGGCCATGTGGTGTTTTTCTTTATAAATAAAGTTATTTGAGTCTTCAAAAACCTCAAGAAAAAACCCAGAAACAAAAAAGAAAAAAAAAAAAAAACAATAAACGAAACAAAAGCATCAATTCGGGTTCAGTCAATGACAATTGCTATTAATTTAAGGCTCTCTCAGAGTGGCGGTGTGATGGAGCTGGATCCGCAGAGCTGTAGGAGAGCCATAGAGCTGCTGAGCTGGGAGCTCACTAAACCTTCCCTTTTGCTTATATTAATATATATATATAGACTCTTTTTGCCCTTTCTGGCAAACAAAACGCTAAGTGTGCTTTATATTACAACTGAGTAGAAAGTTAGCTGCTCTCCAGCTTGAACAGGTAACAGCTCTCTCTCTCCTCTTTTGTGCCTCTGGCACACGGGCAGCTGATTCTCCATATCGCTCTCTTGTTGCTATTGTCTGTACGTATTTATACATCTATACATCAATTAGCAATGTTCTCATTTTGCCTTTGCTGTTTTTGTTTTGTTCACATAATCTGTGTATTTGCTCTGTATTACATAGGTTATGATGGATGTTTTTTACACATATTACTCCTTGTCCTTATTTTTTTGTTTCTTGTGGCTGCCCTTTGAGCTGTGCCTGTTTTTCCTTCAACCAGGGCCCCCCATTGCTCTGTGCGGAGTTGCTGATGTAAATTCCGCGTCTCATCCACCTGGTAGGACCCCTCGTCTCTGTTTCTGTACTTGTACAATGGCATACAGGAGGATCAGGATGCACAAAGCAGCGGCTGCCACAATGCCAACGACCATCCCCGTCGTACTGCTGGACTCTCGGACCACCTCAGAAGCCCCCCGGGACTCGTCTGCTTCCCGGCATCGTGGGGTTTGCTGTTGGGGCACATTACGGAACATGGGGGTTGTTATTTATTGGACTCCTGAGCTTGGTGCTGTCTAGCTCGTAGGCAGTGGGCAACGGTAGCAAGACTATATCAGGCTGGGGTTTTGAGCTCATGGTTATTCATTTTGCCAGCCTGGCACCATAGGCACCATCCCAGAAGAAGACGTAGAGTGTATCAGCTCAGGGGGCATAACTTTGTGTAGAAGTCCTACCAGGGTTCAGAGACTTTGTTAGGGTCTAAAGTCCATTTGATCCCCATTTGGGCGCCCTGTGATTTGAAGCCACCATCGAAGAATGATGTGGAAAGGCTCTTATCTGTTACCAAAGGAGAGGGTGGTGTAAAAATCTTCGTCATCGGTAGGGGGCAGGGTTAGAGTCAAAGGTTTCCCCTGAGCCATACCCAGATATCACCAAGGCATCATCACCATCATCATCATCACAAACCATCGTTGCCTTGGTCCGACAAGCAAGTAACCCCGCCATCAGGGGTCACAGACAGGGAATCTTTGGTGGTCTCAATTATGGTGAGGAGTGGTCGGAAGGTGGGGGAGAGAGTGATGGAGGGTGCACGTGTAGCTTATGGGAGGGATATCTAAAGGATCCTCATACAAGGACAGGAATAACTAATTCATCTCTAGGGTGCAAGAAATAAAAAACAGAAAGAAAGCAAGAAGAAATAGAATAAAGGTTAGTGTCAGCAATATCAGAATTCATACACCACCATAGTCCTCCTGTTTTTTGCCCAGTCACAAGGATTTTACTGTGTTGAGTGGTTTCAAATTAACTGAATGCTTTAAAGGATTTAATGGATGAGTTTGAGTGTAAAAGGGTTATGAGATACTTAACAATATCTTACTATTAGTATCCAGTCATCAAAGGCTAATTTCTCACCCACAACATGAATGTGTTTTTTTTGTAACTAAGTATAAACTGATCGATTTGATTACTTTCATTAGCCTGCCACAAATCTCCCATTTAAACTTTATTGTGTGGGAGCAGATTAATACATTACCATGAATATTTAAAGTCAAACTGTTGCCCCTCTTTTATAATTCTATATCTAAGAACTAACCTGATCTTGCTACCAATACTCTCAAGTTATTTTGCTCTTCTATTTCTTATGATGCAAGACAGGCTGCATGAAAAATAAAAACTGGTTACCCTTTCAAATCTCAGAAACTGTTATATATGGAACTAATGGATCCAATATGCTGTAAATGATGTACATCAATAAAGTGTGGCATGGAATAGCATCTACAGAAGTGTATAGACCCCAAGGATTCACAGGGTGCAGAAGTGCTTGTGTAGTGCAGATAGTAGGTATACTGTATTCATTAGAATGATGGCTAAGGTTTGCTATGAGAGTTTATATGGCCCCTCTAGGCATCATGAAGACTGGTTAATTGCTTTTTGCAGAATGACTTCTAACTGCACTGTTAATGTCCCATCTGTGGTGTACAAAAAGGGAAAGAGATGAGGGCTAACATAATGTAAACAACCCTCTAATGTAAACAACTGGGTATCTGGTAAAAACTGCAGCTACTACTGGGTCGTGATGTAAAGATATGCAAAACTCTCCGTTCTTCAGTCATTCAAATCAAAAGCCTCTGCACAATTTTCCCAGTTGGGACCAACAGTTTCTAGACCACCTGTTTCAAAACACACCCAAGCCATGATATTTTACAGAAGCCTGGCATGTCTTAGCACTAAGCGGGCGGTCGTTTTGTTTTGATTGGTCTATGCTTTTAATGTTAAGTTCTAAGAATCGTTTTTGAATGTGTAAATACAGTAATATTTCATTGGTCTGATGTGAAATGCAAAATTGCAACAAATCTCTGAATAATGATGTATAGAATGCACAAGATCTTGAGAGTATTAATCCAATATTATAAAGTCTGGATACAGTTATACTGAATGAGCTAAACTTTATGAAGTATTTTGTGTTTATATAGATTTTTTTGGGAGAATAGACCTCTAAAAAAAAGATTCTTCCTCTAGCTAAGTTCAAAATTTAAGTGTGACTGTTTTGGGCATTTTATAAAACAAATAAAATAGTTCACACCATAGAGCCAAAGCAATAGCACAAATTAAATATAATGCCCACCAAAATATAAAAATGCAAAAGAAAAAATTACAAAAAGCACCGCAAAAAGCAAAGAAATCATATTGTTGAAACCACAAATATCACAGAGAAAGAAACTGAAAAAAACAGTGATGTAGAAAGTTAAAAAGCCACTGAAATAAAGATCCCCCAACCAAAAGACTTAAAAATGAGAACTTGAAAATTACAAATGGGACAAAAATAATTGAAGTATTAGAAGGAAAAATACATTTACTGTGGAGGTTGACTTACATCCTCAAATTGCCGCATGTTTTTTGGCATGTAAAAAAAATTTACAAAACAGAGTTGTGTAAGAATGTCAAATAAATACATCTCTTGTTATTTAATTTTTTGCCATTTTTTGTACGTTCTTAACAAAAAAGGAAAACAATTTAAGTGAAATGACTTATAGTTTTGTTTTTGTCACTCTAATGTTTTTTAAGACAAGGGATGACACAGGTAAGGCGACAAACACAGAAATTCACAGCATGACAACATAAAGAGAAAAATCCTACACCGTAACATGACCACACACGGGTTATTTTTCTCTGTTGCTGTTTTTGCTAGATTTTTTTCATGTTTTAATTATTCTAGGTATTACAAATGAGCAATCAACAAAGACCCAGAAAGCAAAATACAAAATTAAAATCCTTTTTAGTTAACTTATTTTAGAATTTTGCTTTTTGTTGGACATAAGAATTCAAACTGGAAAAATGCCCCAGTCTGTAGCCTATTATGCCTTGTTGCATGGAAATTTCTCTTGAGTTTCAGTTTTTGCCTATCAATTTCATATTTTTTTTTATTTTCTCTAGGGAGTTATCAATCATTTTTGGAGAAATCTAATGGATGGAATAGAAGGCAGGGGTGAAAAGGTAGAGGGTGAGAGGTTAGGGGTGTGGGAGAGGTCAGATCTATGAGGACACTACACATTTGATGAAAATGAGAAGGCCGAGGGTGTGAGTCAGTTGCCATGTCATGAAAAAGGCGTTACGAAGTGATCTAGCAGCTTTAGAGCTTCTGGCTGTAAGGAAAGGGACAGGCAACTATACAAAACAAAAAAAACCAAAAAACAAAAAAACAAAAAACAAAATGAATCATTTGCATGCCCATCTAGAAAAAGAAAAAGCAAAACTCTAAACATTGAGAAATGTTACAAACCCTAAACTGCAACTTGTCCGACATGCACATCTGCTCCACCTTCACCACCCACCCAAAAGGAGGTAGATTCACACCAACCCAAAGCAAGAAAAATACCAGGCAGTATTATATTCATAAAAATACCCCGAAAATCTTTTTTTTTTCTTCTACTAAAAAATTAAGTGGAAAAAAATGAGTGTGCATTTATTATAATGGAGAGTGGAGCAAAATTAATTGACAACAGAAGGGGGCTGTTTGTATATATTTGATTTAAACTTTCAGAACAATTTTAGCTGCAGGACAGAGAGAATGGTGTATAGCAAGAAAGGGGAAATAAATCAAAATGGTCCAAGACAGCTGTAAAGTCTTGGCATATAGATGGCACTCTGATCTTTTTTGACATCATGCATGGACACTATACTTGTGATAGAATGCATACTATACCATCTCAAAGCAGAAAATAGGAAAAAATAGTGCCAAAGCGGAGAACTATGAATCAATAAGCAAGGCATGCTAAAGTTGTTCCTTTGTAGATGCATTAAAAAATGACAGTGTAGACTGTGACTCATTTCATTGCAGGGTATGGGCAAAATTTTGGAACCAAAACCAAGCATCAGATAAAGGATAGTGTATCGGAGAAGAATTACATCGACAAATAGAAATCACACGGAAAAAACCACTGTATTCCCCACAAGGGAGAAAAGGAGCCAGTCCTTTAATGCCAAAACATAAGGAATGCTTTACAAAGGTCTCTAAATGATGCACACACAGACTGCAGGAGAGTGGAAGCTCGACTAGCACTAATTAATTATCAATCAATGGCCTCTTTTTGTGTTCATTACAATATCCCACAAAGTGTTTAATTTGTGATAAAAATAAATAGTTTCCTTAAATTCACAGTATCATATATTGCGGATAGGCAACATCAGATTTCTACAGAATAACTTAAATTCTCCTGGGTGGTGTACAAAACAGAGGCTGTTCTTTCTCATAGGGAATATTGGCATGCAAATAGTGAGTGCCTTAAATGATTGTTTGATTCTGGCAGATAATGTAGTGAATTACATCTCCAGTTAATGTACAGACTCTGCCCAGGGGTTAATATTTTAGCTCATAAGCTGTCTGTCTGATGCATGGGAAATAAACCAAATAAAAACTAAAGAAATTGGTTTCAATAGACAGTGGATCTTTTCCTTGGCTGCAGGATGTCGATGCATGCTTAAAGTTGCATTTGGGAGAGTAGAAAAGAAAATATAAAAGCCCAGCAAGCAGGGAGAGGGAGAGGGCAGCAGCAAGGGAAGAGGAGAGGGCGGTGTCTGGAAGCAGTATGTGTTTGTTTGTGTGTATATATATATATATACTATATATATATATATATATATATATATACACCATACACACACATACACACACAAATTCCCTGTGTGCTCAAGTAGCATAAGCAGATCACTCCCCAAACATACTGTGTATTTTTATAATGAGACTTCTCCCTACTAATGCCATAGATTTAGAAGCAGCCACCTTGTCCATTCCTCTTCCCTAATATTTATTAAAGAGCCCTTAACACACTACTTTCTCGGGATGGCTACATAAGTTTTACTATAGATGTATGCAGAACTATAGAACATTCTTTATGTGGTGTAACTATACAGCAAACACATCCCAGACCCCTAGATGCAATCCTGTGTACTAATTAAGATGCATCAGGGGATGCATGATATCATATATGGGTGACAATGCCTAGCACTATCCCCTGTCTAGAAATAGTCAATCTGTTTCTCTCAGTCTTGCTGAATGAAGTTAAATATTTTCTCTTATTCAGAAGAAGACATCTCGTATCTGTCATTAATAAAGTGAAACACAGAGCATCTCCACTCTGTTACACTCTGATCATATATATGGAAGTTAGAAAATAAGGTCCTGTCTTACTCCTACTTTAATTGAAGGGATGTCTGAGGGAGACACATACTGCTTTCCATTCATAGAGAGGATAAACCATGGGCCAGCAAGACTTGGAGTTTGTCATTATATATTTCAGCACATTATAATGGTGGTAGACCTGAAAGGAAGAGTTAAACACTTTCTGTCTAAACATATCTATATCTGAATTGTTGAAGCAACTCACAAAGCCCCAATAGTACCCAATTATTGGAAGCACATGAGAGGAAGTAATGAAGTCAAGCTCTGTTGCCTCTGGCTGGTTCACTAGAGATTCCAAATAGGTACAAATAAAAGATCTTCATTAAGTCCATGACCTATTCTCAATAGATGCTGAATATAGGCGACATCTGAACTGGATGGCAATACTGGTGGAGGTTGCCCTTTCTAAAAAGTCACAAAACAGTGCACACATCCCTCCAGGCATCATCATCCATATACACCTTGGAAGCAGCCTCAGGGGTTCCTACTACCATCTTGGTCAACTTGTAATTTTATGTGACTGGTCACTATTTATGGTGGATTTTAACATCTTGCAAAATGTCTAGTTTGGTTATTTCACTATTTTACATGGGACACCGGATTGTACAAAAATCTTAGCAATTTAAAGAGGTTTCTGTAAAATACTAAAAACTATTTTTGCTCCCAGTTGTCAATGGCTGCCCAAAATAATTGTATTTGTTACAGCAAGGCAAATAATCTAACAGGACAATGCCTAAAAAGGCTATCTGTAAAAAACATATATACTTTAGCTCCAAAAAAAAGATAATTCTCAGTCTATCCTACTCCCAAAAACACCAGTCAAGTGGAAAAATGTAAGTTTAACGTGTACTGTACGACACCTTATACATAACAAAAAAAGGAAAAATATCTCAATTTACGGCACCCTTGTAGAGAGAAATTATTATCCAAAATGGGTAAATAAATTAAACATGTAACTTTTTTTTGTCCTTATATAATTTATAAGAATTATTACTAAGGATCCCTTTTGAAATGTCTACTTTCATATACCAGTTGGATACGTGAGCTATCTGTAAAGTGTTAGATCTTTAAAGTGATTTCATGGTAGTAAGAAAAAATAAAATATGTGCTTTAGCCATGGAAAACATACACAATAAGTGATAAATTGGAGCACGGGCATGCCGATGTTTATATGGTAAGAAATGTGGTTTGTAGTTGGATTAATCCACTGGTAATTTTACAAAAACTATTTAAACAAGTAGTGTTGTGTGTATATATACTGAGTGTTTGTGTTTTGTCTGACTGTCAGAGAAAATTGTGTCGGATGCATGTGCAATTTGATGAAATTTCTAGGAACACCCCAGTTTTGGTGTGCTAGTGGTAATGTACAAACATTTAAAAAACTATTTTAATTTAATGAAAAAGTGAAAAAGAATGAAAGCCCAAAGGATATCTCTAACTCCTGAGCTTATATACTACAACAAAGGGGTTGGAGGTTCAGAAAACAATAAACCTTTCTTGCCTTCTTATGAATCTTTTGACTCCATGTAGCACTTTATTCATCAAGTTATTAGGTACATGTATAACTACATTGGCACCTTGAAAATCATTTTAAGAACCAACGTCTAAGAACATTTTATTAAAAGGACATAGAAGGTTTCTGTATTTCACTAGGAGAATATATTAATTTACTTCTTATGTTATTATTTATTTACTTTTTTTTGACACAGTATGGTTGTGTGGTTATGCAGTGAAGCCCAATCAGTAATCAACTCTCAGCAACAATCGGCAACATGCTGTAAAGAGATTGGCTTAATTTGAAAAAAATGCTCTTAGGAGTCTGTGTTTTTATGAGCTGCATGAGTTACAGAGGGCAGACCTCAAACAGGGACTATTTGTATGCTTTTAGGCATAAAAACTGAGCTTTTAACATCTCTAAATAAAAGTAAATAGATACATAGGTATATTATATTCCTAGTAAAGACCAGAAACCTCCATGTCCTTTTATAAGTTTATTAATTATAAATATACAAAAGGAATCCCTCTCTACATAACCTCTAAGCTGTATGTGTCATTTTAATATGGTAATTTTTAAACTTGAATCAATAAAACTGTTTATAATTTGTGCTCAATTTAGATACTTATCTTCAAGGGTAAAACGAAGTATTATAAGCAGACACATCTGCAATAAGCAGACACCATTTTCTGTGCTCGTTTTGGTATATATTACCATTTTCTACCAGACACCCTAATATTACCATACGGGCCACACAATTCTTTAGGTTCTTTTACATATTTCAAAACTGTGACTAATAATGATAGTTTAAATGGAAAAATGTATATTTCTATCTGCTATCTGTGTTGTTACTGAGAAATGCATCTCTGTAGGAAGGACCATTAAAATAAAAGCATTTTAGGTAGGACATGCAAATTGGCTTGTTTATTCTTATCTGTCACATATTTTAGTAACACCTTAATAATAGGAAAAACGATTTTAGAAAATGTCTTTAATCTATTAGTTTTGTATGTAATGGTTCTTTACGCTGTGTTGCCATTCCCCTCTGAGATCCTTGCTGACAAATCAAGCTGCCAGTGCTTTAAAGCTTACTTTTCTTTGCATTCAAGGTTTCCTGCCTACATGTACAATTAGATCAAAGGGGACCCTAAATGATGGCTTCCATTGTAGCATATTCCTAACCTATTCTTGTCTTCCATTTCTAAAACAATTTAGTCCATTATCAAGTGTAATTCTTACATGAGCATATTGTTAATACAGAAGTACAATTGTCCTTGAAATTAATTAATTGTTAGATGTTATCCTTTATCTGGGATAACATTTATCTGTTCTTCCTTCCTGAGATTTTTTAAATTGTTCTTCATTTCTGAGATTTTTTTGAACTCCACTATATTAAAACACTTCAGTGGGTGCAAATCATTCCTGACAGTAGTGTATGCAAGATGGCTATATATACTTGAAAACAAATGATGGAGTAGGATGATTATGTGGTTGTCAATGTAGACCAGGGTATTGGTGCTGGAGATATGAGGGCCTTACACCTTAAATTTACCAATACCAATAATAATTAATTATTGATAGATTATTAATTAAAGTATCTGCAGTTAAAATAAAGTCTATCCAAATCTCTCGCAAAAAAATAAAAAGTAAAGTGTCCACATGTAGTATCACCCTGTCCAGAAAAGTGTTGGATTGCAAAAATGTTACTTATAAGCATTAGATGGTAACCAGTCAATACCCAGATCAAAAAGGTTGAGAGTCACCGCCATCGAGGATTGGTTTCTGGAGCAGAATCAAAGGCACTGCTTGTTTTTCATATGAGGAACATAAAGTATTTGGTGGGGGCAACTACTTTCATAAACAAAAAAAGGCAAGACAAACAAAACAATTGCTCTCCCCTGCTCAGGAGACACACAGGGCATCCGTAACTATTGCTGTTTACTGCAGGTGATATCACTGAGAATTTCTTGCTTGGCACAGCAATGGTGAGAATCATTTCCTATAAGCTGTAGCTATCTTCGCATGTCTCTCTTTGTTGGTTTTCTGATACCTTTAAAACAGCTGCCTTCCCTATACATAACAGAAGTACAATATTTTTCACAGTAATAAGATCACTTATGGATTCTAATGAGATAAGTCCTAAAGTTGGAATGATAAAACTGCTTTCCTGTGTAATGTTTTTTTTTGTTCTTGGAGAGTATACATGAAATAGAATTGTTTTCCTAAACTGCTTAGGAGAGAAATCCCCCAAATAATTCAGAAGAAAAAAAGGATCAGAACCAGAGTTTTAGCTGAGAGCATGAAAAGCCTCATTAAAGCAGTCACAGCCTGTCTGAGAGCTGGAAATCTGGGCCATGAAATACGAAAGGATTTGAGAGTTTAAAGTCAGCGTGAACTCTCCTGATGAGGCTCTACACCTCTCTTCTCAGAGATTCATTAAAAATAATATCTCAATTAGTAGAACTGTCTTGAAACAGCTGTATGAGTTCCCCTTCTTATTTTAGTGGCGCAACTTTAATATGCAGACCACTGTACATCTTGGGCAATGTGCAACAGACTTCAATATCAATGTGTTTTACAAAATGCTTGAGTGAAATTAAAGGGATTTTGATACCAGCTTTTGGTTCCGCAGAAAGACCATACAACGTGGGTTGAGCTTCTCTTCCACATGATAATTTGGCCTGAACCCAAAGCTACACAAAAGACACCGAATTAGCTATTATTTGTAGGATCTTAAAATAAAAAAGTGTCAAGAAGTTAGAGTCTTTGGCATGATGCAAAATCTTTGGGGTACTACAATGCTTTCTGGTTTAAGGCTGACAGAGAGTAGACAAGATGGTCATTATTAAGAAGGTGAGATTTTTTGTCGTTGGGGCTTGAGTTCCCCTGACGAACATATGCTTATTGCTCCATGGTGCTGTCAGTAAATTGCATCAAAATGTACTAAGCCCCCAAGGTTGCTGTGCATCCCCCTACGTCGAAGTCAAGTGAGTGAACCCGGCCTGCCAGAGGATGTGCATAGAAGGAATGATAATAAACAAGGAATTTGGAATGGTTCAGTGAGCTCACCCGACTGCTCCCATAGATTCTGTCCTCAGGGCTCGCTGTTTTCTTTTCTTTTTTTGTTCAGAATGTATCGCTGCTGTTCACTCTCAAATCGCCTGATCTCTGGATGTTGACAGGCAAAATAATGCACATTTTATTGTGGATTCCAGCTGGGTGCAGAACTAAAATATCTGCTGAAAGTCTGAAATATTGTCTGGCTGTGGAAGGGTCAGGTTAGAGATCCTGTATCTGCAGAATTAGTGCCATGAATGTATTCATGAATGCTCAATATCATCATAGAATGAAACATCAAGGGAGGGAGAAAAAAGATCCTATTATAGGGCACACCTGCTAATCCTAATCTTAGAAAGAAGAGAATAAACTAAATAATAAAACTTAGCATTTAATGGTATTTAAAATCCTTATTAAAATATATGCACATAGGTAGCAGAGGTAGTAATGTAATGTTCTAAATGACAGTGTAGGTGTCTATTACAAAAAGAAGTTCTGTCCTAAATGGACAGGCTATATACAATGTAAAGTGCTAATGTTTGTCACAAGTAAAGTGACTATCGTGCAAAAAAGTGCAAAGTATAAAGTGCCCAGTGCTGGTAATTGATGAAGTGCACAGCTAATGATGTGCACCTAAAAAAGTGGTTAATAAATATAAATTATAATGTATATAGCTGAGCTGTAATAGGCATAGAACATGAGATAATTCAGCTCTACTGCTGAAATTATATTGGAGCCACTGTACCCAGTATTGAGGAGTAATTATGCCCCAAGATAGTGAAAAGTCCCAAAGACTGGCACGCTAAATAACTGTATTGCTGTCCTGGAGTAACAGTGTAAGCCAATCGAGATGTAGACCAAATACTGGAATTATCTCATGTTCTATGCCTATACAGCTCGCTATATACATTATAATTTATATTTATTAACCCACTTTTTTAGGTGCCACATCATTAGCTGTGCACTTCATCAATTACCAGCACTGGGGTACTTTATACTTTTGCACTTTTTTTGCACGATAGTCACTTTATTGGTGACAACATTTAGCACTTTACATTGTATATAGCCTGTCCATTTAGAGACAGAACTTTTTTTGTAATAGATACCTACACTGCCATTTAGAACATTACTACCTCTCTGCTACCTATGTGCATATATTTTAGGATTTTTAATACCATTAAATGCGAAGTTTTATTATTTAGTTTATTCTCTTCTTTCTAAGATTAGGATTAGCAGGTGTGCCCTATAATAGGATCTTTTTTCTCCCTCCTTTGTGTATCAATTATTTATCCTAAGGAGCACCCTGCTCATACAATTCCATTTGGTTCTTTAGTAGTATACCTGAGCCACCACAACCCACTTTTTTGTAGAATGAAACATCCTCACAATAAAGGTATATCCAAGTGAGCTGGGTTATGAATGCATCTGATAGAGGGGAATCATTAGTGTATGATTACATTTATTGGCATGCACTATGTTTTTTTAGCTTTGCATAAAAAAAAGCTGTTGCAGGTGATGTTTACACCCTCAGGATTGAACTAGGCTCCCGAGAGGGTTAAGTTTTGTAAAAGTGTACCCTGTCCAGGTGAGCTATGCCCAGCTTTTGCAGCCAATTTAGCAATGTTGTATGCAGCAGCTAGATGTGGCTTCTACACTGGGTCCTTAAAGGACTAAAAAATAGACATTGAAGTAAAAATGCTTGAGCAGTTACACGGTTGTTCTTTAGACATACAGCCTTATTATAATTGTACTGAAACCAAACATTTCAGCTTCTTCCTATTCTAATTTGTCTTTTAGGTGAATGAACATTTATGCTTGATTTATGGTCCTGCAATGACCTGCAAACGTTTTCTGTTCATGGTGTCTCTGTGCGAGTGAGTGCATGCAATTCACTGGGCTGGGAGAGGATCACAGGGGCAATTCACTGTGGACAGAAGAGTGTGATGGGGCAATTCACTGGGGCTGGAGAGATCTCAGGGACAATTCACTGCGGGCGGGAGAGGTGATGGGGTAAATCACTGTGGCTAGGGGAGGGGGGGGGGTTACAGGGGCAAATCACTGGGACTGGAGGAAGTATCATCTGGGATGTAGATAAAACAATCAGTGAATGAAGGGACACAGACCTTATTATGGGTATTACAGAAATCTAAAGGAAAAGCTGCAGCTCAGTTCACAGACCCAAAAATTACAATGTATTCTGTATGCTACTTTTCCCTGGGATTTTCAGGGGTTGTCAACATTGATTGAAAACAGTTTGCAAATGCAAGAAATTCAGCAAACTTTAGGGTAACTGTTTACATTTTTATTTTGGTATATTTTTCATGCAAATTCTTTTTTCATACAGTACTAATTCTCAGATGTATTCATAACGCAGCTCACTTGCATATAGCTTTAAGGATTATTTTTGGGGCTTTATATTCAATGAATCCTTTCCCCATCTACCCAAATAGCTCAGGGTCACTAAACTCTGAGGATGGCCTCATGCATGTGCCAGACATGCTTGAATTCCTTTACTGTTTCACCATACCACACCTTCTGGAAGACTGTAGCTGAAACCCTTTAATTATTCACCCATCGGCGCTCATTGCGAGCCTCTCTACCCTCTTACTTGACGGGAGGGGCTCATTGCGAACCTCTCCCCCCTCTACTTTACTGGCCTTGCGATAAGCTCCTTCATCGCTCATACTCGGGCCTTGCAATGAGTGCTTTGGAACTTATTGTGAGCCCTCTCCCGCCCTCCTACTTCCTCTCCCTCCCCTCTGTCTCTTCCCCCCCTCTCCCTCCCCTGTGTCTCTTTCCCCCTCTCCCTCCCCCTGTGTCTCTTTCCCCCTCTCCCTCCCCTGTGTCTCTTTCCCCCCTCTCCCTTCCTTGTTTTTCTCCTTCCCCCTCTCCTCCCTGTGTCTCCTTCCCCCCTCTCCCTTCCTTGTTTCTCCTTCCCCCTCTCCCCTCCCCTGTGTCTCTTTCCCCTCTCCCTTCCTTGTTTCTCCTTCCCCCTCTCCCTCCCCTGTGTCTCTTTCCCCCTCTTCCCTTCCTTGTTTCTCCTTCCCCCTCTCCCTCCCCTGTGTCTCTTCCCCCTCTCCCTCCTCTGTGTCTTTTCTCCCTCCCCTGTGTCTCTTCACCCCGTCTCCCTCCCCTGTGTCTCTTCACCCCGTCTCCCTCCCCTGTGTCTCTGCCCCCCTCATCCCTCCCCTGTGTCTCTCCACCCCCTGACCCTCATCTCTTCCCCCCTCCGCTGTGTCTCCTCCCCCATGTCTATTCCTCCCCTCCTCTCCCTCTCGTTTCTCTTCCTCCCCTACCGTTTCTCTTCCTCCCCTCCATCCCCCTGTGTCTCTCTTCCCCCTCCTCTCCCTCCCCTGTGTCTCTCTTCCCCCTCCCTCTCCCTCCCCCTGTGTCTCTCTTCCCCCTCCTCTCCCTCCCCTGTGTTTCTCTTCCCCCCTCCTCTTCTCGCTCGCCTGTTCCTCTCTGCCCCCTTCCCTGTGTCTCTCTTCCCCCTTCCCTGTGTCTCTCTTCCCCCTCCTCTCCCCTCCCCTGTATCTCACTTCCCCTGTGTCTCTCTTCCCCTCCCCTGTATCTCACTTCTCCTGTCCCCTGTGTCTCTCTTCCCCTCCCCTGTATCTCACTTCCCCTGTGTCTCTCTTCCCCCCTCCTCTGGTGTCTCTATTCCCCTCCTCCTCTCCCTCCCTCATGTATCTCTTCCCCTGCTTCTCCCCTCCTTGTCACTCTTCCCCCGTGTCTCTCTCCTCACCTCATTGCTGTAGATGCGCGCGCGCACGCTTACGTGACGTCTTCGCGTGCGCTTGTCTGCCCGGCTACCCGCGCACGCGGACGTCTTCGCGTGTGTGCGCACGCTTGCCGGCTACCCGTGCACGCCTGCAGTAGGGCTGATGGGAGCATGGTGAAACTGCGAGTTGTCGTCAGTTGCGGCCCTTCCTTTGCGAGGGCCGCAAAGCGTGACGACAACTCGCAGTTAGACAATTATAATATGTGATATATATATATATATATATATATATATAATACATGTTACTATTTAGTTTTTATTAGTGGTAATGACAGCCCCTATACTGTGTACCAGTACTACATAATTGTATATAACATTGATAACTTAAGGGCTATATTTCTTTATTTTCTAAAATAGCTTTTTGCCCATTACCAAGTCTAGTTCTTGCAAATATCTGTGTATACTGAGCATCAGTAGTCACTTCATTATAAATGGTGTCTCTCTTTTTTCTGTTAATAAAACCCCACTTCTATCTCTATATATTGTCTTAAAATAACAAGTACTGAGTCCTGGCAAAGTACTATTAATCATATATTCCATCTTTGGGTATGTGAGTCCTAACTGCATCATTTTACTGAGATCCCACAAATGTGTTCCTGCTTTCAAATTAAATTGTAGAACACATTATTACTCCAGATTTCTAAGTTGTATTGCTGGCTAAACAGGTGTGTTCATGGCTGTTTGTGAAAAGTTTTCATTTGTGTTAGTGATGTACCCCAAGTACCTGCAATCTTTTGACTGGTACTAATAACAAAACAAAAACATCAGTTATTAATCTAATTATCAAAAAGGGATATACAAACTTGCATTGAAATGCAGAGTTTTGTTTACTCATATTACAGGTAGAATATTAACCCTTCTCTGATAGTGAGTCCAAGTGTCTTGTTTGTTTAATTCAGGTAATTGATGCTGCGGTCTATTGGATGTCAGATATTCAGTGTTTTGAAACAGTTCTTATAAATGCCATGTAAGTATGATGTTTCAGTTCAACGTATGAGGCCACTGGAGCCAAATGAAAAAACGGGCACCTTCCAATGAGCCCAAACATTCATACCAGCTTTACTACTACCAACAAGCCAGCATTAGTGTTACTTAAACACCAGTGATGCTGCTAGCTACAGAACAATTATACTTCTACCACCAGGCCAAGAGGTACTGCTACTTAGAAATCACCATTACTGCTACCTTCAGACCAGCGTTTTTGCTGCCTATCTTTTTACTGGTACATACAGACTGGCTGTAACCGATATCTAAAGACCAGCAGAGATCTGCAGCCTTATGACCAGTGTTACTGCTAATTACAGATTAGTGTAACTACTACATACAAATTGGTGTTATTGCTACCTACAGACCAGCATTTCTGTTACATACAGAAATACCAAGTTGCCAATCAGTTTCTAACAGCAACTAGTTTTCAGCTATTTGCCTTTTGTGGAATCTCCTGTGTAACTGGGATGGGGTAGAGGGTGGGAGAGAACAAAGGAATAGAAGAAATGGAGCTGCAAATCTGTTGGTTGCAAGGAACTGAAAGAAACATTTGCGGCTTTAAGAGGCATCCTACAAAGCATCGGAGAGGACAAAATACATTAGAGACAAGGACATCACCCCAAAGAGCACAACACTCAAAGGACGCATGCAGCAAAATCACTAACAAAACACATGCAGCGAGAGAACTCCCTTTCTCCCAGCAGGACCTGCAATACAGAGTATTGTATTGAAAGTCCCGCTGGTCCTGAAGGGGCAGAAGATTGGCCAATGGATGGCATGCCACAAACTTGACTGATCACTGGGCAAATAAAAATATACAATGGATAAAGTCTGTGGCAATAAAATTCTTTGTAATGCCATCGGGGTTCTGTGCTGTGTTGGTCTGTTTGTGGTGTGTACAGGTCTTGTCTAGGTATTCAGAGACAATATCATCTACGGTTTCCACAGAAAGTCTGAGTTTGATGGCATCATACATAGGAAACTGGGTGCAAAAACTGTCATACTGTCATATAATCAGACAGGCTTGGAGTATACAGCGAAAGGAGTTATAGGTTGTAGAAGTAATATACTTTTGTTCTCCTCACATCTTGGCTATTTATCTAACAGTTATGATCACACTCATTATATAGAAGTATAATATCTAAATGATAGTAAAGAGTGTGACTTATACAGATAGGTGTCATACCTCTTGCATCTCACTGGCTTCATTCTGCTTCTATAATACTTTATCTCTAGTCTTGAAATGAGGGATCCCATAATGCTATTAATATTTAGGCATTTCGGTATGTCAGAATTTTAAGAATACAGATCAAAATACAGATCCCTATACAGTGAAATTTGCATTTGTACCACTCAAACAGCTTTTCTGATCCACCAACCAATCCTGCTCTGTTAACAGTGTATGAGTGCTAATAATCATTAATTACCCTTTGGGGTCTGCATGCCATCTGGTCTTAAGAATATGAGTAAATTCAGACCACAGGAATTATCCTGCAATTATTATCCATCTTTACAGTCTGATAACAGTATAGTCTTGGTGGGTAGACTAGAGAAACAATTTGGCTAAAATTACAGACTTCAATGTTCAGAACTAGGCAACATGTTGAAGCTTTATAAAAAAAAAACATATTAAAAGTATACTGAGCGAGTATCCTTACTTGCAAGAATTTCTATGGTATGAAGAGCCATCAAAATGTATGTATGGATACCATGGGCAATTGTAGGCTACCAAGTCAGATCTCACTGGTGTAAAGGTTGAGGAACCATTGTCTCTAGAGATTTTTGCTCAAAACTGACAAAGGAGCTAAAATATTTGTAAGGTTCGGGACAGGAGAGGATAAGAGAGAGAGAGATAGAAAAGAGGAATGAGGGCAGAGCCTGAGACTTCACTTCCTGGGTTCGATTTTATAATGATCAGCCATGTATGTCCATTTTTAGATGTTTACTACTACTTTTGTGATGGCAATAAACAATTTTGTTGCCTCTGTTCAGAAATATATAGATTATTTTTGGGATTACGGTAGTGTTGATAAAAGCAATAGTGAATCAAATAAATTGATGGTTAAAGAAAATAAATAAATAAATCTCTTGGTATGGAAGACTTTAAACATCCACAAATATGAGTAAAAAAAATTGAATGGATTTCAAAATCACCAAAAAAGTCATGCGGTACAATATGAAGTGGATCAACAGAAAAATGGTATTTAAATATATACAAGTTGTGTATATATTTTATACATACAGGTAATTTTTTACCTATATACAGGTACAATAAAACCGTGGAATTCTTTTTCAGCAGGATCGGACACATACAAAATTAGTGACTTTAGCACAAACTTAACCTAGACATTCCCATGCACGCATTTTATTTTCCAAACTGCAAGATCTGAAAGATGGTGATCTGGAGATTAACTTATCCAATGACAGAAGTACAAGCTTTAGTCCATGTTCATTATGCTACAGACCTCTCTGGATGTAATAGATAAAAAAAAATTGCTGATGGTGTAATTTCTGGGGAGTTTAACTATGACACATTCATATTATAAATTATGTTTAACTGTTAATGGGTATCCAGAAGCACAGTGTAATTGCTTCACTGGCAGTATTTGCACGTTTGTGTGACAGGGTTAATGGCGAGGAGAGGCACAGCTTTTCCAGCGATGTGTCAGCCGGAGATATTACCTGAGCTCCTCACTGAGGAATCTCAGACCTTATCCCTGCTATGCAGGCAGCGCTCTGCTCTCCTGCTGATAATGAAAGCAATTTACCCACAGGGGGAAAATAAACAAAACAAGATCTTATCTGGATCGAAAGGTTAAACTCCCGAGAAATTATGACAACCAGAAAAATATCTTCAGCAAACAGTAGTATTTTGCTGCTTATCAGATAACTTTGGCTTCTACAGTTCTGGTTGTGAATACTCTGCGTGTGATTTGTTTGGCTGTACTGTAATGGTGAGATCAGCGAGATGGACCTGAAGGGGGCAAGTGGCCACATGCTGAGTGTCTGTGGTAGAACAACTTAAAACACCAGATTCAGATCTGGATAAGACTGGAACTCCACCTAAATGAGGTCTGCCTCTGCTATGCTATTACGACAGGAAACCCTCAAATTTGTGCAAGGATCTCAACAAAATGTTGTAGTAGTTCCTCACTTGGTCTGAGGAAATCAGACACAAAGAAGTAATCTACCCCCTAGTGTAAAGGAACAAGGAACTCCCACATTTTCTATCTTTTATATGGTTGATTTAACAAATTCTAAAGTTTTTTTTTTACATCATAAATGAATGCTGAGCAGAAGAATCTTTTGCACAGTGCGAGTTCCTCCCTCACACAATCTCAGAATTTGGGTGTGTCAAGACACTGCAGAAACAGTTGGAGCAGGGGATCAAATACTCCCCCCCCCCCCCCCACTGTATCAAGCACTTTCTTTGAGGTTGTGGCATCGTACTGAGATCTGAAGTGCTGGGCCCTCATTAAACACATGGGGCTTACCATGTATGATACTAAATTAACTGTACTACAACCATAAATATCAGTTGATAATATTCATAAAGAAATCACTGAATCTCTGTCTGACACTCTTCGAAAATACAATAACAGTAACAGGCCACGGTCAAACTGTTCCAATTTTATTTCTCATGTACAGTCTACAAAAATATTATCCTCCTCTATGGTGGGGGGGCCAGGGAAAAACCTACTGTAATCTCATCTCTAACAAACATTACAACCAGATTGTGTTAATCCTATTTTTGGAAAAAGGTGAAGCGTTTTAATATAATCTCTGATGAAGAGACACAAGCATCATACTATATTCCTGTATATGGTAGAGAGTTCATGACCAAGTTGCCCTAATCCTATCTATAGCAGAGAGGCCTGCAACATAAAAAGGAGTGCAGCTAGTGCTTTTTATTGAATAGTAACCGTGATTATGCAGTTACACAAACTTAATACGTCATGATTTTCTTTTTTTTTTTTTAGTACAGAAGAAAAAAAAAATAGTTTTAACCTCTCTGTGCACACTTACAGTATGCAAGGTCTTGGTAATCTGTGTGACACTTCTGGGTAGGCATGAATGGATATGCAGAGACATGCACATACACATATATATGTTATAAATATGTATATATGCATGTTCACTCTTCTTCACATATAAGGAAGATATTTTAGTTTAAAAAGCAATCATAGCTCAGAATATATCTGTGGATTAGCAGCGGTGTATTTTCTCATTTTCAGGCCGGATACAGTTTGAAGACTCCTCAGATCATTTTCTTAATTTTGAGGATCAAAACACTTTGTAAGCCCCAAGTTCTGTGTCCAGTAAGAGGACGCAATTAGTTGAGTGGGTTTTATCCCATGAAAGCTTGCAAAATCCCATGAGAGAAACGTTCTCTATGCTTGAGAGAAGGAACAAGAACAAGTCCCCAACTGCCTGATACAGCCCTGTGCTATCAACCTGCCTTTTCTACATGGGATAGGATTGTCTTGTAGAAAGATGGACAGACAGGTGAAAGCAGAAATATAAAAAAAAAGTAGATTGACTACTGATAACTGATAAAAAATGGACTGATTAATAAATATAAGCATAGAGATAATAGGTAAGGATAATCAGGTGGGCATCTGCATATAAGTATTTAAGGCATCTTTTGCATGACTAAAGTAAACTTTGCCTTATGGGGGAATATTACTATGGCTTATGATAATTAGCAAGCAGAAAGTACACTGACCTGACGTACCTGTGCCAGTTTCACATTCTGCAACATCCTCATCGTCACTGCTGATGGAACATTCTGCTGATGATCCAATGTCTTCGGTGAGCTGAGGGCACAGAAGAGAATAAAGTTACATTTTTATCCTGCATATATCTAATTGCAGGATGTGGGGTCCCATTAGATCATAGAAACCATATACTTCAGAAGCTTTACTACTATTTAGGAGTCCGTATTGCTCTCACTCTCCTGAATCTCCAAAAATGTTGGGTCTGCTCCTTTCTTCACTTTCACCAACCTGAATCTCACTATTTTGTGGTCAATCTCCATATTCTGTCGCACCACATAAATTTCCTGATTTTTTTCTTCCCCCTTACTCCCCTAATATCTATGTTTTGTGAACTTCCTCCATACTCCCCTGAAATCCCTTTGTTCTCCCATTCACACCTATTCTTTTTATTATAATGTAAAGGAATCCAACATTTGCCAAAGTCTACCAGCTGGCTGAGGAGCACAGCTGTTACGTTAATGGCTGATGTTCCATGTAAACATTACCCATGAGGCTTTGGATCAGCGGACATGTATTTATATAATTACTGATATTAGGCAGTTTAGAGGATGCCAATTAGTCTGATTCTGAAAAGCTGTGTCCCCAAACTGGAATTTGCTTAGTTCTTACACAGCCCCACACACATCCCTAAAGATTCAGAGTATAAATAATATTCAATCCATTATTTAAGTATTAGTCTGACTGTGATATCCCAGGGTCGCTGCACAGTATAGAACTCTATATTAATCTGGCATGGGTTGGCATATCGATCCTCTATGAGAAGTGGGGAGCAATGTAAGTGTTTAGAAGATTGTATGTACAAAAGAAAAGGGGCCCCTGGTGATGAGCAGAATTAACAGCAAGATGTGTCACCGCTAGGTGTAAAGAGATAAGCAAATCCTGCTAAATACATCTTAAAAATATTCCTTGGCCAGAAGAAGTAACAAAAATAATCCCTGTACTGTTAGAAAAGAGCTCAGCACACAGCCGAGCAAAGACTACGCAGAGCAAACCAAATATAGAGAATGTGCAGCATAACAACAGGGTATAGAAAAGATACAAATGTCTCGGTGTCTGCTCAGAGCCTGTGGCTATCCAGAGGTCTGTGTTTTTCTTTTCAGGGGTTTCGGTATGTGTCCAGAGGTTTATTTGTCTACTCAGGGTCTGTGCACCTGTCCAGCAATCCGTGTCCGTTCAGCATATGTCCGTCTGTCCAGCGCTCCAGGTCTGTATTTACATCTATTTAGGGGTGGATTCATGTCTGCTTAGGGTCTGTGTCTGTCCAGATATGTATGTGTCTGAACAGAGATTTAAGTGTCTGCACACATGTAATATATTGGCATGTGGTTTCAATGCTCAAATATATAGAGTGGTGATTTTGAATTATTGATATGGATTTAAACTTCTAACAAGCAAGAAAAAAATGTAAAAATGCATCTTTATTGAGAGAGAAGTATGAACTGTTGGAGTAAGTCACATACTCCCCACTCTGGGTTTGAGACCTTGGGGCTCCTTTGTGAACATTTAGGGAGTGAAAACAAGGACCTAGGCCAAACTTTGCAACGTATGAATGTATGATTTGTTTGAGTTGAAGTATATGTGGATGTATATTTCCTTTTGCAATTCTTTCCTAGCTTTTTTCTTTCTGTCCAGTTTTGTTAAACCCTTAACACTTGGAGCCATATTCAATTGAGGTTTCGGGCGAGGTCGCAAGTTAATTACAGCCTTGAAAATATTGCAATGGTTAAACCCGTAACTTACAGCCTCCCGAAGCCTTTGATCTTTTACTTTCGCAAGGCTAAAATCACAAATCGCTATTCAATTGCTCAATTTACCCAAGCCCGCAAATATTTTCACAACTGTAAATGTCAAATGAAGGAGAAAATCCTATATATAGCACTGTAAATGCAAATAAATAATCAATACTGCACTGTAAATGACAGGGAAAGCGATGATAGACATTAGAAATAATTGCACAACCGTCTCAAGCTCGCAAATCGGCGGGACATTTAAATTATTTTTATGTTTCATTTCAGGGTTAAAATCAATCTCGGGTATCAATGAGTTAATACATATCAGGCCACCCACATGGACTAGAACAGTATTGGCATTCATTTTAAAAATCCTGTATTTTGCGGTTTTGATGCATATCAGACCCCCGAACATAATTGATTGACATGTAACCTCCATGTTTTTCTGCCGTAATAATGACGGTCTAATTTTCTATTCTCTATAGAAGGTTACAGCTTGCTTAATTGGTCATGTTCCCACCCTGAACTGCTATGAGCTAGTGCATGGTTTACGGTTTCGGCTTTGGGGCAGTAACTTGCGGGCTTGAGCAATCGAATAGCATCGCAATCAGAGTCCAACGGGTGCCCGCAACACACACGCAGACATTCGGCTGTCTGCAATCGAGTTGTAGGCCCTTGTTTGGGTAAGGTGTCAAGATACGCAACCTTCTAACATCATCGGACACAAAAGCAATTAGGGAGAGAGGACAAGATATTAGTATAAACTGTTAATTACTGCTAATTTCAGGTATTATGCTGAGATTTGGACACATCTGCTGGGAATATAGAGTTGGAAAATAAAGGGACTCGTCTGTTTCTTTAATGCAGAGAATCTAGGAGTCATAATAAAGAAGGAGAAATCAATGATTATACAACAGGTCTGTGTCTGTCCAGGGATCGATATATCAGGGGTGTATTCCTTAAGGTTAATATCTGCTCATGGTTGCTTTGTTATATCTGTCCAGGGTATGTGTTTGTACAGCTGTATAAATGTAGAGTTTTATTTTTTGTCTAAGGTTCTGCACTTATCTAGTATTTGTATTCAAGTATTTCCAGGTTTCTAAGTATCTATGAGACTGTTAAGGGAATTTAGTGTCTGTCTAGCGATGTCAGGATCCCTGTATCTATCCAGGGGATTGTATGTTTGTCCAGTTGTAATTGTTAATGTCCTGAGGCCTGTGCATCCGTCAAATTGACTGTACATTTGTCCTGGGTCCTGTTTGTCTGTCCTGAGCTCCGTCTGTCCATCCATCTGTCCAAGATTCCCTGTCTGTCCCATCCCTCTCTGGCAGTCTCTCTGTCTCTCTCCTCCCGTCAGATGCCAGAAGCCTGGGGACAGTTCATGATTCATTGCCTGTGCTGACTCTGCTTCTCGTGTGCACAGAGCGCAGTAACACACTTATTCCCACCTGCTCCCCTGTACACATAGCTTCAAAGTTTCAGCAAGCGCTTTCTTGTAGGACAAGCACAGTCACCCTGAAGGTAATCGCTTTACATAAATGTGCATTAACAAGAGCGGCTGCAATTATGTCTTTAGTCATTCCTTGGAATCTAATAAGAACAGAGTTGCTTTTAATATTCAGATTAGTGCTCTAAACAGCTACACTATTCCCGCTGTTATTAGTCTAAATGCAGCATTAATTAATCTCTTCCTGGCCACAAGAAAGAAGTTGAATTAACTGATGATGTGCTGCATTAACTAGCCATGTACAGAATTAACCAATGTATGCTGTATTTATAATATTAACCTTGAATGCTGAATTAACCTGTGATGCATAGCATTAACCCATTTCAAGATGCTTTAATTTGATATATGCAGTATTGAACTAGGATCAAAGCCAATCGGAACATATATTAAGAAATCAAAAATTAGTCAAATATATGCCAGGTCAACAACCATGTGCTGTGCTAAAAAGTTATACAGAATATTAAATAATTACATGGTTTGTTAACGAGACACTTATAGAGGCTATTTTGCAACCTGAATGCAAAATAAAGAGTCATTTTTATCTAGAACACCATGTACATCTAGAGTGCCAATCTTATTTAGTGTGCCATGCTCATCTAGAGTGCCATCTTTTATGAGCTCCACAGGACAAACCATTAGTTTATTGCACACTAATGACTTGTACCCCAAGAGACTGAGAATCCATTTATGCCACATATATATATATATATATATATATATATATATATACACACACACAAATATATATATATATAATATACATATACAATCTTTCCCTACTATGGAACTTTCCCTACTATGCTAGCCTTGTTGTATTATGTTATGGTAAAATTACATTTAACTGAGAAAGAAGGAGGAGCTTTAGCAGCATAGAGATAATGATGATGGTCTATTTTACTATTGGCTCTGTCTAAACCCGTAACTACGGGTTTGAATAATGTATCATGTTCACGCCAGGAAATGCCAGAAAAGTGCCGAAGCATGGTTTATGTATTTGGATTTCGGCCATGTACAGTATACACACACTACAGTACTTCTAATAAAAGGGAAAGTGGATGTTAGGTATTAGAATTAATAGCACAACATTTTCAGGCTCGCAAATCTGCAATATAAAATACTTTTATTTCTGTTTAATTTCCGTGTTATATCGATCCCGGCAATCAATGTGTTAATACATGTAATGAAACTTGCATGGACTAGAATATCAGATTTACGGTTTTATCAATATTGCATTATTTCTGGAATGTGGGTCCGATCGAAACTCGCACCTGTAAGAAAAACTTGAACCTGTAAGACTTTGAAATCCAACCTCTATTTTTTAGTGACGTTATGATGACGATCTTGGTTGCCATTGGCTCCATCGAAACCTGTAACTATGTTCATGGCCGCGCATCCAACGTTTGACAAATGGTTTACGGGATTGCGTCTCAAGCCCGTAACTTGCGCTCAAATTTAATAGCTCTGTAACTTGGCCAAACTTCAAGCCTGCGCTTGGAATTTAACAGGGCTGTAAGTATAATAGTGTACAAGCACACAACACTAATAATGGTATAATAGTCCGCTCCTTGGGTTGTGGACCTCTGACTTAGGCTTGACCTTTATTGGTTACAGGAAGTAACCACATGCCCTACTTCACTGTCACCCTAACCTGCAGGCCTGGGCGTTCATCAGAGACAAAAATAAAGGTTTAAACATGGTCCTTAAAGGAATAATGTCCTAAAATTTAAGAAAGGGTGATTTTAACATTAGGGGACTATAAGGAGATGGGACAGAACTGGGGTCTGTGAAAGTCACCAATCAGCATAAGAGGAGAAAACGTTTACAACAAATTTGTGAACATAATAATTTGCAGAAATGGTAGTGGATATATGGGAAAGTATTCCAGCTAAATTGTGGGAAAATATAGTAAAGAATTAATTAATATCTAGGTAATGTAGGACTCCAGTTAATCCTAGACTTTTTCAGAAGATAATATGCAGACTAGGTGGTCCCACTAGATCTTATCTGGAGTAAAGATCCAAATCTCTGCTTTTCACCTTATGAAGAAGTTCTTTGTTAAAAAAAAAAGTTAGTAGTTGAACTAACTAATGAGTCTAACTCAGCAGAAGGAATTTGGCAGGCATTGTTACAGTATCACCTAAACAGCTAATACCCATTATTAGTCAGATAATATCACAGGATGCTTAGAATGCCAATGACATGTCTTAAAGGGCAAGAATACTCTTATGGGAAGATTAACTATCTGAATAAAAGTTATGAAAAGTGCCTAGATTGACAGTTACTCCTCCATGTCTGTGGACAGAAGAAGCTGCCATTTTAAAAATTAATTTTGTTCCTGACACTGGGTCAAAATTTCAAGATCTAGCTCAAGCTTTTTGTTCTTAGCATCCTAATATACAGAAGCCTTCTATCAATAAAAGGCAAGTGCTAAACCTTGTATACATATATTTGGACCTCTATAAGTGAACTCTTTCATACAAGAGCAACTTGTGCTTACGTGTAATTCCCCTTAAAGTCCACAGTATGGATATAAAGCTAATCATAAAGATCTAGAGATAGTGACAAGTGTAGATAATTGGACAAACTATCCTAATGTCATTTCTGAAACTGCCCCTAACTAAAGTAAATCCTCTTAAAAGTCTCTGCCTATTGGCAGTCTTACATTAGAAAAGAATAGTAATATGAATGGATAGCCACAGAGATAAAGGAATCAAGTCACAACACATGTTGCTGCTATGACAGATAAGCAAACACATTTTACCATAATAATGTTTATTTCACGATTGAATGGGATTTATTGGCAGCAGAGGAATCCAGTAAATGACCACAGGGCTCCAGAGTAAAGCTGTCACTGACCCTATTGCCCTAGGGTTCCATTGTGTTGTGGTACAGTTATTACACACAATCTAGATGACACTTGTGATCTCTCCCAGCATATTGTAGGTGTATTTTACTTTTCATGTGCACAGATCCTCACATCACTGGCATCACCACATATAAACAGCAATCTGCTGGGATTTATGGGTGATATCCATGATAAGAGAAGGTGAAGACTGATTAACTCTTTACATGGTATGCATCACCAGCTACCATTTATGGTATGCATTACCAGCTACCACTTATCTTTTCCAGAACATAGAAGCAGTGTTTTTTGGTTTTCAGACACTGTGGAAATGGTACTTGATTCTGTTTAAGAACGGACAGAAGGTGAAAGTGAGTGAAGTAAAACTAAGAGAATGACGTGAGAAACAGAAGGAAGAGGGGGAGAGAAATAAATATGACAGATATGAAACAAGACAGGTGAGACTTTGGGAAAGCGAGAAAGCAGAATAGAGAGAGACATGAAGGGCAGAGAAACAGATGAGTATTGGGGAGAAGGATGAAGTGGAAAGAGAAGATGCAAAGAGAAAGACACATTGGAAGGAGAAAGAGTTTGGGACGAGACAAGAAAAATCATTACAGAGCATTAATAACTGGTTATATTTTGTACTAGCTAATTTACTTTTGGACACATCCTATCCTTGTGCATTATACATTGTGTTCATTTGCAGCATAATATATTATTTTTTAACACTCTATTTACTTATTTATTTATTTAATGGCAAACATTATTTACCACTATATAATTAAGCACAGTCTCACAAGTTAGCATACTGTAAGATACAGAGACCAGCAGCCCCATTAAATGCGGCATCAGCACATCCGTAAAGGCTGCGGGCTTGAAATTTGGCTGCGTTACAGAGCTATTAAATTCCACCATGCCACGAGTTATGAGCCAGAGATGCAAGCCTGTAAACCATTTTTGCGCACCTTGCATGTGCGGCCGTGAACATGATCAATTAGTCAAACCCGTAGTTACGGGTTTAGATGGAGCCAATGGCAAATGAGATCGCCATTATAACGTCACTGAAAAATGGAGGTGGGATTTCAAAGCCTCACGGGTTTGAATTATGAGTTTCGATCAGACCCACATTCCAGAAATAATGCAGTATTAATAAATCAGTAAATATGATATTTAAGTCCATGCGAGTTCCATTATATGTATTAACACATTGATTGCCGGAATCAATATAATACGCAAATTAAAGTGAAAATACAGTATTTTATATTCCAGATTTGCAAGCTTGAGAATGTTGTGCTATAAACTTTAAAACCTAACATCACTTTCACTTTAATTATAAGTACAGTAGTGTGTTTATTTGCATTTACAGTGATGCTTCGTTGGCTGTTTGGCTCCATTTTCGGGTTACGGCTTGAACGTCAGTGAATTTGTTGCAATTTAATAGCGTGATTGGAATGTGACAGTTACGGGCTTGATAGAACAAAGGATTTTCGGCCGCAGAGTGCAATTTTTGACATTTAGTAGGCTCTCTTTGATCTTACCCCACAAGTCTTTGGCGGGTTGCTTTACATGGCCAATTTAATAGCTGCAAGTCTTAGGAGCTACGGTTTTACACAGTGAGACGCAGAGAGAAGTAGAGACTGATGAGAATAAGTAAATAAACATAATAAAAAAAAGACACACGCAGAGAGACATCGGAAAGAGAGGGTATAAAATGGAAGAGAAAGAGGCAGTAGCAGGTAGAGGTAGATTGGAAGAGAAAGAGGCAGTAGCAGGTAGAGGTAGATTGGAAGAGAAAGAGGCAGTAGCAGGTAGAGGTAGAATCAAAGAGAAAGAGGCAGTAGCAGGTAGAGGTAGAATGGAAGAGAAAGAGGCGGTAGCAGGTAGAGGTAGAATGGAAGAGAAAGAGGCAGTAGCAGGTAGAGGTAGAATGGAAGAGAAAGAGGCGGTAGTAGGTAGAGGTAGAATGGAAGAGAAAGAGGCGGTAGCAGGTAGAGGTAGAGGTAGAATGGAAGAGAAATAGGCAGTAGCAGTTAGAGGTAGAATGGAAGAGAAAGAGGCATTAGCAGGTAGAGGTAGAATGGAAGAGAAAGAGGCAGTAGCAGGTAGAGGTAGAATGGAAGAGAAAGAGGCGGTAGTAGGTAGAGGTAGAATGGAAGAGAAAGAGGCGGTAGCAGGTAGAGGTAGAGGTAGAATGGAAGAGAAATAGGCAGTAGCAGTTAGAGGTAGAATGGAAGAGAAAGAGGCATTAGCAGGTAGAGGTAGAATGGAAGAGAAAGGCAGTAGAAGATAGAGGTAGAATGGAAGAGAAAGGCAGTAGAAGATAGAGGTAGAATGGAAGAGAAAGAGGCAGTAGCAGGTAGAGGTAGAATGGAAGAGAAAGAGGCAGTAGCAGGTAGAGGTAGAATGGAAGAGAAAGGCAGTAGAAGATAGAGGTAGAATGGAAGAGAAAGAGGCAGTAGCTGGTAGAGGTAGAATGGGAAAAACAGGGGAACATATACAGATTTAGAGTGAATTAAAGAGAGTGAGGCAGAAAGACATAGATGTGGAGGGAAAAATATATGAGAACAATAAAGACAGACAGAATGAAAGATTCTTGACTTGTTGCGTGGGTCAATTAAAGTGATTTTGTTTCCCTAAAATAAGATCTTTATACCCTTGAATGTCATGCATATTACAGAATTTGGAGGTTCTAAGATAATAATGTGAATCTATGCGCATTATGAAAGTGTCCAAGCAGTAATGCACTAAATATACAATATTAATAGTTACAGGAGCAATAAGGCACATGTAACAAGATACCCCTTTGGATATTTAAAGAGTTTGCTTCTCAGTGTAGCAAATCAGCTGCTTTAATGAATAATCCAGTATTTTGCATGTTTGTCTGAATATTTATTTTATAGTAGCTAAAAGTTAAGCATCTGGGACTGCAAAGAATTAGCTCGTTTATGAGAGACTCATAACGAGTCCTGGGCTCAGGCAGAAGAAACCATCTCTCATTTTAATGCACTCAGCGAGCCGCCAGAAAGTTATCAGCGGCCCTCCTGGAAGAGAGAGATAAATCTGCACCTCCCAGGTCTGGAGAAGCCGTTTTGTCAGACAGTGATTTGTACTCTGCCACTGCTGACTTATAGCTACCTTAATTCACTCGCTTGCCTTTCACTCCTTCATTAAGTTTTATCCTCAATGGTTTTTTATACAGAATACACAAAGGAGGCTTCATTAGCCATAACTCAGTGCGAGCGCTATACAGGCAGTTTATTAGGGCACAGTGTACTTGGAAAGGACCTGTATTAAGGCTGATCAAGGACTGGAATTGTATACACACATTGATGCAGGTCTAGTTGGCTCCTGCTACATTACACAAAGAGCTTCAATCAATTAAAAATTAAATTGTATATATTTCTTCAACTTACAACATACTTATAGGTAGCCAGTAAATTGCAGAAATATTATTTTTAAGTGAAAATAGTTAAATAGCAACAGAGTTTTAATCCATAAAGGTCAAACTTATTTATCTCACTTGATCTTTGTATTATGAAACATTGGCTATTGTCTTTTCTAGTCTTTTCTTTTCTGTTTGTTGGAATTATTAAAAAATAATTCCAACCCCTCTTTAATGTTCTCTATTGAAACTGTTTTGTAAGTTGGAACCACCTTTGGCAGGTAACCTACTTTTGGCAGTTTACTCTTAAAATGTGTATGTGCGGGAGCAAATGGTTTAAACTCTTAAGTATTTCATGGGTAGAACCCACGATTGATGTCTTAACTGACCAATCTGCGGTGTCTACTGACCTCTTTGTATAAACACCAGGAACCAAGAATAATATTTCTGCTTAGCAAAAAAGTATAAATAGTATGATTATTGGATTCAGTCGTTTTTGGTCCAACCCATGACATTTAGTGGATGGAGCGAAAAACTCTTAGTACAGTTTTAATACATTAATTTGCATAAAACAATGAAGCAGTATGTACTTGGTTCAAATATTTTGAATTGTGAATTTCAGCTTTCAAAATAGTTTTTAAAATTTGAATTTCTATGATATTCATTAAGTGGAATATGTGAATGTGCCCATAAACATATTTTGATATAAATGGCACAAGCTATTGAAAACATAGGAAAGTTGATGGAAACTCCTGTGCATTGAGATCACAAAATTTAGTTATAACCACAAAATTATATTTCCACGTTTAAAACTGTGTAATCTGAGCTTTAACTTTAACTGGCTATTTAAAATTATTTAGTTACAGGTCTACTAATCAAGGTGAATTGCTGCTAATGCAGTGCTTTAACTTTTTAAAGAAAATGTAGGTGCTAGCCAGATTGTTAAGGAGGCAGCCCACCTTTTTTGGAGCCAGTGAATTATATTGAGAAATACAAAAGTACAACTTTAGGAGCCATGGGCTAATGATGTTATTTGGAGGGTTTTCAGGAGAAAATAGATTATCTTCCTAGGTTTTACTAGGTAAATATTCTAAACCATTTTACATTTTATTTGTATTTTTACATGGTTTAAATCTACGTAAATTGAGCCAGCTATTGAACATGAAACTAGTCCTTTTATGGACTCAAATTCCTGGAGCATTTTGAAATTAAATTAATTTATCAATACAAACAAACAAGGCAAATAATTTCTGGTGCGCACACATCATGATCCACAATAGAGTTCAGGACTGTATCTCACTTTGTTCAGAGCAATAAATAAATGAGATTTTTCACCAATAAGCGCCCCTCGCTCAAGACCCTCACACAGAGACATTGTGACAGTTCCTCGCCATGCAGAGAGTGATGAATCTCGCTGACAAGTGTCAGGATGGAAAAACACAATCTATAGGAGGAGGAAACTGAAACACAGGAAGGTATCAGCTAGATAAGCAGGGTTATTATAGGGAGGTCGGCCACACTGACTGATATCACACCGTGCACATCCATTCTCCTTGGCAGGATGTCGCTTGTGATTGTGCTCGGATGTTACAAATAGGACACAATGTTTAGGACAATGAAAGGTCAAGTAAATACTGGATTTTTACTTGTATCTCAGTCAAATCCTGAAAATGAATGTAGGGTTTTCTGCATTCAACATTATGGTATTTATTTTTTTGTCTGACTATATGGGATACATGGTAATTGCAAATTAGAGAAAGTGTTAATGCACAATGGTATATTGTTGTTTAGTTGTTCAGTCATGTCCGTCTCTCCGTGACCTCATGGACCACATTATGCCAGGCACATTTTGTCTCTGATTGTGCTTATCCATAAAGTTATCTTGACAAAGATACTGGAGTGGGTTGCCAGTTCCTTCTCCAGTAGACCGTCATTTGCCTGACCTCTCTCCTATGACCTGCCTATCTTGGGTGACCCTACATAGTATAGCTCACTGCTTCATTAAGATATACAAGCCTGTTCATTGTGACATGGTAGCAATCCAGAAGAGGACTGAACATAATAAAGAGGAAAACTGTTTTAGAATGCAAAAAGTTATTCAGCTTCTAATTTATTGCCTTTCTTTCGTCAGTGCAATCTACCATTTTGGTTTCTGCCTATTAACTTCCTGATGTGTGAGGAAACCTTGAATGCAGAGGAAGTTTCTTTCTGCACAATGAGAATGTGGCTGTAAAACTGCCAGTGCTGTCAACAGAAATAATTAAAAAGCTCGTTGGTGTATAATGACAGACCCTCGTGAGAAAATAACAGCAGAATCAGCTGAGAGAAAAACATGGCACAACATAATAAAGATTAGTTGTACAGGTAATTAAAACTTAACAATGTAATTGCTGTACATAGCTGGCTTTGCCATGTTTAATGATTATTTTCTAGTTTATTGGGATATGCTCTTAATGTTTTCTTTCCTGCATACACTGAGCCAGATTCAATTGCAAACCCGCAACTGATGCGATGTAGGCCATATGTCTGAAGGCGTGCTGCAGACTCCCGTTCATCTCCAATTCCAAAGCTATTCAATTGATCAAGCCCGTAAGTTACTGGCCCAAAGCCAACTCCATAAACCATGAACTAGTTCGTAGCAGTTCAGGGCGGGAACATGATCAATTAAGCAAGCCCGTAACCTCACATTTCAAATCAGCCAATAGAAAATTAGACATTATTACAGCAGTAAAAGACGGTGGTTACATGACAATCATTTAGGTTCGGGGGTCCGATATGCAATCAGACTCGCAAACCCTCAAAATAAAGAATTATGAAAATGAATGCTAATACTGTTCTAGTCCATGTGGGTGCATTGATATGTATCTACTCATTGATACCCTGATAGGAAAACATACAAATAAATATATTCTAATGTCTTTCATCGCTTTCCACGTTATTTACAGTGCAGTATTGTTCTTTTATTTACATTTACAGTGCTACAAATAAGTGTTTAACTTTCTTACAGGTCCTCTCTAGCACTCGTAGGATTTTCTCCTTCATTTGCTGTTTATGGGTGTGAAGCCATTTGCGAGCTCAGGGAATTGGAGCAATTAATTAGCAATTTGTGAAATTTGAGATTGTAACTCTTGTGATAGTGAAAGATCAAAGGCTTCGGGAGACTGTAAGTTACAGGTTTAACCATTGCAAAGTTTTCAAGGCTGTAATTTGTAACCCAATTGGAGCCTGCAAAAAGACGCTAATTGAATAGCAGTAACTTGCGAAAGCTCAATTGAATCAGGCTCGTTGTCTTTAAATTAATAATTTTAAAAAAGTAACAACATTTATCCATTAAGAAGCTAAGTTATTCAAAATATCATATAGAAGAAATAGCCCATAATAGCCCTTTAAGAATGTAGTAAAGCTATTCAATCAAAATGTTAGGAGGTGTAATAAAGCATGAGTTTTTTAGGTAGAAATAATGGGCAGTCAACATAAATCTATTGGTTTCTATTTTCTATTATATCTATGTTGTTTAGCTCATACACAAGTTCTGCTCAGTAATTACTTTGATATTTTATAAGATGAGCAAAGAAAACCACACTGACCATCCGTCCAGCAGTGAAACAGATAACAGAGGGTCTTTCTCCCTTCATCTGTCCTCCAGGACTTTCCCAATATATCTATTAGACCGGCAGGAGAGCTGTCCTATAATAATACTAATCCAAATCAGACTGGCCTCTCCCCGTACAGGCTGTGCTGTCTGTACTAGCTCAGCAGCATCCATCACCTGCAGGCGGCAGCAGATAAAGGGGGATGAGTTTTATAGTGGGCCATGCACTGGATGAAGACAAAGGAAGGTGAGAATGTCATCAGTTGGATATATGCAGCTGTGCTTAGACTGGTCTGGACTCACCACTTCCTGAAGATTAAAACCACTTGTGTCTTCCTGATACCAATGAAGGTCACCTCTTAAAGGACACTGCTTGGATCCGCTCCATGATAACTCAGGAGGACAGCAGGTCCAGGAGCACTACTGGAATCGCAAATGTACACTCTATTGGTGCACATAACAGCCAGTACAGGGACCACTGCCACTTCCTGAGCCCTTATCTCCTTATCTGAAGGTTGTCTGTGAGAAAGAGTACTTCAGTCCCACATGCACAATAAGATTTTTTTGATGATGTAGCTGTATAATGGGCAATTTGTTAGAAAAATAAACATATTTATTTAATTAATTATCATATGGAAGATCAGCCACAGTTTTTTTTGTTCATCTGGGAGGGTTTTATGGATGCAGGCTGGGTACCACATGCTGCTAGTAAAGTTTGCACTCCTTAATGCGGGAGTGTCTAACAGTAATACATACACTATTTAAATTGAGTCAAATTGTGGCCAGTGGCGTAGCTAGAGACTTGCCGCTCCCCTTCTAGGTGCAAACAATATACATTTTATTATATATATATATATATATATATATATATATATATATATATATATATATATATATACACACATAGGGCTAACACAGAAAAAATACATAATGGCTCCTTTTTATATATATTAAACATTTTGCTCAAAGAAGTTAAAAAACCCCATATATTTCTGTGGGCATAATGTAGAATATATAAGGTGAACTGTCTCAATCTTCTTCCTCTTTATCTATCCTCCTCCTATCTCCTTCCTCTCTCTCTCTCTCCCCCCCTCTCCCTCTCCTTCCTCTCTCTCCTACTCCCTCTCCTCCTAATCTATCCCTTCTGCCTCTCCCTCTCTCACCCTTCTATTCCTTCTCCCTCTCCTTTCTCTCCCTTCTATTCCTTCTCCCTCTCCTTTCTCTTCCTCCTCTCCCTCTTCCGTTCTCTCCCTCCTCTACCTCTCTTCCCTCCCTCTCCATTATCTCCCTCTTCTCCCCTTCTGTCTCTCCCTCTCTCCTATCCCACTTCTCTCTCTTATCTTTTGTCTCTCCCCTTCCCCCTCGTCAGTCCCCTTCCCCCTCGTCTCTCCCCTTCCCCCTCGTCTATCCACTCCCACCCTCGTCTATCCACTCCCACCCTTGTCACTCCCCTCCTCCTTGTCTCTTCCCCCAACCTTGTCTCTTCCCCCAACCTTGTCTCTTCCCCCAACCTTGTCTCTCTCCCCTTCCCCTTGTCTCTCCCCTTCCTCTTGTCCCCCACCATTGTCTGTGCCTCCCCCCTTGTCTCTCCTCTCTCTGCTGGTCTGGATGGTTGCTCCTCTCCCACCATCCAGACTGGCACACAGAGGTGAGAAGAGAGGGAGTGACGGGAGAGAGAAGGGTGAGAGAGATGAGGGGGTAGGAGGGAGCCTGTGGGAGGGAGCCTGTGGGAGCCCCCAAGGAAGTGCCACCCCCAGATATGCCACTAATTGTGGCACACTAATACACTTTTCCATTTTCCTAAGAGTCAGGATCACAAAATCAGTCCACTTCAGCATAGACAGGACACAGCAGGCATGAAAAAGTTGAGGGACTCTGCTCTGCAGTACTTATACTTGCCTATGTAGATTGTTCTTTTTACAAGGCAGAATATTAATCTAGGTTTAATACTTAAAAATGTAAGAAATATATACAGTATCTCACAAAAGTGATTACACCCCTCACATTTTTGTAAATATTATATTCTATATTTTCATGTGACAACACTGAAGAAATGACACTCTGCTACAATGTAAAGTAGTAAGTGTACAGCCTGTATAACAGTGTAAATGTGCTGACCCCTCAAAATAACTCAACACACAGCCATTAATGTCTAAAACGTTGGTAACAAAAGTGAGTACACCCCTAAGTGAAATGTCCAAATTGGGCACAGTGTGTCAATATTTTGTGTGGTCACCGTTATTTTCCAGCACTGCTTTAACCCTCATGGTCATGGAGTTCACCAGAGCTTCACAGGTTGCCACTGGAGTCCTCTTCCACTCCTCCATGATGACATCACGGAGCTGGTGGATGTTAGAGACCTTGCACTCCCCCACCTTCCATTTGACTATGCCCCACAGATGCTCAATAGGGTTTAGGTCTGGAGACATGCTTGGCCAGTCCATCATCTTTACCTTCAGCTTCTTTAGCAAGGCAGTGGTCGTCTTGGAGATGCGTTTGGGCTCATTGTCATGTTGGAATACTGCCCTGCGGCCCAGTCTCCAAAGGGAGGGTATGATGCTCTGCTTCAGTATGTCACAGTACATGTTGGAATTTATGGTTCCCTCAATGAACTGTAGCTCCCCAGTGCCGACAGCACTCATGCAGGCCCAGACCATGACACTCCCACCACCAAAAGTATACATCTATACTGAGGAAAGGTAGTTGAAATAATCCCTAAATGACAAACAGATAAGGCACAAGGGAACACAAAAACACTGATATGAGATGAAACCCTCCGTTTGAACGTAAACAGTGTTGCAGAGAGAGTGGAGGCAGCATCTGACATCAGCAGGTAAATGCATTTAGGGGGAATCACCACAACATATTATAGAAAACATATATACAGATATATACATATGTCTATATATATTTGGTCTGGGCCTGCATGAGGGCTGCCAGCAACGGGGAGCTACAATTCATTGAGGGAACCATGAATGAGAACATGTACAGTACTGGACATACTGGAGCAGAGCATTATCTCCTCCCTTTGGAGACTGTACCGCAGGGCAGTATTCCAACATGATAACTACCCCAAACACACCTCTAAGAGAACCACTGCCTTGCTAAATAAGCTGAAGGTAAAGGTGATGGACTGGCCATGTATGTCACCAGACCTAAACCATATTGAGCATCTGTGCGGCATCCTCAAAGGGAAGATGAGGGAGTGCAAGGTCTCTAACATCCACCAGCTCTGTGATGTCTTTATGGATGGTGTACTCACTTTTGTGAGATACTGTACATACATCTGAAACCTTTGAGTCTGTCCAAGAATATAATTAAGCAGGGAAAAGTCATAAAACTAGTTTTAACTAGAAACATTTTTTGCTGCTGGATCCTGTATTTCTCCATGATACTTTGGTGGAAGGGTAATTAAGCTGTATGAATGTATGGCCTGAACCCAAGTCTAGGGTTGCAAATACTGTACATTATTTAAATCAATAACAACAACAAAATTATTAGCCTGCGGAAGACTTTGAGAGGTCTGTGTTAGCACCATGGTGTTAGCACCATCTCCCTGCACTGTACTTACCTGAGACTATTTAACGGTTTGTTATTTAGATTAAATAGCTTGATATTTCATCTCCAATCCCCTAAAGATAAATATTTCTTGACAAGCTCAGAGTTCATTAACAGAGTCGGTATCACTGACAGAGAAAGAATAATTAATGACAATCCACTTTCTCAAAACAAGACAATCAAATTGAGATGATGTTTAAAATAACACAGATCGCCTAAATGGGTCCAAGTAAGTGCTTATTATTGCCTATAAATATATCTTTATCTCTATCTCTATGTTTCCTCTGACAGGAGTGGTAATTAAGATGTTATTTGTGAAAACCCAGATTTATGGGCACCATCCCAGAGAATTGTACTCTATGTCACCTTGTGCACTTCCATTACAGTGACTGAGCTGTGACAACAACTCGGCCCAACTAGCTGCTCTATATGGTTTTAAAACCCAGGCCACTAAAAGCACCACGTTTGTGACCCCAGACATTGCGTCCTTTTGCCTCAACCATCACATTGTTTCCATTTCTTTGACCTCAGACAGTGCTTCCTGGTGCCTCCCTCATGACAATGCTCCCATGTCTCTGACCCCAGACAATGCTACTTTCTGCCTCATCCATGACACTGGTCTCAATGTCTCATATTGCTCCCATGTCTGACCTCAGACAGTGCTCCCTTCTGCCTCATCTGTGACATTGCTTGCATATCTCTGACCCCAGACAACGTTGACTTCTACCTCATCTATCACATTGTTCACATGTCTCTGACAGTGCTCCCTGCCTCATTGTGACATTGTTCCCATATCTCTGACCCTAGACAATGCTCCTTTCTGCCTCATGCATGACATTGTTTCCATATCTCTGACCCCAGACAATGCTCCTTTCTACCTCATCCATGACATTGTTCTTATGTCTCTGACAACACACCATACTCTCTTCTGCCTCATTGTGACATTGTTTCCATGTCCTCCTTCTGACTCATCCATGACATTGTTCCAATTTGTCTGATCCCAGACAGATCTCTTCTGCATCATCCATGACATTGTTCCCATTTCTCTTACCCAGACAGAGCTCCTTAATGCAGAGTTTGGATGTTTACTGAATGCTTCCTTACTTATTGTGCCCCAATAGTGTTGCTCAGCAATGTACTAGCAATTTGGGCCCTATTCCATTGACCAAATCATACAATTATAAACACTTAACACTGCTCTTAATATTGTCTCACATTATATTACTGTATATACTCGAGTATAAGCCGAGTTTTTCAGCCCTTTTTTTAAGGCTAAAAAGGGCCCACTCAGCTTATACTCGAGCCGCTCTCTCTCAGTGTCTCTCTAAACCCCCCTTGTCTCTTTCCCTCCCCCTCCTCATCCTCCCTCCCCATCCTCAACCCCCTCCTTAACCTCAACCCCCCCATCCTCAAAAACCCAGTATATGCTAATGACGTGGCATGTGTGTGATGTCACGTCATTAGCATATACTGGGGGTTGAGAAGGGGGTTGAGTATGGGGGGGGTTGAGGTTGAAGAGTTAGGGTGGGGAGGGGGCCTGAGGATGAGGAGGGGGCCTGAGGATGAGGAGGGGGCCTGAAAATGAGGAGGGGGGCTGAAAATGAGGAGGGAGGTTGAGGATGAGGAGGGAGGTTGAGGATGAGGAGGGAGGTTGAGGATGAGGAGGGAGGTTGAGGATGAGGAGGGAGGTTGAGGATGAGGAAGGAGGTTGAGAATGGGGGGTTGAGGATGAGGAGGGAGGTTGAGGATGGGGGGTTGAGGATGGGGACGTTGAGGTTGAGGAGGGGGGGTTGAGGATGAGGAGGGAGGTTGAGAAGGGGGTGGAGGTTGAGGAGGGAGGATGAGGTGGGGGGCTGAGGATGAGGAGGGAGGTTGAGGATGAGGAGGGAGGCTGAGGATGGGGGGGTTGAGGTTGAGGAGGGAGGTTGAGGATGGGGGGTTGAGGTTGAGGAGGGAGGTTGAGGATGGGGGGTTGAGGTTGAAGAGGGAGGTTGAGGAGGGGGTTGAGGTTAAGGAGGGGGTTGAGGATGAGGAGGGAGGTTGAGGATGAGGAGGGAGGTTGAGGATGAGGAGGGAGGTTGAGGATGAGGAGGGAGGTTGAGGTTGAGGAGGGGGTTGAGGTTGAGGAGGGAGGTTGAGGATGGGTCGGTTGAGGTTGAGGAGGGAGGTTGAGGAGGGGGCTGAGGATGAGGAGGGGGGTTGAGGATGGAGGTTGAGGATGAGGAGGGGGTTGAGGAGGGATGATGAGGATGGAGGTTGAGGATGAGGATGAGGAGTGGGGTTGAGGAGGGAGGTTGAGAATGAGGAGGGGGGAAGAGACACAGGGAAGGGAAAGGGGAGAAGAGACACGGGAGAGAGAGGGGGACACAGAAGGCACAAAAGGGACACAGGGGGCAGCACATTTCCCACCCTCGGCTTATACTCGAGTCACTCATTTTACCCAGTATTTTGTGGTAAAACAGGTACCTCGGCTTATACTCTGTCGGCTTATACTCGAGTATATACGGTAGCTACCCGCAATCCGATTACGAGTTACGCATCCACAATCTCTATGGGCCAGCCAAATCCGCAAAACCGGCTTTAGAACTCCATTAGTTTTAGCAAAGCTCGAATATTATGAACTATAAATAATTAAAATTACACAAAATCGATATTCTATGAAACCCGTAGCTCTAGCTTGCAAATAAAGTCTGATCAGCAAAGTATCAAGTTTCTGTCAAAAATATTACAAGTACGAAATAGGACTCACAAGGGGTTTTTCAAACACTTGTACCTGTAACAGCTGTAACAACAATTAAACAATATTGTACTTTCAAAAGCTTGGAAAGGCATGAAAAGATATTAATTGCAAAGCAGTTTCAAACCCACAAATATGCAATTAAAAAATATATTTTTAAAATGTTATTTCTGAGTAATATTGATACTGTGACTCAAGCAGTTAATACATATCATGAAACCCACATGGACTAAAACAGATGATCTAATGCATTTTATAGAGTGCTAGATTGTGAGCCAAATCAGCAAATATTACTTATTGGCACTAATGAATTCTTAGCTTCCGATTGCAGATTATGTCTAACTTCCATGTTTTACTGACATCAGGATGACAATCGCATTTACTACTGGCTGTTTCTAAGAAACAAATTACTGGCTTTCTTAAATATTGTCAGATCATATGATCATGACCACTGAAATCCTACTTAAAAAGGCAGGGTTTACAAGTTTAGCCTTGAGATCGGAATTTGCGAGCTGGAGTCAGTAGAATACATCTAAACATTTATAAAAAACACTTGCAACCACATTTTTGAGGCATTTATGAGCAGTTAATAGAATAGGGCTCTTTGTCAATATAAATATTAACCATCTGTTCTCATGTTGTATCTACAAAAAGTTTGCTATCCATGGTGCTGAAACCATACTTATGTCATACATGTTAGGCTAGGTCTGTCTCACAGATTCAGTTTCACACTATAAGACCCTCATTCAATTGCAATTTCGCCAATTGAATAGGGGTCTAAATAAGCACATAACATATTTTTTTAAAGAAGTTTTTAGTTAGTAAGCATCTATCCAAAAGCAAGGTTTTCACTAACTAAAAACTTATTTAAAAAAAATATGTTATGTGCTTATTTAGACCCCTATTCAATTGGCCAAATCGCAATTGAATGAGGGCCTAAGTGTTTTAAGCTCCAAAGACTTAAACAATGAACTGTGAGGAGAAAAAATAGGAAGATATGAAAATGTTCCTTTTTTAGATTCTATATCAGCAATGTTTTATTATTATTATAAATAATTAATAAAAAAACATTATTATTTAAAACTAGTTACAACATTTAAATATATCAGGTCAGTTGGGTGGTTATACTGTATGGCAGCACTTCACTACAGCTCGCGACCATCTGAATAGATTCCAGTCTATGGGCCTCATTCAATTGCGATTTTGCCAATTGAATAGGCCTCTAAATAAGCACATAACATATATTTTTTTAAGAAGTTTTTAGTTAGTTAACTTCTATCCAAAAGCAACGTCTTTACTAACTAAAAACATCTTTAAAAAAAGTATGCTATGTGCTTATTTAGAGCCCTATTCAATTGGCCAAATTGCAATTGAATGAGGCCCTATATCTGCTGTAATGAGAGCCACCTGATCCTAGAAATAGGATCAATACTCTGAGATTATTGCAAAGATTGCATCAAACTGGACCAAACACATGACAAAAATGCGGCCATGTGTAGAGCAGTAAAATACCTCACATTAAACATCCAAATCATAAATAACCACCAGGACTAAACATCTACTGAACCCTATTACAAATAAGGCCTTAAATTAGCATACCTATAAAAAGACATTAACGGAGACTGTATTATTGGACATTATATATTGACTACACTGGTGGATTTGGACAACTTAGGGGCTTCATCAAAATGGTCACAGCAGCACTACCTGACTCTGACTCTCATACAAGCAGTATGGAACTCTTACTTTCTACCACTGAAGGCAACCAACAGTGGGACATTATTGCTGAGCACTGAGCAATATCCAAGGGCATCCCAAGGAGTCGACTAGAAGCTTAGATATGCCCAGGGATGAGGATACCTGATGTACTCTTGTATAGCCAAAAATAGAAGCACCTTTTGATCATTCATCCTGAATTTACATGAGCAATACAAGCACTGATGGTTTTTAAGAGATGTAGTGGAAGTGGAAGCTTCACACAATTATTCTGATGTCTGCGATATTTGGGATGTGAGGTTAAATCGAAAATGTGTATTGGGAGTCAGACAGATAAACACTCATAGGCACCAACAAAACTTGCAGCTTCAGCAAAGCACGCCCAATACCTTAGACCCGCTGATACAAATAACTGCATCTCTGCAAGAAGAAGCAACCCCTGAAAACACCATGAAATTGCAGCAGAGCATTACAACATGTAAACAGACATCCTCTACAAGAAATTGCTGCCATAGTATGAGCTCCTGATAACCGGAGGTAGGCTATAATCACCACTGACTGACCAGCTGTACCTCTATGTCTCACATGGACCATTTCCTTACTGGAATGACTGCCCAGCAATTGCTTTTACAAGATGACATAGCTATTCTCCTAAACAGCCTTCACTGGACTCTGGATTCTTGATGAGTTTTATAGACTACCCTGGGTGCAGAAGAAATGGAACTTATGGATGTACAACTTACCAACCTTAATTAACAGACTATTGTGTTCACAAACAAATACACACAAATGTCTGTGATTATAAGATTAATTCTAGAAAGCCAATTTATTTCAAGTTATATCTCACAGGTGTTAATTAATATTTAGTTTTCCTAGAATTTAATTATATTAGCTTCAAAACTGGTATTGTTATTTGTAAGACAAAGCTAGTAATTGTTTACATGTTTTTGTGCTGTGTTATTACTTAAACCCATGTACTTATCTTTTACCTAACCTACCCCTTCTTTTTTATCATTACCCTATCCCAGTCTACAGACTGGGTTATTCCTTTACCTAACTTCCTACTTCATTTTCCCAACCAACCCACTATCCCTCCTTACTATATTCACTATAGTGATAATAGAGTCCAGCCACCATCTAAAACAGACTTAATATTTTGAACAATACACTGCTGTACCCTCTGCTTGTACATTAAACTGTACAAATTATTTGTGAGCACACATAAATGTATTTTATATCTGTGAAGGCATGCCTGTATTGTATCCCCTAATGTGTCTCTTTAATAAAAATGAAGATCAGAAAAATGTTGGGCCCCAATAATAGCCTCTGTACCAAAAAAATAAGATGTCCAGTTTTAATATATATAACTGTAATAATTTGGCCATCCAACTAAAAACTATTAGAGCACCTATTTGGCTTTCATTTGCAGCAGATGCAATTGTATTACTGTCCTCCAGCACATAAGAAGAAGATAATTAATTCTACATCAATGTGTCCCTGCACACAGCTCAGGATATTGTCCAAGATATTGTTCACATTAACTCTCTCAACACCAGCAATGCACTGTATCAAAGGTCTTTAGGATTGGCAGACATTCAGAAAAGAGAGCTAGCCGGCCAGCTTTGAGCTCCCAGCATGAAAAGCTAGCGGCAGGAAGGAGGGCAGGAAATGGCTATTATTTGCTCTTCAGTGGGAAGAATGAAGTGTCAGGAATTATTGCTTTAATATCGACGAAAATTAAGTTGTTTGTTGTGTGCGGACAAAGGACATTACTGGCAAAACCTTGTTCAAAATGGCCTGTAAAGACTTTATTAAATCAACTGGAGCAATAGGACGGAGCTAGAATGCACTATCCAGACCCCATTGCAAATAGATGGAGGGACTTATGGCGCACTGACATCCTCCTGCCCTGATCTTGCAAAGCTCAATGATCCATCAGTATATATATATATATATATATATATATATATATATATATATATATATATATATATATATATATATATGTAGTCTTCAGAGCTTTTTTCTTTGAAAAAAATAATGGGCCCTATTCTATTGCCCAATTTGTAAATGTAAACACACTTAAAACTGCACTTAATATTGCCACATATTCTTTTAGCTACTAGCAATTTGATTACGAGTTACCCGCCCAAAATCACTAAGGGCTGGCCAAAGCCACAAAATCGCCCTAAGATCTCCATTGGTTTTAGCACAGCTCAAGCTTTAAATAATTAAAGTTACACAAAAGTTCAATATCGCAAATAAAGTCTGACCATCAACTCGAAAAAAGTATCAAGTTTCTGTAAAAAATATTATGAGTGCTAAATAGGACCCACAAGGGTTTTTTCAAACACTTATTAAACCTGTAACAGCAATTAAGCACACAATACTGTACTTTAAAAGCATGGAAAGACATGGGAATTAATTGCAGAACAATCTCAAACACACAAATATGCAATTACATTTTTTTTTTACATGTTATTTCTGAGTAATATCAATCCCGGGACTCAATGGGTTAATAAATATCATGAAACCCACATGGACTAAAACAGATGATCTAATGCATTTTATTGATTGTGAGCCCGATCTTTAAATATTTCTTATAGGCACTAATTAATTCTTAGCCTCCAATTGCAGATTACGTCTAACTTCCATGTTTTACTGATGTGATGATGACTGTCCCATTTACTATTGGCTGTGTCTAAGAAGTAAATTATGGGCGTGCTTAAATATTGATCATGCCCCTTGAAATTCGACTTAAAAAGGCATAGGTTACGAGTTCATCCTTGAGGTTGGAATTTACGAGCTGGAATCAGTAGAACACATCTAAACATTTATAAAAAATACACCCATAGCCAAATTTATGAGTTTGAGGCATTAGCGGGCTGCTAATAAAATAGGGCTCTATGGCCCTTAAATAATGGGTCACTTCTGAACTCTATGACAGTACTGAATACAGTTACTGAAAGAGTGCAATTACAGATATGTGAAGTGAAGCAAACCGACATAAGTGTGGAAAACATCTGGTTTCTGCATTTATGCTCCTACTAAAAACAAAATATGAAAATATAAACTTTCCTTAAGTGCACTCAGTGTATAAAGGTAAGCTGGCGGCTGATAAATCCAGACATGTTGCATCCAGGCAGCCAGGGTTCAGCTCTCACATCTGTCTGAATCCACAGACGCACAATCTCAGGAACCTCTCTCATCGGCTTCCCTAAGTGCATCAATAACACAAAGGAGGTGTCTCTCTTGACATAGTAGTGTTTTATTTAATCTTGCAGGCTGGAAGACTGATACTATAAGTCAATTTCAGTTTCTGTTGCATGGTTTTATTGAATGTCAGGAGGGACTAGTGGAGTGTATTCAGCCAGAGCACAGCGTATAAATCTGACTTTTAATTGAATAAAAGTAATTACATCAAAGCTGGGATACTGGCAGTCACAGGTGGTGTGTGCGGTGCCATGTATAGAAGAGACTACTCCAGATATCGTTAGAAAACTCTGCTGGAGTTCACAGACAAAATCTATCCAGCCAGCAATGCCTTTTATATACTTGTTGGGTAACACTTAACCACCTAAGGCTTCCCATGTGGCCTAGCCCTATTCTCTAGAACGGTAAAGCAGACCCGTCTTCACCAGTATATTTTATTTCCAGACAAATAGCTTTCTATAACCCCACAAAAATTATTTCCCTCAGTACATATGCTTCTATTACCCCATAATTTACAACTGTAATATACCCAGCCACATTATTTAAAAAAATAATAATATAAAGAATCAACAATAGAAAGATGCTTGTTTGTTTTCACGGCAAGCATAATTATTATCTGCAATGTTATACCTGTATGCCAGTGAAACTCTTTAATTTAAGCTAATATTATGTATCATGTATAACAATTGTCGGGTTTGATATAAGTGTGTTGATATAAGGTATTCTAGACCGGTTGATTTTATTTTTTTTACTTTGGAATTCGGATAACTTTCTAATAAAATTAAAATCTTGTAAGAATTCAACATTTCGAGTATTGAAAAGTATTTTTTCTCATAGTGATATGGCAAAACCAATGTGTGCCAGTGAACTGTGCTACTGTAAAAGACAAGATGTGCAGTAGCAATGATAAAGGCACACATATCATACTACACAGTAGAAGCATCATGTAAATAGGTTATTAAGTGTTTAGTAAATATGATCCCAATTCAATTGCAAGCCCGCATTTACCGAGATGTAGGCCGTATGTCTGCGGGCTTGCTGCAGGCTCCTGTTAATCTCCGATTCCGGTGCTATTCAATTGAAGGAGCCCACAAGTTACGGACCGAAAACCGACTCCGTAAACCATGCACACGTCCATAGCAGTTCAGGACAAGAATATGATCAATTAAGCAAGACCGTAACCTCCCATTTTGAAACAGCCAATAGACAATGAGACCTGCATCACTACGTCAGTAAAACATGGAGGTTACATGTCAATCAATTAGGTTTGGGGGTCCAATATGCAATGGGACTTGCAAACCCTCAAAATACGAAATTATAAAAATGAATGCCAATACTGTTCTAATCCATGAGGGTGACCTAATACGTATTAACTCATTGATTCCCTAGATTTTACTGCCGATTTGCAAGCTTGAGACTGTTGTGCAATTAATCATCGCTTTTCACATCATTTACTGTGCTGTATTGAATTTTATTTGCATTTACAGTGCAACGGACAGGGGTTAAACCCCCCTTGTGGGTCCTCTCTAGCACTCGTAGGATTTTCACCTACAATTGCGGTTTATGGGTGTGAAACCATCTGCAGCCTTGGGAAATTGGAGAAATTGAATAGCGTTTTAGTGATCGTAACTCTTGAGGAAGTAAAAGATCAAAGGCTTCCCGAGGCTGTAAGTTCCGGGTTTAACCATCGCAAAGTTTTCAAGCTCTTAACCCATTCGGAGGTTGCAAAAAAAACGCCAATTGATTAGCAAATTAACTTACGGCCTCACTTACGGGCTCCAGTAACTTACAATTGCTCAATTGAATCAGGCTCTAAGATAGAACCAGTTCTATGATAAAGGCACACACATTATATTACACAATAGAAGCAACACGTAAAAAGGATATTAGGAGCCCGATTCACTTGAGCAATTTAGCTTACGTTCTGAGCGCTAAAAATCACAAATCGCTATTCAATTGCTACATTTCCCCAAGCCAGCAAATATTTTCACACCCGTAAACTGCAAATGTAGGAGCAAATCCTACAAGCAACCAGATAGGACTCGCAAGGGGGTTTAACCCCTGTCCGTAGAACTGAAAATGCAAATTAAAAAATCAATACTACACTGTAAATGAGGGGGAAAACGATGAAAGACAGTAGATTTAATTGCACAACAGTCTCAAGCTCGCAAATCTCAAGATTTTTTTTTATTTTTATGTTTCATTTGGGGTTATATCGATCTCAGGAATCAATGAGTTAATACATATCAGGTCACCCACATGGACTAGAACAGTATTGGCATTCATTTTTATTATTTTGTGGTTTTGCAGGGCGGATCGCATATCGGACCCCCAAAAGCTAATTAATAAACATGTAACCTCCATGTTTTACTGACCTAATGATGACAGTCTCGTTTGCTATTGGCTGTTTCTAAATGGGAGGTAACGGCCTTGCTTAATTGATCATGTTCTCGACCTGAAATGCTATATATGAGTTGCTTTTATACAACTTGACACAGACACAATGGTTGAGATTCACCTCCTGTGAGATTCTGTACTATCACATTTCTTAGTCTCTTCATTAGATGTGATGCTGTGAGATCCTGGCCTTGCTTCATCCTTTCTGCCTATTGTAAATGCAGTTTGTAAACAAATTACTTGTTTCAATCTCACCTTCAGGAGGAATTTGCCTTCATCTCACAAGCATTTTGCATAATTCACAGATTTCAATGCTATTTCATGATATTACCCAGAAATGATAAACCCTCACTGTGCTATAATAAAGCACATATTTTGTAAAATTAAAAATGTGTATCTTAAAGTGTAATTGTCGACATTGTTTTAAATACAGAACTCAATATATTTCAAAATACTCCTGTAATATTTAATATTCAGTCAGGAAATTGTAACTTGGTCAGATGAAGATGAAGTATGTGTGAAGAGGTTAAATGACTTGCCTCACATCTCTCATACAGATCGCTCATTAAAGTCAGAATACATTTGATAAAAACACTCACACGATAAATATTCAATAAGATGTGAGTTGATATCATAGCAAGATTAGTAGGAAAATAGTTTTAACAAGTCCTTTAAGTCTTTGCTTAACTATCACCTCACAAGTGAGATCTTACCAGCAATTCTGATTTTAATAAATATGGGCCAGTGTGATGGCTATGAGGTTATATCAAACCTGCTAACCCCTGGTCAACTGATACTAGAATATTATATGGGCAGTATAGGCAGGATGCTCAAACTGTGAGACAAAATAGTAATATGGGTACTATACCATGGTCCCTGGAGAAGAACGATTCTTTCTGGTTGTGGTGGTGGCCAGAGTTGTTGTGGTCTCCATAATGGTGGTGGACATTTCTGGCGGCATGGAAGTAGTTCGTGTTGTACCAAGGATGGAAGGGACCTCCCCCACCAACCGTACGCTCCCGCTGATGTTGATATGGGGGTTGTGTTCTGCTGCCATATTTAGCACTTTTAAACCATTGTAGTAAAGGCCGGACATCCGGCCTTGGAATGGACGACCTCTGTCTTTCCCTCCAATGGCTATCTGGGCCTGGGTGTTGAAGATGGTTAGTGGTCGCCCTACAGAGAGAGTGGATGAAATAAAAACAAATCAGTAGATGCAAGAGCTTACTTCCCCAAGTCCTAGAGGCTTCACCTTTAGATATCAACACATCCCAGCTACTATTGAAAAAGTCCCAAGAAATGGTGTGTCAAAACCTCACATGAGAACCAAGAAAAAAAAAAAGAAAGTATAAAGGTGCTTCAGCCTGTGCTGATATTTATTTCTAGCATCAGGCCAATTTGTTTAGAAAGTGCTTATTTACAACAAACATTTTGTACCGAGGTAGAATAGATTCATTAAAAATATCCATGTAAGAGGTACTGAGCCGTAAGTATTTTGCTGTCATTAGAACACTTTGGGATTTGGATCACTCGGATGCAAGAACTAATTACAGATAGATAAAAACAAGGAAAGGAGTCTTTGAAAGTGTAGGGTGAAAACCAATGTCTTGGGGACCTACTCATCATGTACTCATTATTTCTATCTCCAAATATACCATGAACCAGACCGATCTAATTAACACTTCACCAGAAAGATGGTTATATTTACACTGTAGTTTTTAAGCCATTACATGAAGAGAATAGCCAGTTCATTGTACAAAACAACTCTTGTTACAGGCCTCTTTATTAAAGGAAAAATATACAGTTAATGTTTATTTAGTAACTTCTACGCAAAAAAATCAGTATCTGAGAGGAAAAAAAAATCAATGTAGCATTTAAAACATACACTTACATAGTAACATAGTAATTGAGGTTGAAAAAAATACATTTAGTCCATCAAGTTCATCCTTTTTAGATCTCCTCTGATGCTTTTTAGTTAGTGATTTGTTAATTGATTCAGGGGAAGGCAAACAATAACACCATTGATACACTGTCATTTGTCTCAAAAATAAAAAAAATCCTTACTGGTTATCATATTCCCTCTTAGGCAACTTTTTTCTAGAGAAAATAAATTTAGTTTGGTTAGTCTTTCCTCATAGCTTAGTCCCTCTATTTCCCTTATTAATTTTGTTGCCCATTTCTGTACTTTTCCCAGCTCTAAAATGTCCGTTTTGTTTGCAGTAGTGACCAAAATTGTACACATATTACAAATGAGGGTGTACTAGGAATTTGTATAGTGGCATATTTATATTTTCATCGCTTGCTTCTATACCAGTCTTAACACATGCGAATATTTTACTTGCCTTTGCAGAAGCTGCTTGGCACTGAGCCCTGTTGCACATGTGGTTGTCCACTAACCTTCAATATCTCTTTCTGTCACTGATAAATCTAGATTTGTTTAATTTATATTATATATTGCTGCTTGTTTTTCCATCCAAAATGCATAACTTTACATTTATTTGTATTAAATCTTATCTGCCATTTAGTAGCCCAGTCTATTTGCAGTGAAAGCACATCTTGAACTTTAGTATTTCAGGCTTCATCAGAGATGCTTCTTCCAACTGCCTGTCATGTGTCCAGGAGTGCAGAGAGGATCTGCCCAGCAAAAGATACCGCTCAGAACATAAATTAGGAAAGTCTCCTAGGCAGATCCTCTGCCAGCGATGGGTCACTTAATAATGAGTCAAGAGAAGCAAAATTGCTAGTCCCTGAAAGAATAGTTACATTATATATATATATATATATATATATATATATATATATATATATATATATATATATATATATATATATATATACATATACATATATACATATATATATATATATATATATATATATATATATATATATACACATATACATATATATATATATATATACATACATATATATATATATATATATATATATATATATATATATATATATACACATACATATAAATATATATACATATATATATATATACATATACATATATATATATACATATACATATATATATATATATATATATATATATATAATTTCTGATTTAATTGCCACACGGTAACTAAATAAACTAATGAAACTCTATGGTATGAATACTACAGTGGGCATTTAAACTTTCTGCTACCAGCATTTTTTTGCACTGTGGGATTCTTTGATTCACCCAGTGAAAACCATGACTGGACATTAATAGGACGTATTAAATATTTTTGTAGTGTCAGTATTTTAAAGCAGCAATCCACCTGTTATAGGTACCTTTTTGTGGTGGTCCCCCTCTCTTGTACTCAGTATTCAGTCTTGTGCCATCTTCCATCCCTGAGATACCGAGCCCTATAAAACAGGGACCCTGGTATGGATTAAAAATGTTGCCAAGAATTTCCAAAGAAACCGCAGCGACCAAACCAAAGTAAAGATAAAAAAATATAATCAACCCGTCATCTCCGCGTGGGATGATTGAGAAAGGTAGTGTCTCAGCCAATGACAGCTGATCTACACTCACATGCAGTATGAATGGGATTGCTGCTTTAAATGAATGTGTTCTCAGTATAAGAGTGTCAGCTGTATGAACAAGCATTTAACCCCAGACTTGCTAGAGCAGGTAAAAGGGTTCATATGTGGCTTGGGACGCCATTGTCAAAGCAAAGACAACAAATATCACATCTCTTCACCTTTGGAAAGGCTTTCAAGAGCAATGGTGGGTTTGTGATTTATGTGCTAGCTGTACAAGATGAACATACAAAAGAAAAGCCTTTCCAAGAAGAGAGCGAGACAGCCAAGAAAGGCTTCTCCTCGTCACCACAGATTTAGCTCTCAGTCCAGTCAAGATCAACTGAAATGAAGGTTGTGAGTAATAATGGAGATGCTATAGCCAGACACAGAAATCTATTACCTAAATATGCAGAAATATTTAAGTTTTATTATATAAAATCATCTTACCCAATATCAAGCTTTTATTTTTGTATTTAAAAAAAAATATGAATTGGCTTCTTGACTGATTGCAAGATGGTCTTATTTCGGCTAGTTTTAGTAAAATAAGAACAGCTCATGCCAAAGGAATTTTAGGAAAGGAGTTTTAGAGGCAGCTGGGGCACAATTACCCCCTCTCACCTCTTGCATAAGTCACCACCCTTCAGAAAGAATGCCCAGCCAATTACATATACTATCAACGCATGATAAATATAAATCACATTTATCCCAAACTATTGGTGAGATGCACTAAAATGTAGAAAAGCACAATTAGGCAGTGCTGTTATTACATACTGTAAGCATGCAAAGAAGACAACTAGCTATGATGGTTTGCCATGTGGCTGTGAAAAGTTGAGTGTGAATATCCTAAAGGTGCAGTCTGTTTAAAAAGTTCCTTACCTTAGGAGCTCTTGATACTACTGTGGCTCATCTCTGATATTGTACCTGATAATTCTCAATAAGTGTGCTAATATTTGTGATCACATGTATGAAGGAATTCTGGAGCCCACAAATGAAGTACTGAATTTTGAAAGATGCTTAGGTTAGTGCATCCCACCCAATTATTATTGCATTTCATTTGTAGATAGACAGCAGATTCTGTAGCTCTAGCAATGGAATATACATTGAACGGCAGATAAAGTGTCCTTCCAATCAGCCACACTATTACAGGGTCCCCTATTATTATTGCAGTGCGGGGGAAAGAAGTTTGAAAACTTCCTGGAATTCCTTCTCTGGATATAGGAGGTGGCACGGCACGTAAGGGGGAAGGGCGCAGCCAAAAAAACTTGGGCATTTTTAATCTGCCAAGTCAAGAGATGTCAGTGCAACTAGCACCAGAATAGTCCCCACTGACAATAAAAACAGAGATATACTGTAAGATACCATCACAAATAAGTTAAACAGATAATAAAGTATATCCACAAGCCATGCAGAGAACACAGAAACATTTCCTAAACATTACAAGGGCTTTGAAAAATAAACTATCTTAATTAATTAGGACACAAAGAAGCAGTGGAGTGGAGTATCTGTTACTCAACTGGCCAGATCTGTTGAAACTGGGACTGAGTTTCCAGAATAATTATAAAACCAATTAGCTTTGCCATGCGGGTGTTTGTACACATAAAGGGATCACACAAAGCAAAGCACTTTGATCGTATGATTACTCATCTTCGGGATACTGGAGGAGCAAGCAGCTTCCTTTTACAGCCTTTATGCAACCCTTTCATAGACATGTGATAAATGTGCTTTTTAAAAGTAAGAGAAAAATCCTGAGAGTGCTATGCGCCTGGATTCCTTGAGAATGATAGCTGGTTATAAACTAGCTGTCTGTTTATCAATCTATGTATGTATGTGTGTGCGTGTATATGTGTGTATATATATATATATATATATATATATATATATATATATATATATATATATATAATTTCAATACACATATGCGCATTATGTATATTTTACATACTGAACCTAAATGCAGACTGAACAGCCTTAATACTACACAATGGCATGGTTTTCATAAACATAACTAAACTAAAAATAAACCTATCAATAACTGATTGAATCACAAATGATAGAAACAGCTTCTGGTTAATGAATGAAAGATCCAGGATGTTTCCAGGCTGAGAGGTCATGCATCAAACAGCAATAAACCAGCGGGGGGGGGGGGGGGGTACGACGACACGATACACAGACTGGACATTCACGTGCGCACGTCAACCACCCGCGTGAGAGTTAAAGAGACATGCAAGTCTGACACTTCCAATTACAGCCTGTTACTGTCAAAAGTATTTCTGATTGGTGTATGGCCTTGCATGGTTTTAGCAAACTCGTAATAGAATAAAGTTTAACTACTCATTTTCGGACAAAATTTTATTGAGCTTTATATTGGTTTAATAATTTTTAAGTCACAATTAAGTTTTCTTGTACTTTAATTTACCACTGTAATTAGCCATATATGCAAAGTGACTCTTTTGGCACCCTACATGACAGAGAACAGGAAGAAAGAGGGAGACTCCAGCAGATGAGATTCTGTTGCTTTAGGTGCTTCTTATAAGTAAATGAAGTGTACATTTTCTATCGCAGTTATACTGGGAAGCATACAAATAAGTAATCTTGTAAAAACATTTATATAGAGAGTCCCTTTAAACTACACTCTTCTGGTTAAATGGTTTTAGAATGTAAAGAAAAAAATGAATACAGCCTCTGTTAGATATGTATTATGCTGCAGTGATATATACCATTTTGTTTCAACTGATCAACTTCTTGTGGTGAGAGAAGACTATAGAGTAAGCTTGTATCTATGCATCTAAAATTAGCAGTAATTGTAATATGTCTGATGGAAATCTGATTAGTTTACGAGGACACACAGACAGAATCAGCTGAGACATGAAAATGGACAACAGCAGAAACAATAATTGTACATAAAAGTCAAAAATTTAAAGGCTGTTTTTTTTTTTTTGCTTTCTAAAATCATCTTACCCAATATCAATCTCAGGTGTTTAAGAAGCAATACAGTACAAACATTTACCATACTGTTTTATTAACTCCCTCTGATAAATATCAAACAATGCATTAGGGTTATTCTATTGAGTATTTATAATTATTATTAAAAGTAATCTTTAGAGGTATAATTTATTTATAATTTACACTTACTCAAGAAATTAAACAGTGAATAAAGTTATGTGCAAGGATTCTTCTAGGAAAGATAATAGCTTGACTCACAGAATGTATTAATGAGACTAGCCACTGTAGCTGTGACGGGAAGATGCCGGGGTATGGGAATGTCCATGGCAGCATGCAGTATAAAGTGTGATATCATGCATGAGGAAGATTAGTATTGGTTTAGAAGGAACGTTTAACAGGTTACCTTTTTCCAGATGCCCATCTTCCTGACCCCGAGTAACTTTATAGGTTTGTTTCGGTTTTTGGTAGAGTTCTGTGTTCCCTTGAGGTTTAAAAGAGAGTTATTCTGTAAGAGTAGAGTCTCATAGGTCCTCACACCGTCACAGTGACACAGAATATTACGTTTATAACTAGTTTAGATCCATTATAATATGTAAAGCAATAAGAACTCATATCCCTTCTTATGTTTCCAAAGTTAAAGAAGTCTTAGCAAGGCATTAAAGTGCTTTCTTTAAATCTTTGTTATAAGGTATTATAAGCAGCATTTGGAAAATCACACAGTATTTTCAAAAGTTTCTGAAACACAAAATGTCTAAAGATTTAAAATGGGAGAGCAAAACAATTCACTCAAAGAAACAAACTGTACTATTTCCAGGGTGTAATGTGTATGTTTAATGTAATTTTAGGAAAATGCAGCAAATACAGATTCATCCCACTCCTAGCTTTTCACTATTATACATAACATATTGCCCTACGTGTATCACTGTTTAAACCCATGCAATTCCATTTTGCACTGCTTCTAAAGGTAGATAGCTACTGGTGGTACCAGGTTATAATGATCAAGACAAGGCTACAGCAGGCAAAATATTTTCATGTCTGTATGTATGAATTCCATTTTCTTGTTCAGTGAGTTACAACATAACGTCACATAGCTTTATGCATTAGTTGAACATATAGTATGACAACTGTTTTAGCTGAATTGACAGTAAAATACTAGCATCACAAGAGATACCAGGACCAGCTGCGACACATGCCTGATTATGGGACAACAGCACCATCTGAACCAGCTCAGACACCAGTATAACCTGAACTGACGGTGAACAAACAGCATCACCTGAGGTCCCTACCACCATATGAATTGGACAATATCACCCAAACTGACAGACACCAGCATCATCTGCACTGATAATTAGGCATTAGCACCACCTGAGAAACCAACGTCATCTGAACTAACTGTGAGGCACTAGTATTAAATTAACTGACTGAGACACCAGCATAAACTGGACAGTGCGACACCAGCATAACCTGAACTGACAGCGAGACACCATCATCACTTGAACTGACAGACAGACACCAGCATCATCTGCACTGATAATTAGGCATTAGCACCACCTGAGAAACCAACGTCATCTGAACTAACTGTGAGGCACTAGTATTAAATTAACTGACTGAGACACCAGCATAAACTGGACAGTGCGACACCAGCATAACCTGAACTGACAGCGAGACACCATCATCACTTGAACTGACAGACAGACACCAGCATCATCTGCACTGATAATTAGGCATTAGCACCACCTGAGAAACCAACGTCATCTGAACTAACTGTGAGGCACTAGTATTAAATTAACTGACTGAGACACCAGCATAAACTGGACAGTGCGACACCAGCATAACCTGAACTGACAGCGAGACACCATCATCACTTGAACTGACAGACAGACACCAGCATCATCTGCACTGATAATTAGGCATTAGCACCACCTGAGAAACCAACGTCATCTGAACTAACTGTGAGGCACTAGTATTAAATTAACTGACTGAGACACCAGCATAAACTGGACAGTGCGACACCAGCATAACCTGAACTGACAGCGAGACACCATCATCACTTGAACTGACAGACAGACACCAGCATCATCTGCACTGATAATTAGGCATTAGCACCACCTGAGAAACCAACGTCATCTGAACTAACTGTGAGGCACTAGTATTAAATTAACTGACTGAGACACCAGCATAAACTGGACAGTGCGACACCAGCATAACCTGAACTGACAGCGAGACACCATCATCACTTGAACTGACAGACAGACACCAGCATCATCTGCACTGATAATTAGGCATTAGCACCACCTGAGAAACCAACGTCATCTGAACTAACTGTGAGACACCAGCATCATCTGAACTAACTGTGAGACACCAGCATCATCGGAACTGACAGTGAGACACCAGCATCATCGGAACTGAATATGAGACACCAGCATCATCTTAACTGACAGTGAGACACCAGCATAAACTGGACAGCGAGACACCAGCATAACCTGAACTGACAGCGAGACACCAGCATAACCTGAACTGACAGCGAGACACCAGCATCACCTGAGCTGACAGCGAGAAACCAGCATCACCTAAACTGACAGCGAGACACCAGCATCACCTGGATAGTGAGACACCATCATCAATTGAACAGACAGCGAGACACCAGCATCACCTGGACAGTGAGACACCATCATCAATTGAACAGACAGCGAGACACCAGCATCACCTGGACAGTGAGACACCATCATCAATTGAACAGACAGCGAGACACCATCATCAATTGAACAGACAGCGAGACACCAGCATCACCTGAACTGACAGCGAGACACCAGCATCACCTGAACTGACAGCGAGACACCATCATCACCTGAACTGACAGCGAGACACCATAATCACCTGAACTGACAGCGAGACACCATCATCACCTGAACTGACAGGGAGACACCATCATCACCTGAACTGACAGGGAGACACCATCATCACCTGAACTGACAGGGAGACACCATCATCACCTGAACTGACAGCGAGAAACCAGCATCACCTGAACTGACAGCGAGAAACCAGCATAACCTGAACTGACAGCGAGACACCAGCATAACCTGAACTGACAGCGAGACACCAGCATCACCTGAGCTGACAGCGAGAAACCAGCATCACCTAAACTGACAGCGAGACACCAGCATCACCTGGATAGTGAGACACCATCATCAATTGAACAGACAGCGAGACACCAGCATCAACTGGACAGTGAGACACCATCATCATCTGAACTGACAGTGATACACCAGCATCACCTGAACTGACAGTGAGACACCATCATCACCTGAACTGACAGTGAGACACCATCATCACCTGAACTGACAGTGAGACACCATCATCACCTGAACTGACAGTGAGACACCATCATCACCTGAACTGACAGTGAGACACCATCATCACCTGAACTGACAGTGAGACACCATCATCACCTGAACTGACAGTGAGACACCATCATCACCTGAACTGACAGTGACACCAGCATCACCTGAACTGACAGTGACACCAGCATCACCTGAACTGACAGTGACACCAGCATCACCTGAACTGACAGTGACACCAGCATCACCTGAACTGACAGTGAGACACCAGCATCACCTGAACTGACAGTGAGACACCATCATCATCTGAACTGACAGCGAGACACCATCATCACCTGAACTGACAATGAGACATCATCATCTAAACGGACAGTGAGACACCAGTATTACCTCATCTGAAAATGTGACATCAGCATCACTTGAACTGACAGTGACACCAGCATCACCTGAACTGACAGTGACACCAGCATCACCTGAACTGACAGTGAGACACCATCATCATCTGAACTGACAGCGAGACACCATCATCGCCTGAACTGACAATGAGACACCAGCATCGCCTGAACTGACAATGAGACACCATCATCATCTGAACTGACAGTGAGACACCAGCATCACCTGAACTGACAATGAGACACCATCATCATCTGAACGGACAGTGAGACACCATCATCACCTGAACTGACAATGAGACATCATCATCTAAACGGACAGTGAGACACCAGTATTACCTCATCTGAAAATGTGACATCAGCATCACTTGAACTGACGGTGAGACAGCATCATGATCTGAATTGACTGAGAGACATCAGCATCGCTTGAACGGACAGAGAGACACCAGCATCACTTGAACTGACAGAGAGACACCAGCATCATCAGATTGTAATGTGAACTGCCAGCATCACCTGAACTGACAATGAGACTCCAACATCATCTAAACTGAAAGTGAGACACCAGCATAATCTGAACGGACAGTGAGACCCCAGTATTATCTGAATTGAATGTGAGACATCAGCATCTAATATACCAATATCAAATGAACTGGTTGTGAGACAAGTACATCTCACTTATTCTTCCATGCACACACTACTGAATATGAAATGTAAGATGACCATTTGGGTGCATTGAGCTGCAGTGGGGTATTGTAATCCCAGAGGCTTTAAAAATTTGTATATTTTTAGGGTGCTTTTGTAACTCTCTGTCCATGCCATACATGACTATAAAGGGTGATTATGGCCTCTCTGCAGGGTTTATTAAAAAGATTGAGCTACAGAACCCACAACCCGCTGAGATCCGGCTGCTTCTACAGCTTTTGTTCAGCGCTCTGATTGATTCACTGCTAATTATGACAATTATCTCAGATTCCGCTGGGTTTTCAATCAGCTGTGCAGGTGGCCCCATTATACCCGTTGCCCTGTGGCTTTCTGTATGAGTGATCAGATCAGATCTCTATGTGAAACAATTCAAAATTCCTTGCATTTTATCTGATAAATACTGCCTCTTAGTAATACACAGGATACATATCTCTCATATAATACACAGAGATACCAGGACAGAGATCCTTCATATTAATTTAATACATAGAATACATACAAATAACTTCCTACTATGTTCCTCTTCTCTCATCCCAAATAAACAGGAACAAATGCCCAGTAGTTTTCAACAGCTGATTTTCTGTGGGAGCGCTATGTGTCACCTGTTATTCCTCTTCAAACCTTCTTTAGCCCTCTGGATGTCTCTAATATCCCTGGAGATTTGGCGTCCCTTGTTTAACAGAAGGAAGCAATCTCTGTGCAGTGGCGGTGTTTAATCTGTGGATTAGCTGGGAGTTCACAGTCTGCAATGAAAAGCTTATCTGCCACCAAAAGGCTTGTACACAGAGGAGAAGAGAGACGCTTTGATAGCGGTAATTGTATTTAGCCTGTCAGATCACAGGCACAGTGCAGAGCCAGCTCTGTGTGTGGGTTCTTTCTAAGTGTGCTGGTACTGTTTTCTAGCATCCATAATCTGCATTATATTTGTTAATGTTCTAGATGTCAGTGTAAAGGTCAAGGTGAACTACTAGGTGGTTTTGTGATGGGTTCTTGGTGTGAATCTGGCTACTTTAGGAGTAAATATTAAAAGGCCCCTGTAATGATACAATTTTCATGTAATACTTTAATTTTATATGATTAATAAAAAGCATATCTTTTGAGAGAAAACACTGATAATTGATTGTATTCCCACCATATTTGTGCTAGAGCTCCTAATTTTTTTTAATCAGTAGCAGGAAGTGCATCTCATCTGCCAACACTCTGCCAGTAAAGCTGTGAACTAAGATGGCTGCTGCATGGAGATTGTTGGAAATACAATAGAGTTTGTGTTACAGAAACTTTTACAAATAGTGAGGTATGATACCCAAACCACTGTGCACTGACTCGATTTAATATATTTATTTGTTTTTTAGGCTTGTTGTTAGGAATCCTTACATGGGAGGTCTCTATCTGTGGTGTGTAGGGTGTACAAGGGTTACCTCCTGGATAGTGCTCATTGACTGGCCAGCTGTCCACTTGTAAGGTGGCATTGCCTCCATGGCGTGTGTATTTCACCACGTGGAAGTTTCCATCGTTAACTGGGGTGCTCTCCTCCCGAATAGAGATGTCCACCGTCCCAATGTTAAAAGTCACTACAACTTTGCCTTGCTCCTGCAAAGAAACAGATTACTGGTTTGAAATTGAAATAAAATGTGACAAACATGAGATATGTATTGCAGGTGCTTAGCCCTCTAACCCATTCTTGTGGTATTACCAGTGTACAAACAGATTGGCTAAGAATACTGCATCAAAAGTATTTCCCTAAATCATTTAGCTGGTGCAGTCCATTGACACATCTTACTTAGGGGTTGGCAGAAAGATGTCTTAAAGGGCCACTGAAGTGTCACATTTATAGTACAAATTTATAGTAGGTTCTTATGAAGAACTCGATAATATGTCAAATGTTTTTACACAATGAGAAATAAAGAAAAAATGAAAACAATGAAAAATGAAAGACTTTAAGGGCCACTGAAAACCAAAACTTTAAAACAATGCACTTTTAATCTGTTATTTTCTTAGGAACTGAGAGAAAATGTAAACAGGAACTCATAGAGACATTGTTAATTGTGTTTTTTCTCTCTTACTTTTAAACAAATATTGTTACTGTCTAGACATACATAAGGATAGCCCACCCACGCTAGCATCCAAGATGGAAAATAGACAAATAGAGTCAATTAAATCCAAGATTTTATTTAAACATGATTTTATGCTCATGACTGTACAGCTGTTAGTGTAGTTAGTTTCCAATATAGTTCACAAAGATGCACATTTTCCCCCAAACTACCGTGATCTCTAAATATTTTTGCAAATTCTTTCTATTGAAGATAAACCTCTGCTGCTTTAAATGTATGCTGGACAAATATATACGTTCCCTGTTCTTCTTAATGTGTTATAGAAACTTTGGGGATGCTGTGTGTATATAAATAAAATAAAATAGCATTGCTTCTATGTGATGTCCATTTATATGCTATGGAGACCCACATTACTGAGGATGCACCGGCACTCATCACATAAACAGATCAGTGAGATAGGGCTTCATCAGTAGTGAGTTGGAGAATCCCTTACTGTGTAAGCAAGTGTCTGACCTCCAATCTGGACCCATTATAATTACAATCACTAATAACTCTCTCTGCTGGCTTACCCAGGGTCCCATAATCAGGTGGACATTGTCCTTGAGGCTGCATCACAATCTGTTACATAGTGAACAATAAGGATCTGCTGGGAATTAATGTTACTGACAGCTAGTTGTGCCACATTAAAGCGGATTCCAAAGTCACAAATAACACGATGATTACTCCAGCTAAACCAGCTCACTGGAGGGAAACCCTGAGAGCAGAAATGTAACTTTTACAGCACCACTATAGCCATTGCACTGAAGGGGTTAAATGTGATTGAGTCTCCGGCACAGTCACAATATGGAACGTATTTCACTGTGATTGCCCATAAATGCTACGGATGCATCCTCTGCTGCTCTACAAGTTACTGCCACTCGGGGACCATTCCACCAACACTTGCAGATAAGATTCAGGAGACATTAGGGAGCCAATGTACACAGGCAGAGAAAGGGACGCTGCCATAATATGGAGCAATATCTCAGAGAGAGAGAGAGACAGAGACAGAGAAAAAACAGACATAGAAAGAAAGACAGAGAGAGGGAGAAGAGGGAGAAAGATACAGAGATACAGAGAGAGAGAGAGAGAGAGAGAGAGAGAGAGAGAAAGAGAGAGAGTGATAAAGAGAAAGAGAAAGAAAGAGAGATAAAGAGAAAGAGAGAGAGAGAGAGAGAGGGAAAGAAAAAGAGAGGGGAGGGAGAGAGGAAAAAAAAGAGAGGGGTTAAGAGAGAGAGGGGGGGGGGAGAGGTTGAGAGAGAGAAAGAGGGAGGGAGAGACAGAAAGAGAGAGAAAGGATGAGAGAGAAGGGTAGAAGGGAGAGAAAATGAGAGAGAGAATAAGAGAGAGAAAGAGAATGATAGAGCAAATGGGAAAGAGACGGTCAGAAAGAGAGAGAGAGAAGGCTGTACCTTGGCCAAGTCTGCTCTCATTACACTCACACAGCCAAAGGAACGCTCCATGCCAGCTCATATCAAATACAAACTGCACTCATACAAAAATTTGAACTCTACATGCCAGCTCATGTCAAAGGACCTGCACTAACATAGCCACATGACTACTCATATCATTGGAGAGTTTCTTTAGCTATTGATGTAGATCCTAACGTGCTCACTTCACAAGATCTAGACTCAGACACAAACTCTCCAAGCCTGCTCACATCACAAAATGAGACAACACACACAGCCACAGGAGCTTTCCAAACCTGAGCACATTACAAGGCCTACACTCACTGCCACAGGTACTCTCTAAGCCTGACTACATCTCAGGACCTGCACTCACAGGTACTCTCTAAGCCTGACTACATCTCAGGACCTGCACTCACTGCCACAGGTACTCTCTAAGCCTGACTACATCTCAGGACCTGCACTCACAGGTACTCTCTAAGCCTGACTACATCTCAGGACCTGCACTTACAGTCACAGGTACTCTCTAAGCCTGACTAGATCTCAGGACCTGCACTCACAGCCACAAGTACTCTCTAAGCCTGACTACATCTCAGGACCTGCACTCACAGCCACAAGTACTCTCTAAGCCTGACTACATCTCAGGACCTGCACTCACAGTCACAGGTACTCTCTAAGCCTGACTACATCTCAAGACCTACACTCACAGGCACAGGTACTCTCCAAGCCTGACTACATCTCAAGACCTACAGTCACAGGTACTCTCTAAGCCTGACTACATCTCAGGACCTGCACTTACAGTCACAGGTACTCTCTAAGCCTGACTAGATCTCAGGACCTGCACTCACAGTCACAAGTACTCTCTAAGCCTGACTACATCTCAGGACCTGCACTCACAGTCACAGGTACTCTCTAAGCCTGACTACATCTCAAGACCTACACTCACAGGCACAGGTACTCTCTAAGCCTGACTACATCTCAAGACCTACACTCACAGTCACAGGTACTCTCTAAGCCTGACTACATCTCAAGACCTACAGTCACAGGTACTCTCTAAGCCTGACCACATCTCAGGACCTGCACTTACAGTCACAGGTACTCTCTAAGCCTGACTAGATCTCAGGACCTGCACTCACAGTCACAAGTACTCTCTAAGCCTGACTACATCTCAGGACCTGCACTCACAGTCACAGGTACTCTCTAAGCCTGACTACATCTCAAGACCTACACTCACAGGCACAGGTACTCTCTAAGCCTGACTACATCTCAAGACCTACACTCACAGTCACAGGTACTCTCTAAGCCTGACTACATCTCAGGACTTGCACTCACAGGTACTCTCTAAGCCTGACTACATCTCAGGACTTGCACTCACAGGTACTCTCTAAGCCTGACTACATCTCAGGACTTGCACTCACAGCCACAAGTACTCCCTAAGCCTGACTACATCTCAGGACCTGCACTCACAGGTTCTCTTTAAGCCTGACTACATCTCAGGACCTGCACTCACAGTCACAGGTACTCTCCAAGCCTGACTACATCTCAGGACCTGCACTCACAGTCACAGGTACTCTCCAAGCCTGACTACATCTCAGGACCCGTACTCACAGCCACAAGAACTCTCAACCTCCTTTCCCCTCTTGCAATTCCTCATTTCTACCCTTCTTTTTTTCTGCATCTCTCTTCACTTAACTCTTCGCTCATTATTAATCATATACTTAATGTTCCAATCCCCTTCCCCTACTCTTGTTACTTCTGTCTCACCCTTCTTGCTTCTCTTATTTTTGTCAATGCCTCTACTCATTCATTTTCTCCTCCTTGAATCACCCACTCCTCAATATCACTCTTCTTGTTCCCCGCTCCTTTGATAGGGAATGTTTACTCTTTTTAAATTCATGAGGCTCTCATATGGCAGGAAGATCAGTTTCATGTCAGAGCTGCCAGGTCTGTGATATTCTGCCTCCCGCGTTCACACAGGAGACATCACAGTGACAGGCAAAGGGACACTTACATCAAGTCGAAGTTTAGGCACAGCATGCGGCCTCCCCTCTATGTGCTACTGAGCTAAAGAGGTAATTCATATACTGTGCATAGCTTCTATGTAATTCTCCCAAGCATACCTACTAAATAGTGTAAGACATATTACAATTGAGATTCAGAACAAAGGAACACAGTGAAGATTTTAAGTATGTTATATTTTAAAACTATAGGTATTAACAACTGAATGTAAATAAGAAATACATTTTTACTTAAAGCAAAATTGTAAATGTGTTCCTCCTGTCTTTCTGTCTACCGATCAATAACAGACTGTTATTTAATTTTCAGGGTGAAGATTGGAAATAATTGACAATTACTCCATGAGGGTCTGCCTGAATTGTTTTCTTTCTCTAACTTTTATTTTCCATCCTCATTTCTAATTTCTGATCTTAGGACCAGATACAGTGCTCATTTAAAAGAAATTTGCAGAATATTTTTAGTAACAATGCCCACTCAGGTTAGGAAAGTGCAGTGATCAAAGAAAAAATATAATTTGCTATATAATGTTATTTAATGCAACACAGTCCATTTGCCCCAAACCCACAGCTTGATCTTACTAAAGAAGTCAAACCCTGAGTCAAGTTCTCTGCCAGTAACAGTTTCTCCCCACCTTTAAAGGGATATAGCCTCCTCTCCAGGGTTACGGTTAATCTCATGATTACAGGATATTCTCATATTTGGCAGTTCCTTTAACTTTATAGTCCCCTCTTTCTGCTATAGGCTTTTCTCCCAACAAGAGAATCCTTGGCCTCTTTATTACAGATCCGTCTCAAGTTTCTCTCGCTGTCATAAGCTTCACACTATTACCGTATATAGTCGAGTAAAAGCCGACCCGAGTATAAGCCGAGGCACCACAAACACCAATTTTACCACAAAAAAAACTGGGAAAACGTATTGACTCGAGTATAAGCCGAAGGTGGAAAAGAGGTCCTTCCCCCCTTATCATCCTCCTCCTTCCCCCTTGATCATCCTCCTCCTCCCCCCCCTTATCATCATCCTCCTCCTTCCCCCCCTTATCATCCTCCTCCTCCTTCCCCCCTTATCATCCTCCTCCTCCTTCCCCCCCTTATCATCCTCCTCCTCCTTCCCCCCTTATCATCCTCCTCCTCCTTCCCCCCTTATCATCCTCTTCTTTCCCCCATAACCTCCTCCTCACTGCAACATCTCAGATTTCTATCTCTGCTTAGTTGTTACTATGCTCCAATAAGCTGATGCTGATGATGATCCTGACGCTGCAGCACGTCTTCCATACCGGCATATGCTAATGATGTGACACGCATGTGACGTCAGGTCATTAGCATATGCCGGTATGGAAGACGTGCTGCGGTGTCAGGATCATCATCAGCATCAGCTCATCGGAACAAAGTAACAAGTAAGTAGAGAGGGGGATAGGGATTGGAGAGGGTGCAGTGAGGAGGAGGATATGGGGGAAAGAAGAGGATGATAAGGGGGGAAGGATGAGAAGAAGGATGAAAAGGGGGGAAGGGGGAGGATTATTTGACACCCCTAAAATAGGAGTACAGGTAAGTGGGACCCTGACTTGAGTATCAGTCGAGGGGGGGGGGGGGGGGGGGTTCAACATAAAAAAATGTGCTGAAAAAGTCTATGTTATAGGGCCCATTCCCTTCTTCCAATATCACAGTTATAGGATCATCTGCCTGTTTTAGTCTCCTCTCCATTTCAAATTTGCTGCAGATTCATCTCCCTTCTCTAGATCTCCCAGTTTGTTACAGGCTCCTCTCTATGTTAAATAATTCTCTGACTAATGTAGTTTCCACTCCTTATTATAGGTCCCATTTCCAGATCACCCTGTGGTCCTCTCCCCTTTTTTTTAGCCCCCTCATCCTACTTAACTCCCTCTCTTACTTATCCCTGTTATAGGTCTCCCTTTCAGATGTCCCCTCTTTATCCCGCACCATCACACTCTGTCCTCAGTCTCTGGCAGTCATCCATTTCTCATTAAACTCTCCTGCTCAGCCCGGCCCCTTGTGAAGCCTCTTGTTTATCAATGACAGCTCAGTCATTAGAGGAAGCTTGTGAGAAGATCATGATGGATATTTCTATAATTAGGCACTTTTAAGTTAATCAATTTCAATTTCAGCAGCTACATAAAAAAAAAAACTTCACAAATCTGCACCAAACAGATCATATAGCAAGGAACTCTTTTCTAGATGCACATGTGGCTGGTCTTTAATGAGCTGTGAATTTCCCTAAAGGCTTTCAGTCTGATTGGGCTCTGGGGGTGTCCTTTGGGTTAGTAGTCAATTTGAAATCTAAAAAGGGTGGGTTCGGGATAGTGCCTATCCTGAAGGTACTTAGGATCTATCTTTGATGTGCTGGGCAACTGTCTCATATGGGATTAGCGGTCTGGATGAGTTCTGGTTGTTTTAGAATTTGCCTTGGTGGGCAGTGGGTTTGTCCTGGGCGTCCCATACACAATATAGTATAAACCTACCATTCTAAGTCCTGAATCCCCTGGAATTCCCTATTTCAAAGAAACCCAACACAGACTGACCAAAGCACTCTAACACACAATTATTAGCTACTATCGACTTGCCCGTCAAAAAATTATAAAATTGTAAGGTAGGTAATGCTGTTTGCCACATAATGTAAGGCTTTTAGTCCTCTGAGTACCTTCGGCGTTCATTGCAAGCCTCTCCCCTCCTGTACTTTTGGTCGTCTGGGCACCTTTGGCGCTCATTGAAAGCCCCGCGCTGAGTGCCTTCAGCGCTCATTGCAAGCCTCTCCCCTTGTGTACTTTGGCTCCTCTGAGCACCATCAGCGCTCATCGTGTGTCTCGAAATGAGCACCTTTGGCGCTAATTGCGAGCCTCTCCCCTGCTTTTTTTTAATATATATATATTTTTATAATAATGATATTAATAATTAATTAATTAGCAATTCTGTCTGTGTTACGCGGGTCTGGAGCATTTTCTGTACTTCCTAATAGTGTATTTTGTACCTCGTACGTTCCTGGGTAAAAGCTTTATGTGCCTGACAGTGCTTTCCGTGGTTAGGGGTCGTGTAACCTCGTTTTGGGTTTTTTCGTCCGCCATTTTTTTTGTCGCTTAGGCGATTTTTCGATTTCTGAAACTCTGCAAATTGTGTTTAAATTGTCGTGCAACCTCACTCCCAGACATCCTGGCTGTCCCCCTGTGCTATGTGTGATGTTTGTTTTATTTTTATTTATTTTTTTATTTGTGTTTTTGTTGAATCTGGATGTGCGAGGTTCGGCCATTAACTGCGTTTTATTTTTTACCTCTGATTTTTTATTTTCTAAGTCCCGTGGCTCGTATTTGTTTTTTTCTAAGTTCCGCTTTGCAGTCTTATGTGCCTGACGGTGTGGTTAGTGGACGTTTAGCCTTGTTTACGTTTTTTTTTTTCTACCAACATTTTTCTTGTCTCTTAGTGGGTTTTCCAGTGGCTAAACTCTGCAAATTGTGTTTAAATTGTCGTGCAACCTCACACCCAGACGTCCTGGCTGTCCCCCCGTGCTGTGTGTGATGTTTTTTTTTATTTTTTTTTTATTTGTGTTTTTGTTTTTTTTGTATGTGCCCGGTTCAGCCGTTAAGTTCGTATTTTTTGGACCTCGTATTTTTTTTAGCTCATATTTTTATTTTTCTAAGTGCCGTGTGTCGTATTTCTTTTTATAAGTCGCGCTTTCCTTTTTGCAAATGTTACGGGCCTCGCATTGTGAATGGTGTAATTAAGATTTCTGTTGATCTGTAATTCCGCGAGTTGGCACTCACTGCCTAAGTCGTACAGGGTCATAGGGATGAGTCCCTATGGAGCTCATCTCCATCAGCGCAAGGAGAGCCTTTGGCGCTCCTTGCCTGCAACTGCGGGCTTGCTGCGCAAGCCTGTAAGCGATCACAACAACCCGTATTGCTCACAACTATGTGCTATCACATATGTGATAGTTAATTATGTTAATAGCTGTTATTTTATTTTTCCAGTAGCACAAAGAGAGATTTCTACTTCTACGTCTGTAAGTCCTAGTCAGGTCTGATATAAACACTATATGTAAAGTCCTTATACAGTAGTACAGGTGAGATATGTTTGCCATTAACTCCTGCACTCTGTATTGTGTCCCAGTATGGCCCAACGAAATCCAACCCTTTAATACCATCACAAGCACACCACAAGGAGAGAGACTTCTGTAGGATTTTAGAAATGGATAAATCATTCAGAATTGTTTATCTTTAATCCATTTAAGGAACATAAGGCAGATCTGGGTGTGCCAGCTGCAATACTCATCAACAATGCAGCCTCAACCCTTTTTATTCTGTGTGTAATGTAATGTTGGTGCCCACAGGAATAAAATATGTTTTGTGATATTTTAACTTCTCAAGTGTCATGGAAGTTTAATGACTTTTCTGACCCAGAATGCAAATCATTTCTTCCCTGTTTCACTGGGAGTAGCTTTATCTGTCCAGTACAAATATGTAAGCTTCTACCTCCTGTGTACTTAGATGCCAAATATATACAGATCCACATCAATGTGTGCCTAACAAAGACAATCAAAAACAAAACAGCAATAAATTATTATTTTTTGAAGAGCTTAAACTAAATTTGTTCACAGGATCAAACTATCAAAATGCATTAAAATACCTGAACATGAAATAAAATAACATTTTGGATCGTTGTTGAAAGCTTCTTTTTCCACAGTTACAGCCTTAAATATTAAAAGATAATATGCCCAAAAAACTAAATCCTATGATGATCCAATATGAAAGCCGTAAATCTTCTGCATGCACTAATATCAAGTCATGTGGATTTGCTAATTCATTAACCAAAGTTAAGATAAAGGAAACAAGGTTTTGATCAACTCCCCAAGTTGCCAACAAAAGCTATTTCAGTATGTTATGTGAGTTTCACTTCATGCAGCACCTTATGAGTTAAAACCATCACCAAAGCCAACATGCACAAATGTATAGAGAAGTAATTTCTAAAATGACAGTACAACACAGGGTGGACATATTATAGAGTTTCATAAGCCCAAAACATCCAGAAATTATATTAGAAGCAAAATAGGAATCCCATCCTCAGCATCACTATACCTATATATCGCATGTTTATAACTAAATATCTACCATTGAGTTTATAATCTAAAAACAAGTTCAGCATAGCTTTGCTGGAGACCCGGATATTAGAGGTCCCATGAGTACGGCTGCGGATATCTTACCACTGTCTCCTCCAAACCACAGGCCAGACCAGAACCATTAAATATTCACTTTATTATAGTTTAGTCCTTTGGCAGTCGCCACCTCCCCTCCCTATTCATCCTACTCATTTCTATTTTAGGTTGGTCTGTTAGCTAATCCTGCAAAGTACCAAAACCATGTTGGGTTTCGTCACTGAATAATCTATGATCAGAACACAATATTATCAATTGTCCTGTGACCAATGAGCAATGGAAACGTCAAGAGATTCTTTAGACTTCTGTAATAGACTGTGCATAGTAGGAGAAATCTGTGCCAGGACTGTTGGGTTCAGTATCAGTCTATATTGCTTATTGCTTTTAGTTTATCAGTTTATATTGTAACAGGTTCCAAATCGGTAAGCAAAATAATCACTAATTATCTGAAAGTTCTCTAGATATATTCTGACAATAAATGTGATCATTGAAATGGGACCATTCCAGCATGTCTCCGGCACAAAGAATTATAGCTAAACTCAATCAGATGTGAGCCCACTTTCTGCAGAGAACCTATAACTGAAGAGTGTCCACTTTTCTTTGGAAGAATCTGGCACTGTTAATTTCTATAATATGCAAGCAGAAGTTGGCTCTTTTACGCTGTGAATATGTAGGGAGATGCTGGATATGTTACTCCATGCAATATGGAGGAAGACGCTGACTATGTTACTCCATGTAATATGGGGAAGAGGCTGGCCATGTAATATGTAGGGAGGTGCTGGATCTGTTACGTCATGTAATATGTAGAGCGAGGCTGGCTGGCACTTTTATTCCATGTAATATGTAGGGAGAGGTTGGTTCTGGTACACCATGTAATATGCAGGGTGAGGTTGGTTCTGGTACACCATGTAATATGCAGGGAGAGGTTGGTTCTGGTACACCATGTAATATGCAGGGAGAGGTTGGTTCTGGTACACCATGTAATATGTAGGGAGAGGCCTCATCTGTTACTCCCTGTCTTATGTGGGGGAGCTGGCTCGGTTACTCCTTGTTCTATGTGGGGAGCTTGAACAGCACCCTTCCTACCTTATGTGACACAAGGCCGATACTACTGCTGCTTATATCGTGTTGGATAACAGAACTATTATGAAGAGCTATATATATCAACATTCAAAGGAGGAATAATTATATCACCTAATTATCTGTAAAATAGAGAAAAACCTGACACACTCTGGAAGGGACACACTGACAGGACAATACACAGACAATGGTCAAAGACAAAGAAACATAATTATAGGACAATAAAAATTACTTTACTCTATCAGCAACACCGCTATTAAAGTGGTATTTACACCTAGAGGAGACTTGTCAAAAATAATAACAATCCAAATTCCTATGATCTGCAAAGGATTCCTCCTGACATGAAGGAGCAGAAAACTGCCAACTCAAAACTGACTCAATCTATATTGGTCTAGAACAGGGGTGGGCAAGATCCGTCCTGGAGGGCCAAACACAAGCCTGGGGTTGAAGATAACCTTTCTGTGTACAGGAGTCAATCAGGATGACTAAAGAAGTGATTGACTCACTTGAGCGCTGCAAAGATATCATCAAATCAAGGCATGTCTGTGGCCCTCCAGGACTGAACTTAACCATCCCTAGTCTAGAAGATCCAATCAGTTGTAAAGATATTCAAATACACAGACAACAAAAGACACACAGCTATGCAGCGGGATAGACAGATAAGGATCAGAAAGACAGAGAGACACAAGAAACCCCAAAACACAGTCAAATGGAACACACACAGAGAGGGTGACATAAAGATAGACGGACTGACAGAAGTAAGGAAGACGTGAACAGTGGTACACACACAAGACACACACATGGGGGAAAACACAACAGGAGGACATAGACAGTATACACAAAGAGAGAGACCTATTCCAAGGGACACAGGCAGAGCAGAGACACCGAGTCAAATATAAAAAGAAAGGATCCCAAATAAAATGGTCTTTTTTTAAACAGGTGTTGATGGAATAACATAAGGGTTCCTGAACACTGACGTATCCCTGGAGAATGACACAGCATATTACAAAGAAGTACACAAACAAAGCCTATGTCCTATTGGAAAATCCAGCAACATAACTAACAAAAATGTCTTGAGGGAGCAACCTCTCCAAAAATCAATTCTTGTCTGTTGCAAACATTGTACGAGCCTTTGAAGTTTATCTGTGCTCACTCCAAATGTCTGTGATAGCAGAAAAGGCTCATCTACCGGTGTCTGAGAGCTGCGCTTATGCTGCTGTCTAGGTGCCAATTATCTTGGGAGACTGAGGAGTCAGAGTGACACGAAAGGGTCACGCAGGAACACGCAACAATTCAAAGACACAGTTTGGTTTAATGGAAAGACCCTTCCGAGGGGCTCTATAGTCTGATCCACAGCTTCAATTCAATTACCTCTCCAGGACAGCCTGTGCATAACAGATGGGGGCGGAAAGAGTTAGAGGAGAAGAGAGAGAGTGAAACACACAGAGAGAGGAGCGAGGCATAGAAAGGAAAGTGAGAGAAAGAGAGGGAGGTATTTAAGGAAAAGTACAGTGGGAGAGGGAGGCATAGCCAGAAAAGGAAGAAAAAGAGGGGAGGCATAAAGGGACAGTGAGGAGACAAAGAGGAGGGAGAGGACACAGTAGAAGAAAGTAAAAAACAAAGCAGTGGGAGAGAATGAAAGGGATACATCGAGGGAGAATGGAGCAGTAAGGAGACAGATAAAAGGAAAGGGAGGGAGAGGGTATAGACAGAGAGGAATGGGAAAAATAATGGCAAGACAGAGGGACAAAATTAAGGACATGGAAGATGTTAAAGAGAAGAAAGAAAATCAGAGGATGAGGAGAAATAGATTGAGGTATATAGGAATAAAGAGAGGTAAGAAGGGAAGGTATGGAAAATCAGGAAGAGCCAGAGAAAGAATATACACAGAGAGATAAGCAAACAAGATACAAGATGAGGACGTAAAAAGAGAGAAAGTGTTGAAGAAAGGAGAAAAGGAATGGTTGAGAGATTGACAGTAAAAATGGAAAGAGCTGAACAGAAAAACAAAAAAGAAGAAAGAAGTATATAAGTTTGTTTGGCATTTTACTACTAATATCTGAATAGATCCAAATGTGGTGCTGAATGGAAAGATTTTAGTCTCCAAACATAAGTTTAAGTATTTTGTTTGAAAATCAGCACAATTACTCTATAAGTGTTGAATTCTGATTGAGACATGACCTATGGCTGGCAAATGTACAGTTTGGTCAAATCACAGCCAACATGGATGAAGAAATAACATTGCATTATGCAGGCAAAACAAAATCTAAAGAACACTAAAAGTCTGACAGATCGAACAGTGTGTGTGAGTTGCTTGGCAGCGTGAGTGAGGCGTATTGGAATTGTAAGTGATGGCCCTTGGAAGTGTGAGTAAGAAGTCTTGCTAGTGTGAGTAAGGGGTCTTGACAGTGTGAGTGAAAGGCCTTTGTTATATGAGGAAGGTACATAACGTGAGGGAGCGACCTTGGTTGTGTGATGTGCATAGTGTGAGCGTGGGGCTTTGGCAGCATGAGAGAGGGTCTTGGTAGTGTGAGTGATGGGTCATGGTTGTGTGAAGTGCATACTGTGAGTGGGAGGTCTTAGTATTATGAATAAGGGACCTTGCAGTGTGAATGAGCATTTTGGTACTATGAGTAAGGGGCTCTGACAGTGTGAGCTAGAGCTCTGCTCTCAGAGGGATTTAGTTAAACAATTCCTCTCTGATTGCTTTCGCTCTCCACAGCTCAGCACAGACAGACGTTCAGGGCAGACTTTGGTCCATGTCTGACTGCTTGAGGGCTGCCATGTTCTGATCAAATAAATTACACCCTTTCAGCCCCTCTGCAGGAGAAGCGGAGGCGTGATTGAGATTAGAGGCAGCAGCTCCTACTGGACTGCCAAGCACAGTTTAACTCCTTTATTGCTGCACACACTTTCTAAACATTACGATCTGTGAACACAAGACACACATTGGACTTGTTGCTTGTTTAACAGCCTCTTTACTCCAAGGCAGTGAGTGACCAAGATGACTCATATACATCTACCCAGTAGTTATAAAATTATTTGTGATATATAGGATATGTAAGGTTTTATCTATGACTTTTTTTAATAAATAAAGAATATAAATGTCGACCCTGGGGCAATGCAAGATCGTAATGAGTGATTCTTCCTCTAGCATGTATATTATATGCGTTTTATGGGGTATACTGTACTAAAATCCTTTTTGCATGTAATCACAGATCCTTCTAAAACCTAATATTGTATTATCAAAGGTTCAGTACTGTATACTCGTTTCAAGAACTACTCAAAAATAAGCAAAATAATTGTTATAAATTAAAAAGAAAATGTAATCTAATTCATTGTTTTTTAGAATGCAAATATGCTGCTGTGTTTCAGTTCCTTCGGTGGGGGAGACTTTAAATGCACAGAAACCTCTATCTACATAATAGGATTGTGGAAGCTAGTGCTTTCAGAAGGAATAACGGACACCTCTTGAGTTTACAAGGGCACACGTAATGTTATAAATGTATGTTTTTTTTCTTTCTAAAATCATTTTGCCCATTATCAAGCTTAGTTGTTTTAAAATATTATACAGAATATAGATAAAAAATGACCACACTGGTCCTTTAAAGTTAACACCTACGGAAACCATTTTTCTTACAAAAAGCTCTTATTTTCTGGGATACAAGTCACTTGTGGGGGGTTTTCACTGCAATAGCTCAAGGACTGAGTGTAACATGAAAGCATCTAAGCTTGATCTGTAGGCATTACACAAGTTGTTTTCCACATACTGTAGCCCTGTTGTGTCCCTCTGTGATGCTCCTGCATCTTCTCCTCTCTTGGTCTATTTCCCAGCCCTCAGGAGGCTCTTAACTGAACACTAAAGCTCAGACACAAGTGGCACAACATTGGTCTGTAAGGGATTGCGGACCCCTCAATGCTAATATTTGTTCAATCGTCAGCTTCTGAAAAGACCTATAGCCTTATTCTATTAGCTACTTGCAAATGCCTTGAACTCATAAATTTGGCTTTGAGTGTTTTTTATTTTATAAATGTTTATATGCATTCTATTGACTTAAGAATTCATTAGTGCCAATAAGTAATATTTGCCGAATATGTAGCAATATTAAGAGTGATTTTAAGTGTCTATAAATTTACGAATTGGGCAATAGAATAGGGCCCCAAGTTATTAATCAAACACAAAGCCACTGGAACGCAGGTCTTGTGAAAAACGTTTTATTAGAGAGAAGAAAAAAAACAGCCTGCACAAATGCAAAGTGACAGCGAGAAGTAACAAAGGAGATAGGTAACACAATGAGGACCAGCACTGAGTGACACTAGCCGCTGTAGGCTCAGTGACCACCAACTGGAAGTAAAGAGCTGCAGATTAAATGAAAATCACAAGACAGATCGTGTGCATAGTGCGTCAGTAGGAATGTTGCAGCATAGACACACTTTAACTGCTCTGTGCAGTATAAGAAAGCTGTAAGTGATGAACCCTTACCACCAAAAAAAGATAAAATAAAAGCCTTCCAACAGAGAGAGGAGAAATCACCATAATAGCAGAGATAGAAAGACAGGTAGAGGTAGTGAGAGAAAAAAAGAACCTGCACAACAACAACAGAATGAGAGAAAAAAAGGGGATTGTCAGAAAGACACATCAGGTTAATTCATTAATTAAGTAATTAAACTTCACAGAAGCTGCAAAAGCTTAGCTGAGGCTACAATGAAGAACAGGAAATAGAACTTGCAATTATCGGCAATATTTTTCTAATTGCCTGTGAAGCTTAGTGAATTTGGTGTATAGTGAAAGAAACATGCAGAATGAAAAAAAACAGAGAGAGTTGGGGGGGTATAGTAATGTAACAAATTATCTCCACAGGAAGCCTTTTTATCAAGTGGGGATATAATTACCCTCTATAGAAAACATAGGAACTAGGGATATTTAACTCCACTTTATTAACACAATGTATCCCCACTTTGATAAATGGACCCTTTTGTCTCTCTTCTTCCCTCCACTCACACTCTATTTCCCCTTTCCCCATGTCTCTTCTTTACAACTCATAATCATTATATCTCCTTATCTTCTGTGCTCTTTTCCCCCTTTTCTTCCTCTAAAAAGATATTGCACCCCAAACTCTCAAATGCTCTGTCTTCTCCTCCTATCCCCTCTTTCCTTCTTCTTTCTCCCCCTCTCTCACAATCTCCATCTTATGTACTGCTTCCAGCGACATCTGCACCATCCCTGGGTCCTGACAGCAGATCCCCCCCCCCCCCCTTCTGAGACTTTTGAAGGGATGGAGGACAAATCCCCCGGAGCGAATCGCAGACTTCTGCCTCTGAATCAGACGGGAAAGGTTGCTCTGTCCCACCAGGCTCCTAACAGATGCTTTTCTGTGTATAAATCATACAGTGTGCAGAAGGCTCATAATTAGAGAATGCAAAATCCTACATAAATTACTGATTGAGAAAAAAAGAGGAGAAGCTTTCTAATGATAGACTGACAAAGAATATGGTTTAGGTACAAGCTTTTATGCAGTCAGATCAAATCCTCAGGGACTACATATACCAGCACAGGAATGCATGAGTATATAGTAATACGGTGGTGGTAATGCAGATTATATCAGTATAACATGGAATCTCTCACCAACATGTCTGATCAGCACTATCGTGATATTACACATAATCACTACTCATATGTCAATGAATGAGGCACACACAGCAGTGTGTGTTGTATATGAGCATGTCATGCTGTGAAGCACAGAGGCATTGGGTGATAAAAGGTTTCCGATGAGGGTAGGAACAATGAAAGGAGAGTATGAAAGAAGAGGGGAGAGAGTACATTCTTATAATTACAACTACAATTACACTTTCTGCATTTGGTGTACATGTGCTGCCCCTATTTAAGGTGTCTATGTGGAAGGTATAACGGCGATATGTTGTTATCCTAGTTGAAGGTGTCACAGTGTTGTGGTGTTGTCTTTGTGGAAAGTGTCTCAGTGCCACAGCAAACTATTCATGCAAGTTATCTTTGCTCTGTGTCTTTTTAGTGTCTATATGCTTCTGTACTGTGTTTGTGGAAGGTGTCTCTGGGTTTCTTTGCTGTGTTTATAGAAGGTGTCTCTTGATCCCTTTGCTGTCCATGCCTCCAAGTGGTGGCTTCTCTCTGCCCCTGTGCTGTCTTTATGACTGGCACAAATCTAATCTATCACACAGTATGTTCGCTTCATGGATGACAAAAAACACAAAGGATGTGGAGAGCTGGCTATTAATCTTACTCCAAAACAAAGAGACAACCACCTGCTACTATGCCAGACCATAACTGGTGTAAATAGCATGTCTGATCCCATACATGTTGACTGTATAGTATATGACATACTCAATTTAAATGAAATGGCAAGCTGACCAGTGAGTGATTGGAAATACCTAGTCATCTCAGAATCCATGAGAAAAATACACCAATATAGCTACTTTACCCCATGTTAGATATACAGTACAATGTACCTTCCATAGGTGGAATATACAACTAGAAATACCTTTCATACGTGAAAAATACAATAAGAGTGATATTCCCCTCTATCAGATATTCTCCATATGTGATAATTATGATGGGTATCCTACCCCCTGGCTTATACATCAACCTCAAGGCTTATACATCAACATGATTATAATTTTACAAAAGTGGGTCTACTCGCTTGCCTTGGAGCCTATATGTGAATACTAAGCAAGGAATACCTCATCTTACTGAATTGTTTCAGCCTTTCCTGGAAACATGGCATTATATCTATGGATTAAGTTGTGAAACAAACAGAGTGGCAATAGAGCAAGTATACAATAAGAGTAGGGGTGGGTATGTTCAGTCCTAGAGGGTCATACACATGCCTGGATTTGATGATATCCCTACTGCACACAGGTGAGTCAATCACTTCTTCAGTCATCATGATTGACTCACCTGTGCACAGAAAGGATATCTTCAAATCCAGGCTTGTCCTTGGCCCTCCAGGCCCGGACTTGCCCACCCCTACAATAGAGCAATGATAGGTTATCGCTGGTTAAATTAGAATCACATGATGCTGTTGCGTTACCATGATCACATGACTTCAAATATTGCAAGAATGACTACATCTGAAAAGCGATGCAAGCCCACAACATGATCATTATTTTTATTTTTTGCTTAGGACAGACAAGTTATGAAACTTGTTTAATTTCTCTGTGATCATCCAGTACAGTAATGTAATTATGCGAGACCTACCCAAGTAGCTACCCAATTAATAACATAAAAAAATGATCTTCACAATAATTGATCAGCCTATACCTTCTTTGAAGCAATGAAGTTACATGAGTACTCTAATTTCAAACAGCAGAATTATTGTGATGGGATATTTAGCCAGAAACATTTTATGGCCGTAGAAGTTTAAGTGTTTTCCTCAATAATATCATATTTTGTGAATTTCACGTTATCAGTGAAAGTTGACATTATATACTTGTATTTCATAGTAATATTACCATCTTCAGACTATAATACTAGAACAAGAAATCATGGAACGATTCTCATATACTCATGAGTTTTATAAAAACACAATGATCAGTAAATAATTCTTCTTGCCTCGTTCATTCTCTTTTTCTATCATTTTGTCACCACTACATCACCATTCTGTGGGGAAATTTTGGGCTGACCCAAATTCTTCCCCCCTCTATGCATTGTCCATATAGTAAAACAATCAGAACCATGGAACTGTACTTGCTCTTTGCTGCTCTTTAGATGTGTGATCATTGTAATTACACCCCCAGTTAATAATGCAATAATAATGTAAAGTAAGCAAACATTTTTCTCTTGCTCCATTTACTTGTTAGAAGAACATTACCACTCAACATTTAACCAATGGCAATTTTCCCCAGCAGCTTCAGAGTGAAAAGAGGTCATTAACCCATTCTCTGTCTGCAGGAACTACTTACTATGTGTAACTGGAGGAAGTCCATGAGTCCAGGGGTGCTGTCGATGCGCACAAGAATCCCGTCTTTAAGAGTGGTGCTGAATCCCACAGCCAGACGGTCAGTCCTGGTGCTGGGTCTGTCGTTCTGTGGCCACAAGTACAGGATCAGACCCCCACTCTTTCCAAAAATGTATGTGGCTCCAGCTGCAAGAGGAAGAAGGATGGTCAAAACTTGGGGAAAATGAACCCTCATTTTATACGCATTCAATCTGTATTAAGTAATGTCATTTATTTCTGCTATTTAGATATTTCATGTTATTTAAATATTCTTTTTAATTCACAATAGCATCTACTGGCCACCAATGAGTTAAGTCGGTAGAGCAAAAATATGAGCACATTCAGGCAACACCTGCAAATGGAGGCTCACTGCAATAAGGGTAATGACCCTTTCACACATTTACCAGACCTAATTCCTATACAGATGTTTCAGTGAAACGCAATGAATATGGAGTTCACAGGTGTGAGGGCTCCATGCTGTGTCTGCAGGGAGTGAGGAAACACACAGACTCCAACTGCGCCATTAGCCTGACAAGCAATTGGCCTTTTACAGGAGGAGTTACTCACCAGTTATTGTGTTTCTCTGAAAGTGAGGAATGCAAGAATCAGAAATCATGCTCTGAACTCACAGGGAAAAAGCAATACACAAAAGGTAATTGATACAGTATAACACTATGAGTAAACCTGGTAGGGATAACACAGAACTGAACTCAATAGCACCCCAGGATTCACATACACCCTCATATTCATTATGCATGAGCTGTTTAGGTAGACTGGAGGATAGGCAGACTTGCCAAATGTATGTTTCTTTGTAAGCACAGATTAGGTATGCACACACAGGCAGTGCTGGGACTGTGTCAAATCTTAGTTGACCGCCAGACTGAACCTTATCAAGAAAGGTTCAGATTATCTAATATATGATTGCACATTTTCAGGATAGGCTTACACAATACTGGACATCTATCTAATATAATGCAACCCAAGTGCACATGATCAGGACAGGCTCTGACAGAGATGGGTGTCAATCTCATGAAGGATCATATCCTAACTGAACATAGATTACACCGGTTATATATATATATATATATATATATATATATATATATATATATATATTCAATATTATGGGGCCTGACTGCATCATTACAAGGAAAGAGTCACACCATGCTGGATGTCTATCCCATGTATGCTGATATACTGGATGAACATTATCACAACACGCTTGTACAGTGCTTGGTGTTTGTTATAAGTTGACCTCCTAACTGAATACTAGCAGGACAGCCTGTGATGCCTAGCTCATTTAGAGTAACACCCTGACTGAACATTATCAGGATATTCTGAGACAGTGACATCCTGGACAGGGTTAGATAGACCTGGTTTGCAATTTTACTCCTGAAGTACTTTAAAAAAAAGAAAGTCCCTGACTTCTAGGAAACATTACAGAGCTTGGTCTTTGTGAAGCAATTCCTGCTGTAGCATTGCTGTCTCCTGTACGGATAATGAGCTGCTCTTCGTGATGATGAAATTGTCTCACTAAACTCTCCTAAACCTCCATTCATTTCCTAATCCAGCTCTGCTCGCGGATGGATAAAGATCTTCCTGCCAACATATTTTCGCCTGAGGTGGCAAAGACAGGAGCCTAGGGGTGATGGGCATGACATGAAAGGCGAAAAACATCTTGCTGCCGAAACAGGCTTAACCTCTTAGATGCTGGAAGAAACCTTTAACATAACAGCGGAAAAGGGCAATAATATCGTCAATAAAGTGTTAAAGGTATTGACTAATCCTGTTTTCTAAGGAAAGTGTAGCAGGCAGGGATCTAATTCTAATTCCTTCTACAAGTGGATTATCCTGACAGCCAGCAGAGCAAAAATGTACTGACTTAATTTTGCCCAGGCTGTTTTATTAAAGCCTGACAGGACAGAAACACCAGAGGCAGCCGCAAGAGAGACTGTCCAAACTGGCTTATGAGACTGTCACTCTATCAATCAGAATGTTACTATCTAGATGTGACTATTGCCTCTATTCCATACCTCTCTAAATGACATTGTTTTGCTGTAGTAGACCATTATTATGAATCTCATGGTACTCCTTTCTATGTTCGATCTCATTGTCAGGCCATTCCTCTATATATCAGACTGCTCCTCTATCAGTCCATATCTTGATATAACTGATCATCCCGTTGTATATTCGATAATTATTGGTCTTCTCAAAAACAGTGCATCTCTATCAATCTATCTATCAATCTATATGTCTAGTTACTCCAAATATATGGTTGTCCATCTATGAGAGAGCTACTCTTTAAAAAAACAAGTTTTTTCTATATTGCTTTGCAACAGACTGCCCCTTTCTGTATAAGGCTTTCTATTTCAGACTTTTCCTCTCTTTATCATGCTTTTCTATTCTTCCCAATTGCATACTGTTCTTCTACTTATTACAATTCCTCTCTAAATATCATACCTCTCTATATAAGACAGTTGCTCGCAATATCATGCTGTTGCTATGTACTGTATACCAGACAGCTCAACTTTTCATTTTCTCTCTATATCAGGCTGTTCTTCTCTATAAAATATGGAATAGTTTCTATATTATACCAATCACATCTATATGAGACTGCTCCTCCTTGTATCAGGTTGCTACTTTCATTAAAATATAGCATCTATCTTTATTACACCAAACTCCTACTCATCTAATTAAATTGTCCAGTTCCACAGACAAATTTTATCTTTTCTAAACTATCCATCTTTTTATTAGACTCTTTCTAATTTTATTACTGATCCTCTCTTTATTAGACAAGTTTTCTTAATATCAGACATGATACATCTCTAAATTAGACTAATCCAATGCTTTAGACCACAATTGACATAATTAGACTAATTAAATGCTTTAGAGCACAATTGACCATTTACCCTGTATAATACACATTATTGTTGCTTCACACATACATCAGGTGCATCTGAATTTCATTTGCTGTATAGACTGGCTCCTACAAATCCTGTATCTATTTTATTAACAATATATATATATATATATATATATATATATATATATATATATATATATATATATATATATATAAGCTGTTTAAATACAGCGAGCATATGCTTTAAGGGAGCAATGTATAAAATTGCTTTTTTTTTTAGATCTAAAGAGTAAGGTACATTGTCTTCTCATTTGCATGTCCCCGCCTTTTAGACACCATATTTTTCTGTGTATAAGATGCCCCCATGTATAAGACAACCCCTATTTTTTCAAAACCAAAATTAAGAAATCAATATTTTAAACATGACACAGAGGACACTCTTTTTTAAATGTTCAAAGAACCTGTACCTGTAGTACAGTAACATGAGATAGAACACTTAGTAGGAGGAGGAGGTCCAAACTGCCTCTCTAAAGATTTATTTCCATATCCTTTGGCATATTTGATGATAACTTGTATTTGGAAGAATATGACCATAGTTTTTTTTCCAGACATATTGAGCATTAGTGCTCAAAATATTAATGTTAGGATCGACACACAGACTGTTCCACAACTAATTCCACAATCCTACCCCCGCCTGGGAGTTAACAGGCTAGTGATTGGGGGAAGCTTGTTCGTAGAGACAAGGAACCGGAAGTTACACCACAGCAAGCTATTCGCAAGCACAGGAACCCCGGTGTATAAGACGGCCTCAATTTTGGTGTTTACAATTTAGGAAAAAGGTATAGTCTTATACACAGAAAAATATGGTGTGCGTGTGTGTGTATATATATATATATATATATATATATATATATATATATATATATATATATATATATATATATATATATATATATATATATATATATATAATGTACATATATTGTTACTAAAATAGATACATGAGATTTGTAGGAGCCATTAAGTTTCATGTCTAACTTGCCCATTCGTGTGAAGATACCAAGATCTCTGAATATTTGAAATTCTGTAGTTATCTGATCTGGGGTTTCTAAACATGAGTAATTATCTACACTTCACTACTTCTGATGTTATGTATAAATTAAGTGTGTGTAAAAATAAAAATGGCATTTCCTATTTAATTATGATTGTGGGTTTTACAGTGGTAGGGTAAGTAATGGGTTAATTCTAAGTTTCTAACATCTTTAGAGTAGATGACAGAAAATCTGTTTCTAGGAACCATGTAAAATAATTATTGTAAACTACCTTGTAATCTGAGGTTTCATCTATTCAACTCCATACTGTCACTGTCTGTTCCAGCACCTTATCAGTTCCCTTCCTCAAAGGCACCACATGTTTGAAGTTAATTAATCACTAATTCTGATGCGCAAACATGAGAGATAGAAGAAGAGAGAAAAACAAAGACGGAGAGAAAATAGTGGAGAGGGAGGGTGAGACTGGAAGATAAGGGACACAAGTGTCTACTCAACACACTGGAGAAAAGAAGAGCTCTCTACAAATAAATGGGATTGAGGGGTTGCTAGAATATAGAAGCAACTTCACAGCATACGGAAAAGGATCTAAGATGGTAAAAGGTAGGATGTAGGAGTATAAAACCATTAAAATTTACACTTTGATGAAATGTTCATTGGATCTAACTTTTATTGATAAATGTATCTGCAGTTAACTTGTACTTTATTCAAATCAATGCACAAGCTAAATAAAATGTATTATCCCACAGCTAGTATCACCCTATTCAGAATCCTGGAACTCCCATAAGAACTAGAAGTTATTCAGCCATTGTCCAGGTAAATAGGTTGAGAGCCACTGATATAGACAACCCTGGAGGAAATTCTATTGCAAATATTCGAGTGATTATACATTCATTGGCCAATGTAACACCATATTTATAGCATAATCTTTGGAGGAAGTATACTTAAAAATTGTTAAAAGAAAACTGTTATCACCTATTATATGCTATTGTGGACCACAATTGTCTTAAGCTGCCTTGTGAAGTACAGCGGGCACCTTGGATAAAAAAGGGATCTATAGATCCCTCTAAAAGTTGGTATTCTTTACTGCAAGATTCCAGCTGAAACAATGGACTGCTTATCACTATCCAAGGTCTAGACAGCATGCATGGAGGCAAACAACTTCATTATTGTTCAAAATGTTTTAAATGTTGTCAATTAATAAGTTTAGTATTTCAAAATAGCTTAATATAAGAATTTGACACCAGAGGACTTTTAAGCAATTATTGTTTGGAAGTTGTCAACTCTGTCGGAAAATCAAATTGCATTCTTGCACATATGTATGAATATAAAGCTAATATGAGTTTGATAATATCTACTACACAAATTTTCCAATTAGGCCACTGTTCTGCGTTAGTGACACAGTAATTCCCATCAATTAATGAACCGATCATGTGATAAAGTCAACAACAGTCAAACACTCCCTTCACATTGTGTCTCTATCATCCTCTAAACTAAACCTATTCTGCAATTCCATTTTAGAGAAGGCCCCTCAACTCCTTGAGTACCAGAATGTACACATATATAATGTTTATTTTACCATATACAACATTCTTCTCTGTTCTCCCTTACCTCCTGTACCTTCAGGTCTCACAAGACTTTGCCATCCATTTAAAAATACAAATTGAAGACATCCAAAGCTCCCCTCTTAGCGTGGCCCTAATACACCCTCCTCTCAAAAAAACGACAACACCCTGCCTTTACACTTCTCAATTCCCACATCCATCATGGACTCCTTTGACCCTGTAACTGAGAATGAGGTCTCTAGCCTACTTTCATCCTCTCACTTTACAACTTCTCCACATGATCCCCTTACGTCACAACTTATCCCTCCCCTCTCTGCCACAGTTATCCCTGCCCTCACACATATTTTTAACCTTTCCCTTAACACTGGCAAGTTTTATTTTTCTTTAAAACATGCTATAATTACATCCATTCTTAAGAAACCCCCATCTGACTCAGCTTCTCCATCTAACTATCATCCTATCTCTCTACTTCCCCTGGCTTAAAAACTACTTGAGTGACTTGTTTATAATCGCCTTACCCAATTTATTTTCTCCAACTCCCTCCTTGACCCTTTCCAATCTGGCTTGCGACCCCAACACTCGACAGAAACGGCTCTCACTAAAATCGATAATGCCTTGCTCACCGTCAAGTCAAAGGGTCGCTTCTCTATCCAAATTATTCTGGATTTCTCTGCTGCCGTCAACACAGCTGACCACCCTCTTATACAAGTTCTCGACACTCTCCTGGCATCTGTGACACTGCTCTCTCATGGTTCACATCCTACCTTGAACATTGAGCATTTAGTGTCTCCTTCTCTAGCACCTCTTCTTCATCTCACATCCTGACTGTTGGCAGAACGTAAGGTTAAGTCCTAAACCCACCTTTTCTCCATCTATACTTCCTCCTTAGTACAGTAATAAAATCTTTTGGATTCCATTATTATCTATATGCCGATGACACTCAACTCTACCTCTCAGCCCCAGATCTATTCCCCTCTATCCTAGCAAATGTGGCCAACTGCCTCTCTAGTATATCCTCCTGGATGTCTGACTGTCAACCTTAAACTCAACATGTCAAAGACTCAGTTCCTAATCTTCTCACCCTCAACCACGGCTTCCAATCCACATATATCTATCACTGTTGACAATGCCATCATCGCTCCCACCTCCCAGGCCCGTTGTTTTGAGGTTCTGTTGGACCTCTCTTTCACTCCTCACATACAATCCATTACAAAATCTCGCCCTTTTCATCAAAAAAAAAAAAAAAAGCCAAAATACATCACAATCTTACACAGGAAACAACACAAATTCTAATCCACTCACTAATCATATCTCGCCTTGACTACTGCAACTCTCTCCTTGCTCCACTCCAATACATAATGAACGCCTCTGCTAGACTCATCTTCCAAATGAAATGCTCAGTGTCTGCAGCACCTCTCTGTCAGTCACTCCACTGGCTTTCCATAGCCTCCAGAATAAAATGTAAAATCATGACCCTAACCTATAACGTCCTCAACAATAATGCACCCTCGTATATCTCTGCTCTTATCTCTAAATATATCCCACCCGCCCTTCTCGCTCTGCTAATGACCTTCTTCTTTCCTCCTCTTTTATCACTTCCTCTAAGGACTTTTCTTGTGCTGCCCCTATTCTTTGGAACTCCTTGCCTCGCTCCACTAGACTGTCCTCCTGCCTCAAATTTTTCCTCACTAAAAACTCATCTATTTAAAGAAGTTTATCACCTTCAGCCTTAATATACACATGATATCTATCATCCTACTATACCTGACCCATACCCTTTAGATTGTAATTTTGCAAGATTTCAATCTTGCTAAGTGCTTTAGGGAAAGCAAGGTGTATAGAATATTCTAAGCCGACAGACAGGGCCCTTCATTGTGTTAATATTGTTTTGACTTAAACTTACCCATGTATAGAGCTATGGAATATGTTGGCGCGTTACAAATAAAGGAAATAATAATAATGCACACTCCCATAATGTACTACAGAATATATTGGCACTATAAAAAGAAAGGATGCCACCCTAAAGCCTGAAAACAGTTTCATTTATCATCAGAAATCAAATTATGTAATATATATGTGTTGACCTGTGTAATAGACTGCCCACATGCTTTTGCATTAAAATAGCCAATCTGGTTGCAGGGGTGTGTCCCATTCAAGTCAATGGTAAGACTATTTTCTAGTTTAATGGGAACAGACCTTATAATTTTTACGGCAGAAAATTTTGGTTTCTGCTCTCTTGCCTCTCTGGAAATTGAAAAATGCAGACCAGTGCTCTGATGTCTCTGATGCGGTCTGTGTAGAGATGAAAAAATAACCCTTTAGACATATATCTGTGCAGACATGGAATGCTGGACTTATCTAAACTGGTCAGTGCAGTGTAATCCTACCTCATTACTGAGGAAGAGCAAAGGGCGAGTATGAGAAGCACCAGACCCAATGAAATGGCTGGGCCAAACCAGAGAGGACACCCAGCTGTGGATGTGTCTGGAGGGGTAAGGAAAGTCTGCTGCAGCAAAGAACAATTCAGAATAGGAACCTGGAATGTAGAACAATGAACCAAGGCAAAATGGATGTGGTCAGACATGAGATGACAAGGTTAAACATCAATATCCTGGGAATTAGTGAACTCAAATAGACTGGAATGGGACATTTCACATCAGGTAACTACCATATATTCTACTGTGCGCAAGCATCCTGCAGAATAAATGGAGTAGCCCTCATAGTCAAAGGACCAAAGCAGTGCTCAGTTACAACCCAATAAATGACAGAATGATTTCAACTCAAATTCATGGCAAGCCATTTAACACTACAGTGATCCAAGACTATGCTCCAATCATGGATTCTGAAGAGGCTAAAGTTGTCCAGTTCTATGAAGATATTCAACACGTCATAGATTTAATACCAAGAAATAATGTTACTATTATCATAAGAGATTGGAATGTTAAAGTGGGGAACCAAAAGATACCTGGAATAACTGAGAAGCTTGGCCTAGGAGTACAAAATTAAGTAGGTCAGAGATTAGTAGAATTCTGTCTAGATAATTCTCTGGTCATGGCACCACCCTCTTCCACAGCCTCAGAGACCACTCTACACATGAACAATACAAATCAGATTGTCTATATACTTTGTAGTCAAAATATGGAGGAGCTCTATACAGTCAGCAAAAACAAGACCTGGAGCTGACTGCGGCTCAGACCAGGAGCTTCTTATTGTAAATGTAAGAAACTTAAACTGAAGAAAAGAGGGAAAAGAATTAGACCAAGCAGATATTAAATAAGTAATCTCCTGTGAATGTGCAGTGGAGGTAAAGAAGATATTTAAGGGACTAGACATGGAAGATAGAATGCCTGAAGAACTCTGAACCGAATTTGGCAACATTATTCAGAAAACCGCACTAAGAAGGCAAACTGGCTCTCTGATGAGGCCTTGAAAGTAGCCCAGAAGGAGAGCAAAAGGTAGTGGAGATAGGAAAAGATTTGTCCAACTGAATGTAGCATTTCAGAGCATAGCAAGGAGAGACAAGGAGCCTCATTCAATTTGAAGACCGGATCTCGCTGTATATAGGCCATATGTCTGCTGGCCTGCTGCAGGCTCGCGGTCCGCTACAATTCCGGTGCTATTCAATTGAACAAGCCCGCAAGTTAGGGGCCGAAAGCCGTAATCGTAAAACATGCACTCATACGTACCATTTCAGGGCGAGAACATGATCAATTAAGCAAGACCGTAACTACCCATTCAGAAACAGCCAATAGAAAAGGAGACCGTCATCATTAGGTCAGTAAAACATGGAGATTACATGTCAATCAATCAGCATTTTGGAGGTCCGATATGCGATCGGACTAACAAACCCACAAAACAATAAAAATGAATGCTGATACTGTTCTAGTCCATGTGGGTGGCCTGATGTGTATTAACTCATTGATTACCAAGATCAATATAACCCGATTTGGGAGCGTGAGACTGTTGTGCAATTAATTCTAATGTCTTTCATCGCTTTCCCCCTCATTTACAGTGCAGTATTGATTTTTATTTGCTTTTACAGTGCTACGGATATGTCTTTAACCCCTTTTCTGGTCCTCTCTAGCACTCGTAAGATTTTCTTCTACATTTGCCTATTACGAGTGTGAAAACATTTGCGGGCTTGAGGAATTGAAGCAATTGAATAGCGATTTGCAATTGTAACTCTTGCAGACGTGAAAGATCAAAGGATTTAGATGGAGCGTAAGTTACGGTTGTAAAACCGCAAGGATTTCAAGCCCGTAACAAGTAAGCATCTTTAAGGCTGGCAAAAAAAACGCTAATTGAAAAGTAAATTAGCTTACGGGCTCCAGTAACTTACAATTGCTCTATTGAATGAGGCTCAAGGAGTTATTATATAATGAGCAATGTAAAGAGATAGCAGATAACAGAATGGGAAAGTCAAGAGATCTCTTCAATAGTATTGGGCATCTCAAAGGAACCTTTTTTAATGCCAAAGTGGGCGTGATAAATGACAAAAAAGTGTCAGAGACCTAAACGAAGCAGATCAGATAAAGAAGAGGTGGCAGGAATACACTGAAGATCTGTACAGGAAGGATCTTAACAACGGTGATGACCTAAAAAATGTGTCCAAGTAGCTGGAGCCAGACATCTTAGAAAGTGAAGGGAGATGGGCTCTAGGATGATAACAAGGCTGCAGAAGTTGACTGAATCTCAGGTGAACTATTCAAAATCTGCTGTAAAAGTGTTGCTTGCCTTATGCCAACAAATTCGGAAAACTCAATGATGACCAAAAGACTGGAGGAGGTAAGTCTACATCCCAAATCTCAAAAAGGTAGTGCCAAAGAGTGCTCCAATTATCGAACAATTGCACTCAATTTACATGCCAGCAAGGTAATGCTTAAGATCCTACAAGCTCAGCTCCAACAATATATGGCCTGGCAATTACCAGAATTACCAGATGAGCAAGCCGGGTTCCAGAGAGGAAGAGGCACAAGAGATCAAATTGCCAATGTCCGCTGGAAATTAAAGAAAGCAAGAGAGTTCTAAAAAAACATTTACTTCTGCTTCATAGACTATTCTGAAGCATTTGACTGTGTGGCATGTTCTTAAAGAGATGGGAATACCAGATCATCTCACCCCCCTCCTGAAGAATCTGTATGTGGGCCACGAAGCCACAGTCAGAACTGAACATGGGACAATCGAATGGTTCAAGATCAGAAAGGGAGTGCAACAAGGTTGTATATTGTCACCTTATTTATTCAACTTATATGCAGAGTAAGTCATGCGTAGTGCTGCGGTGGATGAATCCAAAGCCGGAATTAGTATTGCTTGAAGAAATGTGAACAACCTCAGATACATGGATGAAACTACACTAATAGCTGCAAGTGAGGTGGAACTTAAGAAACTACTAATGAGGGTGTAAAAAGAGAGTGCAAATGCTGGCCTGCTGCTCAATGTTAAAGAAATGAAACCCATGGCAAACAGCAATCTCAGTCCCTTGCAAATAGATGTAGAAGAAGATCCAAGATTTCTTCAGATGTGACTGTAGCCATGAAATTAAAATATGTTTGCTCCTGGGGAGGAAAGCACTAGCAACTTTGGACAAGCTAGTAAAACGTAAAGATATTACATTATCAACAAAGGTCCACATAGTAAAAAGTATGGTATTCCCAGTAGTAACATACAGATGTGAGAGCTGTCCCATAAAGAAGGCTGTCCCATGCCTTTGAATTGTGGTGTTGGAGAAAACTGCTTAGAGTCCCTAGGACTGCAAGAAGTTCCAATAAATAAGTACTACAGGAAACTAAGACAAACTGTTCACTGGAAGGTTTGATCATGAGACTGAAGCTCAAATATTTTGGCCATATCATGAGAAAACAGGATTCCCTAGAGAAGACCATGATGATTGGAAAGATTGAATGCACTCAAAGAAGGGGGAGGCAGAGACAGAGATGGATAGAGAAGATCATTGAAGCAATGAACGTGAACTTCATGGAGCTTGTTGGAGCAGTGGCTGACAAACATGACTGGTCCATAAGGTCACAAAGAGTAGGACAAGACTGAACAACAACAAAAGAGACAGAGAATATGGCAAAAACTAGAGGAACAAAAATGTTATATAAATCAAGCAATGACTATATAGGCAAAACTTGGAAAGGATAGGACAAGAGAAGATTTAAAGAAAAAAGACAGAAATGTAGGATTGTGCAGTTGCAGAAGTCTCCATGTGACAGCCACTTGCGCTCTGTCACTTTGTTGCAAATTCGCTTAACCTTGTTGAGGGATAGGAAAGGACAGAGTGTAGATTCAGATTAAGTGCAGCTTGCTTAGGAGGGACAGAGAGGGGCTCATTCCAGCTCATGTTCATTCTGGGCCAGCAAAGGTATATGCACAGCAACCCTGGTCACCAAGCACCATGAGAGAGCAATCATAGAGAGGTGATGAAGTAACACTTTACCTAATAGAGATACATTAACAGGATATCAATTGCATTTATATTGTTATACATTTTCAAACAAAACACTAAAATACCACATGCTCTTGATTTAGATTTCAGAAGAGTTTTATATAACCCAGTTAATTCTCAAACATTCTCCCTAATGAAGTAAACCTTAAAAGGCTCTAGAGGTTCTGCAAGGACTAAAAAGCACAAGCACACAAAGACAAAAAAAAAAAAAAAACTGCACTCTGTTTGCTAAGGGAAAGGGAAATAGTGTGAAATGTATTATTCCAGAGAAGACAGTATATAAGAAGAGAAGGAAGCTTATACATTATGGTAATTGCAGGAAATGAGAGCTTATCCCCATAAACACAATACATTCTGGGGTGCTGATGAATCCTGATACTCAAGGTATATAAAGTTTGCTGTTAAAGCCCAAACTGCAGCACTTAGAAACAATTAAAAAACAATAAAAGGAGCTTCCCGTGAAAAAAAAGGTTTTATAAATGTTCTACTTGTTTTGATGGTTTTACATAATGGTACAGAGCAGTATCCATGGGTGTATTATTTCTGCAGTAATCTACATAATTTACCATTAGTCTCATTTGAATATTTGATGTTTACTGCTTGCAATAGTTATTGCCCACAATTTAATACTATGACCTCTCAAACTATTTTAAAGTTACCAGGAAGCAGAATTTCTCATTGCAAAAGTAATATCGCCATTACATCTTCCATACACTAACAGAGTCTACTAAAATGTGAACTTTTACAGCTGATCTTTAAATTGGGTACATTGTTTGCATTTCTAAAAGATGCTTTACCAGGATTTCTTCTGCACAGGAAACTGGTAGAGCCATGTTATGTGCTTATTTTCCATGTGTTATTTATACCCTCAAACAGGTGGGCACTTTCGCTGGCAGCTTGTTTGACTTATTTTACTTTTAACAGTGTGAGCATCATTCTTAAAACCATTAACTAAGTTGTTCAAGAATAACTGCCTATGTTTGTGAAGTATTGTAACAAATGAACAACATTACCAGCTGTGTAAGCTAGAAATATAAATAAAATAAAGAAAGTAAGAATTTTTGGAAACGCTGTTAGTGTAGAAAGGATTCCATATTGTGTTGTATTAAACACCTACTGACAGCTTGAAGCATGATGGGTGTACTTATCTTTTTCTATCATTGAAACATGGTGGGGAGTAGGGAGGTGAATCTGACACATACCCTACCTCCCACACATGCCCACAAATAATTTGCAACGATAATTGCAAGTCCTGCTCTCCAGAATTATTAATGCCCCTTTCATACAACAACTATTACCGACTGGGTCTAGACGCATCAAAAAGGTATTTTCTAATTAGCTTTCCTTGTCTTCTTCTGATCTTAGTCAGACTTTAAACATATATATTTTAATTGTACAATGGTCTATTAATGGAGAGGTGAACAAACAGTTTGAAGAGCTCTGTGGTAATAATAATTTTAACATACAATAAATACTACAGATAGCATTGCACCAATCACCCTGTAATAATGTATTTAGACATTAGTGCATTTATTTTTTCCTATTACTTAATTACATCTCAATAATGTCTCCTTATTCTCCAGCTGTCTCTACATTCTTGCACAACACCTTATTTCCACATTTCCACACTCTCTTTCCACATTCTTTAATTTTCATCTGTAGGCTAGACCAGATATGCCTTTTGTACTCACATAAATAGTCCTGTTCCCTCATTACAACGCAGCCATCGACTCCAACTTTCAGGCATCTACCTTCGCCTCCCACCAAATTATAAGCTGTGTCCCTTCCCTCCTCCTCCTTTCTGCCATGCAACCTCTCCCCCCTCTGGATGTCCACAAGAAAACCTTGACTCTCATTTTCCCCTGGTATCTTCTGGCAGTGTCACCATGGCGACAACCGACCACCCAAGAGGATAAATAATCCTTAAAGTTTCCATTCAAAGCAATTTCCAGCTGTTTCAAACTTTCCCATTTATCTCTTCAGAGTCTCAATTAGAGCAATTTCTTTTTTTGGCCTGATTTCCTTCCCCTCCCACAAAAGACTCTCCAGGTCCACCTGACTAAAGGCGTTCTTGCTTCATTAGGCGCTGACAGATCCGCTGCACAGCAAATTACTTCTAATCATCACCTTCTCTCAGCATCATCACTTTCTCCTGTCAAACACATCAGCCTCTGCTCTCAGTTACCTGTTTTGGTCGTGTGTCAAAGGAAAATGCTAGTCTTTTGATGGCAGATGTTCTGAGGTCATTGGCATGTTTGCTCTTGTTTTTGTCCCTCAGTACCCCAGGCAGTTCCTTGCTCACCTCTCCAAGACTGTTCATGCATACTTCAGGATGCTGGAAAAAATCTGTTCAGGAAATCCTCTGGAAACAAGATATATCCTTGCTTGTATCACTTGGTACTCTGGAAAGTTCACGGATTATGTCCCACAGGACATTAGTGAGGTCCCTTGGTTCCGTACATCAGAATCCTGAAGATGCTCAGTTTCATGGCGAGACCTCTGCTTTTACCTATCAAGATCCTGACAGTTATCTGCTTGCAGTTCATGGTTCAGTGCCCTGCTCTATTTCCACCCGGGTCTTTTAAGTATCTGGGTTTTTCTCTGGATTGTTCTTCAGAACCTTAGACAGTTCTGTATTTGCAAACTGCCATGACCCAGTAGGGCTAGAATTACGGGTTACTTTTACATCAGAACCCTGGACCTGTTCCTTCCTAGTGTCACTAAGGGGACTTTGGACCATTCCCTGTTTGTTTTAAACTAGCACCCTGGACAGTTCCTTTCTAGTGCCACGACAGACCCTTGGACCATTCCCTATTAAGTCTTAAACTAGCACCCTGGACAGTTCCTTTCTAGTGCCACGACAGACCCTTGGACCATTCCCTGTTAGTTGTAAACTAGCACCCTGGACAGTTCTTTGCTACTGTCAATACAGAACCTTGGACCATTAGCTGTTATTTTAAAATGTATCTATTTTCTCATCCTGAAACATTGACTCAAAATGAATTAAAAGGGACTCAGAGGAGATTCCAAATATAGTAGAATTTAAAACTTAGATTTTCCTACAGTAAACCAACACTGAGGTTTGCCATTTGAGCTGTCAGTCAGGCTTTCTGATCAACAACCAAAAAGAGATACTAATCTTTAGTTAATGCCAGATCCATTGGATCCATTGTCGTCAGTGCTGTTGCTTGCACATTGAGCATGCCTAGATTTTGGATCTAATAAATCAAAAACTTAATAGTTATAAAAATCCCGTTTTGGGGGTGGATCAGTTGGTAGTTCAAAAGGCAAACTTCACAGACAGAGTCATCCTGCTCAAATACATTTTCAATCATATCAATACAATAGGAGTACCACGAAGCCTATACAAAATACATGGATGGGTGTCCAAGCACATAGTGATTGGGGAGAAATGACTACCCAAATCAATTGAGAGTGGAAAGTAAAAAAATGTCCCAAATATATATGTGGGACATTTTCAAACATATATCAAAATGGCAGAGTTGGCAGAAGATTATACCAACCTCAGGAGCCAATCCAACTACAGAGAAGCCAGCCAAACATTTCGTACAAGCCAGGGAATGGTTTATATGTAGATCAATATAAAGACAATTACCAGAAAAGTTATAAGCCCAAAGATAAATGTAAAAGCCATGACTCTCTGTCAATCCCTACTCAGATACATTGGGAGGTAATTCTGATCAGATAAATTGGTGGAGAAAGAAAACAAATGCCTAATTAAATAGGTAATTGTGTCCAAATAGATGCAGGATAGAATCCCAAATACATAGGAAAGGGGAATTTATTTATATTATTTTATTAATATAAATAGAGGTGAAGAATCCTACTGAAATGATAGGAGATGCTAGATAGATTGCTAAAATGCATTGAGGGGAATATTTCTGTGAGACATAGAGATAAGAGAACAGCAGTCCTATCCCAGCATATAGCAAGGTCAGCCACCTTGCATTCCCATGAATTCTACCTTTATCTAAATCACCCCTATGTATTCACTCATTACCCTTTCAACTCCCTCAAAAAACTCCCAATATCCTTCACTTTACCCTCTTATGCACCCTCTATCCCCACAAGTCACCCTTTCAGTCAACCCAGTCCTCTTCTCTCTCACGCTCTCAGCTATTCCCTAATTATTTGTCTCTCTTTTGCATCCCCTCTCTCTCACACCAGTTACTCTCTGAGACTCTCAATTTTTTTGTCAATGTCAGCCTCCCTACCTTCTTGTTTTTTTTCTTGCCCTCTCTTATTCAGCCCCTACTCTCTCATTCCTACTTTTCGCTAATTTATGTGTTCAGCCTGTCTGTGGATCTCTCACCAGCCATCCTCTTTCAGTTTTGCTGTTCCCCCTCATTGTCCCTCTTTTTTTCTCTCTCCTTGTCAGCCCCACCTTCTCTTATCAAGCACCCACCCTTCTTTCTCTGTTACACAAGGACAGACCTATAGAGTGGTAGCAGTGCATTAATGCTGACATTTAAACAAGAGCCAGGCATCTCCATTCAATTAAATAAGAACAGGGTGTTAACGTTCACTGGAAGAAGTCTGCTGATGGTTTATTGGATGTGCAGTGCTTATCGAGGCCTGAGCGGCAAGATCAATACAGTCCCCATAAACAATCATGTGTGGAGTGAGGACGGCTGCCCACGATACATCACTCTATCCCAGCATTATCAGCTAAGCAGAAGCTTGCAGCTCTAATGAATTTTACAGGTATCTATTATAGATTCTCAGAGTACTGAGTGATATGGAGCACATGGACTCAAGCCTAAGCCCACTGAATAAGATATTTAACTTGTGGCAATATAGTAACTGTGTGTGGCATCATGACACAAACTTAAGCATATGAAAGCAGTCCATTACTTTAAAGAACCACTGTAGTGGTTAAACAGTAAGGTTTAGCTTTTTTTGTTAACCGACTATCAATAACATCAGTATTGCAAGAAATACATCTAATAAGTTACATTAAAACTTACACTTGATGTTTAGCTTTGTTGCTTCCAGTAGTTATGCTTTTCTGCACAATCTATTAGGGTATAGGGGGTGAAAGAGAATCTGCCCATGAGACATATTTTTCTGACCAGTATAGACTGCCCTATAGTGGTCGATGCAGGGAAGTATGCAGATAAAGGACCTCATTCAATTTTGATTTGGCCAATTGAATAGGGCTCTATATATAACCACAGAGCATATATTTTGTACCGAAGATTTTAGTTAGTGAAGAACTTGCTTTTGGATAGAAGTTCACTAACTAAAAACTTCTGTAAAAAAATATGCTCTGTGCTTATATAGAGCCCTATTCAATTGGCTAAATCGCAATTGAATGAGGCCCAAAGACTGTAATCAGGAGAAGAGGTAAATAATCCTAACTGAACAGTCCTCCTAGTTTGATCGTCTCACATGCCCTGTACACATTGATCCTACAATCTCTTCTTCAAATATAGATTTTTATTGCCAACTAGATATTAAATAAACAAACAAATTAAACCCTATTGTATGGTCACTATAGTGACACTTTAAGAGAGATCACAGTGGCAGGGGCAAACATGTGACTATATGCATTTAGCTGAAAACTAGCCCAAGACAACTTTTCTGACTGTTCAATGAGAGATGCTGACTGGGCTAAAGTGAAGTGTCTGATTACTAGCTCTGGCTTGGAGGTTGACAAGAACCTTCTCTGAGGAATTACACATCACTAAACTAGTGTATGTACTGTACAAACTCTTGTATGAAACTATATAACAAGAGACTATTTAAAAAGGAGCAAAACTGCAACCAAGCAGCTTCCAAAATGTCACAAATAAGGAATAAGAGCATTCCATGTAACTATCACAAGTAACACAGATAGTGCTTTATTGACACATCACAAGGGCTTCCCATTCCTTCTAAACACTTAACTGTTTAAATTAATTCTTCAGCCATCTAAATTATAACAGATGTAAAATCCAACATTTTCTATCATGCATTATGAAAAAAGAACAAATTTGACCACAGTGGTCCTTTAATTTTACTAGGAGTGCAGACAGTTTATAGCTCCACCTTGTCTCAGTTTGAGAAACTGCCTTCATTGACTCCACCCAATCAGGATGAGCGAACTGATGGTAATGGTGGCAGAAAAGCCAATCACCATTCTTAGAAAAAGTCAGACGAAAGAAACAATGCCTACACCAAAATATACAGACACATTTCTAATGTCGAATGCTAATTTCAATCATGGATGGAACTCTTGTGAGAAGGCAGATGCAAAACAAGTCAGATTCAAGTGAAGCCATATTGTTTTGAAATGCTGTTTAATCCTTTTTAGTAGGAAGAACACACTGAGCTCCTCCGCAAACAGGACTGGATGAAAACAAAAAGGTTACCAGTATGTACAAATATCCAACAATTTGAAGTGGTAATTTAAGTTTAGGAGGTAAGTCTAAGAGCTGGTCATCAATTGGGTAATCCTGTCCAAATAATGCATCATATAATCCTTCCCAAATACACAGGAAAGGGGAAGTAACCTTGCTAATATATATATTGAGATGAAGATACCTACTGAAATAAAAATGGGTGCATGGAATCTTGCTAAAATACATTGAGCGGGATCTTGCTGTCCCAGCATATAGGGGGCCAGCCACCTTGAAATCTCATTAATGCTGTCTTTATCTAAACCATCCCCTTTGCTAAGTCATTCATCATGCAGACCCATATTTCACTAAGTGCCCCTACTAACTCTCTCACCAGTCCCAAGTGTCCTTCATTTTTCCCTATCTCTCATGTATGCATCCTGTCTCTCCCCCACCAGTTCAACTCATTCCCCCTCTTTCTTTCCTTTCAACCCCAGTCTATATTTTGATCAATCATTTCCTCGGCTATTCCCTCATTCTTAATCTCTCTTATACATTGACTCACTTAGTTTAGGAGGCGAGTCTAAGAGCTGGTCATCTGCATACTGGAAAGGGATGCTGAGAGCGACAACATATATGTAAGCTCCCCAACAGACAGATCCAATCCTCTGCCAGCAACCAGGGCTCCAGGGAAGTCCACATGTAGCAAAGCATTAGCTACAACCAGCATCAAAACAAATTAGTGCCGCTAATCCTCTTATCTGAAGCCAGACAATGAGACACTGCTTTACCTTCACGTCTGATGTTGGCAAGGTGCAAACAGTCTGCAAAATCACTTTTATGCATTTTCGACTTTCTAATTACTTTATTATCAAATGTTTGCAATTACAGTTTTATTTTTCCTAATCACGTTATTACTGTTAGTCTATGTAAATGTGAGTCATTTCTTAAATTATTGAAAGAATGAAAAGATGAATTAGCCATAGGGGGGCAATATGAGTTATATGGGAAGGATGTATCGAGCAGAAGTTATAGGGAAAATAATTTATATAGCATAATGGAGCAGTGTAACTGATGCTGAATTTTACTGAGTGTATACAAGGCTGAGTACAACCAAGTGTAACGGAGGCCGAGTGTTACTTAGTATAACAGAGGCTGAGTTTTACAGAGTGTAACTTAGTCTCAACGTAACTGAAGCTGAGTGTTCCTAAAAGTAACCAAGGTTAACTGTTATAAGAGAGGCAGTTACTGAGTATAACTGAGGCTGGGTATCACTGAGTGTTTACTCTGTATGTGAGGCTAAGGGCCATATTAAATTCCAAGCCTGTATCTGCACCGGTACACCCGCAACAGATGTGGCCGACATCCAGTAAACCATTCTTGAGCACGTTGCATGTACGGCCATGAACATGATCAATTAGTCAAACCCGTAGTTACTGAGCCAATAGTAAAAGAGATAGTAAAATAGAGGTTAGATTTCAATCCCTTACGGGTTTGAATTACGGGTTACAATCGGACACGCATTCCCGAAATATTGCAATATTCATAAATCAGTAAATATTAGTCCATTAGTAGTCCATGGGAGTTCCATTATATGTATTAACACATTGATTGCCGGGATCGATATAACACAGAAATTAAACAGAAAGAAAAAATAGTTTATTTTGCAGATTTGCAAGCTTGAGAATGTTGTGCTATTAATTTTAATACCTAATATCACTTTTCCTTTAATTTAAAATACAGTAGTGTGTTGATATTGGCATTTACAGTGCTACGGATATAACTTTAACCCCTTTGCGAGTCCTCTCTAGTACCCGTAGGCTTTTTGGCTCAATTTGCGGTTTATGGGTTTGAACGCCAGTGGATTCGTAGAAATGTAATAGCGATTTGTGAACGTAACATTTACAGGCTTGATAGATCAAAGGCTTTGCGGCAACGGAGTTCTGATTTCGACTGCCCATAGGGTTTTTCCTCATGTAACCCGCAGATCATTTGCTGGTAGCTGTAAGAAGCCAATTGAATAGCTGTAAGTCTAGTGGGCTCCGTTACAGGCTACAGGTTTTAACATGGGGGGAATTCAATAGGGCTGAATGTGTTATTGAGAATTACAGTGTGGCTGAGGCTGTTACTGAGTATAAATGAGGCTAGGTATTACTGAGAGTTACAATGTGACTGAGGTTGTTCCTGAGTGTAACTGAGGCCAAAAGTTACTGTGGACCAGTGTAACGAGTGTTATGTAGAGCAGTGGCGGAGCTAAAGAATTAATGGTGCAAAAAAAAAAAATACATACATTTGGGGCCCCCATCGGGGGTTGTAAAAAAAAGTTTTACACTGGGCCCCGCCGGGACCAAATCACTCAGTGCTCCTGCCTGTGTGAAGCTCCTCTGCCTGCAGCACAGCTCCAGGGCGCGCACTCAATTTTCCTGTGACAGCCTCCATAGATATATATGTACACAAATATACACATGTACACATATATACACGTAACTAAACATAACTCCAGAAAAAAATATGTTTGCATTTAATTTCACAGCACTGCAAAACCCCTCCTCCCCCCCCCCCCCCCAAGAGGAGGGCCCCGGTGCACTGCACCACCTGTAGATCCCCACATGTGGTGAATATGACAGGGGCTGAGATTTATGGAGTGTGCAACTGAGAATGATTGTGAAGCTGAGTAGTACAGTCTGAATGAGACCAATTACTACATAGTGTAACTGAGGATGGATGTTACAGAGTGGTTAATGAGTGTATATGAGGCACAGCAGGTTCAGTTCCCACACTCGGTCCTCAAGCAACCATTGGTTAACAGCTTCTGGATCCCTCACATGGGACAGAATGCCAACAGACAGTCATGACTTTACATACAATATACACACCAATTATATTTATTTGCATTATTTCCTAATGATAGTCATTTGCTATGTCAGGCTGTTTCAACCTGCTAAGCTTCACAATATGCTCTCCCTTATCAATAAATGATAATTATATTAATAATACATCAGTGTGGGGTAATTACACTTTCTCAGCCTGACACCGCTTTATTCTGATTTTCAATGTGCAAGCGGCAGAAAAGGGGAATAAAAGAGTGATGTAAATAATAATAATTTTGCAGTCGCGGTGTAATTATGTGCGTTAGATTGTGAGGCTCGCTGGCTGCAGATAACTCTGCGCTGAGAGAAGCTTTAAGAATCCTGTCATTAAAGGAAGTGAACCGAACATTATCACACAGCTCAGGGAAGTGCGCCAAGCCAGACACGTCCTGGGGGTGCTCATCTGGAGCCAGCCTCAGTGATTTTTACATTTGGGACTCTAATGTGCAGAATTTAAAAACAATAATAAAAATAATAAAACATACCCATAACTCATCTTGTGCTTTGGCATTTGAGTGTGAGAGCCTATTCTGATCGCTGTAACAGTCTGTCCGCAATAACTTACTGCAAGGGACCTCAAATGATTACAGACATCAACAATTCATACACATACACACACTCACAAACCATGAGTGAGTTTAACCCCTGTTCGTAACACTGTAAATGCAAAAATAAAATAAAATACTGCACTTTTAAAGATGGGGAAAGCAATGAAAGACATTAGAATTAAATTGCACAACAGTCTCAAGCTCGCAAATCTGCAATACGTTTTTTTTTTCATGTTTCATTTTGGTGTCACATCAATCTTGGGAATCGATGAGTTAATACATATCAGGCCACCCACATGGACTAAAACAGTATCGTCATTCATTTGTATTATTTTGTACATTGCCGAATTGGGAGTCTGATCGCATATGGGACCTCTAAACGCTAATTGATTGATGTGTAAAGTCCATATTTTACGGACGCTTTTTAATTGTGGCAAATTTCAAGCCTGCAGACATACGACCTGTATAACGTAATCTGCGGGCTTGCAATTAAATAAGGCCCTTGGTCACACAAATAATAGTCACATTAAAAACATCTGATCATACACTGGGATACAATAAGGAACTCACAGATGCAAACACTGTTGTACACAAGCACATAATGCAGAATTTTATCAAAATTATGATTTCAAATGCTGTCATCCCACACAATCACACTTACAGTGTGGAATATAAGCATACTTGCACACACACATTTATCCTTGTACTCTATCATACACAAGCATAGGTGAACACACAGTCATACATATGCACACACATATCTGCACACTATCATACACATCTTTCAGTCAATAATAAGATGTGCCGCCAGAGTGCTAAATTAAGCAGAAAATATCTTCACAGTCCAAATATTGAACAATAGTTAATGCTGTTGTAAATTATATGCATCTTAGATTAGTGGTGCAGTATAGGGGAAATGAGTAGGATTCTCACCGATTGTAAGTATGCTTGGAAATGAGAGCGGCGCATGGGCTGTAAAGGAAGGGGAACTTCACCCAGGCATATAGCTGCAGATAGCTGAGAGAAAAAAGTGGGAATGGTGGAACCATAGACCTACATGCACAGACTGATAGGTGCTATCCAGCCAATAGAGATGTTTTGAGTCTTAAGCAATCACTCACAGACAGATAGCTGCTCAAAGTGAAACAAGAGAGAAAAGTAGTGCAGGAAGTTCATGGACCCTCACCAAGGTACAAGAAGCTTCACTAAGATAGAAGACGGGAGTTGAAAGGCCAAACTCACTAAAGTTAAAGGCAGAGGGTGGTACCACAGGACCATCACAAGCTCAGTATAGGTGGCTCATACAGATGGAGCCTCATTCTACTTGGTACTACCTGGCATGGGCCCATGAGAACCTACCTGTTCTACCTGCAGAGGGGGCCTTATATTCCAATAGGTCCAAAACCACGTTATACTGAGTGTGATCAGTGTGACACAGAGCTGTGTGTAGCAGTGAAATGAGCAATGGAGCAGATATCTTTAATGTAACTCAAAGAAGCAATGTGGCTGATAGCTTTGTGTATCAATGAAGAGTAGTGACAGATGGCTGTTTTTTTTATCAGTGACAGATAGCAGTGTGTATCAGTAAGGATCATTCTGACAGATAACTGTGTGCATCAGTACACATAACAATGTATATCAATATGGAACAATGTGAAGCTGAGTGTATCAGTGGAAGATAGCTGTGTGTTGCTCTCTTCCCTACTGCAAGCTAATTATGTCACCCCTCTCTCCCCCACACTGATTTCCATTTTAATGTGTTATTACTGATCATACAAGTCCACAACCTGGCACCAGCATGGACCCGTCCTCCTCCCATAAGGATCTCTGAGGGAACGCATGGAGGGTGGTAAATACACTATTTCAATAGCTATCACCCCATACTTCCCAGAGGCTCAATATGTCATTAGTCGCTGCTCAATTCATTGATATTCATAGAAACCAGAGATGTTTGTGTGAAGGCAGGGAACAGCCATAGAAACACCAACATTAGGGGGCTATAATGCAGGTCTCCAGCTGCGATATATATATATATATAGATATATATATATATATATATATATATATATATATATATATATATATATATATATATATGTATGCTCGAGCAGTGTATATACTTTACATGGATAGAAATAATATTGTGTACTTTATACTGTTTCTGTGTGATGTGGATGTTTTATATTTCATGTATGGTTTTGTACAATTGCAATATATACTTTTTAGTATATGGAAAATATCATATTTTAGCTGATGCTCCTGTTAATTTGCAAGGAGCCAAATAAAATGTATTTATGGCAGCAATTCCACCCATTGGTTTGAGATTAATCTTATGTTTAAAGATTCAATATTTTTACAGGATGATTGGTATATAGATGAGAGTGTGGGCTCAAGGTACATAAGCAGTGTTCTGAAATAAAGTGGTAGCCCCCAAAAAGACAAGAAACCATTTGTGTTTGTTGCATCAACACATTTAGCCTCATATCTGAAACACACTAAACACTCACTAACACCACTAGAGAATATGCTTGTAAAAAAGGCAAAACAAATATGTCTATCCATAATATCAGTGAGTGGTGCTACCTCGACTGCGGCAGAGAAAGAGTTACAATGGCAAGAAAAGGTTATTGTGGCCTAAAGAGAATTCATGTAACTAGCACCAATTTTCTACTCTTTTCTCTTGTTTTCACCTAATTACAGAAACACAGTTGAGGAGTAATCGCTGTTCTTAGTAATAATGCAGAGTGATGGGCTGGGACTGGTCCTGCTGATACATATGTGTCCCAGCTCAACTGCACGCAGAACAACCAGAAGCATCGCAGACAGCTGCAGGAGCTAAGGAAGGGAGACAGAACTGAAAGGAGGGAGACAGAAGGAAAGGAAACAGAGGAGACAAAAAAGGAGGAAGACAGGAGAGGGTAAATTTAAGGTGGGATACTTGAGAAGATAGAAAGGTTGGAAGAAAAGACAGGAGTGAGACTGGAGAGACAAAGGAAGGATATATACTGGAGGAGGAAAAGAAATGCGGTAGACTGAGAAAGAGAGGAAGGAGATCAACAAGAATTGTGAGGAGGAAGGTAGACTGAAGAGAGAAAAGAAACACTGGAGACTGGTTAGGGAACAAAAAGAACAATTGTAGAGAAAAAAAATAGTCTAGAAAGAAAGAAAGCAAAGGGGGATAAGAATATAAAGGAATGAGACTAAGGAAGGTATGGAAGAAGGGATATCAAAAGACAAAGGAGGAACCTAGGGAAAAGAGAAGAAAAGAGTGAGGAAGAGATGAAAGAGCGAGGCTCGAGGAGAGAGAGCGCAGGAATACTGAGATGCCAGAGAAAGGAGGAGAAAGAAAGGCGGTAGACTGAGAAAGAGAGGAGGGAAATAAACTGGAGAATAGTGAGGAGGGAGGTGGACTGAAGAGAAATGAAACACTGGAGAATGGTTAGGGAACGAAAAGAACAATTGTAGAATGGGGAAGACTGTAGAAGAGAGAAAGGGACTGTGGAAAGAAAGGAAGAATGCAGAGGGAGGGATAAGAATATAAACTAAGTAGATTAAGGAGGGTACTTGAAGAAGGAAAATCAAAAGAGAAAAGAAGAAAGGTAGGGAACTGGAGAAAAGAGAATGTTAGGAAACTTGGACAAGAGAAGAAATGTATATTTAAAAGCTGTGAAAGTAAATGTGAAGAGAGAAGAAAAGGAAGGAGAAGAAAAACAGAGAAGAGCATAAAGGCAGGGAATGAGATATATGGTTGTAGCTCCATTCTGATGTGATGAGGCCATTATATTAGAAGATGAGATCTTAAAAACAAATTGGTGCCACTGAATTAACCAAACTACACTAAATACTGGGGATCTTGATCACAATGGGATCCAAGCATGAGGTCTCACATTAGTTGATTGTGTTTAAGATAGGACGGCAGATGGTGATACCTGCATTTTCTATGATCACGCACCCTTATCTGGCAGGAATCTAAGGACTCCAATAGCCCTACACATTCCTTACCAGTTTCTATGTATTGCTGAGCCTCAAATAAAACATCAAAGAACAATGGCAGAAATATTGTGGAATTCATAAAACACACTCAGTTCAACCACACAAATAGCCTGCCCAAAGTATAACAAACAGAGCCCACCATCATTTACCCCCAAATCGATTAGAAACATCACACACAGAACCCACAAACATTATCACACAAAATGCAAAAATATCACAAGTAAAACCCACAAACATCACCCATGACTATAACACACAGAAAGAGCCAACATTATCACACATAGAAACCACAAACACTATCAAACACATAATCACAAAAGGTATCACACCTAGAACCTACCGGCACACAGAACCCACTCACACAGAATCTAGAATACACAAGCAGCATAACACATGGAATGCACCAGGTGTATACAAACCTTACTACACACAGAATCAACTAAGATCATCACACACCCACAAAACAAAAATGACAGCACACAAACATCATCAAATATAGAACCCATAAAAATCACACATATAACCCACAAATATTATTAGACATGGAGCTCACAAACAGAGCCACACACAGTATCCACCAGCACTATCACGTGGAATTCACAACTTGTAACTAGCATGGCCCCCTTTCTTGCACTTGCTCTAGAACCAACAAAAACAATGAATGTAGAAATAACATACTAAGGACCCACACACATTCTTCCACATTAAATCAACAAACTTCAGCACATACACAGAACCTAGAAAACAAAATAACTGCACACAGAATGTGCACACATCACACAGAGAACCCACAAACATCATCACACCACAAAAATAGCCTACACAAGCCAGAGACACCAGGTATAGGACCCACAAACATGATCACACAAGTAACTCACAAATATTATCACATGAAGTACCCATTAGAACCATAACACAAAACCCACCACCAGTAACATATATGTGTAGCAACGCTCCATCTTGCACATACTCTACAACTGACAAACATTATCACATATTTAATCCACAAGTTTTATCAAATATTGCACCCACAAACATTATGACACGTACTTTAAACTGGATTGCCCAGGCCTTAGTGACCTAGGACCTCATTCTTTCTGCAGTCATCATAGTAATATATGTCATTCTATGAGTACTGTGGCAACTAATCCCTCACTGTCACATTCATATATACTGCATAACAAATATATGCATCACTCCCATGTCACACGTGATCTAGAACCCACAAGCATTATCACATATAGAAAAGATATTATCATAGAACCCATAAGCAATATTGCATACAAAATCCACCAAAATGGTGACAGGTACAATCTGCTAAGATTGTCACATACATAAAAGTTGTTTGTGTTTAGGTTCTGTTTGTGATGACACTTTCTCACACATAGAAATCATCACCTTTATCATACAAACCATGCATGCATCATTATACACAGAACACACAAACCCTTACTCCATTATCACACAAAGAACACATAATCAAATATAGATATCACCAGGAATATTTTATAATCCCCAACACTATCACACATATAATGTTCCTCTTAGTCACTCTAGAACCCACCAATATTGTCATACCTGAACCCACAAACATTGTCACAAGAACTGCCAGTATAACACGTTACCACACATTAAACATACACACAGAACCCACAAAGACTAATACAGAATCCAACTCAGTATTACTCACATAACCCACTTAATTATCAAAGGTAGAGCCCACAGACATCAAACAGAGACCACTACATTATCAAACACATTAACCACAAAATTAAATATAGAACCCATGACACTATCACACATAGAGGTCCATTCAATGTTAGACCTAGAACCCACAAACAGTTATAACTTTTGGTAGATGAGCTTGGCCGTTTTCCATTTCCCTAAAGAGAAAATTCCTATAGCAGTCAATGGCATGCACTGTGCTAAATTAGTGACACATTGCATAGCCACACACAGAGGTCATAAATATCATGATATACAGAAACTCTTCTCAGACACACATCCTTCTGCAGCTCACACCTGCTGAGACTCATCTCACAACCCGAAAGGATTGAAGAAATCAAGTGGTCCATCAATAATGTCTTCTGCTCATCATATATCTCACTGTCTGGGATATCACAATCTGATTAAAGGCTCATTGGCTCAGAGAATTAGATTGATTCTCCCCAAAGTGAGCAGAATGTTATCTATTTCTGAGCTTTCCATATTACAGCATGAAGGTACATCCCAAAGACAGAGATCAGTAAAATCCCACTCATTCCACAGAAGGGAATGTACTAGATCCAATACTAATGCCAGGACACCCCACACATGAGTATAGTGTCACTGCACACAATTGTATTAGACCCACTTATTCCACAGCAGAGAGGTCACATGGAAGGTACTAGATCCAATACTAATGCCAGGAGACCCCACACACTCTAGAGTATATTGTCACTGCACACAATTGTATTAGACCCCACTCATTCCACAGCAGAGAGGTCACATGGAAGGTCCTAGATCCAATTCTAATGCCAGGAGACCCCACACATTATAGAGTATATTGTCACTGCACACAATTGTATTAGACCCCACTCATTCCACAGCAGAGAGGTCACATGGAAGGTACTAGATCCAATACTAATGCCAGGAGACCCCACACATTATAGAGTATATTGTCACTGCACACAATTGTATTAGACCCAACTCATTCCACAGCAGAGAGGTCACATGGAAGGTACTAGATCCAATACTAATGCCAGGACACCCCACACATTCTAGAGTATATTGTCACTGCACACAATTGTATTAGACCCCACTCATTCCACAGCAGGGAGGTCATATGGAAGGTCCTAATTCCAATTCTAATGCCAGGAGACCCCACACATTCTAGAGTATATTGTCATTGCACACAATTGTATTAGACCCCACTCATTCCACAGCAGAGAGGTCACATGGAAGGTACTAGATCCAATACTAATGCCAGGAGACCCCACACATTCTAGAGTATATTGTCACTGCACACAATTGTATTAGACCCCACTCATTCCACAGCAGAGAGGTCACATGGAAGGTCCTAATTCCAATTCTAATGCCAGGAGACCCCACACATTCTAGAGTATATTGTCATTGCACACAATTGTATTAGACCCCACTCATCCCACATCAAGCTCTGAGAGCAGCATCACACTATTACTCAAAGTTGATGCTTCTGCCCCGTTATGTCCCACTATCTCTCCGGGACAGGGACCCCACTACCACACCTCATTGATGGTCACCCCCCCCCCCCCATGCTGTCTGTGGGCGCCTCTCTCGCTTCCCTCCCGCTGGCAGCTTGTCCCCCTCTGTACCCACCGTGGGCGGCGCGCAGAGACGCGGGGCTGCGGTATATAGACACGGGCGCCGGGTGATGCCTCCCTGCGTGGAAGTGCAGTTCGTGCTGGTGGAGTTTGGTCCCCGCAGAGCCCAACACAAAGCCCCACAGGAGGGACCAGAGCCAGGGCAAGCTGCCCAGGCGCATCGTATCAGCGTGGGGGCAGCCACTGGCTCATTCTGCCCCCCACCCCATCCGAAACACCGGTGGGAAGTTTCTTAAAACTGTGTATAACCAACCAGGGAATACCCACTGCCCCGCGTGGGCTCACTGCACCGTACCCATATCTAGGGGTCCAGTGGGTGCTATAACCCAGGTCCCATTATTATGAAAGAACACAGATCTTCTTAGTGGGACTCCGGTACCGTGGGAGGAGCTCGTCGGTACAAGGGTCTGGGTGACTGTCCAGGCTATAGCTTGGGTTTCGTGGATCTGGACAGATGGAGTTAGTAGATGGCTCTGTTGGGTCGGGTCCTGACAGTAGCCCTAGTGCCCTTACAATGTGACTCGTGTCCCGTGGGCAGTAGATTGGGTCCCGTGTCGTAGTTTTAGCTCTTAGTAGGATCCCGTGGGTAATAATTAGGAGTCCAGGTTCAGGTCCCGTGGGTAATTGGAGACCCAGCCGAGTGGTACCCGTGGGTGGAAGTTGCTGACCTGGCTCGGGTCCCGGGGGTGGAGGTTCAGCTTAGTCCTGCACCAGGTGCCAACACAGACTGCACTGCTCAGGTGCGCTCGGGATGCCAGGCTCCCGGGTGGGCGTGGGTATGTAAATAAGAGGATCGTGGGCAGCCAATCACAGCAGCTCTCCTCCTCTGCACTGTATCCAGCTTGAATGCTGTCCGCGGGATTAACCCTTCCATCGCGTGCTGATAGCTGCACGGTGAGGCTGTGTTGGGTGAGTAGTGGGTATAGTGTTGCTGTTACTGGTGTCTCTGCGCCCTGCCACTCTCCAGGGGGCAGGTTTTGGTGCCTCTATTCTTTACCAGGTGAGTGCTCAATGACTGATTAGTGGTTCCCTGAGTAGTTGGTAAGCAGTGCGGATCTATCCTGTTATGTGCACGCACGGCATGGGAAGCGTCCTGATGCCGGTGCCATTATATTGGCGCTGATTGAATAGACCCTTAGAGTTTAGTTTTGGATCAGATGGGAGAGGTACCGATGCAGGGTGGTGATTACTAAGTGGTACCATTGGTTTTGGGTGCTGGTAAGTGCATCCTCTATGATGGGTATTGTATCACGAGTGGTGCTCTGGTCCATTTGCCGGATGATTGGTGAGTGGCATCTTGGTATTAGGTAAGCAGTGCCCCTGTGCTGGAAGACTCATCTGATACAATGAAGTTCAAGCAATGCTCTAGCGCTACATATACCCGTGCAAGTATACTGTACAGGTGCATGGTATAGATGTGCAATCATGCTTTAGAGATCTCTGTAGCTGTAAAATAATTCTGTACAGCTATATAATAATACTATGAAGCTGCATTCTAAACTGTAGAGCAATATAACAATAACTAGCCACTTGCCCGTCAAAAATGACGGCAATAAAATTTGAAGCCTGGCAATTTTGTTTGCCACAAAATGCGCGGATATGCCCCTTCTGAGCACCTTCGGAGCTCATCGCCAGACGCTTCCCCGTTTACTTTACTGCCTTGTATTAAGTGTTACTGGTTTGCGTTAAGTCCTAGTGCTTAGGGCTCATATTTACGGCTTTCAACCCTCATTGCGAGGCTCGCAGTTATGCCCTCTGGGCCGCAAGTGTGACGACAACTCACAGATTGACAACTATTATATGTGATAGCATGAATCAGTATAATAATACAGGGGTAAGAACGCTCTATAAGGTTCATTTACTAACGTTTCACCTACTATATATTCAATGTCACCTACCTATATAGTACATTGTTTTTGGAAGTTGGATGGAGTAATATTTATTGGTAATGTGTAATAGCACTGCTTTCATAATGTATAGTAGATAGAACAGCCTCCCTGTGGGAGTGGTATGGACAAATTCACCAAGGGAATTCAAGCATGTCTGAGATAAGTGCAAAGCCAGCATGGAGACCAAACTTTTATTGTTTTGAGGTAGATCTAGATGGGTCTTAGGTTATTATCTGTGTTAAGTCTCTAAACAAGAACAAAACAAACTATACTCAAATGCTAAGCTATACTTGTAGTCTGTGTCTTAATGCTGTGGTAAACCAGTTGTGGCCCTTTAAAGTTATAAGTATCTGTATCTAGCACAGTGAAAGCATATTGTGGATTGTAATGCACACAACACACCACGTATACATGTTCCACATATTCATGTGGTGGTACTCCAGTCAGGGTCGCCATCAGAAATCTAAGGGCCCAGTACAAATGTAGCAGCCACGGTCCATGAACCTCTTCCCCACATCATATTTAATCCGCCTTAGCTATGTACATATTAATATATGTTTAATCACATGAAGCCACATGTTTATATATTTAGCACACACATTGAGTATACAGCTCCTATCTTTTGCAGATGATATGTGGAGGAGGCCAGCCAGGAATTGCTTTAGTGTTAAATTTTAAAAGGGGAATAGCCACCCAAGATTTAAATTGGCAAAACACAACTTATGATTTTTAAGCAGCAGTTCCCAAAAATGTAATAATAATTTAATGTGAAAAATCTGGGCCTCCCTTCCATGGTGGGCCCCTCACTGTGGTATCTCCTGTAGCACCTGTAGATGGCCCTGGCTCCAATAATAGAAGCTGCTTCTCATGACTGTGGATCAATAGCAAGCTGCTTTAACAAAAATTGAGGAATGAGGCCAACATGGTAGCCTACTAGAGGATTGGCAAGGGATCTCAAAAAAGAAAATAGTAATACTTCATAACATTATATATATATATATATATATATATATATATATATATATATATATATATATATATATATATATTCTACACACCCCTGTTAAAATGTCAGGTTTCTGTGCTGTAAAAAATGAGACAAATCATTTCACAACTTTTTCCACCTTTAATGTGACCTATAAACTGTACAACTCAATTGAAAAACAAACTGAAATCTTTTAGGTAGAGGGAAGAAAAAATATAAAAATAAAATAATATGGTTGCATAAGTATGCACACCCTTAAACTAATACTTCCTTGAAGCACCTTTTGATTTTATTACAGCACTCAGTCTTTTTGGGTATGAGTCACATTCTGACTTGGCAAGATTTGCCCACTCTTCTTTGCAAAAACACTCCAAATATGTCACATTGCAAAGGCCATCTCCTGTGCACAGCCCTCTTCAGATCACCCCACAGATTTTCAATCGGATTCAGGTCTGGGCTCTGGCTGGGCGATTCCAAAACTTTAATGTTCTTCTGGTGAAGCCATTCCTTTGTTTATTTGGATGAGGTTTTGTGCCCATATTGACTGGTATATGGAACTGTTCATAATTCCCTCTATCTTAACTAAGACCCCAGTTCCAGCTGAAGAAAAATAGCACCAAAGCATGATGCTGTCACCACCATGCTTCACTGTGGGTATGGTGTTCTTTTGGTGATGTGCATTGTTGTCTTTGCGCCAAACATATCTTTTGGAATTATGGCCAAAAAGTTCAACCTTGGTTTCATCAGACCATAACACCTTTTCCCACATGCTTTTGGGAGACTTCAGATGCGTTTTTGCAAAATGTAGCCTGGCTTGGATGTTTTCTTCGTAAGAAAAGGCATTTGTCTTGCCACTCTACCCCATAGCCCAGACATATGAAGATTACGGGAGATTGTTGTCACATGTACCACACAGCCAGTACTTGCCAGATATTCCTGCAGCTCCCTTAATGTTGCGGTAGGCCTCTTGGTAGCCTCCCAGACCAGTTTTCTTCTCGTCTTTTCATCAATTTTGGAGGGAGCTCCAGTTCTTGGTAATGTCTCTGTTGTGCCATATTTTCTCCACTTGATGATGACTGTCTTCACTGTGTTCCATGGTATATCTAATGCCTTGGAAATTATTTTGTACCCTTCTCCTGACTGATACCTTTTAACAATGATATCCCTCTGATGCTTTGGAAGCGCTCTGTGGACCATGGCTTTTGCTGTGGGATGCGACTAAGAAAATTTCAGGAAAGATTAAGTAGAGCAGCTTAACTTTATTTGGGGTTAATCAGAGGCACTTTAAATGATTGCTGGTGTATGCTGACTCCTATTGAACACAATTTGGAATGTGATTGCTTAATTCTGAACACAGCTACATCCCCAGTTATAAGAGGGTGTGCAAACTTATGCAACCACATTATTTTTATTTTATTATTTTTCTTTTCTCCACCTAAAAGATTTCAGTTTGTTTTTCAATTGAGTTGTACAGTTTATAGGTCAAATTAAAGGTGGAAAAAGTTCTGAAATAATTTATCTTTGTCTCACTTTTTTACAGCACAGAAACCTGACATTTTAACAGGGGTGTGTAGACTTTTTATATCCACTGTATATATATATATATATATATATATATATATATATATATATATATATATATATATATATATACATATGCTAATGTAGCTTTTATTATGTCAGATTAAACATATTATTTTAAAGGGACATGACTTGGTTGGCAACATCAGTGCAGACATCACTGGAGATCAGGACACTCAGGGAAAGCTAAATTGGTTAATTTAAATTACAGAAAGTAGAGTAAGTGTAAACAGAGTGCAGAATAGTGGCAGAAAACAGGCAGCAGAATGTAAAGACAACAGATGAGTACATGAAATAGAGTCTACAGAGAGGTCAGCAGAAGACAGAGTACACTCGAGACTGCCTGACATTCACAAAATAATGACAGATATATCCTAAATAACTGTCTCAAAGTCAATTACCCAAGCCCATGTAGAGAGTCGTACCCCACTGGCACAACCCACTGACAAGGTAACATAAAATAGTCTCTTCATTACTATGACAGTGACTAACACACTGAGAAAGCCGATATAGAAAAGACGAAACGCGTTTGATGTGTGTTTATAGTAGATATATTTTGTAATTCTTCAGTTTTATGGCTATGTACTTAACATGCCTTTTTTGTCTATTTTATGTTAATTTTGTTTATTTTTTGTTTGGATAGTGTAGAAACCATCAGACAAATAGGTTGAACTACTTGATTCCGAATATATTTTATAGTATTTTTATACTATATAAATTTTGTATTATAATAAATTATTATGTGTTTTTAATTTCGAAGGAACCTATGTGATCTAATATTTTATGCTCTAACTCACTATATCTAAAAATTATTTTGTTTGATTGAAGTAAAGTTGTGAGTACTAGGGGCTGTATGATAGCTACATATATCAAATACACATTTTGTACCATCAGATAAATAATAAAAAAACAGAAAGGACTCACTACTGACCAGACCGGAGGCCCACGGCAGAAACAAACGTAACTTTACTGGTATTAGAGTCCAAGGAGGACTTTGCAAGATCCATATACATACTTGCATACACATGCTTGGGGTTATAATATTGTAACCATGTGCAATTGATGATTTGTGTACCTGTGTGTGTTATCTGCACTAACGCAAGGTGGTGCGCTCTCTCTCCCCTCCCTATTATACTGTTGTAGTTTTGTGAGCACGGTGGAGGGCTGTGCACATTGTCGAAGCTGCACACCATAAAGAATCCCAAGACGCACTTTTAGAGCTGAGATCAGGCTACATGTCTGAACGCAATGACAAGATTTAAGAACTTTTGATTGCTTGAACTGTAAGGAACTTTTGTTGCCAATACTTCTAAGATCTATTCATAAGGTCAGAATTTAAACTTTACTTGAATTTTACCTCGTGAGATATAACACAATCCTTTCTCAAAAGAGACTGGGCTTCATATATATTAGACGTCTGTTCATTCTTTAGGTCTGTAGTATCTGTAAGTTGCGCTACATTTGTCACCCATTTATTGTGTTATATTTATGGGCACAACATTTTGGTAGTATACATTAAAACTATAACAACACTTACTTTATCAATATGCAATTTTTATAGTAAACTAACTTTGAAATGTGTGATTTTTACCTGTCAGTCTTTCTGATCCTCCTACAAAGATGCATATCTTTTGTTAATAGGAGGTCATTATGAATAACTACTGTATACCGTGCATGGTTTACCCCCGGGCCCCCAAATTCTTTGCATGTGTGTGGATCACAAAAGCTGATTAACAGGTAAAATTGTAAACTTAAAGTTAGTTTACTGTAGGAAAGTACATTTTTATAACATGGAATTGACAAACTACTTATTATCTGTAATATTAAATTATTATTTTACTGTAAGCCGTCAGTGTTTAAACAAAATTATACCATGTGAGTCGTGACCTCCTTTATCTGTGTAAACCCCAGATTTGTATTGAGGAACACACAGATGTTAATGCTGGATAATGTTTCAGAGCAGCAAGTCATATATTTCCTATGGCTGGAAGAGCACAAAACATTCAGGGGAATTCCTGTGAAAGTAGCAGCTGTGAGGAGAGGCCACAAGAGACACAGGTGTGAAAGGAGGGAAGTCAGACAGAGAAACCTCAGAGCTGCACGTAGAAACAATAATGCTTTGAGGAAGCCATGAGAGGAGTGAAAGAGAGAGACAGGGAGAAAATCAAGGGGAGAGAGGAAAGACAAAAGTGAAGAGAGAAATTAGAGAGAGGAAAAGGGAGGAAAGAATGTAAGAGAAATGAGAGGGAAAGAGAATAGAAGTAGAAACTGGGGGATTGGAGGAAAAGTGACGTCAATGAAAAGTGGAGTCAATAAAAGGGCTGGCAGAAGAGAGAAGAAAACGGATGATGGAGGAAAAGAGGAAAAGCAAAAGAGATACTGAGTGAGGAGCAGGACGAGAAGGTGAAAAATGAGGACCCAAGAGATAGTGGAGAGAGAGGGGTTGGAGATAAAAGATGTTGGACAATGGGTAAGGGGGAGAAGAAGAAATTATAAAAAGAAAGGGGGAGAGTAAATGGGGATAGAGAGTAAATAAATAGAAGAAGGGTCATAAAAGAGATGAGTAATGTGGAGGATGGAGAGGAAGAGCAAGGAAGTGGAGACAAACAAGAGAAGGGGAGATTATTAGAAAGGAGTGAGAAATGGGGAAAGTATCAGACAAGATAGAAGTTAAACCGGAAAATGACACAGAATGTGAAAATGGAGGACATGTAAGGGTGAGACACAGATAGGGGAAGTCCAACAAGGAGATGTATTGGAAATATAAAACATGGGTAGATACAGAAAGGGAAATACGTGGGGAGACAGGAAGACGCAAGAAAGAGATGGAGAGTAAAATAGAAAAATAACATGAGAAAGATATAGAAAATTAGGGATGGACAGTAGGATAGGAGGAGAGATAGATGGGAAGAAATTAAATATGTAAAAAAAAGCGAGCAGTGTGATTGCAGATAGGTGCCATATATTTTTGATTTAGAGATCATTGGAAACTTATTACTGAACTTCCCTGACTACATTGCAATATCACTGAAGCGCTCAGAGAAGGGACAGAAGGTCCAAAGAGAAGGAAATGCAGAGGGAGACATGACATATAGAAAGTAAAGGCAGAGTGTGGGACACACAGATATCATCGGTTTCAGTGTTACTTTAAATATAGAAGCAAGACAAGAAGATTTCAAATAAAAATATAGACGGGCAATGTAATAAACACTGATATATGCAATACAATTCTCGTCTCGTTATTACTTGTGGTTAAATAGGGAGAAACCGCTGACTTAACATGTCCCCTGGCTTGGACTGGAAGACATTGAAGGCTAATATGAGACACATAACACATTTTCCTCTGATTTATATTCAATGTCCTTGTCAGACATTCATCCCACATGATTTAACTAAACTGTACAGAAGATTTGTGTTGTGGGATTGCCTTGCTGCCATAGCTGTTGCCATTTGTGCAGGGAGAGGTTAAACTGTAAAATACCCCTAACACATGTATTTGAGAGCCTCGCAGCTCCAGTGATAGAGCCGTTTCTCGCTATTCCCTCCTGTACTGTAATGTATGATTGCATTCTCCTCTCTTGATGTATGCAGAGGCTGCCCTCTGTCTTCCCGAGCACCTGACTGCAGGCTGAGACATGATCCACTGTCACTGGATGTTTGATTGGAACATAAAACATTACTCAGTAATTGTGTTATGTGGTATAGGATTTAGAGACAGAGGTCATGCAAATCAAATAATTGATGATTGATATCCTGATATTATGGAGGTCAGGGTTGTGGAACAGGCATATCAGACTTTGAATAATAATGGGATGCCCACCTTACAATATATATATAAATAAATATATGTATATATATATATATTTTTTTTTTTTAAACTTTAAGCCTGACTAGTGGCATAATTAGACATAGAAATGTCATAAAGCTATTTTTTAGTTAGATAACATATTTGTTATGCCTCTGCTTAACCCTGGAGGCATTCATGATACTTGGACGAAGACTGCGTGTACAAGAGGGTATTCACACTTGTGCATCTAATGATGCAAGCTTCCGGTCTGCTTGCTTAGGAGTATTTGAGGGACAAGTAGTGGTGTCAAATTCAATGAGATACTGTTATTTAATAAATCCTCCTGACCTCTCCCTCGTTTCTTCTGCTCTAAACCACACTCTGCTGATAAAAAAAAACAAGATGGATTATTCTATACATAAACAGAGTCTTCAAAACTTCTGCTTTTCTCTAAAAATGATTTAGGCTCATGGCACAAAGCTGCTAATCTTGTTAGTTTGTTACTTATTTCACAAGCATGGGGTGTTCTTTAATAGCCTCTAATCTTAGTATTCAGTTAGATTCACATGCTTTTATCACTAACTTGGCAATATTATAACTATGATGTTTGTGAGATTGCTATTCAGTAGAATGAACTCTGAATTTTCAAATCTCTAATTCTCATATTTTGTTTTGTCTCCAGGAACCTGGTGAGATAGGATTTTCTTAAATGTAAGGTGCATCCTAATGGTTTTATGAATCTTTATTAAAATGTAATTTCTTAATGAGATATTCCGCTTCTGGATCACTACCTTGTTGTGGTGAAGGGGCTTGACTCAGTGAAGCTGTGAGCTATACCATGTAGGGTCATCCAAGCAGAGAGGTCAGACACATTGGGGTGCGCTGGAGAAAAAACTTGCCATGAAAACCTTATGGATAAGCACAACGAGACACACAATGTGCCTGGTGTGCTGAGGTTCATAGGGACAAGGAGAGTCGGACATGACTGAATGACTAAACAACAAAAATGGCATAATAGACAGAAACAAGGCTTGAAGTAGCATTTATAGGACCACTTATAGTTCCCTATCACTAGTAGGGAAAAACGTCAATCATTTGTGAAGTATATATCTAACAAATATTAGTAACTGTATAAGCCATGACCACAACATCATTTTGAGGTAAAATCTTTATCTAGCAGACACTGCTTACACTGCCCTACTTACTCTTCTCTACAACGTCTACACCATCATGACTTGAAATTATGCATTACCACCATGGCCGCTATATTAACATAAAGATTTGCTCTAAAAAAAAAAAATAAGCTATTATGCCCAGGTTTACACAGTTGCTAATGTTATATTTTTGCTTCACAATTGTGATTTTTTTTCCTACTGTATCAGTGACTTTCAACATAAACATATGTAAGTCATAAAATAGCATAAAAATAATATAAGATTACTAAATGACTATTCATTGTGTAAAGTCTAATTATATAGTCCTTTATTATTATTATAATTATCTGCTGCATAATTATACAGTCCGCACAATGTTAGCCCAAATACAACAATGATGATTTAAGGAATTATTTCTGTTACATATTATTATTGTAATTATTGTTTCTATTTTGTCCTGTTTCCAGTTTTAACCAAAACATCATACAGAATTGTAATTTGTCAACTGCAATAAAACAAAGTTCTCAGAGCTTCCATAGTGAGGTCACAGTGTGTCTGCTGTGTTTTGCAGAAACCATAAACATATATTAATATTCTGTATTAAATGAGGAACAAAGACCATTTACCGCTAATCCCACTTTTGAAGTATATGTTTTCAACTACATAGACTAGAGAGGCTTATGACATTTTTTTGTGTACGCAGAAACAATGTTCTATGTGCTGTTTTTATACAGAGAATTAGCAACAGTTGTTTGATAAATGAAATGTTCAGGTGCGAGTCTTGTCCTCGAAATTATTTAAAGATTTGAAATGAATGTGTCAGGAGAATCTAACCCTAGCAAATATTTTTTAAATTACATTTTTTATAAATGTACAGTAGACTCTCAGTTAACCAGAACTCAAGAAACCAGAGCTCTCAAACAACCAGAAAAAAATGAATACTGTACTTTAAATAAAAATGTAAATTTACAGGGCTCAACAAATGCCAGGAGCCAGGTTGTCATGTCACAAAATGCTTACAAGCACCTAGATATCATCCACTGTACGTCTCTGCAATTCAGTTTTACCTGGAAGCAGACAGGCATGAGGGACTGAGCCAGTGCAGTGTTGTCATTACATTCCCCGGGGTCAGCACTGCACCCTCCAGCCAAACGTACCTGTGTATAAGTGAGGAGTGAAAGCTGCTGCTGCTAGAACAGCCCTCACTGACAAATATACCTAGCAGAGCATCCTATGTTCAGCTAATCTAGGCCTCTTTTAATAGTGACTCTCAAGCAACCAGAAACTACATTTACCCGGCATCTACCAATCCCTGTGGGTGCCAGATAACTATGAGTCTACTGTATTTTGTATACAGTTCGCCAGCTGCCTCTAAGGTTCTTTATATCAGGTTGAAAATACAATGGTTCCTTCTACATGGATTGATAGATAGGTTATAAATATATAGATTATAAATAGATATATATAAGATAGATAGATGTAATATAGATAGATAGATAGATATAATGTAGACAGACGGATAGATAGATATTAATTATGATTTATTATAAAGTCAATGACAACTTCCTTTTAAACAGCTGGTAGTAGTTGCCTATTCTATTCCCTTCCGGCCGGGTCTCCGGCAGGCTTGCGGCCGGCGCCGTTATCCCTTGCGGCCGCACGAAAGCCTTTGATCTTAAACGGCCGCAAGAGTTTCGGCCACAAGAAAACCCCGGTTGCTATTCAATTACTCCGGGAACCCTCTCGGCAAGGCTAAAACCGAGCCGCAGCTTACTTGCACCATAAAGGTCCCGCAAGCACACAATTAGGCACATAATAAAGCCATAATAAAACCATCCTGCACTCTGATGAGACGATAAAGTGATTGTAGGTGTTAGCATTCATAGCACAACATTCCCCTACACTCAAATCCGCAAATAATTTTTATTTTAATTCATGTCAAATATCCGTGGACAAAGTCCCGAGGGCTTGGAGCACCTCAGACCCGCCCAGGCTGCGGCCGGAAAATAAACAGTTAGTGAATTATCGGATATGGGCTGATGTGCAAGCTTGAGAGGGGGTTGCTATTAATCCTCATGTCCCCCATTATGATCCCTAGCATTTACAGAGCTTTACAGTGCCATCTTGAATTTATATTTGCATTTAAAGTTTTCAGACCTTGCGGCCGGTTGCATGATATGCGGCCGGCCGTAAGGGGGATATCCTTGCGGCGCCGTCTATTTGAATTGCAAGGTAGAGGTAGCTTTACACAGGGCCGTAAGACAGCCGCAAGGAATTGCAGCTTTGCGGTCGTTTTATGGCCGATAAAAGAATGAGGCCCTTAGTAATTAAGGTTGAAAAAAGACTTTCAGTCCATCAAGTTCAATCATTTTAGATCTCTATTGATCTTTTTAATGTGGACTATTTATAATTAATTGTTAATTGATCCAGAGGAAGGCAAACAGAAAAAAAAAAAACATTGAAACTTTGCCAATTGTCTCATAAGGGGAAAAAAAGCAAAATTCCTTCCTGACCCCAGAAACTGGCGAACAAATTTCTCCCTGGATCAATATTCCTTCGCTAGTTATCTAGGATAGCCTTGAATGCCCTCTTTATTCAAAAATATATCTAACCCCTTTTTGAAGTTATCTATCGAATCCGCTGTCACCACCTCCTTTGGTAGAGAATTCCACAGTTTAACCACCCTAACTGTGAAGAACCCTTTTCTTTGTTTAAGGTGAAATCTTTTTTTCCTCTAACCTCAACGGATGTCCTCTTGTCAGTTGAAAATCTCTTGCTACAAAAAGTTCACTTGACAAAGCCTTATATTGACCCTGGATGTATTTAAATAAGGTAATCATATCCCCTCGTAGACGCCTTTTTTCTAGCGAAAATAGATTAGCAAAACCTTCATATCACTACTTGATAACTAGTGACAAAATCACAATGATTAGCAGACCTGTGCTAACGCAGGGATAGTCTAAAAAGGTGGCCTGTTGTTGCATAGAAGACACTGGGCTAGAGGACTGCACTGATGTACTCCGTAGACTGACGGCTTTTTGCAAGTGAGAGGTTAAAAGAAGACAAGTGCCGAATTGGGCCAGTGGGACTGCAGCCAAAGCTTTACACGCTCCACAAACAGCAGCATTAATTACAACCAGTAAATTCCAAGCCTGCTGCATCCATAACAACCTCTTCAGCCCGGGTCTGAATTGTCCATAAAACAAGATGACACCATAAATACAAAAACCTCATAATCTGATTAAGAAAAAAACATCTAAAATACTGCTCTGTTCTTCATTCCCTGGCAGAGGACAGTGAGCCAGGCTCCACAGCCCCACAGATGCCTTGCAAAGAAATATACCTACCATTTGTCTCATATTCTTGGCCCCTCGTGCCGGTGACTCTGCCAGGTGACTGCAGACAATCCTGAGCTGGTTAATCATAGAACAAAATAAAAACAAATTTATGAAAAATCAGGGACACAACTACTGGACAGGGTGCATGTTGGCAACTATATCAATATGTGCCCGTCTGTTGCCTTGGACAAAGCTCAGTTTATGCTCCTGCTGGGGTAACACATCCTTTATTTACAGATATCAAAGTCTGGCATCCAACCTTCATCAGTAGCAAACAGGCCAAACAAACACTGTGAAATACTGCACATTGTATCACGGACGCACAGTAAAACCAGAACTGCCTCTTAAATAAAATACACAACTTTTCTATACCTACCCAAAAGCATCAAAAGTGAGTGAGAACTTTTTCAAATATCCATGCATCACTCACACTATCGGAGCCATTAATGCTGTAGAGTCCACAGACCCCTATAATGTGCTCAGGACAGAGAATGTGTAATGCACCCAAAAACTCACCATTCCACCTTATAATGTACCCTGCACCAAGAACATCTCACAAGCCCCCTCCATATATAATGCTCAGCATAGAGAGTAAGGAGCACAGATGAGTTTGGCATCCACGGGATTGCATGGAGGGAACTAACTGTAGAGCTCTCCATATCAGTAACAAACAATACGTTTCCATGCTATCTACCTGTTGGGCAAAATATGAAGATATATAAACTGTGAGATAATAATAATGTGCTGATTGAGAGAGCAGAGAGCTGCTGCAAAGTTAGTGAAATACTTAAAATCACATACAGTGGAACCTCTATGTTCATCAGCCCCTATATTTTTTCATCAAAAAATGCTTTGATATTTGTCCAAAACATCCAATATTTGTCACAAAAAAATCCAATATTTGTCACACAAAAAATCCAATATTTGTCACAAAAACTCTATATTCGTCCTATTCAGTATTTGTCCGTCTCTCAGAAACACAATGAATATAGAGATTTCTCTGTACATGCCTTACTGAAACCATTTCCAATAATACTCACACACAGCGGTGGGGCTAATGCTAGTGCAGCAGTTGCAAAGCACCAGGCCCAAAACAGGGTAGGGACCATCTGCTACAATCAGATGAGAATGGCAGATAATTACTTTTTAGAAAAGTGATCTTATCACCAACTTCATATAATTTTGCTTCCTTTATTGACCCGACAGGTGGATAGGGAAGTTGCAAAGGGGACCCCAAATTATTTTGCACTGGCACCCTCCATTCCCTAGATCCGCCACTGTCCCCAAACCAATATCCCTAATACTCAAAATATAACCACATACTTCAGCAAAATATACCAACAAATCCACATACCAAGAGTAAATATACCAATAAACTCTCAAGATTAGGCCACATACCCCCAGTAAAATACCAAACTCAAGATATATCTACATACTTCAAGTAAAAAGTGCCAACACGCTATCAGGGAATACTTACATATTCCAAGTAAAAATACCAAAAAAATCTCTCATGATATCTACTTACCCTCAGTAATAAATAGCATTAAACATTCAGACATATCAACCATACAATAATTAAGGGGTTATGCCTCTAACAATCACTCTACCACACCTTCCTGATTAGGTAAATGTATATATTTAGTTTGTGAGAACAGGTATATTTATCCTAAACACTATGCTGCATATTTATACACACAAAACTTGTGGATTTAAATCTGCAGATAGCTGAGATATCAGGTTTATAAATATATCTAATTTTTCACAGCTTCCAGCATTTTTCCCACTTTCCGTCATAGGGCTGCAAAGTGCATCTCTCCCCCTCACTGTCCCATCTGGGAGACTTAAAGAGAAGCCTGAAGCAGCTTGCTTTGATATGTTTGTATGATGCTTGCGGGGGAGACATGTTTTGTGATCACAAGAAAGCAGTTCCTGTAACCACAAATGGAGAATGAGTAGTGAAGCGTTGAGCAGTGACTGCTGGGGAAAATCTATGTATTATGGTGTCTAATAGAGAAGCTACATGCAGCAATGAAGCTTTTATAATGTTCTAAGGTTGGACACGAAAATGTTCATCATACAGTAGAGAATAACACTGCAAAATAAATAAGTAGACCTTTAAGGGACCATCAGCCAGGGACTACTAATATGAATATGGGGCTTCAGCATTTTTTGTTGAGCCTTCTAGCCAGGAGGCATCCATTCGGGGAACATAGACTGATTTCTCTTTATGATTTCTATATCCCACCAATACCATTAACACTGTGCATATAGATGTATAGCCTCACGCATGGGTTCCATTTTATTGCAGCATAGTTTTTCAATATAATAAATATTTTCCTTATTTTTGCTTGTTACATGTACCTTGGTGTTATGCACCTGGAAAATAAATAAGTAGACCTTTAAGGGATCCTCAGCCTGGGACTACTAGTTTGAGTATGAAATATACATTTTTTTTTAAAACTGCTACAGTTAACGGGACATTTCATTTATCAATATTAAGCTACATTATCAAAAAGAGCACTGAAAACCAAGTCAAAACCAAAATGAATAGGACTGAATAAAGCTTCCTAGACTTGTAGCTCCTAAAAGGTCCACAAATCCCAAGTGAACTCAAGTGGCAATACATTGTTTGTTACAAACAAACAAGTCAGCTCATTCCTTTGTTTTATGTAGATTTTCTAACATCATAGGAGGAAAAATATGTAATTTATCATTGTAATGAGAATATATAAACATTTTGAACCACAGGGGATTCAAGGTTGTTACCAATGTTGGGAATTCCAATACAGGGGCAATGTAGGGCTCCCAAAACTGAAACAAAAATATGGAACAGTGGACATAATAAAAAAAAAAAGTTTACTATAACTTTTTAATTATCTTTGGCATGCTGCACCAAAAAGTTTAATCACTTAGGATATTTTATATATGCTCAGAGACTTTGAGATGTTTCATAAAAACTGATTTTATTCTTTATTTTAGAAGTCACCACTCAGCAGTGTCATCCTCCTACACTCTTGTTAGTTTGTCCATGTATCATCTAGACCAGCGGTTCCCTGACCTTTCCTAAAGACCCACCAGACAGGCCATGGTTTCAGTTTTACACTGCTAGAATACAGATGAGGCAATTAGAGTCTGTTGAACGCTAATTACTCCTCCGGAGTTTGCACAGTGTTAAACCGAAATCATGGCCTGTCTGATGGGCCTTGAGGAGAGGTTTGGGAACAGCTGATTTATAAAGATCGCTGCAGATACAGATGCAGGCTCATGCAAATACTCGGCACATTTCCCATGGCTCTTTCTTAATGTTTGGTTCTAAAAGTGTGTGTGTCATTGTGAATGTGTGTAGCTGTCTGAGCACCTATCTCTGTGTTTTTGTCAGGCTATTTGCATACCATGTATTTCTGTGTTTGTCAATATGTGTATACATCGATCTAGATGTGTCTCTGTGGGCGGGTTTCTGTGTCTGAGTAGTCTATGTGAGTATATGTCTCTCTTTAGATGGTTATGTTGTGTCTGTGTGTATAGTTACTATCATATCTCTCACACACAAACACTGTACACCACTTTCCACTCTCTACCTTATTTTAAATACCAGGGATTACGTTGTAGCAGTGTTGTAAATCCAGGGCATATTAGTTATTTATTGGTTAGTAACACATCTAATGCTTCAGGGCCTCTTGGAGCCTTTCATCATCAGTGGCAATAAACATGAAATAAACACACAAACATGTAAAGACTGTATACATGTGCTGACATGACAGTAGGGATTTGTTTGTCTTCATTTCTTTCACATTGACTCATACTGATGAAACAGCCAACAGGCCATGAAATATTTGATGTTTACCAACTAATAAGTACGTGTTGTGATTTACCTGTCTAGTGTAATTAGAATCTGCTATAGTCACACTGCAGAAATTTAAATTATAGTAAGCAAAGAATACTGACTCTCTTCCCTGCATCATATTTATATACATACAAAATATGTATTGCCCTTCTGCCTCCAGAAGCTTTCTATACATGGTAAATACCAAACATAGGGCCCTATTAAATTTCCTCAACGTGTAAAACCGTAGCCCGTAACATAGCCAGCAAGACTTACGGCTATTAAATTGGCCCCATAAAGCAACCAGCTAACGATCTGCGGGTTACAGGCGGAAAATCCCTATGGGCTGTCGAAATCTGAACTCTGCAGCTGCAAATCCTTTGATCTATCAAGCCTGTAACTGTTACGTTCGAAAATCACTATTAAATTGCTACAAATACACTGGCGTTCAAACCCGTAACCCAAAAATGGAGCCAAAAAGCCTACAGGTGCTAGAGAGGATCCACAAGGTGGTTAAAGTCCTATACGTAGCTCAGTAAATGCAAATATACACACTAATGTATTTTGAATTAAAGGGAAAGTGATGTTAGGTATTAAAATTAACAGCACAACACTCTCAAGCTCGCAAATCTGCAATATAAAATACTTTTATTTCTGTTTAATTTCCGTGTTATATCGATCCCGGCAATCAATGTGTTAATCCATATAATGGAACTCGCATGGACTAGAATATCATATTTACCGATTAATTAATATTGCATTATTTCTAGAATGCGGGTCTGATTGAGACTCGTAAGTCAAACCCGTAAGGGATTGAAATCTAACCTCCATTTTTCAGTGACGTAATGATGACGATCTCATTTCCCATTGGCTCCGTCTAAACCCGTAACTACTGGTTTGATCATGTTCAAGGCCGCACATCCAGCATTGGCGAGAATGGTTTACGGGCTTACGTCTGCAGCCCGTAAGTCGCGGCATGATTCATTTTAATAGCTATGTAACACAGCCAAATTTCAAATCCGCAGCCTTTGCAGGTGTACCAGTGCCGCTACGGGCTTCAAGTTTAATGGGGCTGATATAGTGCCACACATTTTAGTACATTAACTGATCTAAATTAAGGGGAGACTTTGGAGCTTTGTTGAAGGACGGCTGCTGCACAATTACAGACAGAATAAATTACTCTCTCAATGGAAATTAGAAGCTGCTATTCCTCCAAGGGATCGGTGGCTTTGCAGACCGCAAGGCGGGATATGCCTGAAGGACAAATGAACTCTGAGCTCATTTTAACCTCTGCAGAGCCAGGAGAATTTAAAATAAATACAGTGCTTTAATTTTATCTATTTTATTTGAGTTTGCTTAAATTGTATCAGACATTTTGCTTTTGTTCCTAATAGGAATAAACACAAGGGATGAAAAGGATGAGTCGTGGAGTGGAACAAGATCTATATTATCAACTCTGATGAAAGACTAACACTGTAAATAGCCATTTGACAACGTCACTAAATAGATATCAATCAGACAGCGGGATAACACTTATGCCTTAGGCTACAGGCAGACTAGCTATTTAACCCCCCCCCCCCCCCCCCCAAAAGACAGAGGGCCCTATTATAGATTTGTAGTTCCAGAAGTGCGTAAAGGAGCCCCCAAAAGTTACGGCTATTAAATTGGCATCTTTTAGCTACCCGCAAATGATCTGCGGGTTACAGGCTGTAAATCCCTATGGCCTGTGAAAATATGAACTCTGACCCAGCTAAGCCTTTGATCTTTCAATCCCGTAATTGTTATAAACGCAAATCGCTATTAAATTGCTACAAGTCCTCAAGCCCGCAATTGTTTTCACGCCCGTAAATGGCAAATGTAGCCAAAACTCCTACGGGTACTAGAGAGGACCCGCAAAGGGGTTAAACTCCTGTCCGTAGTACTGTAAAAGCAAATATAAACGCACTACTGTATTTTAAATTACAGGGAAAGCGAGGAAAAGTATTAAAAGTAATAGCACAACATTCTCAAGCTTGCAAATCTGCAAGAAAATGTTTTTTTGGGTGTGTCTAATTTCCGTGTTATATAGATCCCGGGAATCAATGTGTTAATACATACAATAGAACTCGCATGGACTAAAATATTGTATTTATTAATTTGTTCATATTGCATTATTTCTAGAATGCAGGTCCGATCGTAACTCGGACTTCAAAACCGTAAGCGATTGAAATTTAACCTCCATGTTTTAGTGACATAATGATGACGGTCTCTTTTACTATTGGCTCCGTCTAAACCTGTAACTACAGGTTGGAATAATTTATCATATTCGCGCCTGGAAATGCTACATGCCAAAGCATGGTTTACGGATTTGGATTCTGGCCATGTCGTTGTGGCCTTTTCTAATTTAATCGCTCTGTAACTCCTGCAAATTTCAAGCCTGCAGACATACGGGCTGTACGACGGCCACTTAATGGGGCCCACAGTCTGCTAAAATTGAGTTTTCTGTAAAAGTGCTTTTATGCTCATTGCTTACATTGCAGTAAATGTTCTTAGTTTATTACATACTTTACAAACATCTGATTTCTTTTTCAAATTACAGTGGCACATTAAATATTTAGTATCCAGAATGGACAGCCAGGTGTAGAAAGTTGACAGGTTACTTGATCCTCCGACAATAAATATGTTGAAAAGTCACAGAAAATATTAAAAAGTGAGGAGCTTTGTTGCATAGTTGCTTGCAATGTGCTAACAGTAAATGGACTTACAGGATGAAGACTAAGGTTTACAAAGAGAGGCACTTGCCCCCTTCTTCTACCTACTGTGAATATGTGACATATTCAGAGAATAATACACATTTTGTACTGCATTTTTACATACATAAAAAGGCAAAGTGATTTGCCAGATTGCTCTGTTTGTGTAACTGCCCAGAAAGGTAAAGCCATCCTTAGTTATAACTGTTTATTGGGATTGATGTTTATTCTGAGAGAGTTCCCTCGAAGTCCAGGCTTCTTATACTTTTTAGACTTCTTCCAGCTTCACCATATTTCCACAATAGCTACATATGTAGTGTGAAGAAAAAAGGTCAACTCTCCTCCTGAGCACGGGGTTCCTCTGTGCAACTCACCAGCTGGAGCAGACAGCTGGTGAGACATTTTTTAACATGCCTCCGTTGAAGCCAAATTACGAAAAGCATGTCAGGCCATTGTCACCTGAAGATGTCACCAGCGGGATGACATCACACACCGGATGAGAGTTTGCCTTAGTACCAGTACTTGCTGAAGCTCTGTCGGAAATAACTGTGGGGAATTTTTGCTTAGTTAAGCATGGATATTTAAAACCCATATTTCCCCCATCTAATCCACCATTGATGTTACTGGAGGTACCTACACTAAATAGGGACCAAGACTCAAAACACAACTCTCACTTTTATTAGACATACTGATTGCAATCTTTTACAAGGATAACCTTGAAAAACAGTCCTTTTGGATCTGGAACAGGTGTATGGCTCAATGTGGGAAGACATAGTTGATTTAATCATCTATTATCTACTCAGTATAATAAATGATGTTGGGTCCTTTATTTGGGGCTATATAATTGACCTTGTTACAATATAAGGTGTTTGTAAACCAAGGACTATTAAATTGACTATTTTCTCAGATATGTTGGAGGGTACTTAGATTACTTACCAACATCTCATGCCAGTATATGCCACAAAACAGACTCAGTTTAGCTCTATTAATTTATACTCTATTATCAGAATATCATCAGAGGATAAGAGATTAATTTAGCAATTTATTAAGAATAGTGTGGAATTCTCCAAGGTATATACAGTTTACATACACTCTATATCCGGCAAGACATAATATTTTTATAAAATCGTCCTTGTATATATATATTGTTATCACATATATAGTTATGGACCAAGAACGCTGTCTGTAAAGTTTGCGATGTTGGTCGTCGCAACATCGAGCCGCGCACAGCGCGGCATGCCATGGATGGCGCATGACTTAGTCTGGATGAGTGCCGAAGGTGCTCATCTACGAAGCCTTGCAAAGCGAGGCGAGCCGTGTACGGAGCAGGATTTGGGCTGGATAAGCGCCGAAGGCGCTCAACTATGAAGCCTCGCAAACAAAATTTAACAAATATAATAACACACTCACACACAGCACATGGGGAGTGCCAGGAAGCCTGTGAGTGAGGTTGCAAGCGATTTTGAGCCATATTTGGGGGGTTTCGACAAATCGGCTAAGCGAGGGAAAAAATGGTGGCCGAAAAACGTAAAAAATTCTGAAACTGAATGAAAATGGGGCTGAGCAAAGCCAGGCATGCAGGACTTAGAAAATACACAACGGCAAAGACGGCAACGCTTACACCAATAGCGCCAGGCACTCGGGACTTAGAAAATACACAACGGCAAAGACAGTAACACACCAACAACGCCAGGCACGCAGGACTTTGAAAATAAAACAAACGGCCTTCAGCAGACACACAGGAGAAACACACAGGGAAGGGATAGGGGGAGATGGTGGAAAGAGACACATGGATTTCCAAGCACAAAACTTGCAGGCTAATGAAACCTGCAATGAGCGGCCTGTACACTAGGCGGGAGGAAAGGCTCGCAATGAGCACAGAAGGCGCTCACTGTGCACCACGAGATGAGCGCCAAAGGCGCTCATCGCGGGTTCACGATCACCACCGCGAGCGATAGAGGCTTGCAATGAGCACCGAAGTCGCTCATTGCGAGCCTCGCAATGAACGCCGAATGCGCTCAGTGTGGGGCTCGCGATGAGCGCCGACGGTGATCAGTGCAAAGCAGGAAAGTTGAAGTACACAGGGGAGAGGCTAGCAATGAATGCCATGGTGCTCATTGAGAGTCACGCGTTGAGCACCAAAGGCGCTCAGCGATGGGCTCGCAATGAGCGCCGAAGGTGCTCAGAGGAGCAAAAGCCTCACATTGTGTGGCAAACAGCATTGCCAGCCTTACAATTGTAATCCTGTCATTTTTGACAGGCAAGTTCCTAGTCCTTAATAAGTACTAATAAGCGTTATTTATTATTATGAAAATTTTCTGTCTGGTGACGAGTCATTTTACTCAGTAAGGGGCTTCGCGGATGAGGTCTGCTAGTCTTATGAGTATACATTTTTTCTTTCCTCAAATATGTTTGAACATATATTAACACTAGCAGGACTTTTCTAAAATATGGTACGTTAGACTCTCAGTTATTCGGCACCCATGGGGATTGGTAGATGCCGGATAACTGCAGTTTCTGGTTGCTTGAGAGTCACTATTAAAAGAGGCCTAGATTAGCTGCACATAGGATGCTCTGCTAGGTATATTGGTCACTCATGCCTGTTTGCTTCCAGGTAACATTGAATTGCAGAGACATACAGTGGATGATATGTAGGTGACTGTAATGACAGCCTGGCTCCTGGCATTTCTTGAGCCCTCTAAACTTACATTTTTATTTAAAGTACAGTATTGATTTTTTTTCTGGTTCTTGAGAGTTCTGGTTGCTTGAATACCGGGTAACTGAGTCTACTGTACTTACATGCATATGTTAGATTTACCCATTCTATTTCACGGATTTAACATGAACATAATCAGTGTATTAAGCTGTTAACCACAATTATATCACACCCAGTATTTTATAAAGAAATCGCTTCTATATAGAACTGAATATATCCAGAATCACACATAGCACCACAAGTACAGTGAATCCCTTAGTCTAGAAACCAAGTCTAAGGGGAATACTCCAAACACCCCTGAATGACACAGCGTGGTTCATGACAGTAAGACTTGGCACCCCTCCCATCTAGTAGGTGATTCAGCACATGCAGCCTTTTGTTTCAGCATTTTTTTTTGTGTTCTCCCACCACATCCCATCACAGTGACGCCACAAGTCGCGTTTCTTAAGTAACCGGCCCCAAGTTGCAATAAAGCGGTGTTTGTGATCCCTCACTGATGCATCAGACTCCAACCCTCAATAACGTGGAGCTCTTCATTAATTATTTCATGGCTCAATTTCTGCTTCAGCCTTTGCTCACTCAGAAATCTAGCATCAATACTTTATAATGTCAAAGCAAACCATGGGGGGTGGGCATCCAGCTAACAACCTGACTACAGTCATTGATCTAGGGGAGCAGGCCCGGCTGCATCTAATAACTTACACCTGGGGAGACACAGACCTCTTGTCCAGCTCTACCCAGGAGTGTTTGGACTGTGAGCCAGTTCTATCGAAGCAGCTAGGCAGAGGCTTTCTTAGCACTGTTATAACATAATATGCCTCATCCAATCCAAGAAAAAGCCTGTAAGGTGTATTAAAATAAACACTGCTCACTGAACTTCAGCCGTCTTAAATTGTTGCAATAGGGTTAATGGTAATCACATGTTTGAACATATTCCTTTCCAGCGCATAATCAATATGAAATCCGGTACACAATCTTTAAATATGTAGTGCATGCATACATATTTGACATTTAAAGGTGACACAATATAAAAAAATTTTACACCACCTATAAGTGACGTAGCCATCCAATGTGTGATCTTAGAAACACAGATTTTAACACAGCTAAGAACCAATAGGTCCATCTATTTTGCTTTTTGATCTATCTAAAAAATATAAATTTTCAGGCATTACTGTATCATCCTAGCAGTCCTGCAAAAAGTGACACAGCCCCTTGATGTGTGAGCCTTCCACTATAAGTGACGCAGACGCCATATCTAGACCCACACAGTGACCCTTGAACCAGATGAATGACCTTCATCTATAGAGTGCAATCCCCATGAATGACGAATGAAAGAACCTGCTTCTCTATGAATGACTCAGATTTCAATACCTATTCTACCTCTCATTCCCTTTCTAAGAATCTCTGCATTGTTCCATAGTGATATTATACTCCTTAATGATTTGAGCCACCATGAACTCCAATTATTAACCATGCCTCCATATTTAATGACACTTCCACTTCCTAGAGAACAGCACATTCGTCTACAATACAAAATAGGGACCTATCCTGTTATATGTACGCATTTCTGGAAGAGCGCCGACGACGACTCTAGGGACGCAAGTCCAGCATGCCAGGTAAGTGGTTAGGGGTCTCAGGTTATGGTTACAGAGTTAGGGTGTTAGGGTTAGGATTAGAGGGTTAGGGTTAGGAAGTGAGGTTTAGGGGGTTAGGGTTGGGTCGTTACGGTTAGGGTTTAGGGTTAGGAAGTAAGGTTTAGGGGGTTAGGGTTAGGAAGTGAGTTTTAGTGGGTTAAGGTCAGAGGGTTAGGGGTTTGGGGTGTACTACCAAAGGCGATCAGCGCGGGGCTTGCAATGAGCGCAGAAGGTGCTCAGAGGAGCAAAAGCCTCACATTGTATGGCAAACAGCATTGCCAGCCTTACAATTTTAATCCCATCATTTTTGAAGGGCAAGTTCCTAGTCTTTAATAAGCACTAATAAACGTTATTTATTATTATGACATTTTCTGTCTGGTGACGAGTCAGTTTACTCAATAAGGGGCTACCGGATGGGGTCTGCTAGTTTTATGAGTATACATTTTTTATTTCCTCAAATATGTTTGAACATATACTAACACTAGCAGGACTTTTCTAAAATATGGTAAAGTAGACTCTCAGTTATCAGGCACCCACAGGGATTGGTTACGGTTAAGGGGTTAGGATTAGGAAGTGAGGTTTAGGAGTTTGGGGTGTTAAGGTTAGGGTTTAGGGTTAGTAAGTGAGGTTTAGGGGGTTAGGGTTAGGAATTGAGGATTAGGGGGTTAAGGTTAGAGGGGTTTGGGGTGTACTACCTATTTTTGACAGCTACATGGGGACGCCAGCACGGCCTAATCCCTAGAGAGTCGCAATCGGTGCGCTTCCAGAAATGTGCACATAAAATAGGATAGATCACAAAACAGTTATAATCATGAATTAGTTCATGGTGCTGTTTATCATATATAAAGGAGCAACCAACTTTCTTCTCATATTATTCATGCCATACAAGCAGTCAGTGATTCAAGCTCAGTCCTAATTGCCCAGCAGTACACCTGCACTCAGCACCAATAATATATTGCACAAAAAACAATATCCTGGTAAACGAGGGGGCAACATTAAAGCATATACGTTATTCCCAATGTATTCTACAAAAGAGCAAAGACAGCTGGGAGGGAGTTAGTGTGAGCCTGGCACACAGCTTTACCAGGCCCCCAAAGCAACAACCTGATTTCTGAGCACACTGAGCATCTGGGCTACATGAACAGCATCAGGACCAAGATAGAAAGATAGATGTTTGTGTATTTCTATCCACTGGACCATTACCTTTTGTAAGATATGGTTTATAAGAAGCATTATTTCTATATGTGCCTAATATTTCATTTATAAATCTATCTATCTATCTGAGGAGTGGGTAGTCATGAATGGCCAGTATTGCAGAACAAAGAGATACCTTTTTTATTGGACAAACATTTTAGTTAGAATTACAAGCTTTCAAGAGATATGCCTTTCTTGTATTGTTTCTGACTTGATAAAGGGAGGTAGAATTCTCTAAAGCTTGTCACTTTAACTAAACTGTTTGTCCAATAAAAAAAAGGTATCACTTTATACGGTACATATACATATATATATATATATATATATATATATATAGTAAATAAAAAGTACATCTGTGTTCACATTTGAATCACTAAAACAAGTTAAAAAACCTGCTTCCAGCTCAGAGTTCCGAGAAAAACAGTTATTACACTGCATTCTGGGAAGCTGAGCTGGGACATCAAATATGCCCACAAATGCCTCGCTCTTCAGTTCGTAGCCATTATCAAATATGGCTTCCTTTAAGCTTATGCCTGCTGTATTACACAACTTTAATGCAAAGCCAAGGTTGGAATAAACACAGGCTGAGTATCCAATCCATGTACAGCTGTTTCAAGCTTACTGGCTATCATCAGCATGGAGCGGGATCTCAGCCTGTGTTGTGGACTTTTTTAGTAGGTAGTTCACCACAACAATCATTTATAATATGGTGAGCAAAAGAGCCATAGAAGCCCTCCACCGTACAGTAGTACAGTAAATAAATAGTACATCTTTGTTCACATTTGAATGTCTAAACAAGCTAATAAACCTGCTTCCAGCTCAGAATTCCAAGAAAAAACTGTTATTACACTGCATTCTTGGAAGTATATATATATATATATATATATATATATATATATATATATATATATATATATATATATATATATATATATATACTTTACAACCTCCTCCCATATAGTCTGTTGTCTAAAAAGCATTTTTCAAAAAGATGTACAAACACATCCATTCTGTGTAGCATTTTCACAATATTTTAGTTCTAAACACAGAATTACCTAGTATTTCAAGATGGGACCACTGTTCTGCATGGAATTATACAGAATCATTCCCTTCAATGTACAGGGCTACAGAGTTAAAATGTTTACTCTCCAGCAGGGCCTAACGCCTATAGCACAAGCTTCAGTACGTACTTATTTGTCCTTCAATGGACTGAACATTTCTGACCTTTTTTATTTGAATTAATAGATTACATCATATCATCAGTAGCTTGTTTTCATCATTCCTCATAGCCCTCAGAATTTCCTCTCTGTGTCTCTCCTGTTCCACAAACTATCCCTGTTCAAAAGCTTTGTCTATCCTAAGTTCTCTATTATTATACTGAAATGTCACTGGGAACAGTCTGGACAGACACCCAGTTATCTCACATTATTTAGAGTCCAATGCCATTCCTTATGCGTCCCAAAGAAGCAAATAAATATTCTGTCATGTAGATTTCCATTCCTGTAATACAATATATCATCTCGGAAGAGATGAATACACAACTGTCTACACATGGTTGATAAGGTGTGAGGAGCCACTTTCAATTCCATGCTCAATAAGCACAGGTGTCACAAATAAATATATTTGCATACTAGTTTCCTCTGCTTCACTGGTTTGAAAAAGACCCTCTGCTGACTGGAGACTCTGCATAAAAAAATGTTCAAATCTTTTATTTGTGCATTTTTTTTTTTTTTTTTAAGGAAAAAAAGAAAAGGCATATGCAGAAATCCATTAGCTCCTTTACAGAAAATATGATTTCAAATTTCAATTAAAATAAAATGAGCAGGGAGATTATCACTCTACAGCAGGCTCATGAGACTGCAATAGGCCTCTTTCATAGTCATGGCAACGGCCGTTCATTGTCATAGCTACCTTGCATTTACATGGAATTCTTGGTGTATGAGCTAAACTGATAAAGGACACAATCGATACCCAATAACATCCTAGCAAAGTAGAAAAAAAATAAAAAAAGTAAAAAAAGAATGTGATTTTCTGAGAATGGTATGACGAGAAATTAGAAGTACAACTGGGAAAAGACTAGAGGAGGTATGTGATGCAGCTGTCCTGTCAAGTATTGGTAGTGCTACCATTCAGTATGCCTTGATCCTGGCTAAGAATGCCTATGGTCGTGTGTAATATGACTGCAAGTTGGGGCACTTTAACGCAATGCATGGGGCACTGTCACTCTTTGTGGTGGGGCTCTTCACTATATGGGAGTGTCATTCAATGGACATCTGCATCACTCATTTGATAGTAGTGTTACTCATTGGAGTGATGTGCCATCCACTAGATAGCATTGCCCTTCACTGTAAGAAAGCGTCGCTCATAGGATTGCGGTGTCTAGTTGACGGGCACATACTCTCAAAAGGGGGGTATGTTTAACTCATAGAAGGGCAATGCTCACCAGAGGTCAGTGTAACTCACTGAAAATGTACTAGAAGTCATTGTTGCTCACTAAAGTCACCATTAAGTGAAGTTGGGCATCACTCAATGGAAAGCAGTTTTTCCCATGGAGGGCAGTATTACTCATCTAGTGTTACTTATTAAGCCAGTGTCACTTATTTAAAGTGACACTGCCAATAATAACAGGATCATTTGCTGGAGAGCAGTGCTAATTATAGAGGTCAGAGTTACACATAAGGGGCACTCATGGAAGCTTTACTCGTTAGAAGGCAGTGTTACTGATTAGAAGGCAGTGCTACACAGTGAAGGCAAAGTCATTTGTTGAATGGCAGTGTCATTACTTTGTTATAATTTCACTCACTAGAAGAACAGTATGTGCACTCAATGGAGGGTGGCATAAATGTGACACATTTTGTATTATTCAGCATCAAAATAACTGAGATGGTCAAACTGAATTACATTTTTCTTTCTTACACAGCTCATTTCATGGCATTTAAAGGACGACTTAGCATAGTGAGAAGGTCTTGTGAATGTTCATTAAGACTGTCAATAATAGTACATTTTCTACACTTTATTATACCACATGGTGAGAAGTAAATCTAAAGACATCCTTCTGCAGGAGCTAGGACTAAAAACTAAACAGGACTAAAACACCCAGGCCCTCATTCAATTGCTATTTTGGACAATTGAATAGGGGTCTAAATAAGCACATAACATATTTTTTTAAGTAAGTTTTTACTTAGTAAGCATATATCTAAAAGCAAGGTTTTCACTATCTAAAAACTTATATAAAAAATATATGTTATGTGCTTATTTAGAGCACTATTCAATTGGCCAAATCGCAACTGAATGAGGCCCCCAGAATATAATGAACAGAGTAGGTAAAGGGTAATCATCAGCCAATCACTAAACAATAAGGGTGATTTATATATTTAAAGTCATGGTGATAGTAGTTATACCTCACTAGCATATAGTAAAGCACTTCATATGCAGTACTTATTGTGCTGTTTTCAAGAACTAATTTTGTTTGTACTGAGGCAGAAAAACAAGTTGCAAATACAAAAAGAAAAAAAGAAAAGTATGTAAATGCATTTTCTTTTAAAACTTGCCGATTTCCCTCAAAATCATTTTTCCAATCTTTTCACCCACTCTTAAACATCCACATGAGCTTTTACATGCAAATACTGCCAATTTCAAACAGACTTACACATTTCGATTTTTTTTTTTAAAGAGCAACCTATGTAAAGCAAGCGCTGTTACAAAAAAAAGCAAGATTAATCTTCACATATTCAGCAGCAGGTATTTTAAGAGGTCAACATGAGACAGGGGAGCAGACTTTAATTAAAGCAAGTGAAGAAGAAATATTACTCGGTACCCAATCATCGGATGTACTGTAGGTCTAAATTCTTGGTAAACAGTCTCATTAATGGTAATGCACTACAATGGAAATGTAATATCCAATAATTATTGGTACTACATTTCCATTATAGTGTATTGCCGTTGATTAGACTGTTTACCAAGAATTTAGACCTACAGCACATCTGATGATTGGGTACCGAGTAAAATTTCTTCTTCACTTGTTTCTGTAGCCTCAGTAATTGAAAATCTCTTCCATTGGAAGTATATTCATAATAAAGCAGTTTCACTCACTAGATAGCTCAAATAATCATTCAAAGGATTATGTTGTAATATGTTATTATAAAGCAAAATTAGCACTTTTACATATTGGGGTGCTATCCCTAATTTACCCACCCATATGCAACAGTGTCAGTCATTCAGGACAGGGTCACTCAATGTAAAGAAGTGTCACTCATTAGGCAGAAATGTCACTCATTCAGGAAAATGGAACTCAGTGTTGGAACTGTTCCTGAAGGGTGGGGAGTGAGATACAGAATCTCACTGCAAAGTGGGCTCACGGCAATGTCATTCCCTTGAGAGCTATGTCACTCACTGGCGGCAGTATTGTCTGTTAGGGAATACAGTGTCAATCATGGTGGAAAGTGTCACTCACTGAGAGAGTGTCACTCATAAAGAATATTGTTACTTGTTGAGTACAGTGTGACTCACAGGAGTAGTGATCATCAGTTATAGGTGCATTGTACTTGCTTGAGATACAATATAATTCAAGACAGGCGGTGATATTGTTCGGATGTAGAGCAAGTTGTGGGGGACATTGCCATTTGTTGGGGTGTTGCCATTTGTAGGATGGACTGCTATTAAATGACCACTGTAGTTTAAGAAAAACTTTACAGATAATTATATTATAACCTACTAACATTAGCAGCTACGTCTACAATATAAAAGCATTTTTTTTAGAGAAAATATTTTAGCTGACTTTGACTCAGTAACAGTAAGCCCACTTCTCTAGGGCAGAGTGTGCACTTACAATATGTCTACCTGCTTCACAGCATGTGTGGGAGAGGAGTCAAATGTTAAACATTTTTGTTCAGAGCCTAAATTCCTGAATAGAAAAAAAAAAAAATACAGTGGGCACGCCCATCAGCTGATGCTCTACTTCAGACTTGAAAGGGTAAACTGTGCCTTGATAATTTGTGATAAACAGAGAAATACTCTGGCTCTTACAGGATGTAACACAGAAGCGTGACACACACCAGTGAGCTGAGAATCAGGAAGCAGAGCAGAGAGGTACCAACACTGAAAGAAAGAGAGAGCACACCCAGAGAGTGCCAACACAAACAGGAGATTAAAGGTGATGAGTGAGGTGGAGAGATCAATGGCTAAATACATTATAATTATGAAGCAGAGAGATATTCTATAATATTCAAAGGAAGGGACTACCTATTTGATGTATCGTGATACGCTGCTCCCCATTCTGTTATAGCTTGATACTCAGCTCCCTAACCTGCTATATACGCATACACTGCCCCTCTCATGTCGCTTAATGACACAATGCCCCCTGTCCTCATAATAATTAACCTGCATTCTTACCATGGTTTCCATTTTGTTATCAGTCTCTAATCTCTTCCTTTATTCATTTTTTAAATACACGTCCCCACTCCAACACTGCTCTGTAAATATAGTAACTGATTATACTTGCTTTCTTAGCTCATTACCGCTAGCCATGATAAGCTTTTTAATTACAAAATTAGCCTAACCTAATCAATTGCAGATATCTATTTAAATTAGGGTGATTGGGATTTGAGCGCAATACATCTGTAAAAAATGGGATTGACTGTGTAGGGGTCTGTGTGCTTGAATAAAACATATCCCATTGTACAATCCTTACAACCTGCTCCTGTTCTATCCTCACATACTGGTCACTGTCCTGTTCTATCTTCACAATCTGCTCCCTGTCCTGTTATTTGCTCACACATTGTTCCCCATTCTGTTACATCCTCATACACTGCTTCCTGACCATTTATATTCTCGCAAGCTGCTCTTTGTCCTATTATATCCTAACACACTGCAACCTTGTCCTGTTATATCCACATCCACTGCTCCCTGTCCTGTTATATCCACATCCACTGCTCCCTGTCCTGTTATATCCACATCCACTGCTCCCTGTCCTGTTATATCCACATCCACTGCTCCCTGTCCTGTTATATCCACACCCACTGCTCCCTGTCATGTTATATACACACCCACTGCTTCCTGTCCTGTTATATCCACATCCACTGCTCCCTGTCCTGTTATATCCACATCCACTGCTCCCTGTCCTGTTATATCCACATCCACTGCTCCCTGTCCTGTTATATCCACACCCACTGCTCCCTGTTATGTTATATACACACCCACTGCTTCCTGTCCTGTTATATCCACATCCACTGCTCCCTGTCCTGTTATATCCACATCCACTGCTCCCTGTCATGTTATATACACACCCACTGCTCCCTGTCATGTTATATACACACCCACTGCTCCCTGTCCTGTTATATCCACACCCACAGCTCCCTGTCATGTTATATACACACCCACTGCTTCCTGTCCTGTTATATCCACACCCACTGCTCCCTGACATGTTATATACACACCCACTGCTTCCTGTCCTGTTATATACACACCCACTGCTCCCTGTCCTGTTATATCCACATCCACTGCTCCCTGTCATGTTATATTCACACCCACTGCTCCCTGTCCTGTTATATCCACATCCACTGCTCCCTGTCCTGTTATATCCACATCCACTGCTCCCTGTCCTGTTATATCCACATCCACTGCTCCCTGTCCTGTTATATCCACACCCACTGCTCCCTGTCCTGTTATATCCACACCCACTGCTCCCTGTCATGTTATATCCACACCCACTGTTCCCTGTCCTGTTATATCCACATCCACTGCTCCCTGTCCTGTTATATCCACATCCACTGCTCCCTGTCCTGTTATATCCACACCCACTGCTCCCTGTCCTGTTATATCCACACCCACTGCTTCCTGTCATGTTATATCCACACCCACTGCTCCCTGTCCTGTTATATCCACACCCACTGCTCCCTGTCATGTTATATACACACCCACTGCTTCCTGTCCTGTTATATCCACATCCACTGCTCCCTGTCCTGTTATATCCACACCCACTGCTCCCTGTCATGTTATATACACACCCACTGCTCCCTGTCCTGTTATATACACACCCACTGCTCCCTGTCATGTTATATACACACCCACTGCTTCCTGTCCTGTTATATTCACACCCACTGCTCCCTGACATGTTATATACACACCCACTGCTTCCTGTCCTGTTATATACACACCCACTGCTCCCTGTCCTGTTATATCCACATCCACTGCTACCTGCTCTGTTATATCCACACCCACTGCTCCCTGTCCTGTTATATCCACACCCACTGCTCCATGTCCTGTTATATCCACATCCACTGCTCCCTGTCCTGTTATATCCACTGCTCCCTGTCCTGTTACAACCTCACACATTGTTCACTGTCCTGTTATTATCTTTTATTTGTATCGCGCCAACATATTCCGTAGCGCTGTACAGGGGATAAGACCAGGGGAAATACAAGTTTAACAAATACAAAAGTTGAAGGGCCCTGTTTTGAGCTTAGAATCTTAGCAGAAAGTGCTTTATCCCAAAGCACCCTACAAGACTGGAAACTCGCTACTTACAATCTAAAGGGAATAAAAGGGCAGAGAACTGGGAAGAGTAACAAATAAGGAATAGCAAGGGTCAGGAAGAAAGTGAAAGATAGAAAGAGTTTTATTTTAGAGGGAGAGGGGAGGGATCTGAGGTGAAAGACTAGTATGTTGGCTGACCCCTAGTGTTGAGATGATATATCTGCAAGTAGGAAGTCAGGTGTTTTCCATGGCTCTATACATTTTATCTGAGTTGGGGTGGGTTAGGGGACTGTTACCTGCCCTGTTATATCCACATCCACTGCTCCCTGTCCTGTTACAGCCTCACACATTGTTCACTGTCCTGTTACATACACTGCTCCCTGCCCTGTTATATCCACATTCACTGCTCCCTGTCCTGGTATATCCATGCCAACTGTTCCCTGCCCTGTTATATAAACACCCACTGCTCCCTGTCCTATTATATCTACATCCACTGCTCCCTGCCCTGCTATATCCACACCCACTGCTCCCTGTCCTATTATATCTACACCCACTACTTCCTGTCCTGCTATATCCACATCCACTAGTCCCTCTGATGTTATATCCCCACATTGCTCCTATCTTTGTCAGCCAATGTCCAGCTGCTAAGATGAAGATATCTGCATTTTAAATAACAGAATCGCATCATGGCATATGAAACAATCCCATGCACAACACCAGGCCCTGCAGTGTTTTATAGTCATTATTACAACTGTGGCAAAATGCATTGATTCTACACGAAAGCCAGCAAGATCCCAGTAAAACAGCTGACCTACACAGAGACCTGTCATGAAAAGTAATGATCAGCGAGGAAAATAAGTGACTTGTCACACGAGTGGACATTAAACCAGTGACCAGTGCCTGAGCAGCCAGTAAAACTGATGAGTGGTGAAATAAACAGATATAAAGCAGAGGAGTGGAAAGTGGTGTCAGATGTCAAATATACTGATCACACATACTGCTCCTACACTGACTACATAAATACACACACACACTATTCCCATGCAAACATAGCATCCTCACAGAAAATGCACATGTACCAATCTCACACAAAAAGAAATTGCTCACAACCCCATTGAAACACACCCTGCCCACGTGCAAACACTGTACTAACACAAACGCACTGCATAAGCACTAACTAGATGGATATGCACACTGAACACAGTTACACACACTGCACATTCAATCACTCAAATTGTACACATACAGGCCCCATGCAAACGCATATTGCTCATACAGGGCCATATTAAATTCCAGCCCCGTAAGTCCAACGTGAAGCACGTAATGGCCGCGGGCTTGAAATTTGGCCGAGTTCCGTTGCTATTAAATTAGAATGGGCTGCGAGATATAGGTTTGAGACGCAAATCGTAGCTCGATCGTAGAACGTTGGATTTGCGGCCGATAAGTTAGTGTAGACAGTAGTTACAGGTTTAGACTGAGCCAATGGAAAACTAGATTGTTAGCGTTACATAACTGAAAAAGAGTTGGGTAAATTTCAAAGTCCTATGGGCTTGAATTACAATTGGACCCACATTCCACAATAATGCAATATTAATAAAGTCGTAAATATGATATTCTATTACATGCGAGTTACAGTATATGTCTTAACACATTGTTTGTCGGGTCGATATAACACGGAATATGA